>OZ038513.1:72799180-72829180 GCA_964036315.1 Acanthosepion esculentum | reverse complement strand
GTCGAGGCTTAGATTAAATACGGTGCCAAAAAATTCTCAACCTGACCCACTTCCCAAACTCAATATTGGAAGGACAATATGCAAATAAATTTAGAATAGAAATTAAGCTATTTGGTGATGCGTGTTGAAATTCCAGATTATATATGTTAATTACATATGTCAGTGAAAGGATACATTTTGTTTTGATCACGGAAAAATTTCAGCAGACAATTGTCCGAAAAAAGAGAAAATTTAAAATCTTCAAACTGCCAAAATTCATTAGGAATCAGCCATCGTGAAATTTCACAGACCGGAATATCTTCTGATGATAGACTTCATGGTCGACACCCATTGATTAATTATAACTACAAACGCTTTCATTGTTTTGGTGAGTAATTCATTTGGTTTTCTTTTCTTTCACATATTTCAGCCTGTAAGCGATTGTGAGTCTCCACATCTTCTTGCCATCTCTTGCTCTAAGTTATCTTTGCTATCCCTATGTCTTCTTGCTTTTCCCGTCTATTCACGCAAACGCATCGGGTAGCTGTCCCCTTCCCTGCTTATCTTGCGGCAATCCTCGAGTGGTGCTACCACCAGGTAATCCTGATCCCACTTTTAGCGTGCTATTCTAAATCGCCACCTCTCCTCACGTCTCAAAGGGCGCTGTCCCACTGAAATCACCCTGGTGACTTGCCTGTTTTCACTCATAACAATATTTGACAAAATCTAATGTATGTATTACGGGCCGAAGACGAATTTTAACATTTAACTAAAACATGTACAAAAATATTAATTTCATCGGTGTAATTTGACACCGAAGTGAAAAAGGTTATGAAAGCCGTATATAACTTAAATTTATGGTCAGTATTTTCTGCTATTTGCCAAGTCAGATAAGCCAGATAATTTTCTACAAAATAAGACTAAATTATTTACAATTAATTATTCCACATAAACGCACGGTAATGTAAATCTAAATGAAAAAGACATTAGCTTTATTATACCCAGAAATTCATACACAGAAATCCTCAAATACACATGGCACAGTGGATAAAGACGTTACTTAGATCCAGTGACTGGACCCAAAGCGTGTGAGTTCAATGTGTGTGTGTGTGAGGGTAATTAACAGGATATAACTGATAACTGACATTCATTAGACATGGCACGTGGAACTAGAACAGTCTACCCCAGTGAGCGAAATAAAGGATTCAGTTCGACATTCCAACCACCTGAAGAAGGCCGGAGCGTACAGTATTTGTAATAAATATGGCGACAAAGATGAAGACAATAGTACAAATAATGTAAATAATGTACATAATACCTCATCTCAGAAATATAGACAGATACTAAATGAAAAAGTTTAACCATTTTTAACGCGTTCGTGTAGATGTCTATGCATTATTGCCTGAATATGTGTGTCTCTCTGTCTATTTGTGACTCCGTCTCTCTCTCTCTCTCTCTCTGTCACTATGTCTCTGTCTGTCTCTCTCTCTATCTCTCTGTCAATGTCTGTCTCTGTCTGTCTGTCTCTCTCTGCTTCTCACTATCCTTCTCTCTCTGTCTCTGTCTCTCTGTCTCTCTCTGTCAATGTCTGTCTGTCTCTCTCTCTCTTTTTGCTTCTCACTGTCCTTCTTTCTCTGTCTCTGTCTCTCTGTCTCTCTCTGTGTCAATGTCTGTCTCTGTCTCTGTCTCTGTTTCTCACTGTCCTTCTCTCTGTGTCTCTCTCTGTGTCAATGTCTGTCTGTCTCTCTCTCTCTCTGTTTCTCACTGTCCTTCTCTCTGTGTCTCTGTCTGTCTCTCTCTCTCTCTCTCTCTCTGTCAATGTCTGTCTCTGTCTGTCTGTCTGTCTCTCTCTGTTTCTCACTATCCTTCTCACTGTGTCTATGTCTCTCTCTCTGTCACTCTCTCTCTGTCAATGTCTGTCTCTGTCTCTCTTTCTCTGTTCCTCACTGTCCTTCTCTCTCTGTCTCTGTCTCTGTCTCTCTATCTCTCTGTCTCTCTGTAAATGTCTGTCTCTGTCTCTGTCTCTGTTTATCAGTGTCTTTCTCTCTCTGTCTCTCTCTCTGTCAATGTATGTCTCTGTCACTCTCTCTGTTCC
Organism: Acanthosepion esculentum; assembly: GCA_964036315.1. Taxonomy (NCBI): domain Eukaryota; kingdom Metazoa; phylum Mollusca; class Cephalopoda; order Sepiida; family Sepiidae; genus Acanthosepion; species Acanthosepion esculentum. The sequence continues at coordinate 72,827,106 of OZ038513.1, read as the reverse complement.
TCACTGTCCTTCCCTCTCTGTCTCTGTCTCTGTCTTTCTCTCTCTGTCAATGTCTGTCTCTGACTCTCTCTCTCTCTCTCTCTCTCTCTCTCTCTGTTTCTCACTGTCCTTCTCTCTCAGTCTGTCTGTCTGTCTGTCTGTCTCTCTCTCTCTCTCTCCCTCTCTCTCTCAATTTTCCCATTTATCGTTTATTTAAGTGACTTTGACCGGTAACATGAAACATTTTACCACAGTTATTTATTCGTCAACCCACAAACAACAACTATTCCTGCGCGGGGAAAAACCATTAATAATTTCCTCTTCACTCGGGTATATATTTTTTAATCGTTTACATCGTAATAAACAGAAAAATGTCTTTAAGTCAATATTTCAATCGATAAACTTGAAAAAGAATTGGAATTGTTTCAGCTCAAGTGTTGGTGTCCTGTAATCACTGTTTTTAATCATTTCACACCAAGCAAGGCAATAAAGCCACTAAGACACTAGGCGTTACTTAGTGTTAATTAGAAAAAGAAAAAATATTAAGGAGTGGGAAAAATAAAAGAAGAGGAATCAGGAAGACAATTGATAACGATTGGCATTGCATTTAAAATTTCGAAGTGTTAATTAGAAAAAGAAAAAATATTAAGGAGTGAGAAAAATAAAAGAAGTGGAATCAGGAAGACAATTGATAACGATTGGCATTGCATTTAAAATTTCGAAGTGTTAATTAGAAAAAGAAAAAATATTAAGGAGTGAGAAAAATAAAAGAAGTGGAATCAGGAAGACAATTGATAACGATTGGCATTGCATTTAAAATTTCGAAGTGTTAATTAGAAAAAGAAAAAATATTAAGGAGTGAGAAAAATAAAAGAAGTGGAATCAGGAAGACAATTGATAACGATTGGCATTGCATTTAAAATTTCGAAGCTCAAAATTGACAGGAAAACCTGAAACTGCAAAAGAGTTCCGCAAGCGAGATGTGCGTGAGAAGAAATTAGCTTAGAACTTAGGATTATCTCGACCCAATTCAGCTCTACAGTGATGAGACCTATCTGCAAATCTAGTACTGTGCTTAGATTCATAAAGTCTTGGTACCAGAGAAGAAAGTTCGTCAGAGCAATTACCATGAAAGTATTTATAGAAACGGTACAGAGAAGCGACATTACGGCGATTGGAAAGTCATTGAAACCGAGATGCCAGGTCAGGACCAGTAACAGACTCTTCTTTGGATTTTATCTAGAGTCTGTAAATATATAGCAGGAGCATCAAACCATATGAGGCAGCAATATTCAAAGCATGGACGAACGGTAGACTTGATATTTTTGGTGGAGTTGTAATTCTTATGAGCGGATGATCTAAAGTGAAATTTGTTTAATATAAAAAAGCTCGTATAGCATTATTAAGATGCTAAACAAGATACTGAAAAATGTGCAGAAATTATATAAAGATATAATAAGCTTAAGGTTCTCTTTTCAATGGTTTATTTAAAACTGATACATTTTTTAATGGCATCTGGATGTCTCACTAAGCAGAAATAATAAGAAACTAAATAAAGGGTTCAATTCAAAATTTCAATCACCTGAAGAAGACCTGAGCGTACAACGGCCGGAACGTCGTGAATATGACAATACAGATGAGGACAACAGTCTGAATAATGTAAAGATAGATTCTGATGAGAAAAAAGTGTTTAGCATGACACAGTGAACCAACTTTCTTAGTAGCAGACTTAGCAATTGATTCAATATAATTGATCCACTTGGTGTCATCAGAAAACAATGGGAAGTTGTAATGGAGGTTAGCATCAGCCATACTGATGAAAGGCAGAAATGTTTTCTAAGATGATCAATTATATTACTGAAAACTAAAAGGAATTAATAGTTTATGCCTACACATTTATAAAAGCTTTTATAACATTATTAAGATGCAAAATGAAACAGGTCGCAGCTAGACGCTGTAGTCCGTTGACTTACAGTTACTTATCGGCAGTTACTACCTATAGTGTAGTCACTCATGGGGGTGACATGTTATTCCATTACATCATTCTCAAAAGATAGTGTTGAATTTTTAGAGACTAAAGTTCTCAAGGAGTCGTTTAATGACCGAACTATTTTACAATCCACCCTCGTCACATTCTTATCTTCGCTGCCCTTCTAACCCTCCTAATCACACAAGAAAAAACAGAACTCTTTTTTCTTTTTTTCTTTCTTCAATACTATCTAAATATATTTCCCTTTCTTTCTTTCTTTCTTTCTTTCTTTCTTTCTTTGTTCAATACCATCTCAATATATTTCCCTTTCTTTCTTTCTTTCTTTCTTTGTTCAATAGCATCTCAATATATTTCCCTTTCTTTCTTTCTTTCTTTCTTTCTTTCTTTCTTTCTTTGTTCAATACCATCTCAATATATTTCCCTTTCTTTCTTTCTTTCTTTCTTTCTTTCTCTGTTCAATAGCATCTCAATATATTTCCATTTTTCTTTCTTTCTTCCTTTCTTTCTTTCTTCTATACCATGTCAATCTTTTTTCCCTTTATTTCTTTATTTCTTTCTTTCTTTCTTTCTTCACTACCTTCTCGATATATTTCCCTTTTATTTTTTCATTCTTTCTTTCTTTCATTCAATGCCATCCGAATCTATATCTCTTTCTTTCTTTCTTTCTTTCTTTCTTTCTTTCATTCAATGCCATCCGAATCTATATCTCTTTCTTTCTTTCTTTCTTTCTTTCTTTCTTTCTTTCTTTCTTTCTTTCATTCAATGCCATCCGAATCTATATCTCTTTCTTTCTTTCTTTCTTTCTTTCTTTCATTCATTCAATGCCATCTGAATCTATTTCTCTTACTTTCTTTCTTTCTTTCTTTCTTTCTTTCTGCCATACCATCTCAGTATATTTCCCTGTCTTTTTTTCATTCTTTCTTTCTTTCCTTCTTTCATTCAATGCCATACGAATCTATTTCTCTTTGTTTCTTTGTTTCTTTCTTTCTTTTTTTTCTTTTTAATACCTCCCCAATCTCTTTCCCATTCTTTCTTCATTCTACTCTTAACGTTATTCTAAATAAATTTTTAAGCCGTACGGATAATTTCCTTTTCCATTCCTTCTTTATTTGTTTCACTCCCAATTTAGTTTCTACATTGTTCCACCCTACCTTCCTTTCTTTCTTTTTTCTTCAGAACCTTCTCAAGATGTTTACTGTTTCTTTATTTCACTTTTACGAACATTCCGAACTTGTTTTAAACCCTAAAAGTACGTGTCTTTATTCTTTACTTCACTCATTCCAAACCGATTTCGAAGCCCCATCTTTGTACGTAGTCCTACATCATCCGACCCGGGATTTTTTGTACGCTTGTGAATTATTTTCGATGCATAAACAAACGAACTATTGTTATTACACGCTTCTCCGAATTCTGCTCAGGAACGATAACTCTTGAGAGGAATAAAGGTTTCCTTCACTTGACTGATTTGGGATCTCGCCATTGTCACTGATTCAGTCAAGTGTAATATCAGATTCCATATTGGACATCGGTTACCAATGATTTTTCTTCAATTTTCTGAATAGATGACAAAGCTGGCAGTAACGTTGTGGGTTGAATAAAGAAAACCTCCGAATCAACCTTCAACCATAAAACCTTTAGAATTATTTAGACGTATTATAGGTAGCATTTCGCCTGTCGTTTGTAATATTCCTGAGATTATTTCGTCTGTTTGTGTATTGAAATTCCAAACCGAGCAAGCTTAAAGGAGAGAGTAATGTTGTGGACAAGCACACACATTTCACACCTTTGTCAATGAATTTTGTTCTTTCATCCCGAACGAGGGACGACAGCTTAGCGGGGGAAAAAAACTAATAAATATTTAATATTCAAGCACACACACAAACATATAGGGTGTTCCAATAACTTGGACCGATTTTAAATGTGAATTAATTTTAAGCGCCGAATGATTATTTTCTTTCTCTTTCAGATTTAACAACTTAAGTCTTTGGCAATTTTAACCATGAAAAGATTAACAATCAAACGTGTTAAAGTCATCGAAGCCTATTACGAAAATGGACGTTCAAACAGAAATGCATTTCGCGCAATTCGCGATTATTTTGGTTAACATAATCGACCAACCGAGAGTGCAATTTCAAACATTGTTCGTAAATTCAAAGAAACTGAGTCGGTGGCAGATGTGAAAACACCATTGCTTGCTCGTCTACGCCGTTCAGCTGAAAACATTGCTGCAGTTCACAAGAAGGTGGTCTAAAATCCAAACACCTCTATTCGTCATCGCGCGCAGGAATTGAACCTTTCCACAACAACGTTACATCGAATTTTGACAAAAGATTTGTCTCTACACGCTTACAAAATTTAATTGACACAAGAACTGAAACCTGCTGACAAGCCGATGAAAAAATCCTCTTAGGTGAAGCCCATTTTCATCATGGTGGATTCGTTAATAAGCAGAATTGTCGCATTTGGGATGATGAAAATCCAAGAAAGATTGTTGAAAAGCCACTTCATCCACAAAAGGTCACTGTTTGGTCTGTACTTTTTACTAGCGGAATCATTGGGCCGTTTATTTATAAATTTGAACGTCCATTTTCGTAATAGGCTTCGATAACTTTAACATGTTGTTTGATTGTAAATCTTTCCATGGCTGAAGTTGCCAAAGACTTAAGTTGTTAAATCTGAAAGGAAAAGAAAAAATATTGAACGCTTAAACTTAATTCGCACTTAAAATCGGTCCAAGTTATATATTTCTTTCGTTTTGATCTGAGAAAGCCTAACTGCGAAACTCGTAAACAAGTTAATAAAACAATTTTCAAAACTTTGTCTTTATTCTTCTATCCTATTAATAAACGTATTGTCAAGACAGAAAAAACACAAAGACATGCCTAATATATCTAAATATTTTACTTTCAACGCATTCCGGACAATTGGATAAGGATTTACTTTCAATTCAATGCAAAAAAACTGAGAGAATAATTGTTATGGTCCAGGTTAGGACCAAGGAAGAACAACACGAACACAAGAGTAGATAACATAATATTAGTGGTCAATATATATATATATATATATATATATATATATGTATAAAGTGTAACCCGGATATAAGAGAGTTTTCGGGACCGGAGAAAAAGTATCTTATATCCGGGTTTCTTTTATATCCGGGTTTCTCTTATATCCGGGTTTGATCTATTATATATATATTAACACAGGCTCTAATTTGGGACCAGAGAAAATCTCTCTTATATCCAGGTTCTCTTATACCAGGGTCTCTTATATCCGGGTTACACTGTATATATATATATATATATATATATATATATATTGACCACTAATATTATCAATACACACACACACACACACACACACACACACACATATATATATACATACATATATATATATATATATATATATATATATATATATATATATATATATTCAGTTGTATTGATCTGAGTTTGTGACACGGGGTTTCACACTTTTGCGATCAACTGAGTATGTATATATATCTTTTTTTTCCTGGTTCATCAGTATATACACATATATATATACATTGTTATGGTCCAGGTTAGGACCAAGGAAGGACAACACGAACACAAGAGTAGAAATAACGAAGATATCATGCACGGAATAATAACAGAAAATGTGGAAGGTGTTAGTATGACTGTCAGTCTGGTTTGGAGGGAAATACTATCGACTCGACTCGATTCGTCTCTCTCTCTTGAGAGGCGTAGTATACATAATGTTAGGAAGAGTTCATTCTGTAGTTATAGGTAATGACCCATAACAATAATAAAAGTAAATTTCGAGAAAACAAGAAAATTGAAAAGAAAACAGTATAAATTAGAATAATGGCTTTTTTACAAAAGTCACACAATTTTATTCTTTTATTCTAAACGATGGATTTCAGCTTAGCGGAAAAAGGAATAACGGTTTAATAATCAAACACAAACACACATTTTTTCCGGTCTTATCTGAGGAAGTCTATTTGACGATTGCGAAACACGTAATCAAGTCAATAAAACAATTTTCCAATTTGTCAAATTTATCAAACTTTTGTCTGGATATCCTATTCTATCTTTTCTATATCCTATTTATACACACATTTTCGATACGAAAAGGACAATGACTTTCCTTAACATATATGAATATTTTACTTTCAACCGATTCTGAACAATTGGATAAGGATTTACTTTAAATTCAATTCAGAAAAGCTTGGGAAATAATAAAATAAATTCCAACAAAACATGAAAATAAATGGAAACCGTATAAATTAAAATAACCGCTTTTCTACAAAAGCCTCACAATTTTGTTCTTTCATTCAGGCCGAGATACAGATAAATATACAAGATATTGAGGAATACAACTAGCGTATTCGAAGACGAGTTTCTGAATTCACATAAATATATACCTTAATTCAACATGTACAATACGCATTTTTTTCTAAAAAATAATAAACAAAATCGGGAGTGCGTTTTATGCACAGCTACACAAAATCTTTTAAAAATTGCTGTAAAATAAAATAAGAATTATCATAAAACTAAATTAGAATAATATTATTTTATGTTTAAAATCATTTTTAAATAAGAGTAGGAAACTCTGTCCGTAATGAAATTGGAGAGGTACAGTTTATAGGGTTTGATTATCAAACAAGGGGTGCGTATTATGCGTGAGTAGTAACATTTTTCCACACTTTCAGCACAATTTTAGGGGGTGCGTATTATAGATTAAGTTGTATTATATATGAGAATTACGCTAAGTGGTGACATAAATAGGATGTCTTTAATAAGCGTAGTGAAAGAAAACTACTTAGTATAACGACAGCCCGAATTTAACAAGCTCAACAAATGCTTGATATCTACTGGTAGTTGACTACCAAGTTTACCGACACGAATGCACAACCTGACAAATGTTAATCTTCCAAAATCTCTGGCTGAGGAGAAAATCAGTCCCTATTGAAGAGATAAAAGGACTCACTGTAACGGACATTAATCCACTGAAGATGGGACCCTTATCAATATGAAGGTGAATGTGAAAAAGGAAAATTAAAGATATATTAGGTAGACTCTACTGTATAATGTGTTCTTCTTGTCTGTTTTTCGCACTTCCACACGTTGAGAGCGCCTCTCTCGACTAAGAAAAAACATAGGTGTTATATAGCTCTCCCAATCATAGACCTATGCTTACTATTGGCTAATGCCTGCCTAGTACCGTTCATATGCAAATATTCTAAGTAAAAGGTCTTCTCTTAACAGTCGATTCTAGAAGCGGACGCAATTGCTTGTGCTTTCAGCAACATATACAACCAACACGAAGTATTTTATTGGGCTGACCAAATTCTCTGTTACATAGAATCAAGTCCCAAAAAATTCAAGCGGGAAACCAAAAGCCGAGGCATCCGTGGGCTGCCAGATGTTCGCTTGCAAACCATCTGGTGATGCCTTTCTCGTACAAATGTCACTAATAATCTGTAAACCTGCAGCAGAATTGAAAGACTCGGCACGAAATCTGCGATGATGCGAAGACAGTATATATTTATAATATAAGATAAATATATTTATCCAAGAAAGTAATCATGTGTGGCTGGCCTAGTGGTATTTGGAGCTTTGAATCTCTATCGCACAAATACCATTTCCAAGACATTAACTCTTCATCTTCTTCTCCATTCCCAACTAGGGGTTGATATCAGGACGACCAGAGCTGTATAGACTTGGTTGGCAACAAGTCTAAGAGAACAACTCTGAATTCCATAATAGTTATTCTCGAGGTAAGCAGATCCCCAATTTAGAAACTTACTTTCTACATAAACCCTAAGATAGATAGATAGATAGATATTAATAAACTGACATAGATAGGAAGTGTCTAAGATAGATAGATAGATAGATAGATAGATAGATAGATAGATAGATAGATATTAATAAACTGACATAGATAAGAAGTGCCTAAGATAGATAGATAGATAGACAGATAGATAGATAGATAGATAGATAGATAGATAGATAGATATTAATAAACTGACATAGATAAGAAGTGTCTAAGATAGATAGATAGATAGATAGATAGATAGATAGATAGATAGATAGATAGATAGATAGATAGATAGATATTAATAAACTGACATAGATAGGAAGTGTCTAAGATAGATAGATAGATAGATAGATAGATAGATAGATAGATAGATAGATAGATAGATATTAATAAACTGACATAGATAGGAAGTGTCTAAGATAGATAGATAGATAGATAGATAGATAGATAGATAGATATTAATAAACTGACATAGATAAGAAGTGTCTAAGATAGATAGATAGATAGATAGATAGATAGATAGATAGATAGATAGATAGATAGATAGATAGATATTAATAAACTGACATAGATAGGAAGTGTCTAAGATAGATAGATAGATAGATAGATAGATAGATAGATATTAATAAACTGACATAGATAGGAAGTGTCTAAGATAGATAGATAGATAGATAGACAGATAGATAGACAGATAGATAGATAGATAGATAGATAGATAGATAGATAGATATTAATAAACTGACATAGATAAGAAGTGCCTAAGATAGATAGATAGATAGATAGATAGATAGATAGATAGATAGATAGATAGATAGATAGATAGATAGATAGATATTAATAAACTGACATAGATAGGAAATGTCTAAGATAGATAGATAGATAGATAGATAGATAGATAGATAGATAGATAGATAGATAGATAGATAGATAGATATTAATAAACTGACATAGATAAGAAGTGTCTAAGATAGATAGATAGATAGATAGATAGATAGATAGATAGATAGACAGACATGAACAGTCCTCGATAACAGAAAAATGGTAACAGAATTCTACTTTTGCATCAGCTATTAGCATACTTCCACAATCATCATGGCAACTTGTTGCGTAGTGGAAAATCTATTTTTTTTTCTTTGCAAGGATTACAAAATAAAAGGAAAGAACTGAATTCATAACATGTAATCGTACATTCTTTAATTGTACTTTAATTTTTTGGAGAATAAATTTTGAAAACTGTAACGTTTGCTTCAATAATACTCTCTTATATTTCTGAAGTTTCAAAATGATTTTTAACAACTCATTTTGAAATATCGCACATTTCATATTAACTTAAACACACGCACGAGATTACTTTTTCCTTCAAGAAAACGAAGACGAAAATATTTGGAGAAAATTGGTTTTAAAAGCGAAAATTGAAATGTGTGTTTAATTAATTAGGTTACTTATTGTAAATGTTTTTAAATTTAAGATTTTTAGACACTATAAATATTCTGAAATATTTAAATGAATTTAGATAATTCAAACAATCAACTACAAAAAAATATATGTAATTATTGAAAATTGAAATCTATATAATTATAAATATCTGAAAAAATGAGTCATATTTAATTTATCGCAAATTACATTCTATTTATAATGGTTAAAGAAATGAAAGGTCAGAATTTACGTAGTTCTCGACAGAAACATTTAAAACAATATGTAATTAATTCTTAAATGCTATTATGTAATTATTATGCGATCAAAGTAAAGACGTCTGTAATGATTGTTGAAAATGGAAGGAAATTGCTACTGATCTTAAAAGGGGAATTTGATGAAGTTTGCAAGTCTTTAGTTTATTTGCGAGAGTCGTTCTGCAGACAGCGCATAAAAAGGAGATAGATAGATAGATAGATAGATAGATAGATAGATAGATAGATAGATAGATAGATAGATAACGAACAGACTGGCATAGATAGATAGATAGATAGATATATAGATAGATAGATAGATAGATAGATAGATAGATAGATAGATAGATAGATAACGAACAGACTGGCATAGATAGATAGATAGATAGATAGATAGATAGATAGATAGATAGATAGATAGATAGATAGATAGATAACGAACAGACTAGCATAGATAGATAGATAGATAGATAGATAGATAGATAGATAGATAGATAGATAGATAGATAGATAACGAACAGACTGGCATAGATAGATAGATAGATAGATAGATAGATAGATAGATAGATAGATAATGAACAAACTGTGATAGATAGATAGATAGATAGATAGATAGATAGATAGATAGATAGATAGATAGATAGATAATGAACAAACTGTGATAGATAGATAGATAGATAGATAGATAGATAGATAGATAGATAGATAGATAGATAGATAGATTTTCTAAATATTGTGCATTTCCTTGTCGATGTCGGCGACCCGAAAAAAGCAATGATCAAAATAACCGTTTCCATACAGGAAATATTCGACATTAGAAAAAAAATTAGAATCCTAAAAAAATACTTAGCTCGACACAATGCCCTATACACTGTAGCTTTATACAAGTTCTATCCCGTCTACATAACTAAAGCTCACTTCCATAGATTTATTTTTTGCATTATTATTTTGTTTTCTCTCCTTCCAGTTAATTAATTTAAATTTCCTAATCGCAGCCTCCCTGAGAATAGCATTTGGAATTGGTACCTCCACAGAATTTTCGATACGTAAGATTTAAAATGAATTTTAAAAAATGAAAAAGCATTCTTGAAGATTTTATTTTAGATTTAATTGAAAGCTAAATGATTAAATTTACTATTTCCAGTATGTAAAATATTCTGGTATATTTCAAATAGGAATTATATAGATCGGAATCTCAAATATTTGGCCGATTTCAGAAAGTTTTCTTAAAAGTGTCCATTTTCTTAATTTTAAATTTGTAAACAAAACAAAATTATCGGTTTTAAAAATCTTCCAAAAATAAAATACATATTTATTACACGTTATTTGAATAAAAAATTTGAAACAAATATTGCTTGCATATAGCATAAAAAAGTAACAAGCATTTCTTAACGACGGGCCCAGTTTATATTTTGATCTTTACTGAAGTATCGATAAGTTCTGAGATGATGACAGGTAGTATGGATGACCAGAATTGACATAAATTTACGAAATCTAAGTGAACGCATTTTTTTTTGTTTTTTAACTACCTTTACAAATTCACATATTTTCAGCATTTACTTGATATTTTATTGACTTTTAGTTTCGTTTCAAGATGAAATTTGAGTTTTGTCTCTAGGTTCTTTCGTTTACTTACTTCTTCCCGACCCTAGGTCTCTATCCTTGAGCCTACGTTATTCCAAATTCTCAGCAATGGCCTTCCTGATGTCTTCAGTTCACAATTAGGTATGTATGCTGATGGCACAACTATTTACTCCTATATTAATAGTAAGTCTGATTGGTTCAATTTGGTCAAATTAGCATTGATCTAAAAAATATCCAACAATCTATTGTTAACTTGGGCAAGAAATGGCATGTTAATTTCAATCACTCCAAAAAGAAACTACTTTTTTCCTTCCATCAGCTGAGGCGTTACTTGTTCTCCGGCTAACATTGCCCACTAACACGAAGAGGAAACTTTATATTGAATCGTTTCAATAAAAAAATGCAACAATCTATTGTTAACTTGGGCAAGAAATGGCATGTTAATTTCAATCACTCCAAAAAGAAACTACTTTTTTCCTTCCATCAGCTGAGGCGTTACTTGTTCTCGGGCTAACTTTGCCCGCTAATACGAAGAGGAAATATTATATTGAATCGTTTTTTAGGTCGGCTGCCTGGAAAATTGATTCACCTTGTGGTGCAAGACAATTTTCCTTGCCAGAAAATATCTTACGCGTTTATACGTCTCCCTATTCGTTCATTCATTGAATATTGCTGTCACATCTGATCTGCTGCTTCTACTATATATTTAGAGATTCTTGATAAAATACAAAGAAGAATCTGCAATGTTATCGGTTGTAACCTGGCATCTCGGATTCATTCACTTTTCCCACCGCTGTAAGGTAGATTATCTTTGTCATTTCTATAAATATTGTCACGGTGATTGTTCTGGTGATCTTTCCCCTTTGCTACCCTGACCTGGTGTATTTAAACACAATACGAGATTGGCAGATAGATCACGTCACTTCATTGTTGAAATTGTTAATTTTCACCATAGGTCATAGGATAAAAGCTTATCTCTCGCACTTGTAGAATTTTCTTCGGATTCTTGTTTTCCTGTTAACATTGATCCTGAAAATTTAAATACAATGTCAATTGTTATCTTCTGTCTTCATAATACCTGTTCTTTTATTCTTGTCATTAGGGCACAAGGAGAGTAACTCTTTACGCCCACTCGGCCCTACATTCTCAGCTTACAAAGTGGAAAGATTATATTGAATCAATGACCAGGTTTATTACTAAGAAGGTTGGTTCACGATATCGTGCTAGACAATTATTCTATCCAGAATCCATCTGAAATATATATCATTCGTTCTTGCTTAGAATATTGATGTCACATCTGGTCTGGTGCTGCTGCTGTATATTTAGAGATTCTTGATAAAATCCAATGAAGAATCTGCAATATTATTATCCTGACCTGGCATCTCGGCTTCAGTCACATTCCCACCGCCGTTATATAGCTTCCCTGTGTCTTTTCTATAAATACTTCCATGGTAATTGTTCGGATGGACTCTTTCTTATGTTACCTAGACTTCATAGATTTAAGGGCAGTACTAGATTGGCAGCTAGGTCGCATATTTTTATATTAGAAATAGCCAGATGTAACCGTAAGTTCTATACTAACAGTTTCTTTTCTCGCACTTCTCGCTTGCGGAACTCTTTTTCGGCTCCTTGCTTTCTAGTCGACTTTGATCTTCAAAAATTTTAATGCAATGTCAATCGTTATCTACTGTCTTCTCGGTTACTCTACTGTTCTCGCTTATTAGTAATGTTTCTCTTTTTTGTCATTCGTTTACACTCTGTAAGCCCTTGTTCATAATGACTTTACTACCTTGCATAGAGTGAAAATGTTTAAAATAATTATAATTATAATAATGAAATTAAGCAATTGAAGTATCTCTTTTAGTTTCATCTTCCTTGCTTGCCAATTCTAATATTAGGCCTGGCAGAATTTCAATTTTAGACAACGCATCTCCTTAAAAAAATTGGACGCCAGACACAAACGGATTAAATCGTTTCAAAATCCTGTTTTGTAAATTCTTTTCAGGTTGCTCACAGTTGAAAGCGAGGTTGTTTCTTTAGACCTTCTTACATATTCAAGATTTTATATCCTTCTCAGCGTAGCCCTGATCGTAATTTGTCAAAGGTCTACCAATATGAACCTTCTAACGATACCTGTGTTGTTGAAAACAACACAGATATTATCGGCAGGACGATGAGGCACGTTGGCGTAGCTAGCTTTCTTCTGGTTATTATGGTGACCTTTCAGACGGTTGAGATAGCCTGCCCTCGTCAACGGCGCATGCGTTGACACGCATCACATTTCCACGTCAGCATATTTGTTTTCAAATCACAGTGCCTCTTCGGAGATCACACTTGATCTGAACCTTTACATACATACATACATACACACATACATACATACATATATATATATATATATATATATATATATATATATATATATATATATATATATATATATATAATATTAATATACTACTGTTATTATTATTAAAAATATTATTCTTAGATGATGTTCTTTTCTTTTAGTCAATAAATTAAGAGGTAACCTCAAGCTGAAAAAAGTGCCCAATCAAATTGTACTGGCGTCTCGTCCATTCACCTAACTTCATGTATGTCTTACGACCTGTCAGTCCAGAACGACTTTTACATAACAAAGGTCTTGTCAGTATAAGTAGCGAGATTGTAACCATCACCAGATTTCTATGACAGTCGCGTAGCTTAGTACAACTGGTATTCCGCAGCAGTCACCAATCTAAGAACTGACCAGGCTCACCATTGCTTAACTTTGGTGATTGGACGAGTACTGGCGTTTCAACGTGATAGACGCTGGACCCAACATGAGAAAACGTAGCGGAGACTTACCTCGGCGACCCACAAGGACGAGAGACGCATACATAGTTTGCAATGGAAGTGTGGAGACGGCAAATCGGCAAGCTTCGAACTGAAGGCGAATCGGGCAGCACTTCGTGTGGACGGAAATGGTGGTGTTGCTTGTAGTCATTTTTATTGGCCGGTTCTGGGCGCTCATTGGATGAGTGATGGCTGGGTCAGGTGCATAAAAGCACGGTACGTTCACTCAAGATGTCTTGTTTCTGAGGAGGAGTTGCGTACTTGAGATTGAGGTACGGACATAACTGTGCAATTGATTGGCCTATTGGACCTACTGGACTTGTATATATATATATATATATATATATATATATATATATTGTGTGTGTGTGTGTGTGTGTGTGTGTGTGTGTGTGTGTGTGTGTGTGTGTGTGTGTGATTTCGGCCAATTCTCACACATGGTCTTTTGGCAAAAATTCGTGTACAGTTTCATCTCGTCGAAGACGTCGCATTGAACACATCTGTTGCATATGCGGTCCTAAGAGAAGAAACATTTTTAATGATAGTCACGATAAGTTGTTCGTATTCCTCGTGACTGTATAACATCCTGACGAGTGGACGGTACGATTGCAAACGGTTTGTCTACGAAACGCCAGAGTCGATGTGTTAAATTTTACACCAATTAGTTAAATGACAAATTTTATTTGTTTAAATCCTAAATAAAAAATTATATAGATATTTTCATTTCGTCAAACATCTTAGGTTTTTTTTTTTTCACTAGTCAACAATTTAAAGTAAAAAAAATTTTCTCTATCAATTTTTAAGCGGTAATTTTGTTGCAGTTGATAGCAAAGATTCGCAAATACTTAATAAAGCGGAACTTGAATGTTTCTCCGTTTCCAACGCGCTACCAATACGGTACCAGTACAGATTATTCACCATCTGTATCAGGAAGGATCATGAAACTGCCAAAACTAGTTCTCCGACTAAAATTTCTGCCTTCTCCACTCATCGGCCTCTATGTTCAACCCACTCACTTATTTTTGCATCGATCGAAAACACCAACGTCTGTCCAACTTAGAAACCGATATTCTTAGAAAAATCGAAATTATTGTTTTCCTACTTCGGCTGAAACCAGAGGATTGTTTGTTTGGAAAGATTGATCATCTCTGGTAGCAAACAGGACGCCGGTCAATGAAGAACAATCGAAAAAAGAAAAGTAAACAAAAACATGTACCTTCCTCAAAACATGTTGAATTGATTAGTGGTATCCGTCTATATTTCTGAAATGAGGTATTATGTAAACTATTTACATTATTCGGACTCTTGTCCTCATCTTTATTGGCATATTTATCACAACGTTTCGGCCGTTGTACGCTCCAGCCTTCTTCAGGTGGTTGTAATGTCGAACTGAACCCTTTACTTCGCTCACTGGTGTAGACAGTTCTAGGTCCACGTGCCATGTCTAATGGATGTCAGTTATCAGTTAATTCCCTTCTCCAAGTTCTCCACAGCCATAACCATATATTGAACTCTTTGGGTCCTGTCACTGGATCTAACTAACGCCTTTATCCACTGTGCCATGTGTCCTTGAGGACATCTGTGTATGAATTTCTGGGTATTATAAACCTAATGTCTTCAATACAATTTTTTTTACTAGTGCTCACTCATATTGCAATTTTTTGCTGTTATCAAATCATGTCGTTACCAGAGCTCATATTGCAATTTTTGTTGTTATTATCGCTTTTCTCTGGCACTCCTTATTACTGGTTCCCATATTGTATTCATTTCTATGCTTGGTCGGCTCAGGAGATTTTTGTGGCCTAGCATATGTGCTGATTCCTTAAGTTTACGAATTTCCAATGATTTTCTTTGTCTCCGATCTCCACCTGATCCCACAGAGGGAGGTGATCTTCTTTTCTCACACACCATTTGGGTCCGGTCACTGGATCTAACCAACGCCGTTATTCTATGTGACATGTGTCCTTAAGGACATTGGCACAGTGGATCCATTGGAATAAAGGCGAATGGAAACCATTAGACATGGCAATTCTAAGAAGACGTCTCCGCCAAAGCAACGCTGTTCATTGAAAATGAATTGAGCACTCTGGCTGTGAAAAAGAAAACACACACACACACATGTACAAACACACACACACGCACACACACACATATATAATATGTATATATATAAAGTTTCTCTATATATTATATATGCGCCGTACTTATTGGAAAGCGCTCAATAACAGTGATAAAGCTAAGATTGTACATTTAGTTGTATGGATATGAGTTTGTAACCTTGGTTTTTCTCTTTTGCGATCATCAGACAAAAATGATGATCGTAAAAGCGTGAAACCCAGGGTTATAAACTCATATCCATACAACTAAATACACACACGCACACACACACACACACACACACACACACATATATATATATATACATATATATATATATATATATATATATATATATATATATATATATATATATATATATATATATATATATATATATATATTTAAACATGTTGTGTTGAATGTCAAAGACAACATAGTCCTTCATATTCTCTTTTGAATGTTCTCATATTTTCTAATGAGACTTTTTATTTGAACAAGATATACTTTGTAATCCCTGGTGTTGGTATCATATAAAGCTGCGGGATAATATATATATATATATATATATATATATATATAGATGTGTGCGTGTTTTCTTTCTCCCAGATTGTCAGCTACTCAAGGCTAGAAAGCTATATCACAGCTTATCATTGCGGCTAGAGATCAGATTGCTTCAAGCCGTTATCGAAACCCGACCGATTTGTCATCAGCGCATGGGAAAGGTAAACTATAGCGTATTATTTTTTTACATGCACTATAGACCAAAAGTTGGGGTCTATCATCTGCATTTAATAATTAGTAAGTTTCACTCTTTCTTTAATTTAATTAACTCCCAGTAAACTATAATTCTAAAACTATTTAACCCGTTAGTATAAAGCGTTCTATTTTTTTATAATGTGGTTGTCTAATATTTAAAATTCGCCCGCTTATCAATGGCATTATCCAACCTGGTCGTTAAACATTATGTGATAATGGCTTAAGTTCCTTGTTATTAATGAATTGTTATCATAAAACAATTCGGGATGAAGTGAGCGAGTAAATTAGTTTTCAAAAAAAAGTACGAAACCATTTTCAGATGGTTCTTTGAACTCCAGAAGGTGATCATAATGATTTTGCCAATAGTGTACTTAGCGTTGCGAAATTTGTAAAACTGATTTTCAATATATGTTCCCATCTAGTCGTGTCGTTGTACTTGACAACTCGGACGAGCTGTCATTGTCTTCGGGTTTAAATTGGGTCAGATATATTCGGTAAGCGTACATTTAGTCATCTGTGTGGTCCAAACGACCTTGTAACAACAGGATACTTAATCATGCGTCAAATTTTCGGCTTGGGAACAACACTAACGCCATTTGACCATTTGACCTCCCTCCAACGGGTCACGATTTTTCTTTGTCATTGCTGAGGATGGGCTGCAAGTCCTGACTACGACTTTCATATTGCTGCATCGTTTCTATCGGTCAAGTTATGATTTTGTAGTTTATTAGCTTACTGCAAATGTTATTGTGACATTGTAATTTGAATCCAAGAAAGACGACATGTCAGTTAAAATGTTTACGTATATATTCCATTTATGCTTTAGTTTTCATTATTTACATTATTCGGACTATTGTCCTCATCTTTGTCGCCATATTTATTACAACGTTTCGGCCGTTGTACGCTCCGGCCTTCATCAGATGGTTGGAATGTCGAACTGAACCCTTTATTTCGATCACTGGGGTAGACTGTTCTAGTTCCACGTGCCATGTTTAATGGATGTCAGTTATCAGTTATCTCCTGTTAATTTTTCCCTCTGAAAGTTCTCCACTGCCTTAACCGGGTATTGAGCTCACACTTTCTGGGTCCTGTCACTGGATCTAACCAACGGCTTTATCCACTGTGCCATGTGTCCTTGAAACGTTGTAATAAATATGGCGACAAAGATGAGCACAATAGTCCGAATAATGTAAATAATGTGCCTTTGTTTTCGTCGGTCGTTAAGATATCAATGAGTTTTGAAACGTCCGCAAGCTTGATGGTAAAATGTAAATTTGTTAAAAACAATCAGAGAAGTATGGTAGGCTACAATTGTTACCCTACTGATAACGTGGCAGTTCAACATTTATCAAAAAACCTTTGGAAAGAATGAAGTAAAACGTAAACGAGACTTAATGTGATTAAATTCAATACCCTGAATTCCGGATGTGAATTTTGTAAATACAAAACTTTTAGAATACATCGGTGTATAAATCAGTTATAACAAATTTGGTGCAGGAAAATAATAAAAAAAAAATTGAATATAAAATTGGCTTCGCTAGCTTTAGTTTCGCCCAACGCCACAAATTTTTACAAAAATCATTAACCCGAAAAATAACCATGTTCATAAATAACCTCGTCTTATCGAGATTTTCAAAATGGCTGTCGTCCGTAGCGTTAAATCCGTTCAGAAATATCTAAACTGATTGGTGTATAAAAACATTTTCTAAGATCAAAGGTTAAAAATTGCTTTGAGCGCTTGAAGCCTATAGGTCTTGATGAAGACCATTCTTCTTCTAGCGTTGTGCACTGGCGCTACACAATCACAAACAAAGAACGGTACCAAATAACAGAAACAACATCACTTCAGGAATTTTAACAGCAGCAACAGCTTCGCAGTTGTAGTTTATCGTCTTTCCCAACTCTTTATGCGTTCAATCAAGTGTGTTGCATCTGTGATTTTCATTGAGTACACCTTCTCCTTTAGCAAACCCCAGAAAAAATAGTTAATTGCTTCTCCTTTCGTCAAAACCCTGTTTAATCTCTGAAGGTAAAAAATATAATTAATGAGATTTCCTGTGTCCAGATTTTAGGGACACACCCTGTAGTTTACTAAACGTTATCCAAATTTATGAGACGTGCGTTAAACAAATTGTTTGATATTAATAAATTTCTAGATTATTACAAGACAGGAAGATTTCTTTTGTAACAAGGGAAAAAGTACTGAGCTGCTACGTGACACCTATCCTCCTTTACGGCAGCGAATGTTGGACGGTCTCCTCAAAGATGAAGAAGAGACTTGAAACTATGGAGGTATGGTTCTACAGAAGGATGCTAAGGATATCATGGACCGAGCGTGTGAGCAATGATGAGGTTTTGGAGAGGATGCAAACAAGGAGGATGCTTATACTTAACATCAGGAAGAGGCAGCTAAAATTTCTGTGACACGTAATGAGAAAAGAAGAGACTCGGAGCAATGGAGGTTTGGTTCTACAGAAGGATGCTAAGGATATCATGGACCGAACGTATGAGCAATGATGAGGTTTTGGAGTGGATGCAAACAAGGAGGAAGCTTATACTTAACATCAGCAAGAGTTAGATGGAATTTCTGGGAAACGTAATAAGAAAGGAAGACTTGGAGAATCTGATACCCACAGGTCGAATAGAGGGAAAGAGAGACAAGGGAAAGCAACGCGTGACATCTCTGGTGGGCTTAAGGAAGTGGATAACAGAACGTGGTCTGGCAGGGTGACAAAACTTATTGAGATCTACAAGGGATAGGGAGAAGTTGAGAGCCATGATCGCCTACGTCCTGAAGGGACACGGCACATAAAGAAAGTGCTTTAGAAATCTTTTAAACTATGTTTAATGTAATGATAAAGAATGTAAAACTTGCTGCTGATCTTCAAAATTTTTTCAGTCTGTTGTTAACTGGGAAATAAATGGCTTGTAAACTTTAACCTCTCCTAAATAAAACTACTGTCTTTTACTCATCTTAGACAACAAAATTACTGTCTATATTTCTGAGATGAGGTATTATGTACAGTATTTACATTAGTCGGATTATTGTCCTCATCTTTGTCGCCATATTTGTCACAACGTTTCGGCCGTTGTACGCTCCGGCCTTCTTCAGGTGGTTGGAATTTCGAACTGAACCCCTAAAGGACACATGACACAGTGGATAAAGGCGTTGATTAGATCCAGTGACAGACCCAAAGAGTGTGAGTTCAATACCCAGTTAAGGCAGTGGAGAACTTTCAGAGGGAAAATTAGCAGGAGATAACTGATAACTGGCATCAATCAAACATGGCTCGTGGAACAGTCTACCCCAATGATCGAAATAAAGGGTTCAGTTCGAAATTCCAACCACCTGAAGAAGGCCGGAGCGTACAACGGCCGAAACGTTGTGACAAATATGGCGACAAAGATGAGGACAATAGTCCGACTAATGTAAATACTGAACAAAATTACTGTCAGCCTCTTGTTAACTGGAGCAAAAAAATGGCTTGTGGATTTTAACGCCTCCCAAACAAAACTACTGTCTTTTACTCATCTTCAGTCAATTATCCACCATGCGTATAAACGCTTAGGTGATCATGTATCTTTCGATACATGACTGACGAGGCAGTTTTTCTTCCCGCAGTAGGTTGCCATTTCTTTCTGCGGTAGACCAGTTGCCATCCAAGGCTATAGAACCCGGTCTGTCCTTCTAGTTATCCATACCAGGGGGAGACGAAGAGGATTCATACCTTTCCCAAGGGTATTAGCACGTAAGTGAATGTAATGGACTACTGTCCTCATCTTTGTCGCCACATTTGTTACAACGTTCGGCCGTTGTACGCTCCGGCCTTCTTCAGGTGGTTGGAATGTCGAACTGAAACCTTTATTTCGCTCACTGGGGTAGACTGTTCTAGTTCCACGTGCCATGTTTAATGGATGTCAGTTATCAGTTATCTCCTGTTAATTTTTCTCTCTGAAAGTTCTCCACTATCTTAACCGGACGCAAAAAGTATTAGTTCAATACCCGGTTAAGGCAGTGGAAAACTTTCAGCGGGAAAAATTAACAGGAGATAACTGATAACTGACATCCATTAAGCATGACACGTGGAACTAGAATAGTCTATCCAGTGCTCCGATTATTATCGGTATATCACTAGCTTTAAGGTGACACATGTTTCTTCACTCTCAAGATCCTTACGTATCTTATCAGATATATCTTTAACAGATATATATTTTATTTGGTGATAGGGCCATATTTTTCAGGAAGCGTTTTTCTATGTAATCTTTAAACAATATGGGGCGTGGTCTATTAGTTTTCATATGTTTGTCAGTATGAATTATAAAATCTCAAATAATGGTGGCCAGCCTGCTTTTTCCCTGACTGGCTCACTATGATGTTCCTCCTATATCATTATCATCATTATTATTATTATTATTATTATAATTATTTCCATGCAGTTAATACCTAGTAGTTCTCACTGTTGATCAAGTGGCCAGAAACCCGGTGATTGCCTCAGGTGTTAAAATCGCCAAGGGCGTTAAAATCTTTGTAAATATATCAGTTTAGTTTGTGCAGTCAGCCGAATCATTGACTGTAATTATCTTAGCGAAATTTATTGAGTGTGAGTATATTGTAAGTTTGGCCGTGGGCACCAGGAATCCTGCTAGCGCTTCTGCATGACAGAGAAATTCTCCTTAAAACTGCAGTAATCTCCTCACTATCTTTATTAATCTAATAATATAATCTGGATAGCTTCATTATTATTATTATTATTATTATTATTATTATTATTATTATTATTTGATTTCTGTTATATACACAGTTCTTTCCGGGTCCCAACCAGAGACATAAGGTGAGAAATCGCTTTATGACAATTTCCAGTGAGCATCTTTTGAAAAAAAAAATCCCCGAACATTTTATATAGACAAAGCCTTTCATGAAGCTTTTTTAAGGCTTGGGCTACCAGGGTTCACATTAAGAGTCTAACGGAACCTTTTCTAATCAAACTGAGGGCTCCAACTACAAATAGAATCGTTGATGTCCTCATGCTCCACATTTTTAAGATTTCCATTTCTAGGTCCTTGTATTCTAATAGTTTTTTTCAAGATCTTCAAAGATATATTAGAATCTAGAGGAACTGCCTTGTCAATATGAAAGCATATTCGGTTTTGGGAGTTTTGTTTGTTCTGTACGTGTCTACTGTTAAGTTCCATGAAATTGTTACGGTTCCTATGTTTATAATCGGGTCTGGGTGGTGTTCGTACTAATTTATTGAGGTTGCCTTTCCTTTTATTATTATTATTTTAATTTCTATCATTTTTGTTGTATACTCATTTCTTTCCAGGTCCCAACAAGCGACCTAAGTATCATGAAATTTTCCATTTAGCATCTTCTGAGGAGAAAACCCCCTTAAATCACACATATTTTAAATAAAAAAAGCCCTTCGTAATGTGCGGATTGTACTTGTGAGTTCAATTTTTGAATTTCTTTAAGGCATGGGATACCAGGAATCCCTTCAATGCGTCTATTGCAATGTTGATGTCCTCATGTGCCACATTTTGTAGATTTCAATTTCAAGGTCCTTTTATATTCATAATTTTTCTGAAGACTTTCGAAGATGCATCACAGACTGTCATGCCAAGAAGGAACATTTTGTCTTTACTGTTTCGATATCTGGTCGATTGTCTTTGTTCCGTTTGTGTGAATTCTAGAGTTTTATCCCGTAACCTGGTCTGGTGGTGTTCATACCAATTTCTTGCAATTTTCTTTACGTAAAGGCTGCAGATTTTCCAATACAGATATTGGCCCACTCTGTCATGCTGTGTTTTATATTCAATGGGCGCCAATATCGTGCAACCTGATACAAGATGGTCAATTGTTTCGAGATATTTATCACAGAATCTGCATTTTCGGCTGACATAATTTTTCAGTATGTTGCTTTGTAATTTCTAGTTAACAATCATTAGTCCTGTGCAGCAAGAATAAAAGCTTTGGTTTCAGCTTTTAACCCTGCACTACGTAGCCACTGATTCGTACGTACGTTTGTCTACATCAGCTTGTTCGGTACGGTCAGAATACTGACCGTGAAGAGGTTTATCTTGTCATCGTTTCTGTATCCGGTCGATTGCATTTGCTTCTCTTTCTTTTTTTAAAAGTTTTTGCAGCTGCAGCAGGTGTATTATGCTTTACTTACATTTCTTCACCCATTTGAAACTCCATTTTGAACTTGTTGGCTTCCTTTATTACTGAATAAAGTTTCTTACCTTTTTCATGTCCTCTGACGCAGATCATCATCCAGTTGTCTGTAGTTTCCAGGTATCTTTGAAGGCCGATTGTTATAGTTTTGTAAAGACAGTTCTAGTTGAACTAATCCTCTGCCTCCTTCGGATCTGGGCTCATGCCGATGATCAACATCAGCCTTAAAATGATGCATGCGGTGGCAAGTGAGAAGCTTTTTCGTTTTGGCGTCCATTCACTTAATGCCAGCTATGGTCCAGGTAAAGATGTTGAAACTGTATTGCACCACGGTGGTAGCCAAGGTGTTTATGGCTGATATTCTGTTTTCTGAATTCAACTCGCTAATCAATTCTAGATGTACGCGCCTTTAATTTTCTTTTCTTACTTTCTACCTTATTTGGGTAAGCTGTATTCCATCTCCTTCGCTGACCCCTAGGTATTTATAGACTTCTTCTTGTTCCAGTTCCCTAATCTTTGTGACAAAATCTAGATCTATTAAGTGTGTTTCTGTAATTCTCCCTTTCTTGAATGTTACTTTTGCACATTTATCTCATCTGAAATCCATAGCGATTTTACAAATTAAGGAGACTCTTCAACTCATTGTTTTTTTGGCAAAGATTTTGAGAGACTTTGTATCCATAATTATTATTGTTTAGTACGTGATGAGCAGATATGTTATTGGCCTATAATTTTTTCACCGAGGAGACTTCGTACATTTTTTGAGGATACAAGGGTGTAACACACTATCAAAGCTTTTATCGTTTCCTGCAATTTTTCAGAGTAATTTTATTTTCAGTATTTGATCTTTACAACCATATGAAACTTTCCTGTATCCCTTCTGTTGCAATTGAAGAATGTTTCTTTTTTTCCTTGAGAAAATCGTAAGTACAGTTCGTCAGTGATCAATTTATACGTGATGAGCAGATATGTTATTGGCCTATAATTTTTCTCGAAGATTTAGAGAAACTTTGTATTCATAACTATTATTGTTTACTTCATGTGAAAGGGGAATTAAGGACAGACAAAACAGAAGGGGTGAAAAGAGGTCTCCTTGAAAGTTTCCTCTTCGTGTATTCAGGCGGCAGATTTGGCAGTGCCTATTGTGTGATTGTGGTATGAGGTGGATTTCCACATTACCATACTGTGTTTCAGGAAATTTACTATCACCGAGGAGACTTTGTACATTTCATGAGGATACAAAAGTGTATTACACTATAAAAGCTTTTATATTAGTCTATCCATGTTGTAGCTAAGATTTCTACATCGTCTCCTGCAATTTTTCAGAGTAATTTTATTTTCAGTATTTGATCTTTACAACCATATGAAACTTTCCGGTATCCCTTCTGTTCCAGTTGAAGAATTTTTTTTTTCCCTTGAGAAAATCGTAAGTACAGTTCGTCATTGATCAAGTTATACGTGATGAGGAGATATGTTATTGGTCTATAATTTTTCGGATCATCTGTTTCGACCATTTTTGGCAGCAAATATATAATACCTTCAGTGATCGATTCTGGGGCCTTACTGAGATTATTAAACTTTGGTAAAGTTTATGCAAGAGTTTTATGGAATAATGACAGATGATACAGCGAAAAATTGTGTACCTTGTCATTTCCTGAGGATTTCCATTTTGGGATTTCGTTAGAGCTTTGCCTAACATTGTTTATATTTCCTCATTCTTGAAAACGTTTATCCATCAATGGTTCTTTTCGTTGGATCCATTCTGCATTTGGGGTTATATTCCATTGGGCTGCTCCAAATATTTTCCCAGAATTTCTGCACTTTTTCAATGGATAGTGGATTTGTCATCAATAACTGCTATTCTAATTTCTTAGTAAAATTTCTTAGGGTCCGTTTGGAATATCTTATTTTGTCGAGAGAACCTACAACGCTTTTCGTATCGTCTTTTTTATTAGCCTTTAACTGCAGTTTCTGTTTAAGCATTTCCCTGAATCACCTGGAATTTCATTTAGCAATTTAAATATATGTCTCCGCTTGATCATCCTGAATTTGCGAGTTGTGACATTTGAGTTTCTTGAGATCTCATCTTGTATCGATAACTCACATCTGATTTCCTTCATCTCTCGTTTCAATTTTTCCTTCTTATCTCGTTTCAATTTTTCCTTCAATCTGCCGTTTTAATTTTTACTTCATCTCTCGTTTCAATTTTTCCTCCGTCTGTTGTTTCAATTTTTCATCCATGCCTCGTTTCAATTTTTCCTTCATCTCTCGTTTCAATTTTTCCTCCATTTCTCGTTTCAATTTTACCTTCATCTCTCGTTTCAACTTTTCCTTCATCTCTCGTTTCAATTTTTCCTTCATCTTTCGTTTCAATTTTTCCTTCGTCTTTCGTTTCAATTTTTCCTTCGTCTCTCGTTTCAATTTTTCCTCCATCTCTCGTTTCAATTTTTCCTCCATTTCTCTTTACAATTTTTCCTCCATCTCTCGTTACAATTTTTCCTTCATCGCTCGTTTCAATTTTTCCCCCATTTCTCGTTTCAATTTTTACTTCATCTCTCGTTTTTATTTTTCCTTCAAAGCTGACTCTTTTTGTCTGTTCTTTGATTTTTTCTTTGTCTTGGCACCAAGCTTCCCAGTAACTGCTAAATCTGTCTCGGATATGGCATTATTTACTTCTGTGATGTTTCCCAGTGGTTTGTCCGTTATCAGTGTTTTCAGTACCGCGTTATTTGTTTACATATGTTAGACATTGTCAAATGAATTTTTCTCTGTCTGACATTTGTGTGTGACTTACTCTGCTGAGTACTTCAATGGTGTGTTTTTTGCTCCAGTGATTTCACATCTGTTGTTTTCTGGCAATCCTACCCTAATGTCGTTTGACTCATCTTCAACGACGCAATCTCGATATATACGTTTATGTTGCAGTTAGATTCTTCAGTTTTATTTCCTATCTCATTTATTTTAGTGTTTAACTCTTCATCTGTCATATTGATTATTTCCAGTCTCATATCTTTATTGTTTGAATGATTAGCTATTTTATTCAGTTTTATATTATATTTATCCGATCTATTTGAGAATCTTTATTTTGCTCAACATCCCTGCGGACATTGGTAAGCATGTTTGAGTTGATATAGGGTCTTATACCAGTTTCTACCATAGTTTTCCATATTTGTTATGTTTGATATTTGATGTTCTTTTTGAGGATATTCGAGTGCGGTGAAAAAGGATGTTATTTTTTTATACCCTTCGGGAGTCCATTTCGTTCTCTTTTTTATTAATTGATTTGGTATTGAGTCACTTGGTTTAAGGTTGGAAATAGTCTGGTGACTAGGCGTTGGAAGTGTTTGTTCCAGTGAACAGATTTTTAGGCCCCAGACTGTTTTTTTTTCTGGAGGACACGGCCCTTGTTGACCCGGTTGAACATCGATCCGGTATGAAAATCTGTTTGTAAGCATTGACATTGTTGATTTATTTTCTCATTTTTTGCGTTTTATCCTTCAGTGCCCTTGGGTAATTTTGTTCAAGGTACCTGCTCTTAGACAACTGTCGACAAAAACTAACGATTTCGTCCCAGCCATTAGGGAAGTTATATTTAGATGCCCAGTGTTCGGAAGTTCATCTCGTACCTTCATTATAAGTCGCAATAAGTTATTATTATTATTATTATTATTATTATTATTATTATTATTATCTATTCGCTTTAATGGTTTCCACTGGGGATTAAATGAGAGCGAGATTCCTTCATACTTTAGAACACTCTTCAGTATTTGTTTTGCTATTGATTTTGCTCCAAGTGCTCCAACAACTATTGGCACAACTATCACATCTACGTTCTCCATGGTTTTTCACTTCTTTTGCGATTTTTAATTTATTTCAGATTTACACAGCTGCATACTAAAACAACAAAATCGGAAACCTGTTTGAAACTCAAAGTCGTAGAGGACATGATTGTTTTATTTGGACAGCTCCTAAAAGTTTGCATAGTTCTTAGTAAATCACCTTTCCTAACCAGTCATGCTTATTTCTCTACTCTCTTTGAGTCAATCTGTTGCTTTCCTCGAAGGATTCTATGTCTAATAATCAAAAAGGGAAATTGTATAATTTTCTGCATGATTCCTACTCTGTACACAAATTGGAGGGCGGCCCGGTGGAGTAATGGATAGCGGCTTGGTTTGGGGAATCAGAGAACCGAGTTCGAATTCACTTACATGCTAATACCCTTGGGAAAGGTATGGATCCTCTTCTTCTTCTTCTCCCTTCAGATATGGGTATATAGCAGGAGAGACCTGGTTCTATAGCCTTGGATGGCAACTGGTCTACTTCAGAAAGAAATGGCAACCTTCTGCGGGAAAAAAGATAGACACATGATCGCCTAAGCATGTATTACACATGGCACATAACTGACTGACTGTCACAAATTGTTTCTCCCTCTTGCTATCTATCCAAATTCTTTTGTCGAACTAAGTAATAATTGTGACGCCTGCATGTAATAGATTTCTAGAAAGGGTCGCCACAAATCTTTAAGTAATTGAATGCCACGAAACATAATCTCCCGTTGAAGACACTGAGATGCCCAATTATAATGCGAAGAACAGGTTTGAAAATCTTTTCTTATCCGTTCCCAAATGGAACAGTTTTGCAGTTGGAGCATTTTTTTTTTTTGTTTTTCTACCGATGCATTTAATACTGGACGTAGATCAGCTCAAGGTGTGAATGAGCCGGACTGACAATTTTATTACCTCTCTTAATCCATTGGAGCCAATAAAAAGGAACAGCGATGCAGTTAACTCGCCTCTGTTTTATTTGTAGATAAAGAAATTAAGCGCTTCTGGAAATTGTTTCAAAATCTCCAAAATCATTACAGAAAGGATTCTAGAATGATTCACAATGAACACATTTTCTTCTTCTAAGTGTCATGTCCATGCAGGACATCGACTCTCCACAATCTCTTGTCCTTTGTAGCTCTTAATAAATTTTATCTTTTTGCCCTTGATCCATCATAATCATCATCAAAACTGTTTCGATTTGAGGTCAT
>OZ038513.1:72766680-72794180 GCA_964036315.1 Acanthosepion esculentum | reverse complement strand
GATTGACTCAGACAATGGGAGACGAGGAGGGCAGTACGAATTGGACAGTAGTGCATCGACACGTTCCTGACATGCTGGGGACGTACGAGTAAACATGGCGAATGTTCTTGACACAGACACTAAAAACTAGCTGTTCCGGTGAAGTTTGTCGAAATGGACGACCAAAATATTCCGGACAGTAAAACAGACCAAATTAAATGATACTGGAAAATGTATTTTTTCCAAATTTTCTTAACAACAATGCATACCGACAATTTAAAATATACTG
This sequence comes from Acanthosepion esculentum, assembly GCA_964036315.1. Classification (NCBI taxonomy): domain Eukaryota; kingdom Metazoa; phylum Mollusca; class Cephalopoda; order Sepiida; family Sepiidae; genus Acanthosepion; species Acanthosepion esculentum. The sequence goes on along the minus strand of OZ038513.1, from coordinate 72,793,912 downwards.
CTACTTGTATCTTTTATTACCTACTATAGAAGTCTCAGAAAATCATATACATATATTATATGTATATATATATTATATTACACTAGAATCCCTAAAAACCGGCCTAGGAAGGCATTCCGGATATGAGGGTTTATATTTCGATTAAAATAAAAGAACTGAAATCAGGTTTAACATTTATTTTCAATGTTTTATAGTAAACAAAATAAACTAATGGTGAGTGAAATATAACAGAATTGATTTTAAGGAAAAAGAAATAAATTACGTAATGTTAATGAAAATTCATTAAATTAAGTATGCCACGTATGCAAAACAAATAATGTAACGAGGATTTTTTAATCGCTGTTGCATGATGATTATTTCTCTTCTAATGTCATTCTCAATTTTATTTTGCTTTGTTCTTGACATTTTTTTAACGAAAGGTACTTTTTAACTCTGCGTGCGTTATTGCAATCGTCATAGCTTAATGCTGACTTTCTTTCCATAAAACTGACAACCTTTTCAATAGCTTGTTCAATTTCAGTCCAGGTTTCATCACAATCATGGTTTTTATTTCCTTGTTCCTTGTGACAATGTGAACGCTGGGGAATAGTTTCTTTGGAAGATTTTATATCATACAATGTTGACTTTCCTATGTTGAATTCAGTCTTTAGTTACAATGAACTTTCACCAGCATCTAGTCTGTTTAAAATTCCGGATATGAGGAATTGGTTACAAAGTCTGGATATAAGGGGGTTATATTTAGATTAAAATAAAAGAACTGAAATCAGGTTTAACATTTATTTTCAATGTTTTATAGTAAACAAAATAAGCTAATGGCGAGTGAAATATAACAGAATTGATTTTAAGGAAAAAGAAATAAATTATGTAATATTAATGGCTCGCATATTTTAGAAAGAAAAATTGTGGTCGAAATTATTTCTGTGTATGAAGAGTGCATTCGTTCAATTGGTATGTATGATGTCCTTTTCTAGGTTTCTAGGTAAGAGTATTGAGAATTTGCAGCCACCAATACCTACCCAAAGAAAAAACACGTAGAAAATACTTTCAAAAACTTCCAATATCCTTGTCACTTCCTCCACAAAGCAGAGAGAAAGAGACAAAAATACACGACTACAACAAAAATAACATTATCTACAATAATAAACTCAACAAAAACAGTTGCATAACACTACATAACAACTCCATAACATCCACTATCCAGAACAAGTTATTCTATCCAAACAACATCCAAATAATCGCAACATCTTCCAAACCCATTATGGATATAATCAGAACTAAAAACTCCCAAAACAATAATAATTCTGAAACAGTCATATAAGAAATAAATTGCCAAAACTGTTCCTCATAATATATTGGTGAAACATGCAGAAATTTAAAAAACGTATCTATGAACACAGAGGGCGAAACACGTAGGTTAAGTATAGTTTTTCCTCGTGTCTCTTTATATATATATATATATATATATATATATATATATATATATATATATATATATATATATATATAAAAGTATAAGATTGGTGTATACGGAATAAATTCCAATAACCAAATAAATACTATTCTCAAAAAAGTGCTCAATACACAATAGAGTAAATATAATTATTTATTCGAAAATTATAACATAAATATGTTATAAAATTTATGTTATAATTATGTTATAAAATTTGTTATAAGTATGTTATAAAATCTATGTTATATTTTTCGAATAGATAATTATATATATATATATATATATATATATATATATATAAAAGTGAACATAGAAGTCAACACTTAGAGGCGACAGTCTGTTTCTTGCTAGATGCAATCGTCAGGCCACAATAATAATTGTGGCCTGACGATTGCATCTAGCAAGAAACAGACTGTGGCCTTTAAGTGTTGACTTCTATGTTCACTTTTATATTTACACACACTATCTCTGATATTGAGCACTTTATCCCATAAATATAGCACACTTTAAGGCTATATTTCTTTATACATATATATATATATATATATATATATATATATATATATATATATATATATATATATATATATATATGTATAGGTATCATATTTTCATTCAAGCATGTTTGGTTGAATAATCTAGGCATATTATTTATATTTATATTCATTTGAATTTGAGAGGATTAAAATAAAATTAAATAGACATAATATATCCGGATTATTCAAACAAATCTATAGCCATACCGTCTGAAGTTATTAAGCAAATCATATAAACTTCAATAATTCAAATTTGGTTTGAAAAATGTCAAATTTTAAACAATCAATTTTGATGTCACAACAAAGCCTGAGTTAAAATTTTAGGCAGTATCACTATGTTTTATTGAGGTTATTTGATATATTATAAAAAAAACTGCTGTCTGAAGTTATTAGGCAAAACTAAATAATTACATTTGACTTCAATAAAAAGGTAATAAAATCATCAAAAATTGATCAACACCTTTAATAGAACAATATAATCTTTGAATCATTTTCCCCACCCACCTGTAGCCATAAAATTATTATCTGTAACTAGCTTGGTGGTCTCTGTCCAAAATCCCACTCCCGTCACCGCGTCCCCTGAGCTTCATTTTAACCAGATGCCAAAGTGGATTTCAGCACTATCTTTTAATGAGGCCCTTATTCACGAAATGAGAAACAAAAATACAAGTATATTTTCCTTTGTTTTCGGTATGTCCTTCAATCTATCTACTACCTTCTTCTTACTCTCAGAATGAGAAACAAATTATGGCTTATCAACCCTTTGCGAGTTATTTAAAGCCAGTAAACGTCTTTGTAGATGGTGAGAATTTTTGTTCTTGGAGATAATAATAATTTAGTAATGTAAATCTTAATAATTAACCCATAACTGGGGGGTGAAGAAAATGTGGATTCCTAGTTTTCCCAAGCGTATTTGCGCGGAAGTGAATATGAAGGACACAACGTCAATTGGAACTCGGGCCTTCGATTAAAAATTCTGAGCCATTATCCATTAAAACCACCCGTAAATCCAAGTTTGTGGCACCCAGTCTTCCCAAGCGGCTATTTATCTCGGTACTGACCAGGCTCGACGTTGCTTTACTTCTGTTATCGTACAACGTGATGGGACCGTAAGTCTGTAAAGACAGAAATAAGTCACGTCAAGGATTTGGGGGAATTCAGAGTTTCAGCCTTTCCTAAGCCTTCCCGTCCTGTTTCTGACGTCCATGCGAACAAGCTAGCGTCCTTTCCCCATTCTCTGTTGCCCTCAGTATGTTATGTGAGGCCAAATATTTACAAACTCTCATTCCTCATTATATGTCCAAGATATTTCAACTGAGAATCCTTCTTGTTCTGTTGCTTAATCACTTCGCCCATTGAATTCTTAGTCGAATTCAGCTCCATATCGCGATAGCAATCCAGACATCTTTGACGCTGAGTTCAGCTCTTTATTAAACTAGCAATCCAGATTTCCTTGACGTCGAGTTCGGCACCTTATTGGAAGAGCAATCAAGGTTTCTTTGACGTCGAGTTCAGCACCCTATTGAAATACCAATCCAGATTTCCTTCTCCAAGAGTTCAGCTACCTATTGAAAAAGCAATCCAGATTTGCTTGACGTCGAGTTCAGCTCCCTATTAAAATAGCAATCCAGACATCATTTACCTTGAGTTCAGATCCCTATTGCAATAGCAATCCACACTTCTTTGTCGTCGAGTTCAGTTCCCTATTAAAATAGCAATCCAGATATACTTTACATCAAGTTCCAAGAATCCAGACTTCTTCGTCGTCGAGTTCAACTCCTTATTAAAATATCAATCTACACTTCCTTTATCTCGAGTTCAGCTCCCTATTGCAATAGCAATCCAGACTTCCTTGTCGACGAGTTCAGTTCCCTATTAAAATAGCAATTCAGATATCCTTGACGTTGTGTTCAGTTCATTATGAAAATAGCAACCCAGACTTCTTTTACCTCGAGTTCAGCTACCTTTTGAAATAGCAATCTACACTTCGTTTCCCTCAATTTCAGCTCCCTATTGAAATATCAATCCAGACTTCTTTGATGACGAGTTCTACTCCCTATTCAAATAGCAATCCAGAATTCCTTGAGCTCGAGTACAGCTCCCTATTAAAATAGCAATCCCCACTTCTTTGTCGTCGAGTTCATCTCCCTATTAAAATAGCAATCCAGACTTCTTTGTCGTCGAGTTCATCTCCCTGTTAAAATATCAATCCAGACTTGTTTGACGTCGATTTCAGCTTCGTATTAAAATAGCAATCCAGACTTCTTGGCGTCGAGTTCAGCTCCCTATTAAAATAGCAATCCAGAATTCATTGACCTCGAGTTCAGCTACCAAATGAAATAGCAATCCAAACATCCTTTACATCGAGTTAAGCCCATTATTGAAAGAGCAATCCAGACTTTTTTGACGTTGAGTTCCGCTCTGTATTGAAATAGCAATCAAAAAATCTTTTACCTCGAGTTCAGATCCCTATTAAAATATCAATTAAAACTTCCTTTTCCTCGAGTTCAGCTCCATATTAAAATAGCAATCCAGCTTTGTTTGACGTCGAGTTCAGCTCCCTATTAAAATAGCAATACAGACATCTTTGTCGTCGAGTTCAATTTCGTATTAGATGTACCCTTGTTAGTTGGTCTTACAGATGATCCTTATTGTCAAATGACTTCTATCATCCCGATTTCTCCTGTAAATGCAGGCTGCTGAAATTCTCTCAATAATGAATTTTAAAATACTTTCTAATGTTTAGCCATTTGTCATATTTTGTGAAGTGAATTAGATGAGGAACCTTTAAACATTGATTGGTACGTTGTCGCACCGAAACCTAGCTTACCTGAGGATGAAACAAGGTCTAAAATAATTATTGGAAAGTTTTTTTCTACCTATATTTCAACTGTGAAGTTTTATCTAGGCTCGAAAACGGATCACTGGTTTTCAAACAGACAAACGTAAATCCTTATTCCGCTTGTCCTTACAATCAAGATAAACGCGCATTACCTAACGCCTTTTCAAAGCATCTTAAAAGCTAGATTTAATCTGAAATCAAAACATTTACTCGTCAAAAGCTTTATCATTTATTGATACATCTTCTTCAGGAAAAGACTGACGAGACATTGGATATGCTATTCCAGACACCGAATACGAATGAAATGCAAATGGGGTGAATTTATTGTTTATAAAGAAGAGAATTGTATTCGAACTACGAGATCTCTTTTCTCTCAAGTGGTGCATTTTCTTGGCTTTCGGAAACAGTTTCCCATACGATGAACGTGAAAAGTCCCGGAATCTATCAAACATGTACAAATAAAGGAAGAAATTTACGGACAAGCAATGCCGATGTGTATCGAAGCCGGATATCTTAATCGACATTGAACAGTTGTCCATCAGTAATTAAACGGAAAGTTTAGTTAAGGCTTCTGTTATTGGCTAAGAAGGACAATCGACATTTTGTATCTTTGTGGCAGGTGGAGGAATTTTAAGAAGAAGGGCGTTGTCAGTTAACAAAATACGAACTTCATACTAATAGGATGTTGAACAAGTGTAAAATAAAAATAAATGGTTTCAACCAGGTATTTGACTAAAGGCACAATTTCCTGCCGTCTGGATGTTCTTTTAACTTTTTTTTAATGCGAAAATCGGGAAAACATTTTTAGTATAAGATTAAATTTCTGTTTGATCGAATAAACATTTATAAAATAGATAAAAATCTACACACATGAAATGCAATATATATATATACATATATATTAAGACATTTTTATGTTTATACATTCTTTTTTATAGATACTAATATTTAAGTAAATGCTCTGTTTATAATAAACAGTATTAAGAACATTTACCGGCCTGAATGTCCCAGAAATTTTCATAGAAAACATGCGTCCTCCGACAGGAATCGAACCTGTATCCTCTACGGAAACGTCATATAGCCTGACATGCCTTGACCGATTGGGCCACAGAGGAGCGTTCGGTTAGCAAGGTCGATTTTCTCCATGATTTTCTCTCGTACATTCATATCTGCTCGATGCGTATCCAAATGTAAACAAATGACGTCACACATTATGAAATGGACAAAGTCCGACAATTACTTTTAAGACATTTTTATGTTTATACATTCTTTTTTATAGATACAAAAATTTAAGTAAATACTCTGTTTATAATAAACATAGTAATATGAAATCGGATCGGTTATTTTAATAATTGATATTAAAATAACCGATCCAACGTGCGAATTCCTGATAATAACTGTGACATTACTCTATTTATTGAACAATTTAGTTCATGCCACCTATACTAAAAAAACTTCTTCTACAAAAGAATTCTCATATTACTATATTAGTACAAGAACGCACAATTTTAAAATTTAAAAAATTAAACCTCAGCGTCGTGACTGCACGCTCCAAAAGTACTCTTACAGTTAACAATATCACATTTCTAAAAACACTTCTTTCGGATTACACTTTATCTTTCGATGTCCTGTTATTACCTGCATGTAAAAAACTTACCTATTTCCCTACCTGAGGATGATCGTATGAAACGATTGAAAGCTAGTAGTAAAAGACCTGATAAAACCGGAATTTATAAACAAGGATCATACCATTCATTAACGGATTCGAGGTTAATGTATTTTATTAAAAATTGTTTGCGAGAGTGATTCCATATCATTAACTTCATTATCTGCTTTTCGTATGAATGATTCGCTTCATATATATATATATATATATATATATATATATATGAAGCGAAGCTAAAAAAGGAATGTAGCCAACAGAATGTTGTCAGCCATAGTGACAACATCTAGTTCTTCACAATGTCTGAGACTAGAAAGGATTTGAACACAGTGAAAACAACACGTGACCTGCGGACTGTTGGTCCATAGTTTTAATCCCAATGTAGATCTTATTCGAAAATCGGGAAAATAAAAATAAACAGTCAGTCCTTGTTGGTTGACAAATGTTTTTTGAGAGAATACTTTCTGAATAACTCACACACATACACACGCTCACGAACGGGTACAGAGAGATCTCGATGTATTTATTATAACAGAGCATATGTATGTTTTACAGAAGAAAACCAAAAGTGTATTGAGGTAGCAGATCATCATTTAAACATATATTGCGAAATATAATAATGAATGTCTATTACGTTTAATCATGAGCCGTTCTAAACTTCGTATGGTTGCTTTAATTGCGGGTGAAAATAAAGACAAAAAGCGACTAACATTTGCACATTTTCTTTTCATTAAGCTGTTTCTTGATCGAAGCTTTCGGATCACATGAGCCATCTTCAGAGTGGCTATACGGGCATTTAATGTCCGCATAACCACTCTGAAGATGGCTCAAGTAATATATATATATATATATATATATATATATATATATATATATATATATATATGTACAAGTCTAGGATTCGTGTATACGGAATAAATTCCAATAACCAACAATTACTATTCTTAAAAGAGTCCTCAATACAGAGGAACGCATATATAATTATTTATTTAAAAATTATAACATAAATATTTATAAAATCCCTACAAAAATAAACGTTTTCTTTCAACACCTCCGGTGTCTTATGAAGTGATGATGTTGAATGTAGAACATTCTACATTCAACATCATCACTTGATAAGACACCTTGAGTTGTTGAAAAAAAATGGCTATTTTTGTAGGGATTTTATAACATATTTATGTTATTATTTTTAAATAAACAATTTTATACATATATATATATATATATATATATATATATATATATATATATATATATATATTACATGAATCATTCATACAAAAAACAGATATTGAAGTTAATGATATAAATGGCGAGAATACATCTTTCCAGACAAATTTAATAAATGACATTAACCCTAAACCTGTAGATGACTGTTATGATCCCTGTCTGATTTGGCTGATTTTGCTTAGCGGTATATCAAAACCTCTAAGGTTATTTAATGCCGAAATTTAATATTTTAGACACAAGTTTATGACTTCAAATACAGATAAAATGTATTGCTGGTCATTTTTCTATACAAATATAATGCTGATTATTTTTATTAGAAAAATTTATTGCTTGCATTTCCAATGCAAAAATGTATTCCTATACTTTCATAGTTTTGTTTGGAGGTTCACTATTTAATCTATGGCTGGGACCCTAACAGTGGCTACTACCCCGAATCAGGGTGAACCCTTGAACAACAGCAATTAAGAACTAGTTCCACGTTTTCCAAGCTCCCTACTCTTCCAATCAGAGGCCTTGCTGCACGATGTAGTTTATCGTCATACCCAGGACGAGTAAGTAAATATAATGAACCCAACTTGAATTGGAACTCGGCTCTCCCATGAACAATTATTGAAACAACCCGTACATCCAGACTTACAGCATCTGGTATTCCCAAACGGCTACCCATCTAGGTACTGACCAGGTTCAACGTTGCTTAACTTCGGTGATTGTACGGGAACCGGTATATCAACATATGTCCGTAACCTTTAAGAAACCGCCTGATGTCTGAAACATATATAAAAATAATGATATCAATTGACCCAAGACTTGAAGATTGTGCCCCTGCGTGGATGCTCTTACAGATACTGTAATCTTAACAACTGCAACTCCTGGTTTAATTACTATATATCCTCCACATCCTCATAACCTTCACTTCCTAGTTCCTTCTTTTACGTTTATATCAAAGACCTAATTCATTAACATTGACCGTCCTGGGTGCAATGAGAAACTGAATCCTGTAGCAAGGGTTCTGATCTGGAGGTTTTGAAGACCATGGAACCACCTCTTAATTGATGTTGTTCCCAGATCCACCTTAACCCAGGATGGCAGCACTTGTTAGGGTCCAAACTATGAGCAAATAGTTAACCCCCAAACTGGGGAAAAACACAATGAAAGGATAAAAATACATTTACATTGTAAAAATACCAGCAATAGATTTTTGAAGAAAAAAATTCCAGCTATACATTTTTGTAAATGAAATTATTGCACCGAAGAAAATTAACTGTTGACAATAAATGAACCATAAGGAGTTGATATGCCGCTAAAAAAACAAACGCAAATGCTCTACCTTGATTGGCTCTTGGGCTTTTAGTGGTTAGAATTTAGTAAAAAAATAACAACTAAAATGTGCCTGCTGGTCAGAATAACAAGCATATAGTTTAGTCATAACGTAAAGACATTTACGCATAAGTCCGGAGAGTGTAGCGGCTAAGCTATTGTTATAAAATAACGAAGTAACTCGTCTCAAAGAATTATGATATATGGAGTTTATGGGTTGAAATATATTAAATCAAAGATTGCTAGCAATGTCTTCTTCATTTTCAAGATGCAACTATTCGTTAAAAGAAAATGAACATTCAGAGTTCTGACTGCGTTCTTCGGTGTGATGAAATCTGCACTGCTTTAGTAAGATGGATAGAATTTAATTTTGATAACATTCGGTCTATATTTATATCAAATCAAAATAATACTTAACAGATCATATTGTAAATCTAACCGCGTTTTTCTTCTGTTATTCTGAATATAAAAATGGTTTTTGATTAATCAGAAAAGAAGAGCCACAAAAACACAGCGCGATAAAAACTATCTTTAGGTTTGTAGCAATTTGCTTGATCCGAAAACTAAATGACCTTTGCTTCACTGATGTTTGTATCGTTGTGATTAGATAATCATCCTTCCCATTGTGCCAAGGCGTAGATGGAAGTGTAGCGGATTAGATTCCTGACAATTAAGCCGAAATATCACTTGCAGAAAGATTGACGTCATTTATAGCAACCCACACAATTCCGTAGCTAGGATATTTTACCTTTGAGGTATTGGATTTTACAAGAATTACAAAGTATTACCTTGAGACATGACAGGATAAGCGAGCTATACAAATTTAAAAAAAGAATTACTCATTTCTTTTTGACGAATCATTCAAAAGTTCAAATTGGTCTCAAATGATTTCTTCATAAGATTCAAGTTTTAATTAAAAAAAATTACAAAATGAAGTTCGAAAGAGATCAATTTAAACCATTTTGACAATAAATTATCCTTTTCTTTTTCGGATACAATTCTTACTTAAACAGCTTAAAGCTAAACAGCGAAAAGAAATTAATTAATTTTAAATGAAAGAATAAAAATATTTTATGGTATCAGGCAACTTCTTAAGAATAAGCATCGGAAAACGTGGGCTGAAGTAGAAAATTAGAAATAGCCTTAACGGACTAGGTGCTGAGGCTACGTTTTTTATATAATATTTCACGTGTTCTTATAATTTAACTTTTTTTTCAGAGCATAAATTATATAAAAATTGTCTAAATCTCTATCTATAAAAGGCAGGATGTGTGTGTGTGTGGGGGGGGGTGTAACGAATGCACGGCCGCAATTTTCGACGGATTTGCACCAAAATTTACATGCACATGCTCCAAGTTAGTGGAAAGACAACACCGACTTTGCATTTCCCAACTCCCATCGATAGTAGAAATAATCGATTTTTTCAGGCTTCTACGGCAGTTTTCATGTAGTTTGCGGACAATTCTACTGGTCAGAGTGAGAGCCTATAGCTGGTTGCTACGAATAGGCAGGAAGATTCTATTGGCCAGCGTGTGAGCCAACAGCTGACTGACACGAATGTTAACTAGCATGCTAGCTTGGAAAAAAGATCGATAGCTGCATTCGTCACAAGAAAATTTTTAATCTGCATGGCACTTTACTCCAATTGGCTCATTCGCTTGCTTAAACTCAACGTTAATTCTGATTCCGCGGAACTGCGTTGGGTGTGAAAAAGTATTTGTTGTTAACATTCTTTTTTCATTCGGTTTTTCCAATTACGTGTCATTTTTTTTAAACTGATCGTTTTGTGTTCATTTTGTTTACTTCTTTTTTCGTAACAGATTTAATGTTTAGTATAGAGCTTAGAAAAAATCCGCAGTGTGAGATAGGCAAGATGTTAGGCATGTAGCAAAATCAGCACAGCAAAGGGCTCTCCTTTAAAGGCAAGGAATAGCAAAAATATTTTAAGTCAAGTGATAGCGATTGCTGTATGAGTCATACGATTTTTGAATCAAGCACGGGAAACGCTGGGCAGTCCTGCTAGTGTTTTATATATCCAAGCGCTTTCGGCTATACATTTACCATTATCAAGGATGAATTTTATTTTACTTTTAATTGAATATATGTAACTTTAACTCAATTAGGTCTCATTTAAATACACATGCATGTCTACCAAATTCTATCCGTAATAATGCACTTCTATAATTCAAATATAATAGCATCAACCACATGTAGAAAAAGGCTAAAAATAATGGAAGCATTATTAATAAAAAGAAGCCAACGCTTAATGATATCAACTATGAACATGGACACAATGTGCTGACCGTGTTTGAAATATAAAACATTTCTCTAGATACCTGTAGATCCTTTAGATACACTCATAAAGCAATCCATATATTCAGTTAAATGTCAAATAAAATCTTGACCCAGGGCAGCACTACCACCTGAAGTTACTTGATGTAGGTCTCCGTGTTGAGTCTAAGACCCTCACGAACTTTTCCCCAATCCTCTGCACTGTCCTCAGAGGGACACACAGATACTATGAAATGTGTGTATTGGAACTTCCGGTGCGAATGCCAAGCAATACAGTATGCCGTTTGAAAATTTCTGACCCAGGGAATTGCCTCATGGTGCTCTTTTTCTCACAGACTCTAATATCCTGTGCAGTCGACAAACTCAAAAACAAACAATTATCTTTTTACAGAAGAGACTTGAAGCCACAAAAATCTGATTCTATTTTAATGTTAATATGAGAACAACAAGAAAATGTTGAGGAAAATAGGAACAAGAAACCTTTATTATTTACACTATTTATATTCGGACTATTATATTCCATGACATTTACATAAATCGAGAATATAATTGAAAAATAATATCTAAAAATATTGATTTGGTTTGGTTCGAATTGATTTGTTTTACGGCATATCAACCTCAACTGGTTATTTAATGTCGACAAAATTTTTATTGATGGGAACACTTTTACCAAAATTGTATTGCTGGTAATAATTTTTCCTCAAAAATTTATTGCCGGTATTAAAACCTTTTTTTACACTTTCATAGTGTTTCGACCCCATTTGGTGGGATTAACTATTTGCCCATAATTGGGACCCTAACAGATGATACCACCCCGTGTCAGGTTGGACCTGGGAACACGAGCAATTAAGAGGTGGTTCCACGCGCCTCAAAATCTCCTGAACAGAAGCCTTGCTGTCGGTTGTAGTTTATCGTCTTACCCAGGACACCGGATGTAGATTATCGTCATACCCAGGAGGAACAATATTTGAACACATGAAGTTTCCGTAACCTAATCGGCAAAGTCTCGCACGTATCATACCAGATCCCATTGATACGTGATACCAAATTTTCTTTCTGGGTACTTTTTGATAAGTTTTCTTTGCCGATCCTATTTCAAATCCTCCAATGCGTCCTTCTAAATAATGGATTGTCGTTCTTTATGAGGAAATGTTTCTTACAACGTCAGATAATTTCATGTTTAGTTAAGAACTTTGAACGGTATCGATGAACTGACGCAAAAACCTTGGTACATGTGTGCGATATGCGTAAGGGAATACAAAATATCGTAAATAAGATTAATGGATTCAAATATAAAAAATGGTCATCTAGATTGCAGAGAATTATTTAACAAAATAACAATTTATATATAACATAAAAGAATTTTAAGATATTCATATTATAGTCAAAATTTTCTTTTTTAAAAGTTCAAGGGAATAACGCAAATAAGACGCAAGGGAATACAGTGTGATAGAGAATTTGAGAAAAACTACAATCAAGGAGAGAGGACAATAAAAGAAGAATTAAGAAGACAGAAGATAACAATTGACATTGCATTTATATTTTTGAAGATCAAAGCCAATAAAGCCACTAGGATGTAAAATGGTTGCTGAGTATGTGAGAATTTGAGAAAAACTACTATTAAGGAGAGAGGACAATAAAAGAAGAAGAATTAGGAAGACAGAAGATAACAATTGACATTGCATTTACATTTTTGAAGATCAAAGGCAATAAAGCCACTAGGATGCAAAGGGGATACTGAGTGCTTGGGAATTTGAGAAAAACTACCATTAAGGAGAGAGGACAATAAAAGAAGAATAATTAAGAAGACACAAGATAACAATTGAAATTGCATTTAAATTTTTGAAGATCAAAGGCAATAAAGCCACTAGGATGCAAAGGGGTTAATGAGTGTTAGAGAATTTGAGAAAAACTACAATCAAGGAGGACAATAAAAGAAGAAGAATTAAGAAGACAGAAGATGACAATTGACATTGCATTTAAATTTTTAAAGATCAAAGGCAATAAAGCCACTAGGATGCAAAGGTGTTACTAAGTTTTAGAGAATTTGAGAAAAACTACTATTGAGAAGAGAGGGCAATAATAGAAGAAGAATGAAGACAGAAGATAACAATTGACATTGCATTTAAATTTTTGAAGATCAAAGGCAATAAAGCCATTAGGATGCAAAGGTGTTACTGAGTGTTAGATAATATAAAAAAACTACTGTTAAGGAGAGAGAACAATAAAGGAACAAGAATTAAGAAGACAGAAGATGACAATTGGCATTGCATTTAAAGATCAATGTTGATTGGAAAGCAAAAAACTGGAAGTGAGTTCCATAAGCGAGAGAAGAAAATATTAGAATAGAACTTTCGGTTTCCTCTAGTCTTGTTGCTAATACGTTTAAATTCCTAAACTCTTGATACTATAGATGAGAGTTCATTAGAACAAGTACCATGAAATATTCATAGAAAAGGCTCAGATGAGCTACATAATGGCAATGGAACACTAACTGAAGCCGAGATGCCAGATTAGGACCAATAACATTGCAGATTCTCCTTTTGAGTTTATCAAGAATCTCTAAATAGATAGCAGAAGTGGCAGTAATATTCTGTGCATGAACGAATGGTAAATTAATAAATATGCAATATGGATTCCGACGAGAAAGATCCAAGGAAGCAACTTTCCTTGCTGCAGATCCGGCAGTTTTATATTTTCTCTCTTTCTTTCTGGGAATGTTAATAAAGTATATTTTTTAATCACGTCACCCGAAAGAAGGCAATAGAATCACTAAGACGCAAGAAGTTACGGAGTGCCAGAGAATATGAGAAGAAGTGAACATTTTCAAGGAGAAACGACAATAAAAGAAGATGAATTATGAAAAACCGGAGATAACATTTGACATTGCATTTGAATTTAAAAAAAAATTAAGATCAAATTTGACTGGGAAGCAAGAAAACGCAAGAGAATTCCACAAGAGAGAAGTGCGACAGAAGAAACTATTAGCATAGAACTTACGGTTACATCTAGAAATTTCAATTTTCAATGATGAAACCTAGCTGTCAATCTAGTACTGCCCTTAAAGTCATAAATTTGAGGTACCGAGGAGGAAAGTTCATTAAAATAATTGCTATGAATGTATTTGTAGAAAAGGCACACTAAACTATGTTACGGGGATGGGAAAGTGATTGAAGCTGAGAATATAAGGACATAAGTTTAATTTGGGAGTTGTTAAAATTAACAAGCCATTCCTTGCCCCAGTTAATAGCATTGCAGATTCTTTTTTCAATTTTATCAAGAATCTCTAAATAGATAGAAGCACCAGTCCAGATCTGGCAGCAGTATTCTATGCATCACCGATTGGCAGATTTATAAATGTGTAAGATAGATTCCTGCGAGAAAGATTATCTAGCACGAATTAGTGAACCAACTTTCCTAGCAACAGACCTAGCAATTGATTCAATATAATCTTTCCACTTCATGTCAGTGGAAAACATTCTCCCGAGAAGGCGCAATGTCTTGCTTTTCTGGAGGTTAGCATCAGCCATGCTGGCGGAAGGCAGAAAGGTTTCTCTCAGACAATTAATACAGATCAGTTTAATTTGGGAGTTGTTAAAATTAACAAGCCATTCCTTGCCCCAGTTAACAACAGATTGTAGGTCATTTTTTTTAGAACAGCTACCGATTTTACCTCATCGAACCAATCAGTCTTATTATTAAGATAGTTATGTCATCAGCATAGATACCGAATTGAGAAATGATGACATCAGGAAGGTTGTTGATAAAAAAATTAGTAACAATATAGCTGCAAGGATAGAGCTCTGGAAAGCAACTGTATTGATGCAAAAAGATCTAGAAGAATGGCCATTCAAGCGGACTTTCATTTCGCGATTTGATAAGAAAGACTGAATTAGTTCAGAATTACCATAAACTTACAAATTGTGATGAAGTCCAGTATGTGAAACGTTCTCAAATTCTTTCAAAACAAAACTGCTTTATATTAATCATCTTAGAGACCCCTTTCTACCTTCCATCAGTATGGCTGATGCTAACCTCCAAGAGAGTGACTCGTAGCGCCTTCTCGGGTTAATATTCTTGAGTGAGATGAAATGAAAAGACTATATGAAATCCATTGCTAGGCCATCTGCTAAGAAATTAGTTCACCGTGTGGTGACATTTTTTCACCCCAGAATCTATCTTAGACATCGGTAAGTCCACCATTTTGTCTTTGCTTAGAATATTGCTGCTACATATAGCCCGATTCTCCTGCTATTTTACCTTGAGGTCCTTCATAAAATCCAAAGAGAAATCAGCAATATTATCGGTCCTGACCTGGAGGCTCGGCTTCAGTCACTTTCCAACGGCCTTAAAGTTTCCTCCCTCTGTTCGGATGAGCTCTTCGCGTGAGTGTTTTTTCGTATTTGTTATTGTGTTTGAATGAGTGCGTGTCATTGTTTGTGTTTGGGGTGAATGAATGTTTTATACTAATTTTAGTCCCGCATTGAATATCGGCCTGTGAACTGGTATTTCTGCCACATTTAGTGATTGTGTGGGGTTTTATTACTAATAATATTTTTCTTTGGTTTCTTGTAAATATTTTGTATTCATTTTGTAAATACTCATTGCGGTTAGTTTTTTTAGAATTGTTATTTTATTCCCCTCCTCCCACAGACATTGAATTGTAAATATGGGGACTAGTTAGTATTTTCATAGAGACAGTGAGGTATTATGGTAGTTGCAGTAAGAAAGGTACGTATGAATGTGGTGTTTTGGTGTAAGGAATATTGTTCGTTCGACTGGGTCAGTGTTTGCGGCTAGCTAAGTTATAGTTAAGATAGAAGAAGACCGTCCCTTTTCCCCAATCCCCCTCCGGCCTTGTGCCACATTTCTGTAATTTATACAGAATAAATATCGCTTTTCGCTATGGTGCCTAAATTTATAGATTTAAGCGCAGTACTAGACTGGCAACGAGGTCTCATCAATTATTAGTTGGGTTCGCTTGATGTAACCGTAGGTTCTATGCCAACAGTTTCTTTTCTCGCTCTTCCGGCTTCAGGCTTTCCAGCCAACTTTAAGATTCAAAAATTTTAAAATTCAGTGTCAGTGTCAATAACTATCTCCTGAGTAATCTTCTATTGTTTTCGCTCCTTAACAATTTTTCTGTTTTCTAATTCTTCCACACCCAGTAATCCTTTGTGTCTTAGTGGCTTTACTGCCTTGCTTGAGGTGAATTCGATTAAAAAATACACAAGACTTCATCCTTTAATAATTAATATTTTATTCACACCAATATTCGTCCGTTATTCTTACACAGTTTACGACCCCCATCATGGATTGCCAACGATCCCACACACGAACACTACATTTTCTTTCTGCAGAATATGAGCAACTCCCCAATCATTTCTTGATTGCTTTTTTTCCTATGTCACTCTGTTCAACATTCTTGTTTTCACGCTTGCAATATCAGATAAAGGTGTGCGTTCACGTAATTCTGCATTCCTTCGCCAGGACTCAAACATGCACCATGCTTCTGCTTGCAATCCTATTGCTTTTAATATCATATAAGACCCACATTTTCCCTACGAAATAATCCAAAATATCCTCGTATTTAATAAGGCTAATTTTTCTCTTGAGTGTCCAGGTAATGTCAAATATATCGTCGTGAAAAATGTTCGAGTTCAGATTCCAGTTTACATTTATAAAAGGTATTCATTTATCTCTTCTCCCTCAGCTATGGGTTAATTAGAAGGTTAACCTTGGCTTTCTATGCTTGGGTGGTGACCAGTCTAAGAAAAAGCAAACTAGTAGTGAAGCCAAGGAGAAAGTAGTCCATTATGTTTCCGAAGAATACATGGGGATTCACAGTTAATGAAGAATATTTGTGGACAATCATTCGCGCCTAAAACCTGAACTCATGATCGACTTAGTTCTAAAGGGCAAGATAATGTTTCTCTTGTAAATTACGACCGTGTTATATTTTCTAAGTATTCTTTTACTCTCTTCTCCTGTTTTCACTGGGATATGTCTTCGATATTTGAATTATACAAGGTAACCAAAAAAGTTTTGTCCGTTTTTTGATTAGTCATCGAATGAAGTTGAAATACATACGAAATGCGTGTCGCAATTGTTTTCAAATTCGGGCAGCTGGAAGTAGGAACATCAGACGTTATAAAAAACACACGCACCGTGCCCGGCCATCAGTTATAAGCCGGAGAGCTGTGAGAAGGATGGAAGTGTCTAGAGATCTCTTTCGGGGCTGTTTTCTGTACGACTCCAAAGTGGGCTTATCAGCAGCTGCATCAAGTCGCCGCATATGTCAAGCGTTTGGGGATAGTGCTGTGGATGAATGTACTGCAAGGTGTTGGTTTCGAAAATTCAAGTCGGGAGATTTGTCTCTCCATGATGAGGCTCGCAGTGGACGACCACAGGTCTTGAATGACGGAGTCCTGAAGGCGGCCATTGAAGAGGACAGTAGTCTAACGTGCCGTGAACTTGCAAGACAGTTCAACGTTTCCGATGAAACAGTTAGACTTCACCTGCACCGGCTAGGTAAAACGTAAAAACTGAGCAAGTGGGTTCCGCAAACGCTGTTGGAGGTCCACAAGAGACAACGAGTGTCAGCCTGCGTATCGCTGCTTTCTCGCCACCGTACCGCATCCTTATTCAATCGAGTGCTTACCAGTGATGAAAGTGTGTTCTGTACGAAACTCCCAAGCGTTCCAAACATTGGTTGTCTCATCAGGATGCTGTCCCTCACACCGCAAGACCGCCTATGCACCCACGCAAGATTATGCTTTGTGTATGGTGGACAGGTCGTCAAGTGGTTCATTATGAACTGCTACCAACGGGTCAAACGGTCACTGGAGACCTATACTCGCAGAAACTGAAACGTGTGCATCAGGAATTGCGCCAGAAGGAGCCAGCACTGGTGAATCGCAAATGTGTGCTTTTCCTCAATGTCAACGCCAGACCGAATGTCGCATGAGTGGTCAGGGATACCATACAGCAATTTGGGTGGGAGACTTTGTGCCATCCACCTTATTCACCTGACCTTGCGCCATCCGATTACCAACTCTTCCACTCCCTGGATAATCATCTTCGTAACAAATCCTTCACCAATGAAGCAGACTTTCGCAAAGCCCTCACGGATTCTTTTCGTCAAAACTCCCCGAGTTCTACCGCAAGGGCATTGAACAGCTGGAGACACGTTGGCAGAAGGTGCTGGATGCCGATGGCGATTACTTCAAAGACTAAATATAAGTTACACATACTATGAAGCTTCTTTTTTTTACTTTAAAAACGGACAGAACTTTTTTGGTTACCTTGTATATAGTAAAACTTGGAATTCATCCTTCACCCGGTAAGGGTAGATATGCGCGACAGTTGTCACCGAGCCGTTATCCAACGACTGTTCGCATCATTCAGAAAATAGTTTTTGGAATATGAAACGAAAGGGTATATACTTGGAAGTGAATATCAGGAACCCTACTGGAATTGGAGCTCGGCTCTGCGATTAACAATTCTGATCAATTATCCATTAAAAACACCCGCACATTCAAGATCACAGTACCTGGTATTCCCAAACGGTCACCCATCTAGGTACTGAAAAGGCTTAACTTCGGTTATCGTACGGGAAACGGTGTTTCAACGTGATGTGGTCCTAAGCCAAAACAAAGAAGAATTATTCTTTTAAAATTCTTTAAAAACAAGTTTCTAACTTTGCATTGGTAGTTTGAAGGGCGCTCTAATTGATTGAATGCTCGTATGAATTAGACCCTTGTAAATTTTTATAACTGACACCTACGCATTATTTACATTTTTCGGACTATTGTCATCATCTTTGTCGCCATATTTGTTACAACGTTTCGGCCGTTGTACGCACCAGTCTTCTTCAGTTGGTTCGAATGTCGAACTGAACCCTTTATTTCGCTCACTGTTCTAGTTCCACGTGCCATGTTTAATTATCAATTATCTCCTGTTAATTTTCCCGCTGAAAGTTCTCCACTACCTGAACAGGGTATTGAACTCTCACTCTTTGGGTCCTGTCACTGGATCTAACGAACGTCTTTATCCTTGAGGACATCTATGTATGGATTTTTGGATATTATAAATTTAATGTCTTCAACCATTTTTTTTACCAGAGCTCATATTGCAACTTTGTTGTTATTATCGCTTTTCTATGGCACTCATTACTGGTACCCATATTGTATTTATTTCTATGCTTGGTCGGCTCAGGAGATTTTTCTGGCCTAGAATATGTGCTGATTCCTTAAGTTTACGAATTTTCTAATGATGTTCTTTATCTATGATATCAACCTGATCCCACAGAGGGCGGTGATCTCCCTTCTCTCTCCATATGTGATCAGACACGCCTGATTTTTCCACGTCTCCTCAGGTTGATAATACCCAGAAATTCATATACAGATGTCCTCGACAGGAACCAAATAGTGTGAGTTCAATACCCGGTTAAGGCAGTCGAGGGAAAATTAACAGGAGATAACTGATAACTGACATCCATTAAACATGGCACGTGGAACAAGAGCTGTCTACCCCAGTGAGCGAAGTAAAGGGTTCAGTTCCACATTCCAACCTACTGTAGAAGGCAGAAGAGTACAACGGCCGAAACGTTGTAATAACTATGGCGACAAAAATGAGGATATCATGGATCGAGCATGAGAGCAACGATGAGGTCGTGGAGAGGATGCAAACAAGGAGAAGGCTTATACTTAACATCAGGAAGAGGCAGCTGATGTTTCTGGGACAAATAGTGAGAAAGGAGAAGCTGATACTCACAAGTCGAATAGAAGGAAAAAGAATCAAGAAAAAGTAACGCATGAAATACCTGACGTTTTAAGCAAGTGAATGATAGAATGTGGTCTGGGGGAGTTGGCAGAGGGACGAAATTTATTGAGAGCTACAAGGAAGTGGAGAGCTATGATCGCCTCCGTCCTGAAAGGACAAAGCACATAAAAAGAAGTGGTTATAATATTATGTCTCGCTTAAGCACACGACAGCTAACTCTAACGGACTTCTTGACTCACTTTGAGTTCTTTATTTAAGACGTCTTGCCTAGTTCATTTATGTTACTGAGAGCGTGTCTTATTTACTCCACAACATTCCTTTTGAAATTTTTTTTTCACTAGTAAATATTTTATTTCTTAGTATTCACCTCCTCCTCTTTCTGGCGAGTTCGCCATATACTGAAATTTGAAGTTGGCTGAAAAACATGGAGCCGGAAGAGAGTTCCACATGCGAGAAGTGCGAGAAAAGAAACTGTTATCATAGAACGTACGGATGCATCTAACCATCTGAACAGTGAATTGGTGAAACCTCGGCGTCAGTCTAGTACTGCGCTTAATTTCAAAGAATCTAGGCACCATAGCGAAAATCTTATCCGAATAATTACCATGAAAGATAGAAAAGAAAAGGCAGTGGAAGGCAACCTTACAGCAGTGTGAAAGTGCCTAAAGCCGAGACACCAGATCTATAATATTGTTGATTTTCATTTGGATTTTATCAAGGAGCTCAAGATATGTGGCAGTAATATTCTAAGCATGGACTTGCACCAGTTAACAACGGACTTGATATCTCTTTGTACATCGGGTGCCTATTTGACCTTATCGATCGGATTTGTCATACTATCGAGACAGGAGTAAATGGTTGTGTCATCAACGTAGACACCAAGTAAAGAGTTGATGACATCGGGAAGGTCATTAATTGTTATAACTCACTCCTAGCGGATATAATAATATCTCTTGCCTAGTCTACTCTCCGTGACGTCATTAGAATTCTCACCGACTGACTCAAATGAATTTCGCCCGACTCACTTGGGGTTCTTTATTTAAGGCGTCTTGCCTAGTTCATTTGTGTTACCGGGGGTGTCTTATTTACTCCATAACGCGAATATGAATAATTTAAGTATAAAGGTTATGAATTAATACCTTGAATATTTATGTATTACTACTTTTGTTGACCATGTTCCTGGTAGTCTATGAATATAGAATACAGCGCAGTACGTAATCTGTTTAATGAAACAATGTTAAAGATTAACACTCACGTCAGACACTCTACTGAATCTGACTATATCGCCAATACCACCAGCAGCTGTTCCGTATTTCTGCAGTCTTCGATATCAAAGACTGGCAGTGAATATTCCGCAAAAATAGGCCTTTATACACTTCTTATTGAATATTTTGAGCATTCTGATTGGTTAAAACTCCTATTGGTGAACTATAAAATGAGTCAGCTCATTTTGGCTGGCTCACTAGTACATCAGGGTACCCAAGAACTGCAACAACTTTAAGTATTTAGCTCAATTTAAGTTGTGGATTTGTGCATGGCTAAGATAATTTTTGCATTTACCTGCACGGATAAAAGCTGGCTTAGGTGAGTTTTTCTAAATAATATCTGATAGAAATCCAGTTAGTTAAAATTAACACCGTCTTGCATATTTTTCAAAGGAATTTGATTAATTATATTTTACTTTCATTTAAAGGTTTCTGTCAAATTTAATCACACTTTGTAGCCTGCCTCCTAACCCATAAAAATCAAATTTGAATATATGAAATGCTAAGCGGTGAAACATCAGTGCCGAATACAAACAGAGAACAAAAAGGAAAGAAACCTAAAATAAAAGCGTCAGAAGCCGCCTAGCCTCCGATTGTCGATCATTTGTCTCGTCCCATTTCGATTTTCATAATGAGATTAATTAATACAATTATCAAATTCCCCCCTCTTCTATTTGCTAATGAAATTGGCAATTAGGATCCTCGTAGTCTTTCAATTGATTGGCTTTTTTAATTAATTTCACACGTTCAGAATTCACGTCAAACTGAGATCTGTTTCAGTTCCTGGCGACGATTGTGCAAGTTTCGTCAATGGTAAAGGTGCCGAAAGAGACGACTAATAGGTTCGGGATTAGAATTTCTTCCTTTCTTTTTTTACCAAAGTGAAAGGTTTCCGCTTTTTATCTGCCTACACGAATTCAAAATCAATTAAACAAATTGAGGTACTGATATTTTTTCGTAGGTTCGAATAACAATAATTGCAGATAAGTTTTGATGGATTTCCTGACACAGACCGTAAAGATTAATACAAACACGCACACGCACACACACACACACACACACACACACATATATATATATATATATATATATATATATATATATATATATATATATATATATATATATATATATAAATAAAAAGGAAAGAACAGTATGATATAAAATCCGGTGTTCTTATAGATATTTTTATTTTTACACAATAGTGCTCAATGTAAATTTAAATTTACAGAGCATTAATATTATAAATTAATAGATTTAAAATATGGTTTTACCGCTACACAGTGATAACCATGTTTCAGAAATGGAAGCTAAAGCCCCTGAATTTAATTTTGTTATTAAACCAAAGACATTTGTTCCATTTCCTCATCAAGCGAATTTTGGAGTAACTTACTTTTTAAAATTTACGGTTGTTAACGGCACTGGAAAGATTCAAAATTGAACCCTCTACCACCCCTTCTCTAGATGAATGGATTTATCGGTAACCTTGGAAACCCTCAATTTTGAATCTTTGGTTTAATAATAAAATTAAATTCAGGGACTTTAGCTTCCATTTCTGAAACATGGTTATCACTGTGTAGCGGTAAAACCATATTTTAAATCTATTAATTTATAATATATATATATATATATATATATATATATATATATATATATATATATATATATATATATATGTATGCGTGTGTGTGTACTCTTTACACTGGAATTAAGTTACCTTTAATAAATGACCATTTTTACCAACGAATTTTAATTTTAAAATTCTCAGGATTTTATCGAAACAGTTTATGGTATCAGTTTGTAGTCTACTGTTTATTTGAAGAGAGAAGGGGAAAGAGACTGTTATAGGGGACTTATTGGGAGATGTGGGGAGAAGAAGAAGAAGAAGGGACCGTTATTGGAATAATAGTATGCGGGTAGGAGAGCCTATATAGGGGGAGACCGATGGGCTAACCTTCATCCTAATTGCCACACGGTCAAAGTTCATTTCGACAGGAATTCACGGAAATTCACGAAAACGTGAAGAATCAATCAAGAGGCAACTTTGGTAAACTGAAAGGGAGTTAATTCGGAATTATTGGGAATAAACTCGTCCGTATATCAGAGCTCAAAATTTGGGGGAGTGTTTTTAAGTATTTGGAGTGAATTTGCAGATATATATATATATGTACGCGTTCTCATGCGTTTGTCCCCGTTAATAATACCTAGTCGGATAGCTGTCTAAACTAACATACACTTAGATATCTACATTTAAGCACATATATATATATACACTGGCTGGCATGTATCTACAGCAACCCTATGTTAAGATGAAAAATTTTGGAAATAATATATTACGAGGAGGTTAGTTAAGTTAGAAAAGCGCAGGAATTAACGGAATTGCCAGACAAAGTTGAGAACAAATTAAAATGATTCTTCGGTACGAATGTATAATCATTAATTATTTCCCGAGATAGATATTCTTAGGTCACTTATTCAACGCGCAATCTAATGTATATTGATAAGTGACTCTTTAAAGACTACCTATTAAGTTCTTGTATTAACTTATGTACCAAATCTCTATCTATAAAAGGCAGGATGTGTGTGTGTGTATGTATGTGTGTAACGAATGCACGGCTGCAATATTCGACGGATTTGCACCAAAATTTGCATGCAGATGTTCCAAGTTATAAGAAAAGGCCAAGGCTGACTTTGCATTTCCCTACTCCCATCGATAGTGGAAATAATCGATTTTTTCATGCTTCTACGGCAGTTTTCATGTAGTTTCAAGCCATCTTCTACTGGCCAGAGTGAGAGCATATAGCTGGATGCAACGAAGAGGCAGGAAGATTCTATTGGTCAGCGTGAGAGCCAACAGCTGACTGACGCGAATGTTAACTAGCATGCTAGCATGCAAAAAAAATCGAAAGCTGCATTCGTCACAAGTGGGAAAAATTTAAATCTCCATGGCACTTTACTCCAATTGGCTCATTCGCTTGCTTAAACTCAACGTTGATTCTGATTCAGCAGAACTCGGTTGGGTGTGAAAAAGTATTTCTTGCTAACATTCTTTTTTCATTCGTTTTTTCCAGTTATGAGTCCTTTTTTAAAGCTGATCGTTTTGTGTTCATTTTCTTTAGTTCTTTTTTCGTAACAGATTTAATGTTTAGTATAGAGCTTAGAAAAAATTCTCAGTGTGAGATAGGCAAGAAGTAAGGCATGTAGCAACATCATCACGGCAAAGGGCACTCCTTTAAAGGCAAGGAAGGGCAAAAATATTTTAAGTCATGTGATAGCGATTGCTGTATGTGTCGTACGATTTTTGAATCAAGCACGGGCAACGCCGGGCCATGCTGCTAGTGTTAAATATTAGGCAGTCTTCTAATGGTAGTAAAATTTGATTACTCAAGATTGGATATACTGAATCGTATATAATGTGTATATACAGCCTATATACATATTTCAAATTCTATGTTGTGTTAATAGGACCCACCTGGATTGTACAAACGGATTACTACCCATATATATATATATATATATATATATATATATATATATATATATATATAATATTCGAATAAACAATTATATACATACATATATATATATATATATATATATATATATATATATATATATATATATATATAATTATTTATTCGAATATTATAACATAAATATGTTATAAAATCGCTACAAAAATAGCCATTTTGTTTCAACACTTCTGGTGTCTTATCAAGTGATGGTGTTGAATGTAGAATAAAGGGTTTTAGAAGGTTCAAAGGAATCAAACACCCCTCGCTAGGGGAAACGCTGTTACATAAGCTGGAATGACCAATCAGAATACAAGTATATGAGAATTTAAAAAACTTGACAACGAACTTTTGGTTATAATAATTATTTAATGTTAGGGTTAGACTAAAATTCATTCTAACTCATAAATATTAAATTATACTAAAAAATTCAAAATAACAAATTTTAAATTTAACCTATATTCAATTTAAAATTATTTAAAAAAGAAACTGAGAAAAAATACATGTGTTTTTGTATTTATTTTATTTTTATTGAAATTAAGTTGCAATAAACGTTAAGAAGATCTAATGCTGCTCTGATCTCCGTGATAGTATAGATACATTTGGAGTGAAGACATGTGCAGTGGAGGGTGAAATCGTTCAAAAGACAATACATACACAATCAGATTATAATACACAAACACGCAGACATATTTAGATATATAAAAACGACGAGACAGGAAATATATCCACGACCCTAAAAAAAACCGACAACATACATGCACAATGAAAGGTACAGACAAGTGACCATACACACAAACACCGACAAAGACACGCACATATGCACACATACATTGGCAAAGACACGCCGATACACCCACCAAGAAATATTCAAGTTTGAAAGTGTTATTAAACGATATATATATATATATATATATATAATTATATATATATATATATATGTACCACGCCGATATATTTATAATACCCTTGCTTTTCTTCCTTTTCCCCTTTTTCTTCGTCTTCTACTTCACATCCTTCTCCCCCTTTCTATTACACTCAACGTTATGCGTTTGTTTATTTATTTCTGACCGTTCATTAGTTTAAAAAGCGTTTAGAAGTCATTTGATATAAATCTCCTGAGCCGACCAAGCATAGAAATGAATACAATATGGGAACCAGTAATAAGGAGTGCCAGAGAAAAGCGACAACAACAAAAATTGCAATCTAAGCTCAGGTTATAAATGCAATGATACCATCAAAAATTGCAATATAAGCAATGGTAAAAAATGATTGCTGAAGACATTAGTTTTATAATACCCAGAAATTCATACACAGATGTCCTCAAGTACACATGGCACAGTGAATAAAGGTGTTAGTTAGATCCACTGACAGGACCCAAATAGTTGTGAGTTCAATACCCAGTTAAGGCGGTGGAGAAATTGTAGAGGGGAATTAACAGGAGATAATAGACATGGCACTTGGAACTAGAAAAGTCTACCCCAGTGAGTAAAATAAACGTTTCAGTTCGACATTTCAACCACCTGAAGAAGGCCGGAGCGTACTACGGCCGAAACGTTGTAATAAATAGGGCAACAAAGATGAGGACAATGGTCCGAATAATGTAAATAGTGTGCATAATATCTCATCTCAGAAATATAGACATATATATATATATATATATATATATATATATGTAGTGTTGAATGTTAAAGACAACATAGTCTTACATATTTTCTTTTGAATTTTCTCATATTCTCTAATGAGACTTTTTATTTGAAAATAGTTCCGAAATATGTATTTTCCATACGATGACCTAGCGCTTTCGAACATCATTGTTCATCTTCAGGGTCAATATTTTAGTCAAAAATTTTTTTATTTTTTTATTTTTTTATTTTTTTTTTTAAACAAACATTTGCCAATTATCTTGTAGCGTAATCATGTTGCTACTATTTTTTACAAACTAAAAACGTTAAATTCCTTTTAAATTCAAAAGACGCGATGATGTTATATCACGTGCATGGCGTAGATTTTTATCATGTGACAGCGTGAAAAAGATTTCCAATACACAAGCCAAAAGATCGAAGAATACGCTACAAAATTTAAATATATTATAAACATTGCAATATATTACCAGATATATTATAATCTATACGATTAATAAGAGGTCTTTTTCTTTTAATATGTAATGCCTCTAAGATTTTAAGGCGTCTAATGTCTGTATGTTTATCTATAATTTTAGTATTTTCTACAAGTATTTTACGTATATCAGATTGCGTAAGGGAAACAGTTTGACTAAAATATTGACCCTGAAGATGAACAATGATGTTCGAAAGCGCTAGGTCATCGTATGGAAAATACA
>OZ038513.1:72526680-72764180 GCA_964036315.1 Acanthosepion esculentum | reverse complement strand
AGTAGAGGTTTAAAAAAGGATTTCTCTTTCCGGGTTATGTAACAGTGTACACTGAGCTCTCTAGCCTTGGCTGGCATCCAGTCTATTAGAAGGAAAATTCTGAATTCTCAACTCTGAAGAAGGTATCTACTGCCCTGTATATCCCAAGAATATTTGGCAATTTACAGATAAGAGAAAGGAATCTTTAGGGAGGTTTTTGCATCCTGAAGAGACATGGTATAAAACAAACTTAAGCGATTCTGTACATCCAAACCAAATTTATGAAGAAACTCTCCAAAGTTCATATTATTTTCCTCGAATCCTAATTATCAAAAACGTTAATGATCTCGTTAATTACTTTCTAGCATAATTCAAGCGTAATTTTGAAAGTTTAAATTAACGTTTCTACGTTCATTTCAATTTTCAAAATTAGGCTCGTAAAATTATTGGATTCCGTTAAGCTAATTTCTGTTTTGCATTCTAATGGTACTATTATTATTATTATTATTATTATTATTATTATTATTATTAAGTTATTAATGAAATCACACGCACAAAATAAACATGTATATATACATATGCACACGCATGCACAAACACACACACACATACATAACTAAACTCTACACGCAAACGATGTAGCCCCCACCTCACTGAAAGGATAGAAAATCTTCCTGAAAAAAGGATTGTTATCTCCTGTGGATTTAACCCCCAGCTGTAGCAAAAGAAGCAGCAGACAGGGCGATATAGAAAGTGCAAGATATATTTGGAAAATTCGCTTGCAGAATCAAGCTGTAGAGACTAATAAAAGAAGAGGCAGGACATACGACGGCAGCGATCCTGCCAACTGCAAAAATATATCTCCTCTAGTTGATTTTAAAAACCATGCTCGTTCCCCATAGACTCTCATAAAGATCTCAAAGACGGTAACAGATATTTCTTCAAGCCTTCATTGCTCAAGTCATTTTATAATAAGTCGAAAATAAATTTACATCGAACTAAATACATAAGAACTGTTACAAATTTCTTCTTCCTTAATTAGTTAGTTAGTAATTTAGTTTGTGACTTATTTACTTAGTTATAACTAGTGTTACGCTCTGCCATTATCTCAGATCAGTGTTTCTCAACGTTTTTAAGCAACAGTACACCTTGGAGCAAATAAAAATATCACGGCACCCTAAGTAAAATTTGTAAATATTATAAAATAAAGCCATAGATTTTTTTTTTAAATATACACACAAATATGAACTTTATTTCAATGTTTCTATTCAACTATTTGTGCAGCTTATTTAGTGAAAAACCCGGGCCTGGTGTTTTTTCGCGATTACTTCAATGTTTTGTTGAATGTGTGATAAGCAGACCCCCATTTCTTCTTCAGTCTTACTCGCTTCTAATTCTGATGTTATTTAAGGTCAAGGAGCCTAATTCACATAAGTAAGATGTCGAAAATTGCAGTAAAACAGATAAATCCTTTTTAGCTAATGTCGGATATTCCCTTTGTATTGAAATCAAAAATATCACCTGAAGAAGACCAAAGCGTACAATAGCCGAAACGTTGTGAGTAAGATAATAAAGATGTAAATAGTGTAAATAATTCCAGCAGATATGTTCAGTGGGATCCAATGAAGCATTAGATTCATAGAATAATGACAAAGTAATATCTTTATCTTTGTTGTTGCATTTCTGTTTGAATTTGTCCTACAGGGCAATAGATTAGAGCAGTGTCTCTCAACCTTTTTAAGCAACAATGGCACACCGAAGAGCAAATGAAAATATCATGGCACACTTAGCAACATTTTTAAAGGCTATACATTTAAATGTTATGAAATAAAACCATAGATTTTTAAAAAAATACAGACATGAATATAAACTTACTTTATTTCAGTGTTACTATTCAACTATTTGTGCAACTTATTTAGTGTAAAACCTGTGCCTGTTGCGGTTTTTTTTCCGATTTCTTCAATGTTTGGACGAATGTGCGATAAGCAGACAATCATTTCTTCTTAGTGAATATAAAACATAGTATTTAAAATAACATAATCGAAGAATACTGTAAAGAATTATTTGAAAACAAAAGATTAATATCTGTCTATATTTCTGAGATGAGGTATTATTTACATTATTCGGGCTATTGTCCTCATCTTTGTGGCCATATTTATTACAACGTTTCGGCCCTTCAGTATCTGTCTATATTTCTGAGATGAGGTATTATTTACATTATTCGGGCTATTGTCCTCATCTTTGTCGCCATCTTTATTACAACGTTTCGGCCGTTGTACGCTCCGGCCTTCTTCAGCTGGTTGGAATGTCGAACTGAACCCTTTATTTCGTTCACAGGGGTATATTGTTCTAGTTCCGCGTGCCATGTTAGGATGCTCCCATCCTATCCAACCAGGTGGTGAGCTTGGACGTGGTGAGTTTGTTCACCAAGGTATCCACGGATTAGGCACTCTCAGTAGTCAGAGACAGATTGGCCTCTGACTCATCCCTAGAAGAACGGACCAGTATTCCAATGGATAATCTGATGGAGATGACTTTCTGTACACAAACAACACACTTCGGAATGGGATCACACATATATCGACAGATTGAGGTCTTAGCAATGGGCTCGCCATTATCACCAGCAATGACGAATATATACATGGAATACTTTGAGGAATGGCATTAGAGTCTATATCTCTAAAGACAGCTATATGGTTAAGGTACGTAGATGAAACCTTCATACTCTGGCCACACCAGGAAGATGTTCAGGTTCTACTGGACCATGTGAACTCAATAAGACCTTTGTTGAAACTTGACTAATGCATGGAATAATAATGCAACACAAAATGTACTTAGAACAAAATGTATTGAAACAAGAAAGTGTACACAATATTTACATATAGTCTTTTGTATATTCCTGGGAAGACCGTTCCTGGAGAATGTGTTGACTATGTCGCAATCGGGCAGAGTCTCTAGTGAATCACTTGATTCGCCTCCCCGTCTTCCCGGTACCAATCATATTTATATAGTCGGTGCTCCACTATGCAAATTAGGTGGATCCTACCACAACAACCTTCGATACAGTTCACAATGGAGAAAGAGAGTAACAACACACTCCCATTCCTGGATGTTCTAATATCTCGAACAGAGCATGGGTTCAAGACATCCGTATACCGTAAGCCGACATTCACCGGACAGTACCTTAATTTCAACTCCCATCATCCATAAAGCTTAAAGAAAGGGAGCGTCCGCTGCTTACAACACGGAGCAAAAGTCATAAGTGGCGACCTAGAGATATTAGATAAAGAATTGGTCAGTATAAGTAGTACCCTACAACGTAACAACTACTCTGGGTACGTGGCAGCAGCCCCCCAAAATTGGGATAGGCGGGTACAAGAGGAGGAGGAGCACACCAACACTCAGAAAACAGTCTGCCTGCTTTATGGGAAGGGGTTATTAGAGAAAATACAAAGGATCTGCGGACCATATAACAGCAGGACAACCTTCAAAGGCTTGACGACACTTCGCAGATATCTCTCCCGAGTAAGCCCCGCCCCCATAGAGGGGAACATGACTAAAGTCTGGTTGTACGCCATCCCGTGGAGCTGCGGAAAGAAATATAAAGGAGAGACAGGCCACCTCCTTATGGTAAGGCTTCAAGAACACCAGAAAGCTGTAACACGAGGGGAAGTGGAAAAATCAGGCGTGGCTGACCACATATGGAGAGAAAAGAGAGACCACCGCTCTCTCTGGGATCAGGTTGGACCATAGACAAAGAACACCATTGGAAAATTTGTAAACTAAAGGAATCAGCACATATGCTAGGCCACAAAAATCTCCTGAGCTGACCAAGCATAGAAATGAATACAATATGGGAACCAGTAATAAGGAGTGCCAGAGAAAAGCGATAATAACAACGAAAATTGTAATATGAGCTCTGGTAAAAACATGCAATGATAACAGCAAAATTTGCAATATGAGCACTGTTAAAAAATGATGCTGAAGACATTAGGTTTATAATACCCAGAAATTCATATACAGATGGCACAGTGGATAAAGGCGTTGGTTTGATCCAGTGACAGGACCCAAAGAGTGTGAGTTCAATACCCGGTTAAGGCAGTGGAGAAATTTCAGAGGGAAAATAACAGGAGATAATTGATAACTGACATCCATTAAACATGGCACGTGGAACTAGAACAGTCTACCCCAGTGAGCGAAATAAAGGGTTCAGTTCGACATTCCAACCACCTGAAGAAGTCCGAAACGTTGTAATAAATATGGCGGCAAACATGAGGACAATAGTCCGAATAATGTAAAAGATTAATATGTATTCTTTTATTTAAATACTAACCACGTACCATTACTACTCCCCCCCATATATATATATATATATATATATATATATATATATATATATATATATATATATATATATATATATATATGCCGTGACGATATTTTGTGGCCAGATTAAGAGGATCGCACGGCTCAAGGGTGTGCCGTGTTACAGCTGTTGACAGTAACTGCCTCAGATAAACAGTGGACCATTCCTCTTTGACTGCGAGGACAGACGGAAGAAGAAATATCAAAGACGTCGTTTGTTTTAGAAAGAATGATAGAAAGAGAAGATAGAGGAGAGGATGCGATAACACTCTCATGTGTTTAATGTCTTCTTCGGTAAAATGAAAAACTTTCACATTTTTAATTTTTTTCATTTGTACCCTCTTACTTCTTTAAATAATGACTTCTGCTCATACTTATCATTGTTATTATAATATATGCCATTTGTCAAACCTGAAATAGCAGAATTTTCACGAGTAATTGGTAATCGTGGACGTGTATTCAATAATCAAAAATGGAAATTTTAATATGGAAAATATTTGAAAAGGATCATCGTATAGCTTTTTGTAGAATTCTACCAAATCCATTAAATAATCCATTAAATGATCCATTAAATAATTCATTAACGATCCATTAAATAATCGGTTAAATGATCCATTAAATGACCCATTAAATGACCAATTAAATAATCAATTAAATAAATATATTTTCAATTAAGCTCTATAAGTTTTGCTTATGTTTTATATTTAAGTCCATATATTTTGAATAGTGATAATTATATTTTGAATATAAGTAGTTTCCATCCGTTTAGAATAAAGTGATACTGCTGGCCCAAATTTTAAGGCCAATGCAAATAAAGAAAAAATATAACTTTTTGCGTTGTTACACTAAACCACTTAAAAGGATGCGATGGGTAAATTGTCGTCTAAATGACGCAAAAATGAAACTGCCATTGACAATTTCATTTTAACGGATACATTTACATAAATTACACAAAAAATATCTTGAAATACTAAAGAGTAAATTCATTCAATAAAATCGACAGACGACTTCGGAATATTCTGCATCTCTTCTGGACGGTCTGCTTGTTTAATTTGGTGAATGCTGCCATAATTCTTGCCTTCAGTTCATCTTTGGTGTTATAAGCAGTTTTGTTGGGTCTCTTCCTCAACTCCGCCCCACACATAATAATCATTGGCATTGTAATCTGGGGAGTTAAGTGACCAGATGTAAGGGGTGATGCGGTCACATAAATTGTCTGATAGCCATGAGTGTGTTCTCTTGCTTGTGTAGCATGGAGTTCTGTTGCCAGACATAGATTCTTCGAGCAGCCACCATCTTGACCCAGGGCAGCACTGCCTCCCCAAGGCACTTGATATAGGCCTCTGTGTTGAGTCTGATGTTCTGTGGGAAGACTAATGGAGGCATCACTTTGCCATCACTAGTGATCACACCAAACACCTTCGTAATCACCATTAGACTCATCCAACTCTTTCAGAGACTCAAACACTCTAAAATGTTCGTATTGGAGCTTCTGGCGTGAATGACATGCAGAATAACATGTCATTTCCAAATTTCTGGTGGAGTGAATTGTGTCATGGTGCTCCTTTTCTCACAGATGGTGCCCGACTGACCCTACAAGACTGTGAAGTCGACAAAATCAAAATCAAACAACGAGTATGCGTGATATTAAAATATAAAATGGCGACAATTTAACCATCGCACATTGTATTCAAAAAATGCTTCGAAAAATGAAAAAAAGAAAAGGAAAATTGAAAACATTTTTTTAGCATTTAATGAGAAAAATTTGAATATTGGGTTATTATGCTAAATAATAATTGGCCAGAAGTTTAAAACCATATTTAAACGGAGTTTTGGTTGGTAAACACGTAACGAAATTTACTCATTTGTTTTTTTAAGCATAGCGCTGTCAATATCGCCCACTGGCATCATTTGCATTACATTAGGTAAAACATGGCAATGGCTAAAACGTTGACATAGTTTGAACGTGGCAGAATTGTCGAGCTGCAAAAGTATGATCTCTCTCTCTCTCTCTCTCTCTCAACGTGTCATCGCTGGTGATTTGGACATAGTAAAACTGCTGTTGCATATTTCTTAAAACACCTTGAGGGATACGGAAGAACAGATACTACACTTTGATTCCAGAACGGTTGCCATAGATAGAAGAAAAGCGTAACTCGAATTGCACTGGCTTCTCGGTCAATGAAAACCGAATGGAACTAGTTAATATTACCAATAGCATTAGTAATGAGGAGAACATATACTACACTTTGATCCCAGTTCGATGACCATGGAGAAAAGAAAAACGTAACTCGAGTAGTGATTTTCAAAGCGTAGCTCAGATGAGGCACAAGGCCGAAAGTATGGGGCACCAAGTGAGGATCGAACTCACTACTCAGTCGTAATCTTTCTAGCGAGACAAGCTTGCTAACCATTACACCACCTCGAGGTGCCCAAAAAAACGTAACTCGAGTATCACTGGCTGCCAAGTCAATGCATGCCGAATGTTTTCACATAAAGAAAACAGCTATTATTTTTATTAGTATTCATATCACCGATGTTGAGCCCTGCGTTCCTGAACAATTTTAACTCTTCTGCCTGAGCTACTGATTCAAAATTTACAAATAAGTATGTAATGTTATAAAAATAGATATAAAAATAGTTACAAGAGTTTACATTATTTACATTATACGGACTATTGTCCTCATCTTTGGCGCCTCATGTACACTCCGGTCTTGTTCAGATGATCGGAACGTGGAACTGAACCCTTTATTTCGCTCACTGGGGTAGACTGTTCTAGTTCCACGTGCCATGTTTAATGGATGCCAGTTATCAGTTATCTCCTGTTAATTTTTCCCTCTGAAAGTTCTTCACTGCCTTAACCGGGCATTGAACTCACACTCTTTGGGCCCTGTCACTGGATCTAACCAACGCCTTTATCCACTGTGCCATGTGTCCTTGAGGACATCTGTGTATGAATTTCTGGGTATTGTAAACCTAATGTCTTCAGAAACCGTTTTTACCAGTGCTCATATTGCAATTTTTGCTGTTATTATTGCATGTTTTCATCAGAACTCATATTTTTGTTGTTATTATCACTTTTTTCTGGCACTGCTTATTACTGATTCCCATATTGTATTCATTTCTATGCTTCGTCGGCTCAGGAGATTTTTGTGGCCTAGCATATGTGCTGATTCCTTAAGTTTACGAATTTTCCAATGGTGTTCCTTGTCTATGA
This sequence comes from Acanthosepion esculentum, assembly GCA_964036315.1. Lineage (NCBI taxonomy): Eukaryota > Metazoa > Mollusca > Cephalopoda > Sepiida > Sepiidae > Acanthosepion > Acanthosepion esculentum. The sequence continues at coordinate 72,756,619 of OZ038513.1, read as the reverse complement.
TCTCAACCTGATCCCACAGAGGGCGGTGATCTCCCTTCTCTCTCCATATGTGGTCAGCCACGCCTGATTTTTTCACTTGTGTTACAAATTTCTGGTGTTCTTGAAGACATATCTTAAGGGAGCGGCCTGTCTCTCCTTTGTATTTCGATATTCCAACCACCTGAAGAAGATCGGACTGTACAACGACCGAAACGTTGTAAGAAATATGGCGACAAAGATGAGGACAATAGTCCGAATAATGTAAATAGTGTACATAATACCTCATCTCAGAAATATAGACAGATACTGAAAGGCCGAAACGTTGTAATAAATATGGCGACAAAGATCTGAAAAATAGTCCGAATAATGTAAATAGTGTTCATAATACCTCATCTCAGAAATATAGACAGATACTGAAAGGCCGAAACGTTGTAATAAATATGGCGACAAAGATGAGGACAATAGTCCGAATAATGTAAATAGTGTTAATAATAACTCATCTCAGAAATATAGACAGATACTGAAGGGCCGAAACGTTGTAATAAAGATGGCGACAAAGATGAGGACAATAGTCCGAATAATGTAAATAGTGTACATAATACCTCATCACAGAAATATAGACAGATACTGAAAGGCCGAAACTTTGTAATAAAGATGGCGACAAAGATGAGGACAATAGTCCGAATAATGTAAATAGTGTTCATAATACCTCATCTCAGAAATATAGACACATACTGAAAGGCCAAAACGTTGTAATAAAGATGGCGACAAAGATGAGGACAATAGTCTGAATAATGTAAATAGTGTTCATAATACCTCATCTCAGAAATATAGACAGATACTGAAAGGCCGAAACGTTGTAATAAAGATGGCGACAAAGATGAGGACAATACTCTGAATAATGTAAATAGTGTATATAATACCTCATCACAGAAATATATACAGATCCTGAAAGGCCGAAACGTTGTAATAAAGATGGCGACAAAAATGAGGACAATAGTCAGAATAATGTAAATAGTGTACATAATACCTCATCACAGAAATATAGACAGATACTGAAAGGCCGAAACTTTGTAATAAAGATGGCGACAAAGATGAGGACAATAGTCCGAACAATGTAAATAGTGTTCATAATACCTCATCTCAGAAATATAGACAGATACTGAAAGGCCGAAACTTTGTAATAAAGATGGCGACAAAGATGAGGACAATAGTCCGAATAATGTAAATAGTGTTCATAATACCTCATCTCAGAAATATAGACAGATACTGAAAGGGCGAAACTTTGTAATAAAGATGGCGACAAAGATGAGGACAATAGTCTGAATAATGTAAATAGTGTTCATAATACCTCATCTCAGAAATATAGACAGATACTGAAAGGCCGAAACGTTGTAATAAAGATGGCGAGAAAGATGAGGACAATAGTCCGAATAATGTAAATAGTGTACATAATAACTCATTACAGAAATATTGACAGATACTGAAAGGCCGAAACGTTGTAATAAAGATGGCGACAAAGATGAGGACAATAGTCCAAATAATGTAAATAGTGTACATAATACCTCATCACAGAAATATAGACAGATACTGAAAGGCAGAAAGGTTGTAATAAAGATGGCGACAAAGATGAGGACAATAGTCTGAATAATGTAAATAGTGTACATAATACCTCATCTCAGAAATATAGACAGATACTGAAAGGCCGAAACGTTGTAATAAAGATGGCGACAAAGATGAGGACAATAGTCCGAATAATGTAAATAGTGTTCATAATACCTCATCTCAGAAATATAGACAGATACTGAAAGGCCGAAACGTTGTAATAAAGATGGCGACAAAGATGAGGACAATAGTCTGAATAATGTAAATAGTGTACATAATACCTCATCACAGAAATATAGACAGATACTGAAAGGCCGAAACTTTGTAATAAAGATGGCGACAAAGATGAGGACAATAGTCTGAATAATGTAAATAGTGTACATAATACCTCATCACAGAAATATAGACAGATACTGAAAGGCCGAAACTTTGTAATAAAGATGGCGACAAAGATGAGGACAATAGTCTGAATAATGTAAAAAGTGTTCATAATACCTCATCTCAGAAATATAGACAGATACTGAAAGGCCGAAACGTTGTAATAAAGATGGCGACAAAGATGAGGACAATAGTCTGAATAATGTAAATAGTGTACATAATACCTCATCACAGAAATATAGACAGATACTGAAAGGCCGAAACGTTGTAATAAAGATGGCGACAAAGATGAGGACAATAGTCCGAATAATGTAAATAGTGTACATAATACCTCATCACAGAAATATAGACACATACTGAAACGCCGAAACTTTGTAATAAAGATGGCGACAAAGATGAGGACAATAGTCCGAATAATGTAAATAGTGTTCATAATACCTCATCTCAGAAATATAGACAGATACTGAAAGGCCGAAACTTTGTAATGAAGATGGCGACAAAGATGAGGACAATAGTCTGAATAATGTAAATAGTGTTTATAATACCTCATCTCAGAAATATAGACAGATACTGAAAGGCCGAAACGTTGTAATAAAGATGGCGACAAAGATGAGGACTATAGTCTGAATAATGTAAATAGTGTACATAATACCTCATCACAGAAATATAGACAGATACTGAAAGGCCAAAACTTTGTAATAAAGATGGCTACAAAGATGAGGACAATAGTCCGAATAATGTAAATAGTGTTCATAATACCTCATCTCAGAAATATAGACAGATACTGAAAGGCCAAAACGTTGTAATAAAGATGGCGACAAAGATGAGGACAATAGTCCGAATAATGTAAATAGTGTACATAATACCTCATCAAAGAAATATAGACAGATACTGAAAGGCCGAAACGTTGTAATAAAGATGGCGACAAAGATGAGGACAATAGTCCGAATAATGTAAATAGTGTACATAATACCTCATCACAGAAATAGACAGATACTGAAAGGCCGAAACTTTGTAATAAAGATGGCGACAAAGATGAGGACAATAGTCCGAATAATGTAAATAGTGTTCATAATACCTCATCTCAGAAATATAGACAGATACTGAAAGGCCGAAACATTGTAATAAAGATGGCGACAAAGATGAGGACAATAGTCTGAATAATGTAAATAGTGTTCATAAAACCTCATCTCAGAAATATAGACAGATACTGAAAGGCCGAAACGTTGTAATAAAGATGGCGACAAAGATGAGGACAATAGTCTGAATAATGTAAATAGTGTACATAATAACTCATCACAGAAATATAGACAGATACTGAAAGGCCGAAACTTTGTAATAAAGTTGGCGACAAAGATGAGGACAATAGTCTGAATAATGTAAATAGTGTTCATAATACCTCATCTCAGAAATATAGACAGATACTGAAAGGACGAAACGTTGTAATAAATATGCCGACAAAAATGAGGACAATAGTCTGAATAATGTAAATAGTGTACATAATACCTCATCACAGAAATATAGACAGATACTGAAAGGCCGAAACTTTGTAATAAAGATGGCAACAAAGATGAGGACAATAGTCCGAATAATGTAAATAGTGTTCATAATACCTCATCTCAGAAATATAGACAAATACTGAAAGGCCGAAACGTTGTAATAAAGATGGCGACAAAGATGAGGACAATAGTCTGAAAAATGTAAATAGTGTACATAATACCTCATCACAGAAATATAGACAGATACTGAAAGGCCGAAACGTTGTAATAAAGATGGCGACAAAGATGAGGACAATAGTCCGAATAATGTAAATAGTGTACATAATACCTCATCACAGAAATAGACAGATACTGAAAGGCCGAAACTTTGTAATAAAGATGGCGACAAAGATGAGGACAATAGTCCAAATAATGTAAATAGTGTTCATAATACCTCATCTCAGAAATATAGACAGATACTGAAAGGCCGAAACTTTGTAATAAAGATGGCGACAAAGATGAGGACAATAGTCTGAATAATGTAAATAGTGTACATAATACCTCATCACAGAAATATAGACAGATACTGAAAGGCCGAAACTTTGTAATAAAGATGGCGACAAAGATGAGGACAATAGTCCGAATAATGTAAATAGTTTTCATAATACTTCATCTCAGAAATATAGACAGATACTGAAAGGCCGAAACTTTGTAACAAAGATGGCGACAAAGATGAGGACAATAGTCTGAATAATGTAAATAGTGTTCATAATACCTCATCTCAGAAATATAGACAGATACTGAAAGGACGAAACGTTGTAATAAAGATGGCGACAAAAATGAGGACAATAGTCTGAATAATGTAAAGAGTGTACATAATACCTCATCACAGAAATATAGACAGATACTGAAAGGCCGAAACTTTGTAATAAAGATGGCAACAAAGATGAGGACAATAGTCCGAATAATGTAAATAGTGTTCATAATACCTCATCTCAGAAATATAGACACATACTGAAAGGCCGAAACGTTGTAATAAAGATGGCGACAAAGATGAGGACAATAGTCTGAAAAATGTAAATAGTGTACATAATACCTCATCACAGAAATATAGACACATACTGAAAGGGCGAAACGTTGTAATAAAGATGGCGACAAAGATGAGGACAATAGTCCGAATAATGTAAAGAGTGTACATAATACCTCATCACAGAAATAGACAGATACTGAAAGGCCGAAACTTTGTAATAAAGATGGCGACAAAGATGAGGACAATAGTCCGAATAATGTAAATAGTGTTCATAATACCTCATCTCAGAAATATAGACAGATACTGAAAGGCCGAAACGTTGTAATAAAGATGGCGACAAAGATGAGGACAATAGTCTGAATAATGTAAATAGTGTTCATAATACCTCATCTCAGAAATATAGACAGATACTGAAAGGCCGAAACGTTGTAATAAAGGTGGCGACAAGGATGAGGACAATAGTCTGAATAATGTAAATAGTGTACATAATACCTCATCACAGAAATATAGACAGATACTGAAAGGCCGAAACTTTGTAATAAAGATGGCGACAAAGATGAGGACAATAGTCCGAATAATGTAAATAGTGTTCATAATACTTCATCTCAGAAATATAGACAGATACTGAAAGGCCGAAACTTTGTAACAAAGATGGCGACAAAGATGAGGACAATAGTCTGAATAATGTAAATAGTGTTCATAATACCTCATCTCAGAAATATAGACAGATACTGATTAGGCCGAAACGTTGTAATAAAGATGGCGACAAAGATGAGGACAATAGTCCGAATAATGTAAATAGTGTACATAATACCTCATCACAGAAATATAGACAGATACTGAAAGGCCGAAAGGTTGTAATAAAGATGGCGACAAAGATGAGGACAATAGTCTGAATAATGTAAATAGTGTACATAATACCTCATCACAGAAATATAGACAGATACTGAAAGGCCGAAACGTTGTAATAAAGATGGCGACAAAGATGAGGACAATAGTCCGAATAATGTAAATAGTGTTCATAATACCTCATCTCAGAAATAGAGACAGATACTGAAAGGCCGAAACTTTGTAATAAAGATGGCGACAAAGATGAGGACAATAGTCTGAATAATGTAAATAGTGTTCATAATACCTCATCTCAAAAATATAGACAGATACTGAAAGGCCGAAACGTTGTAATAAAGATGGCGACAAAGATGAGGACAATAGTCTGAATAATGTAAATAGTGTACATAATACCTCATCACAGAAATATAGACAGATACTGAAAGGCCGAAACTTTGTAATAAAGATGGCAACAAAGATGAGGACAATAGTCCGAATAATGTAAATAGTGTTCATAATACCTCATCTCAGAAATATAGACACATACTGAAAGGCCGAAACGTTGTAATAAAGATGGCGACAAAGATGAGGACAATAGTCTGAAAAATGTAAATAGTGTACATAATACCTCATCACAGAAATATAGACACATACTGAAAGGGCGAAACGTTGTAATAAAGATGGCGACAAAGATGAGGACAATAGTCCGAATAATGTAAATAGTGTTCATAATACCTCATCTCAGAAATAGAGACAGATACTGAAAGGCCGAAACTTTGTAATAAAGATGGCGACAAAGATGAGGACAATAGTCTGAATAATGTAAATAGTGTTCATAATACCTCATCTCAAAAATATAGACAGATACTGAAAGGCCGAAACGTTGTAATAAAGATGGCGACAAAGATGAGGACAATAGTCTGAATAATGTAAATAGTGTACATAATACCTCATCACAGAAATATAGACAGATACTGAAAGGCCGAAACTTTGCAATAAACATGGCGACAAAGATGAGGACAATAGTCCGAATAATGTAAATAGTGTTCATAATACCTCATCTCAGAAAGATAGACAGATACTGAAAGGCCGAAACTTTGTAATAAAGATGGCGACAAAGATGAGGACAATAGTCTGAATAATGTAAATAGTGTTCATAATACCTCATCTCAGAAATATAGAGAGATACTGAAAGGACGAAACGTTGTAATAAAGATGGCAACAAAGATGAGGACAATAGTCTGAATAATGAAAATAGTGTACATAATACCTCATCACAGAAATATAGACAGATACTGAAAGGCCGAAACTTTGTAATAAAGATGGCGACAAAGATGAGGACAATAGTCCGAATAATGTAAATAGTGTTCATAATACCTCATCTCAGAAATATAGACAGATACTGAAAGGCCGAAACGTTGTAATAAAGATGGCGACAAAGATGAGGACAATAGTCTGAATAATATAAATAGTGTTCATAATACCTCATCTCAGAAATATAGACAGATACTGAAAGGCCGAAACTTTGTAATAAAGATGGCGACAAAGATGAGGACAATAGTCTGAATAATGTAAATAGTGTACATAATACCTCATCACAGAAATATAGACAGATACTGAAAGGCCGAAACATTGTAATAAAGATGGCGACAAAGATGAGGACAATAGTCCGAATAATGTAAATAGTGTTCATAATACCTCATCTCAGAAATATAGACAGATACTGAAAGGCCGAAACATTGTAATAAAGATGGCGACAAAGATGAGGAAAATAGTCTGAATAATGTAAATAGTGTTCATAATACCTCATCTCAGAAATATAGACAGATACTGAAAGGCCGAAACCTTGTAATAAAGATGGCGACAAAGATGAGTACAATAGTCTGAATAATGTAAATAGTGTTGATAATACCTCATCTCAGAAATATAGACAGATACTGAAAGGCCGAAACGTTGTAATAAAGATGGCGACAAAGATGAGGACAATAGTCTGAATAATGTAAATAGTGTACATAATACCTCATCACAGAAATATAGACAGATACTGAAAGGCCGAAACGTTGTAATAAAGATGGCGACAAAGATGAGGACAATAGTCCGAATAATGTAAATAGTGTACATAATACCTCATCACAGAAATATAGACAGATACTGAAAGGCCTAAACTTTGTAATAAAGATGGCGACAAAATATGAGGACAATAGTCCGAACAATGTCAATTGTGTTCATAATGCCTCATCTCAGAAATATAGACAGATACTGAAAGGCCGAAACTTTGTAATAAAGATGGCGACAAAGATGAGGACAATAGTCCGAATAATGTAAATAGTGTTCATAATACCTCCTCTCAGAAATATAGACAGATACTGAAATGTCGAAACTTTGTAATAAAGATGGCGACAAAGATGAGGACAATAGTCTGAATAATGTAAATAGTGTACATAATACCTCATCACAGAAATATAGACAGATACTGAAAGGCCGAAACTTTGTAATAAAGATGGCGACAAAGATGAGGACAATAGTCTGAATAATGTAAATAGTGTTCATAATACCTCATCTCAGAAATATAGACAGATACTGAAAGAACGAAACGTTGTAATAAAGATGGCGACAAAGATGAGGACAATAGTCTGAATAGTGTAAATAGTGTACATAATACCTCATCACAGAAATATAGACAGATACTGAAAGGCCGAAACGTTGTAATAAAGATGGCGACAAAGATGAGGACAATAGTCTGAATAATGTAAATAGTGTACATAATACCTCATCACAGAAATATAGACAGATACTGAAAGGCCGAAACTTTGTAATAAAGATGGCGACAAAGATGAGGAAAATAGTCTGAATAATGTAAATAGTGTTCATAATACCTCATCTCAGAAATATAGACAGATACTGAAAGGCCGAAACCTTGTAATAAAGATGGCGACAAAGATGAGTACAATAGTCTGAATAATGTAAATAATGTTGATAATACCTCATCTCAGAAATATAGACAGATACTGAAAGGCCGAAACGTTGTAATAAAGATGGCGACAAAGATGAGGACAATAGTCTGAATAATGTAAATAGTGTACATAATACCTCATCACAGAAATATAGACAGATACTGAAAGGCCGAAACGTTGTAATAAAGATGGCGACAAAGATGAGGACAATAGTCCGAATAATGTAAATAGTGTACATAATACCTCATCACAGAAATATAGACAGATACTGAAAGGCCTAAACTTTGTAATAAAGATGGCGACAAAATATGAGGACAATAGTCCGAACAATGTCAATTGTGTTCATAATGCCTCATCTCAGAAATATAGACAGATACTGAAAGGCCGAAACTTTGTAATAAAGATGGCGACAAAGATGAGGACAATAGTCCGAATAATGTAAATAGTGTTCATAATACCTCCTCTCAGAAATATAGACAGATACTGAAATGTCGAAACTTTGTAATAAAGATGGCGACAAAGATGAGGACAATAGTCTGAATAATGTAAATAGTGTACATAATACCTCATCACAGAAATATAGACAGATACTGAAAGGCCGAAACTTTGTAATAAAGATGGCGACAAAGATGAGGACAATAGTCTGAATAATGTAAATAGTGTTCATAATACCTCATCTCAGAAATATAGACAGATACTGAAAGAACGAAACGTTGTAATAAAGATGGCGACAAAGATGAGGACAATAGTCTGAATAGTGTAAATAGTGTACATAATACCTCATCACAGAAATATAGACAGATACTGAAAGGCCGAAACGTTGTAATAAAGATGGCGACAAAGATGAGGACAATAGTCTGAATAATGTAAATAGTGTACATAATACCTCATCACAGAAATATAGACAGATACTGAAAGGCCGAAACTTTGTAATAAAGATGGCGACAAAGATGAGGACAATAGTCCGAATAATGTAAATAGTGTTCATAATACCTCATCTCAGAAATATAGACAGATACTGAAAGGCCGAAACTTTGTAATAAAGATGGCGAAAAAGATGAGGACAATAGTCTGAATAATGTAAATAGTGTTCATAATACCTCATCTCAGAAATATAGACAGATACTGAAAGGCCGAAACGTTGTAATAAAGATGGCGACAAAGATGAGGACAATAGTCCGAATAATGTAAATAGTGTACATAATACCTCATCACAGAAATATAGACAGATACTGAAAGGCCGAAACTTTGTAATAAAGATGGCGACAAAGATGAGGACAATAGTCTGAATAATGTAAATAGTGTTCATAATACCTCATCTCAGAAATATAGACAGATACTGAAAGGCCGAAACGTTGTAATAAAGATGGCGACAAAGATGAGGACAATAGTCTGAATAATGTAAATAGTGTACATAATACCTCATCACAGAAATATAGACAGATACTGAAAGGCCGAAACTTTGTAATAAAGATGGCGACAAAGATGAGGACAATAGTCCGAATAATGTAAATAGTGTTCATAATACCTCATCTCAAAAATATAGACAGATACTGAAAGGCCGAAACTTTGTAATAAAGATGGCGAAAAAGATGAGGACAATAGTCTGAATAATGTAAATAGTGTTCATAATACCTCATCTCAGAAATAGACAGATACTGAAAGGCCGAAACGTTGTAATAAAGATGGCGACAAAGATGAGGACAATAGTCTGAATAATGTAAATAGTGTACATAATACCTCATCACAGAAATATAGACAGATACTGAAAGGCCGAAACTTTGTAATAAAGATGGCGACAAAGATGAGGACAATAGTCTGAATAATGTAAATAGTGTTCATAATACATCATCTCAGAAATATAGACAGATACTGAAAGGCCGAAACTTTGTAATAAAGATGGCGACAAAGGTGAGGACAATAGTCTGAATAATGTAAATAGTGTACATAATACCTCATCACAGAAATATAGACAGATACTGAAAGGCCGGAACGTTGTAATAAAGATGGCGACAAAGATGAGGACAATAGTCCGAATAATGTAAATAGTGTTCATAATACCTCATCTCAGAAATATAGACAGATACTGAAAGGCCGAAACATTGTAATAAAGATGGCGACAATGATGAGGACAATAGTCTGAATAATGTAAATAGTGTTCATAATACCTCATCTCAGAAATATAGACAGATACTGATTAGGCCGAAACGTTGTAATAAAGATGGCGACAAAGATGAGGACAATAGTCCGAATAATGTAAATAGTGTTCATAATACCTCATCTCAGAAATATAGACAGATACTGAAAGACCGAAACGTTGTAATAAAGATGGCGACAAAGATGAGGACAATAGTCCGAATAATGTAAATAGTGTTCATAATACCTCATCTCAGAAATATAGACAGATACTGAAAGGCCGAAACTTTGTAATAAAGATGGCGACAAAGATGAGGACAATAGTCTGAATAATGTAAATAGTGTACATAATACCTCATCACAGAAATATAGACAGATACTGAAAGGCCGAAACTTTGTAATAAAGATGGCGACAAAGATGAGGACAATAGTATGAATAATGTAAATAGTGTTCATAATACCTCATCTCAGAAATATAGACAGATACTGAAAGGCCGAAACGTTGTAATAAAGATGGCGACAAAGATGAGGACAATAGTCTGAATAATGTAAATAGTGTACATAATACCTCATCACAGAAATATAGACAGATACTGAAAGGCCGAAACTTTGTAATAAAGATGGCAACAAAGATGAGGACAATAGTCCGAATAATGTAAATAGTGTTCATAATACCTCATCTCAGAAATATAGACGGATACTGAAAGGCCGAAACTTTGTTATAAAGATGGCGACAAAGATGAGGACAATAGTCTGAATAATGTAAATAGTGTTCATAATACCTCATCTCAGAAATATAGACAGATACTGAAAGGCCGAAACGTTGTAATAAAGAATGCGACAAAGATGAGGACAATAGTCTGAATAATGTAAATAGTGTACATAATACCTCATCACAGAAATATAGACAGATACTGAAAGGCCGAAACGTTGTAATAAAGATGGCGACAAAGATGAGGACAATAGTCCGAATAATGTAAATAGTGTTCATAATACCTCATCTCAGAAATATAAACAGATACTGAAAGGCCGAAACGTTGTAATAAAGATGGCGACAAAGATGAGGACAATAGTCCGAATAATGTAAATAGTGTACATAATACCTCATCACAGAAATATAGACAGATACTGAAAGGGCGAAACTTTGTAATAATGATGGCGACAAAGATGAGGACAATAGTCTGAATAATGTAAATAGTGTTCATAATACCTCATCTCAGAAATATAGACAGATACTGAAAGGCAGAAACTTTGTAATAAAGATGGCGACAAAGATGAGGACAATAGTCTGAATAATGTAAATAGTGTACATAATACCTCATCACAGAAATATAGACAGATACTGAAAGGCCGAAACGTTGTAATAAAGATGGCGACAAAGATGAGGACAATAGTCCGAATAATGTAAATAGTGTTCATAATACCTCATCTCAGAAATATAGACAGATACTGAGAGGCCGAGACGTTGTAATAAAGATGGCGACAAAGATGAGGACAATAGTCTGAATAATGTAAATAGTGTACATAATACCTCATCACAGAAATATAGACAGATACTGAAAGGCCGAAACGTTGTAATAAAGATGGCGACAAAGATGAGGACAATAGTCTGAATAATGTAAATAGTGTACATAATACCTCATCACAGAAATATAGACAGATACTGAAAGGACGAAACGTTGTAATAAAGATGGCGACAAAGATGAGGACAATACTCCGAATAATGTAAATAGTGTAAATAATACCTCATCACAGAAATATAGACTCATACTGAAAGGCCGAAACGTTGTAATAAAGATGGCAACAAAGATGAGGACAATAGTCCGAATAATGTAAATAGTGTTCATAATACCTCATCTCAGAAATATAGACAGATACTGAAAGGCCGAAACGTTGTAATAAAGATGGCGACAAAGATGAGGACAATAGTCTGAATAATGTAAATAGTGTACATAATACCTCATCACAGAAATATAGACAGATACTGAAAGGACGAAACGTTGTAATAAAGATGGTGACAAAGATGAGGACAATAGTCCGAATAATGTAATAGTGTACATGATACCTCATCACAGAAATATAGACAGATACTGAAAGGCCGAAACTTGGTAATAAAGATGGCGACAAAGATTAGGACAATAGTCCGAACAATGTAAATAGTGTTCATAATACCTCATCTCAGAAATATAGACAGATACTGAAAGGCCGAAACTTTGTAATAAAGATGGCGACAAAGATGAGGACAATAGTCTGAATAATGTAAATAGTGTACATAATACCTCATCACAGAAATATAGACTGATACTGAAAGGCCGAAACGTTGTAATAAAGATGGCGACAAAGATGAGGACAATAGTCCGAATAATGTAAATAGTGTTCATAATACCTCATCTCAGAAATATAGACAGATACTGAAAGGCCGAAACGTTGTAATAAAGATGGCGACAAAGATGAGGACAATAGTCTGAATAATGTAAATAGTGTACATAATACCTCATCACAGAAATATAGACAGATACTGAAAGGCCGAAACTTTGTAATAAAGATGGCGACAAAGATTAGGACAATAGTCCGAACAATGTAAATAGTGTTCATAATACCTCATCTCAGAAATATAGACAGATACTGAAAGGCCGAAACTTAGTAATAAAGATGGCGACAAAGATGAGGACAATAGTCCGAATAATGTAAATAGTGTTCATAATACATCATCTCAGAAATATAGACAGATACTGAAAGGCCGAAACGTTGTAATAAAGATGGCGACAAAGATGAGGACAATAGTCTGAATAATGTAAATAGTGTACATAATACCTCATCACAGAAATATAGACAGATACTGAAAGGCCGAAACGTTGTAATAAAGATGGCGACAAAGATGAGGACAATAGTCTGAATAATGTAAATAGTGTACATAATACCTCATCACAGAAATATAGACAGATACTGAAAGGCCGAAACGTTGTAATAAAGATGGCGACAAAGATGAGGACAATAGTCTAAATAATGTAAATAGTGTACATAATACCTCATCACAGAAATATAGACAGATACTGAAAGGCCGAAACTTTGTAATAAAGATGGCGACAAAGATGAGGACAATAGTCCGAATAATGTAAATAGTGTTCATAATACCTCATCACAGAAATATAGACAGATACTGAAAGGACGAAACGTTGTAATAAAGATGGCGACAAAGATGAGGACAATACTCCGAATAATGTAAATAGTGTAAATAATACCTCATCACAGAAATATAGACTCATACTGAAAGGCCGAAACGTTGTAATAAAGATGGCAACAAAGATGAGGACAATAGTCCGAATAATGTAAATAGTGTTCATAATACCTCATCTCAGAAATATAGACAGATACTGAAAGGCCGAAACGATGTAATAAAGATGGCGACAAAGATGAGGACAATAGTCTGAATAATGTAAATAGTGTACATAATACCTCATCACAGAAATATAGACAGATACTGAAAGGACGAAACGTTGTAATAAAGATGGTGACAAAGATGAGGACAATAGTCCGAATAATGTAATAGTGTACATGATACCTCATCACAGAAATATAGACAGATACTGAAAGGCCGAAACTTGGTAATAAAGATGGCGACAAAGATTAGGACAATAGTCCGAACAATGTAAATAGTGTTCATAATACCTCATCTCAGAAATATAGACAGATACTGAAAGGCCGAAACTTTGTAATAAAGATGGCGACAAAGATGAGGACAATAGTCTGAATAATGTAAATAGTGTACATAATACCTCATCACAGAAATATAGACTGATACTGAAAGGCCGAAACGTTGTAATAAAGATGGCGACAAAGATGAGGACAATAGTCCGAATAATGTAAATAGTGTTCATAATACCTCATCTCAGAAATATAGACAGATACTGAAAGGCCGAAACGTTGTAATAAAGATGGCGACAAAGATGAGGACAATAGTCTGAATAATGTAAATAGTGTACATAATACCTCATCACAGAAATATAGACAGATACTGAAAGGCCGAAACTTTGTAATAAAGATGGCGACAAAGATTAGGACAATAGTCCGAACAATGTAAATAGTGTTCATAATACCTCATCTCAGAAATATAGACAGATACTGAAAGGCCGAAACTTAGTAATAAAGATGGCGACAAAGATGAGGACAATAGTCCGAATAATGTAAATAGTGTTCATAATACATCATCTCAGAAATATAGACAGATACTGAAAGGCCGAAACGTTGTAATAAAGATGGCGACAAAGATGAGGACAATAGTCTGAATAATGTAAATAGTGTACATAATACCTCATCACAGAAATATAGACAGATACTGAAAGGCCGAAACGTTGTAATAAAGATGGCGACAAAGATGAGGACAATAGTCTGAATAATGTAAATAGTGTACATAATACCTCATCACAGAAATATAGACAGATACTGAAAGGCCGAAACGTTGTAATAAAGATGGCGACAAAGATGAGGACAATAGTCTAAATAATGTAAATAGTGTACATAATACCTCATCACAGAAATATAGACAGATACTGAAAGGCCGAAACTTTGTAATAAAGATGGCGACAAAGATGAGGACAATAGTCCGAATAATGTAAATAGTGTTCATAATACCTCATCTCAGAAATATAAACAGATACTGAAAGGCCGAAACGTTGTAATAAAGATGGCGACAAAGATGAGGACAATAGTCCGAATAATGTAAATAGTGTACATAATACCTCATCACAGAAATATAGACAGATACTGAAAGGGCGAAACTTTGTAATAATGATGGCGACAAAGATGAGGACAATAGTCTGAATAATGTAAATAGTGTTCATAATACCTCATCTCAGAAATATAGACAGATACTGAAAGGCAGAAACTTTGTAATAAAGATGGCGACAAAGATGAGGACAATAGTCTGAATAATGTAAATAGTGTACATAATACCTCATCACAGAAATATAGACAGATACTGAAAGGCCGAAACGTTGTAATAAAGATGGCGACAAAGATGAGGACAATAGTCCGAATAATGTAAATAGTGTTCATAATACCTCATCTCAGAAATATAGACAGATACTGAAAGGCCGAGACGTTGTAATAAAGATGGCGACAAAGATGAGGACAATAGTCTGAATAATGTAAATAGTGTACATAATACCTCATCACAGAAATATAGACAGATACTGAAAGGCCGAAACGTTGTAATAAAGATGGCGACAAAGATGAGGACAATAGTCTGAATAATGTAAATAGTGTACATAATACCTCATCACAGAAATATAGACAGATACTGAAAGGACGAAACGTTGTAATAAAGATGGCGACAAAGATGAGGACAATAGTCCGAATAATGTAAATAGTGTAAATAATACCTCATCACAGAAATATAGACTCATACTGAAAGGCCGAAACGTTGTAATAAAGATGGCGACAAAGATGAGGACAATAGTCCGAATAATGTAAATAGTGTTCATAATACCTCATCTCAGAAATATAGACAGATACTGAAAGGCCGAAACGTTGTAATAAAGATGGCGACAAAGATGAGGACAATAGTCTGAATAATGTAATTAGTGTACATAATACCTCATCACAGAAATATAGACAGATACTGAAAGGACGAAACGTTGTAATAAAGATGGTGACAAAGATGAGGACAATAGTCCGAATAATGTAATAGTGTACATGATACCTCATCACAGAAATATAGACAGATACTGAAAGGCCGAAACTTGGTAATAAAGATGGCGACAAAGATTAGGACAATAGTCCGAACAATGTAAATAGTGTTCATAATACCTCATCTCAGAAATATAGACAGATACTGAAAGGCCGAAACTTTGTAATAAAGATGGCGACAAAGATGAGGACAATAGTCTGAATAATGTAAATAGTGTACATAATACCTCATCACAGAAATATAGACAGATACTGAAAGGCCGAAACGTTGTAATAAAGATGGCGACAAAGATGAGGACAATAGTCCGAATAATGTAAATAGTGTTCATAATACCTCATCTCAGAAATATAGACAGATACTGAAAGGCCGAAACGTTGTAATAAAGATGGCGACAAAGATGAGGACAATAGTCTGAATAATGTAAATAGTGTACATAATACCTCATCACAGAAATATAGACAGATACTGAAAGGCCGAAACGTTGTAATAAAGATGGCGACAAAGATGAGGACAATAGTCCGAATAATGTAAATAGTGTAAATAATACCTCATCACAGAAATATAGAGACATACTGAAAGGCCGAAACGTTGTAATAAAGATGGCGACAAAGATGAGGACAATAGTCCGAATAATGTAAATAGTGTTCATAATACCTCATCTCAGAAATATAGACAGATACTGAAAGGCGGAAACGTTGTAATAAAGATGGCGACAAAGATGAAGACAATAGTCTGAATAATGTAAATAGTGTACATAATACCTCATCACAGAAATATAGACAGATACTGAAAGGACGAAACGTTGTAATAAAGATGGCGACAAAGATGAGGACAATAGTCCGAATAATGTAAATAGTGTACATGATACCTCATCACAGAAATATAGACAGATACTGAAAGGCCGAAACTTTGTAATAAAGATGGCGACAAAGATGAGGACAATAGTCCGAACAATGTAAATAGTGTTCATAATACCTCATCTCAGAAATATAGACAGATACTGAAAGGCCGAAACTTTGTAATAAAGATGGCGACAAAGATGAGGACAATAGTCTGAATAATGTAAATAGTGTACATAATACCTCATCACAGAAATATAGACAGATACTGAAAGGACGAAACGTTGTAATAAAGATGGTGACAAAGATGAGGACAATAGTCCGAATAATGTAAATAGTGTACATGATACCTCATCACAGAAATATAGACAGATACTGAAAGGCCGAAACTTTGTAATAAAGATGGCGACAAAGATTAGGACAATAGTCCGAACAATGTAAATAGTGTTCATAATACCTCATCTCAGAAATATAGACAGATACTGAAAGGCCGAAACTTAGTAATAAAGATGGCGACAAAGATGAGGACAATAGTCCGAATAATTTAAATAGTGTTCATAATACCTCATCTCAGAAATATAGACAGATACTGAAAGGCCGAAACGTTGTAATAAAGATGGCGACAAAGATGAGGACAATAGTCTGAATAATGTAAATAGTGTACATAATACCTCATCACAGAAATATAGACAGATACTGAAAGGCCGAAACGTTGTAATAAAGATGGCGACAAAGATGAGGACAATAGTCTGAATAATGTAAATAGTGTACATAATACCTCATCACAGAAATATAGACAGATACTGAAAGGCCGAAACGTTGTAATAAAGATGGCGACAAAGATGAGGACAATAGTCTAAATAATGTAAATAGTGTACATAATACCTCATCACAGAAATATAGACAGATACTGAAAGGCCGAAACTTTGTAATAAAGATGGCGACAAAGATGAGGACAATAGTCCGAATAATGTAAATAGTGTTCATAATACCTCATCTCAGAAATATAGACAGATACTGAAAGGCCGAAACTTTGTAATAAAGATGGCGACAAAGGTGAGGACAATAGTCTGAATAATGTAAATAGTGTACATAATACCTCATCACAGAAATATAGACAGATACTGAAAGGCCGAAACGTTGTAATAAAGATGGCGACAAAGATGAGGACAATAGTCCGAATAATGTAAATAGTGTTCATAATACCTCATCTCAGAAATATAGACAGATGCTGAAAGGCCGAAACGTTGTAATAAAGATGGCGACAAAGATGAGGACAATAGTCTGAATAATGTAAATAGTGTACATAATACCTCATCACAGAAATATAGACAGATACTGAAAGGCCGAAACGTTGTAATAAAGATGGCGACAAAGATGAGGACAATAGTCCGAATAATGTAAATAGTGTACATAATACCTCATCACAGAAATATAGAGACATACTGAAAGGCCGAAACGTTGTAATAAAGATGGCGACAAAGATGAGGACAATAGTCCGAATAATGTAAATAGTGTTCATAATACCTCATCTCAGAAATATAGACAGATACTGAAAGGCGGAAACGTTGTAATAAAGATGGCGACAAAGATGAAGACAATAGTCTGAATAATGTAAATAGTGTACATAATACCTCATCACAGAAATATAGACAGATACTGAAAGGACGAAACGTTGTAATAAAGATGGCGACAAAGATGAGGACAATAGTCCGAATAATGTAAATAGTGTACATGATACCTCATCACAGAAATATAGACAGATACTGAAAGGCCGAAACTTTGTAATAAAGATGGCGACAAAGATGAGGACAATAGTCCGAACAATGTAAATAGTGTTCATAATACCTCATCTCAGAAATATAGACAGATACTGAAAGGCCGAAACTTTGTAATAAAGATGGCGACAAAGATGAGGACAATAGTCCGAATAATGTAAATAGTGTACATAATACCTCATCACAGAAATATAGACAGATACTGAAAGGCCGAAACTTTGTAATAAAGATGGCGACAAAGATGAGGACAATAGTCCGAATAATGTAAATAGTGTTCATAATACTTCATCTTAGAAATATAGACAGATACTGAAAGGCCGAAACATTTTAATAAAGATGGCGACAATGATGAGGACAATAGTCTGAATAATGTAAATAGTGTTCATAATACCTCATCTCAGAAATATAGACAGATACTGATTAGGCCGAAACGTTGTAATAAAGGTGGCGACAAAGATGAGGACAATAGTCCGAATAATGTAAATAGTGTTCATAATACCTCATCTCAGAAATATAGACAGATACTGAAAGGCCGATACGTTGTAATAAAGATGGCGACAAAGATGAGGACAATAGTCCGAATAATGTAAATAGTGTTCATAATACCTCATCTCAGAAATATAGACAGATACTGAAAGGCCGAAACTTTGTAATAAAGATGGCGACAAAGATGAGGACAATAGTCTGAATAATGTAAATAGTGTACATAATACCTCATCTCAGAAATATAGACAGATACTGAAAGGCCGAAACTTTGTAATAAAGTTGGCGACAAAGATGAGGACAATAGTCTGAATAATGTAAATAGTGTTCATAATACCTCATCTCAGAAATATAGACAGATACTGAAAGGCCGAAACGTTGTAATAAAGATGGCGACAAAGATGAGGACAATAGTCTGAATAATGTAAATAGTGTACATAATACCTCATCACAGAAATTTAGACAGATACTGAAAGGCCAAAACTTTGTAATGAAGATGGCGACAAAGATGAGGACAATAGTCCGAATAATGTAAATAGTGTTCATAATACCTCATCTCAGAAATATAGACAGATACTGAAAGGCCGAAACTTTGTAATAAAGATGGCGACAAAGATGAGGACAATAGTCTGAATAATGTAAATAGTGTTCATAATACCTCATCTCAGAAATATAGACAGATACTGAAAGGCCGAAATGTTGTAATAAAGATGGCGACAAAGATGAGGACAATAGTCTGAATAATGTAAATAGTGTACATAATACCTCATCACAGAAATATAGACAGATACTGAAAGGGCGAAACTTTGTAATAATGATGGCGACGAAGATGAGGACAATAGTCCGAATAATGTAAATAGTGTTCATAATACCTCATCTCAGAAATATAGACAGATACTGAAAGGCCGAAACTTTGTAATAAAGATTGCGACAAAGATGAGGACAATAGTCTGAATAATGTAAATAGTGTTCATAATACCTCATCTAAGAAATATAGACAGATACTGAAAGGCCGAAACGTTGTAATAAAGATGGCTACGAAGATGAGGACAATAGTCTGAATAATGTAAATAGTGTACATAATACCTCATCACAGAAATATAGACAGATACTGAAAGGTCGAAACGTTGTAATAAAGATGGCGACAAAGATGAGGACAATAGTCCGAATAATATAAATAGTGTTCATAATACCTCATCTCAGAAATATAAACAGATACTGAAAGGCCGAAACGTTGTAATAAAGATGGCGACAAAGATGAGGACAATAGTCCGAATAATGTAAATAGTGTACATAATACCTCATCACAGAAATATAGACAGATACTGAAAGGGCGAAACTTTGTAATAATGATGGCGACAAAGATGAGGACAATAGTCCGAATAATGTAAATAGTGTACATAATACCTCATCACAGAAATATAGACAGATACTGAAAGGCCGAAACGTTGTAATAAAGATGGCGACAAAGATGAGGACAATAGTCTGAATAATGTAAATAGTGTACATAATACCTCATCACAGAAATATAGACAGATACTGAAAGGCCGAAACGTTGTAATAAAGATGGCGACAAAGATGAGGACAATAGTCTAAATAATGTAAATAGTGTACATAATACCTCATCACAGAAATATAGACAGATACTGAAAGGCCGAAACTTTGTAATAAAGATGGCGACAAAGATGAGGACAATAGTCCGAATAATGTAAATAGTGTTCATAATACCTCATCTCAGAAATATAGACAGATACTGAAAGGCCGAAACTTTGTAATAAAGATGGCGACAAAGGTGAGGACAATAGTCTGAATAATGTAAATAGTGTACATAATACCTCATCACAGAAATATAGACAGATACTGAAAGGCCGAAACGTTGTAATAAAGATGGCGACAAAGATGAGGACAATAGTCCGAATAATGTAAATAGTGTTCATAGTACCTCATCTCAGAAATATAGACAGATGCTGAAAGGCCGAAACGTTGTAATAAAGATGGCGACAAAGATGAGGACAATAGTCTGAATAATGTAAATAGTGTACATAATACCTCATCACAAAAATATAGACAGATACTGAAAGGCCGAAACGTTGTAATAAAGATGGCGACAAAGATGAGGACAATAGTCCGAATAATGTAAATAGTGTACATAATACCTCATCACAGAAATATAGAGACATACTGAAAGGCCGAAACGTTGTAATAAAGATGGCGACAAAGATGAGGACAATAGTCCGAATAATGTAAATAGTGTTCATAATACCTCATCTCAGAAATATAGACAGATACTGAAAGGCGGAAACGTTGTAATAAAGATGGCGACAAAGATGAAGACAATAGTCTGAATAATGTAAATAGTGTACATAATACCTCATCACAGAAATATAGACAGATACTGAAAGGACGAAACGTTGTAATAAAGATGGCGACAAAGATGAGGACAATAGTCCGAATAATGTAAATAGTGTACATGATACCTCATCACAGAAATATAGACAGATACTGAAAGGCCGAAACTTTGTAATAAAGATGGCGACAAAGATGAGGACAATAGTCCGAACAATGTAAATAGTGTTCATAATACCTCATCTCAGAAATATAGACAGATACTGAAAGGCCGAAACTTTGTAATAAAGATGGCGACAAAGATGAGGACAATAGTCCGAATAATGTAAATAGTGTACATAATACCTCATCACAGAAATATAGACAGATACTGAAAGGCCGAAACTTTGTAATAAAGATGGCGACAAAGATGAGGACAATAGTCCGAATAATGTAAATAGTGTTCATAATACTTCATCTTAGAAATATAGACAGATACTGAAAGGCCGAAACATTTTAATAAAGATGGCGACAATGATGAGGACAATAGTCTGAATAATGTAAATAGTGTTCATAATACCTCATCTCAGAAATATAGACAGATACTGATTAGGCCGAAACGTTGTAATAAAGGTGGCGACAAAGATGAGGACAATAGTCCGAATAATGTAAATAGTGTTCATAATACCTCATCTCAGAAATATAGACAGATACTGAAAGGCCGATACGTTGTAATAAAGATGGCGACAAAGATGAGGACAATAGTCCGAATAATGTAAATAGTGTTCATAATACCTCATCTCAGAAATATAGACAGATACTGAAAGGCCGAAACTTTGTAATAAAGATGGCGACAAAGATGAGGACAATAGTCTGAATAATGTAAATAGTGTTCATAATACCTCATCTCAGAAATATAGACAGATACTGAAAGGCCGAAACGTTGTAATAAAGATGGCGACAAAGATGAGGACAATAGTCTGAATAATGTAAATAGTGTACATAATACCTCATCACAGAAATTTAGACAGATACTGAAAGGCCAAAACTTTGTAATGAAGATGGCGACAAAGATGAGGACAATAGTCCGAATAATGTAAATAGTGTTCATAATACCTCATCTCAGAAATATAGACAGATACTGAAAGGCCGAAACTTTGTAATAAAGATGGTGACAAAGATGAGGACAATAGTCTGAATAATGTAAATAGTGTTCATAATACCTCATCTCAGAAATATAGACAGATACTGAAAGGCCGAAATGTTGTAATAAAGATGGCGACAAAGATGAGGACAATAGTCTGAATAATGTAAATAGTGTACATAATTCTCATCACAGAAATATAGACAGATACTGAAAGGGCGAAACTTTGTAATAATGATGGCGACGAAGATGAGGACAATAGTCCGAATAATGTAAATAGTGTTCATAATACCTCATCTCAGAAATATAGACAGATACTGAAAGGCCGAAACTTTGTAATAAAGATTGCGACAAAGATGAGGACAATAGTCTGAATAATGTAAATAGTGTTCATAATACCTCATCTAAGAAATATAGACAGATACTGAAAGGCCGAAACGTTGTAATAAAGATGGCTACAAAGATGAGGACAATAGTCTGAATAATGTAAATAGTGTACATAATACCTCATCACAGAAATATAGACAGATACTGAAAGGTCGAAACGTTGTAATAAAGATGGCGACAAAGATGAGGACAATAGTCCGAATAATATAAATAGTGTTCATAATACCTCATCTCAGAAATATAAACAGATACTGAAAGGCCGAAACGTTGTAATAAAGATGGCGACAAAGATGAGGACAATAGTCCGAATAATGTAAATAGTGTTCATAATACCTCATCTCAGAAATATAGACAGATACTGAAAGGCGGAAACGTTGTAATAAAGATGGCGACAAAGATGAAGACAATAGTCTGAATAATGTAAATAGTGTACATAATACCTCATCACAGAAATATAGACAGATACTGAAAGGACGAAACGTTGTAATAAAGATGGCGACAAAGATGAGGACAATAGTCCGAATAATGTAAATAGTGTACATGATACCTCATCACAGAAATATAGACAGATACTGAAAGGCCGAAACTTTGTAATAAAGATGGCGACAAAGATGAGGACAATAGTCCGAACAATGTAAATAGTGTTCATAATACCTCATCTCAGAAATATAGACAGATACTGAAAGGCCGAAACTTTGTAATAAAGATGGCGACAAAGATGAGGACAATAGTCCGAATAATGTAAATAGTGTACATAATACCTCATCACAGAAATATAGACAGATACTGAAAGGCCGAAACTTTGTAATAAAGATGGCGACAAAGATGAGGACAATAGTCCGAATAATGTAAATAGTGTTCATAATACTTCATCTTAGAAATATAGACAGATACTGAAAGGCCGAAACATTTTAATAAAGATGGCGACAATGATGAGGACAATAGTCTGAATAATGTAAATAGTGTTCATAATACCTCATCTCAGAAATATAGACAGATACTGATTAGGCCGAAACGTTGTAATAAAGGTGGCGACAAAGATGAGGACAATAGTCCGAATAATGTAAATAGTGTTCATAATACCTCATCTCAGAAATATAGACAGATACTGAAAGGCCGATACGTTGTAATAAAGATGGCGACAAAGATGAGGACAATAGTCCGAATAATGTAAATAGTGTTCATAATACCTCATCTCAGAAATATAGACAGATACTGAAAGGCCGAAACTTTGTAATAAAGATGGCGACAAAGATGAGGACAATAGTCTGAATAATGTAAATAGTGTTCATAATACCTCATCTCAGAAATATAGACAGATACTGAAAGGCCGAAACGTTGTAATAAAGATGGCGACAAAGATGAGGACAATAGTCTGAATAATGTAAATAGTGTACATAATACCTCATCACAGAAATTTAGACAGATACTGAAAGGCCAAAACTTTGTAATGAAGATGGCGACAAAGATGAGGACAATAGTCCGAATAATGTAAATAGTGTTCATAATACCTCATCTCAGAAATATAGACAGATACTGAAAGGCCGAAACTTTGTAATAAAGATGGTGACAAAGATGAGGACAATAGTCTGAATAATGTAAATAGTGTTCATAATACCTCATCTCAGAAATATAGACAGATACTGAAAGGCCGAAATGTTGTAATAAAGATGGCGACAAAGATGAGGACAATAGTCTGAATAATGTAAATAGTGTACATAATTCTCATCACAGAAATATAGACAGATACTGAAAGGGCGAAACTTTGTAATAATGATGGCGACGAAGATGAGGACAATAGTCCGAATAATGTAAATAGTGTTCATAATACCTCATCTCAGAAATATAGACAGATACTGAAAGGCCGAAACTTTGTAATAAAGATTGCGACAAAGATGAGGACAATAGTCTGAATAATGTAAATAGTGTTCATAATACCTCATCTAAGAAATATAGACAGATACTGAAAGGCCGAAACGTTGTAATAAAGATGGCTACAAAGATGAGGACAATAGTCTGAATAATGTAAATAGTGTACATAATACCTCATCACAGAAATATAGACAGATACTGAAAGGTCGAAACGTTGTAATAAAGATGGCGACAAAGATGAGGACAATAGTCCGAATAATATAAATAGTGTTCATAATACCTCATCTCAGAAATATAAACAGATACTGAAAGGCCGAAACGTTGTAATAAAGATGGCGACAAAGATGAGGACAATAGTCCGAATAATGTAAATAGTGTACATAATACCTCATCACAGAAATATAGACAGATACTGAAAGGGCGAAACTTTGTAATAATGATGGCGACAAAGATGAGGACAATAGTCCGAATAATGTAAATAGTTTACATAATACCTCATCACAGAAATATAGACACATACTGAAAGGCCGAAACGTTGTAATAAAGATGGCGACAAAGATGAGGACAATAGTCCGAATAATGTAAATAGTGTACATGATACCTCATCACAGAAATATAGACAGATACTGAAAGGCCGAAACTTTGTAATAAAGATGGCGACAATGATGAGGACAATAGTCTGAACAATGTAAATAGTGTTCATAATACCTCATCTCAGAAATATAGACAGATACTGATTAGGCCGAAACGTTGTAATAAAGATGGCGACAAAGATGAGGACAATAGTCCGAATAATGTAAATAGTGTTCATAATACCTCATCTCAGAAATATAGACAGATACTGAAAGGCCGAAACGTTGTAATAAAGATGGCGACAAAGATGAGGACAATAGTCCGAATAATGTAAATAGTGTTCATAATACCTCATCTCAGAAATATAGACATATACTGAAAGGCCGAAACTTTGTAATAAAGATGGCGACAAAGATGAGGACAATAGTCTGAATAATGTAAATAGTGTTAATAATACCTCATCTAAGAAATATAGACAGATACTGAAAGGCCGAAGCTTTGTAATAAAGATGGCGACAAAGATGAGGACAATAGTCTGAATAATGTAAATAGTGTTCATAATACCTCATCTCAGAAATATAGACAGATACTGAAAGGCCGAAACGTTGTAATGAAGATGGCGACAAAGATGAGGACAATAGTCTGAATAATGTAAATAGTGTTCATAATACCTCATCTCAGAAATATAGACAGATACTGAAAGGCCAAAACGTTGTAATAAAGATGGCTACAAAGATGAGGACAATAGTCTGAATAATGTAAATAGTGTACATAATACCTCATCACAGAAATATAGACAGATACTGAAAGGTCGAAACGTTGTAATAAAGATGGCGACAAAGATGAGGACAATAGTCCGAATAATATAAATAGTGTTCATAATACCTCATCTCAGAAATATAAACAGATACTGAAAGGCCGAAACGTTGTAATAAAGATGGCGACAAAGATGAGGACAATAGTCCGAATAATGTAAATAGTGTACATAATACCTCATCACAGAAATATAGACAGATACTGAAAGGGCGAAACTTTGTAATAATGATGGCGACAAAGATGAGGACAATAGTCCGAATAATGTAAATAGTTTACATAATACCTCATCACAGAAATATAGACACATACTGAAAGGCCGAAACGTTGTAATAAAGATGGCGACAAAGATGAGGACAATAGTCCGAATAATGTAAATAGTGTACATGATACCTCATCACAGAAATATAGACAGATACTGAATGGCCGAAACTTTGTAATAAAGATGGCGACAAAGATGAGGACAATAGTCCGAATAATGTAAATAGTGTTCACAATACTTCATTTCAGAAATATAGACAGATACTGAAAGGCCGAAACTTTGTAATAAAGATGGCGACAATGATGAGGACAATAGTCTGAACAATGTAAATAGTGTTCATAATACCTCATCTCAGAAATATAGACAGATACTGATTAGGCCGAAACGTTGTAATAAAGATGGCGACAAAGATGAGGACAATAGTCCGAATAATGTAAATAGTGTTCATAATACCTCATCTCAGAAATATAGACAGATACTGAAAGGCCGAAACGTTGTAATAAAGATGGCGACAAAGATGAGGACAATAGTCCGAATAATGTAAATAGTGTTCATAATACCTCATCTCAGAAATATAGACAGATACTGAAAGTCTGAAACTTTGTAATAAAGATGGCGACAAAGATGAGGACAATAGTCCGAATAATGTAAATAGTGTTCATAATACCTCATCTCAGAAATATAGACATATACTGAAAGGCCGAAACTTTGTAATAAAGATGGCGACAAAGATGAGGACAATAGTCTGAATAATGTAAATAGTGTTAATAATACCTCATCTAAGAAATATAGACAGATACTGAAAGGCCGAAGCTTTGTAATAAAGATGGCGACAAAGATGAGGACAATAGTCTGAATAATGTAAATAGTGTTCATAATACCTCATCTCAGAAATATAGACAGATACTGAAAGGCCGAAACGTTGTAATGAAGATGGCGACAAAGATGAGGACAATAGTCTGAATAATGTAAATAGTGTTCATAATACCTCATCTCAGAAATATAGACAGATACTGAAAGGCCAAAACGTTGTAATAAAGATGGCTACAAAGATGAGGACAATAGTCTGAATAATGTAAATAGTGTACATAATACCTCATCACAGAAATATAGACAGATACAGAAAGGCCGAAACGTTGTAATAAAGATGGCGACAAAGATGAGGACAATAGTCCGAATAATGTAAATAGTGTACATAATACCTCATCACAGAAATATAGACAGATACTGAAAGGCCGAAACCTTGTAATAAAGATGGCGACAAAGATGAGGACAATAGTCCGAATAATGTAAATAGTGTACATAATACCTCATCACAGAAATATAGACAGATACTGAAAGGCGGAACTTTGTAATAAAGATGGCGACAAAGATGAGGACAATAGTCCGAATAATGTAAATAGGGTTCATAATACTTCATCTCAGAAATATAGACAGATACTGAAAGGCCGAAACTTTGTAATAAAGATGGCGACAAAGATGAGGACAATAGTTTGAATAATGTAAATAGTGTACATAATACCTCATCACAGAAATATAGACAGATACTGAAAGGCCGAAACATTGTAATAAAGATGGCGACAAAGATGAGGACAATAGTCCGAATAATGTAAATAGTGTTCATAATACCTCATCTCAGAAATATAGACAGATACTGAAAGGCCGAAACTTTGTAATAAAGATGGCGACAAAGATGAGGACAATAGTCTGAATAATGTAAATAGTGTTCATAATACCTCATCTCAGAAATATAGACAGATACTGAAAGGCCGAAAAATTGTAATAAAGATGGCGACAAAGATGAGGACAATAGTCTGAATAATGTAAATAGTGTTCATAATACCTCATCTCAGAAATATAGACAGATACTGAAAGGCCGAAAAGTTGTAATAAAGATGGCGACAAAGATGAGGACAATAGTCTGAATAATGTAAATAGTGTACATAATACCTCATCACAGAAATATAGACAGATACTGAAAGGCCGAAACTTTGTAATAAATATGGCGACGAAGATGAGGACAATAGTCTGAATAATGTAAATAGTGTTCATAATACCTCATCTCAGAAATATAGACAGATACTGAAAGGCCGAAAATTTGTAATAAAGATGGCGACAAAGATGAGGACAATAGTGCGAATAATGTAAATAGTGTACATAATACCTCATCACAGAAATATAGACAGATACTGAAAGGCCAAAAAGTTGTAATAAAGATGGCGACAAAGATGAGGACAATAGTCTGAATAATGTAAATAGTGTACATAATACCTCATCACAGAAATATAGACAGATACTGAAAGGCCGAAACTTTGTAATAAAGATGGCGACGAAGATGAGGACAATAGTCTGAATAATGTAAATAGTGTTCATAATACCTCATCTCAGAAATATAGACAGATACTGAAAGGCCGAAACTTTGTAATAAAGATGGCGACAAAGATGAGGACAATAGTGCGAATAATGTAAATAGTGTACATAATACCTCATCACAGAAATATTGACAGATACTGAAAGGCCGAAACGTTGTAATAAAGATGGCGACAAAGATGAGGACAATAGTCCGAATAATGTAAATAGTGTACATAATACCTCATCACAGAAATATAGACAGATACTGAAAGGGCGAAACTTTGTAATAATGATGGCGACAAAGATGAGGACAATAGTCCGAATAATGTAAATAGTTTACATAATACCTCATCACAGAAATATAGACACATACTGAAAGGCCGAAACGTTGTAATAAAGATGGCGACAAAGATGAGGACAATAGTCCGAATAATGTAAATAGTGTACATGATACCTCATCACAGAAATATAGACAGATACTGAATGGCCGAAACTTTGTAATAAAGATGGCGACAAAGATGAGGACAATAGTCCGAATAATGTAAATAGTGTTCACAATACTTCATTTCAGAAATATAGACAGATACTGAAAGGCCGAAACTTTGTAATAAAGATGGCGACAATGATGAGGACAATAGTCTGAACAATGTAAATAGTGTTCATAATACCTCATCTCAGAAATATAGACAGATACTGATTAGGCCGAAACGTTGTAATAAAGATGGCGACAAAGATGAGGACAATAGTCCGAATAATGTAAATAGTGTTCATAATACCTCATCTCAGAAATATAGACAGATACTGAAAGGCCGAAACGTTGTAATAAAGATGGCGACAAAGATGAGGACAATAGTCCGAATAATGTAAATAGTGTTCATAATACCTCATCTCAGAAATATAGACAGATACTGAAAGGCTGAAACTTTGTAATAAAGATGGCGACAAAGATGAGGACAATAGTCCGAATAATGTAAATAGTGTTCATAATACCTCATCTCAGAAATATAGACATATACTGAAAGGCCGAAACTTTGTAATAAAGATGGCGACAAAGATGAGGACAATAGTCTGAATAATGTAAATAGTGTTAATAATACCTCATCTAAGAAATATAGACAGATACTGAAAGGCCGAAGCTTTGTAATAAAGATGGCGACAAAGATGAGGACAATAGTCTGAATAATGTAAATAGTGTTCATAATACCTCATCTCAGAAATATAGACAGATACTGAAAGGCCGAAACGTTGTAATGAAGATGGCGACAAAGATGAGGACAATAGTCTGAATAATGTAAATAGTGTTCATAATACCTCATCTCAGAAATATAGACAGATACTGAAAGGCCAAAACGTTGTAATAAAGATGGCTACAAAGATGAGGACAATAGTCTGAATAATGTAAATAGTGTACATAATACCTCATCACAGAAATATAGACAGATACAGAAAGGCCGAAACGTTGTAATAAAGATGGCGACAAAGATGAGGACAATAGTCCGAATAATGTAAATAGTGTACATAATACCTCATAACAGAAATATAGACAGATACTGAAAGGCCGAAACCTTGTAATAAAGATGGCGACAAAGATGAGGACAATAGTCCGAATAATGTAAATAGTGTACATAATACCTCATCACAGAAATATAGACAGATACTGAAAGGCGGAAACTTTGTAATAAAGATGGCGACAAAGATGAGGACAATAGTCCGAATAATGTAAATAGGGTTCATAATACTTCATCTCAGAAATATAGACAGATACTGAAAGGCCGAAACTTTGTAATAAAGATGGCGACAAAGATGAGGACAATAGTTTGAATAATGTAAATAGTGTACATAATACCTCATCACAGAAATATAGACAGATACTGAAAGGCCGAAACATTGTAATAAAGATGGCGACAAAGATGAGGACAATAGTCCGAATAATGTAAATAGTGTTCATAATACCTCATCTCAGAAATATAGACAGATACTGAAAGGCCGATACTTTGTAATGAAGATGGCGACAAAGATGAGGACAATAGTCTGAATAATGTAAATAGTGTTCATAATACCTCATCTCAGAAATATAGACAGATACTGAAAGGCCGAAAAATTGTAATAAAGATGGCGACAAAGATGAGGACAATAGTCTGAATAATGTAAATAGTGTTCATAATACCTCATCTCAGAAATATAGACAGATACTGAAAGGCCGAAAAGTTGTAATAAAGATGGCGACAAAGATGAGGACAATAGTCTGAATAATGTAAATAGTGTACATAATACCTCATCACAGAAATATAGACAGATACTGAAAGGCCGAAACTTTGTAATAAATATGGCGACGAAGATGAGGACAATAGTCTGAATAATGTAAATAGTGTTCATAATAGCTCATCTCAGAAATATAGACAGATACTGAAAGGCCGAAAATTTGTAATAAAGATGGCGACAAAGATGAGGACAATAGTGCGAATAATGTAAATAGTGTACATAATACCTCATCACAGAAATATAGACAGATACTGAAAGGCCGAAAAGTTGTAATAAAGATGGCGACAAAGATGAGGACAATAGTCTGAATAATGTAAATAGTGTACATAATACCTCATCACAGAAATATAGACAGATACTGAAAGGCCGAAACTTTGTAATAAAGATTGCGACGAAGATGAGGACAATAGTCTGAATAATGTAAATAGTGTTCATAATACCTCATCTCAGAAATATAGACAGATACTGAAAGGCCGAAACTTTGTAATAAAGATGGCGACAAAGATGAGGACAATAGTGCGAATAATGTAAATAGTGTACATAATACCTCATCACAGAAATATTGACAGATACTGAAAGGCCGAAACCTTGTAATAAAGATGGCGACAAAGATGAGGACAATAGTCCGAATAATGTAAATAGTTTACATAATACCTCATCACAGAAATATAGACAGATACTGAAAGGCCGAAACTTTGTAATAAAGATGGCGACAAAGATGAGGACAATAGTCCGAATAATGTAAATAGTGTTCATAATACCTCATCTCAGAAATATAGACAGATACTGAAAGGCCGAAACTTTGTAATAAAGATGGCGACAAAGATGAGGACAATAGTCTGAATAATGTAAATAGTGTTCATAATACCTCATCTCAGAAATATAGAAAGATACTGAAAGGCCGAAACGTTGTAATAAAGATGGCGACAAAGATGAGGACAATAGTCTGAATAATGTAAATAGTGTACATAATACCTCATCACAGAAATATAGACAGATACTGAAAGGCCGAAACTTTGTAATGAAGATGGCGACAAAGATGAGGACAATAGTCCGAATAATGTAAATAGTGTTCATAATACCTCATCTCAGAAATATAGACAGATACTGAAAGGCCGAAACTTTGTAATAAAGATGGCAACAAAGATGAGGACAATAGTCTGAAAAATGTAAATAGTGTTCATAATACCTCATCTCAGAAATAGAGACAGATACTGAAAGGCCGAAACGTTGTAATAAAGATGGCGACAAAGATGAGGACAATAGTCTGAATAATGTAAATAGTGTGCATAATACCTCATTGCAGAAATATTGACAGATACTGAAAGGCCGAAACGTTGTAATAAAGATGGCGACAAAGATGAGGACAATAGTCCGAATAATGTAAATAGTGTTCATAATACCTCATCTCAGAAATATAGACAGATACTGAAAGGCCGAAACGTTGTAATAAAGATGGCGACAAAGATGAGGACAATAGTCCGAATAATGTAAATAGTGTACATAATACCTCATCACAGAAATATAGACAGATACTGAAAGGGCGAAACTTTGTAATAAAGATGGCGACAAGGATGAGGACAATAGTCCGAATAATGTAAATAGTGATCATAATACCTCATCTCAGAAATATAGACAGATACTGAAAGGCCGAAACTTTGTAATAAAGATGGCGACAAAGATGAGGACAATAGTCTGAATAATGTAAATAGTGTTCATAATACCTCATCTCAGAAATATAGACAGATACTGAAAGGCCGAAACTTTGTAATAAAGATGGCGACAAAGATGAGGACAATAGTCTGAATAATGTAAATAGTGTACATAATACCTCATCACAGAAATATAGACAGATACTGAAAGGCCGAAACATTGTAATAAAGATGTCGACAAAGATGAGGACAATAGTCCGAATAATGTAATTAGTGTTCATAATACCTCATCTCAGAAATATAGACAGATGCTGAAAGGCCGAAACTTTGTAATAAAGATGGCGACAAAGATGAGGACAATAGTCTGAATAATGTAAATAGTGTTCATAATACCTCATCTCAGAAATATAGACAGATACTGAAAGGACGAAACGTTGTAATAAAGATGGCGACAAAGATGAGGACAATAGTCTGAATAATGTAAATAGTGTTCATAATACCTCATCTCAGAAATATAGACAGATACTGAAAGGCCGAAACCTTGTAATAAAGATGGCAACAAAGATGAGGACAATAGTCTGAATAATGTAAATAGTGTACATAATACCTCATCACAGAAATATAGACAGACACTGAAAGGCCGAAAGGTTGTAATAAAGATGGCGACAAAGATGAGGACAATAGTCCGAATAATGTAAATAGTATACATAATACCTCATCACAGAAATATAGACAGATACTGAAAGGCCGAAACGTTGTAGTAAAGATGGCGACAAAGATGAGGACAATAGTCCGAATAATGTAAATAGTGTACATAATACCTCATCACAGAAATATAGACAGATACTGAAAGGCCTAAACTTTGTAATAAAGATGGCGACAAAGATGAGGACAACAGTCCGAACAAGGTAAATAGTGTTCATAATACCTCATCTCAGAAATATAGACAGATACTGAAAGGCCGAAACTTTGTAATAAAGATGGCGACAAAGATTAGGACAATAGTCCGAATAATGTAAATAGTGTTCATAATACCTCATCACAGAAATATAGACAGATACTGAAATGCCGAAACTTTGTAATAAAGATGGCGACAAAGATGAGGACAATAGTCTGAATAATGTAAATGGGTTTCATAATACCTCATCAC
Organism: Acanthosepion esculentum; assembly: GCA_964036315.1. NCBI lineage: Eukaryota > Metazoa > Mollusca > Cephalopoda > Sepiida > Sepiidae > Acanthosepion > Acanthosepion esculentum. Next base: position 72,722,650 of record OZ038513.1, on the reverse strand, counting down.
AGAAATATAGACAGATACTGAAAGGCCGAAACGTTGTAATAAAGATGGCGACAAAGATGAGGACAATAGTCCGAATAATGTAAATAGTGTACATAATACCTCATTACAGAAATATAGACAGATACTGAAAGGCCGAAACTTTGTAATAAAGATGGCGACAAAGATGAGGACAATAGTCCGAATAATGTAAATAGTGTACATAATACCTCATCAAAGAAATATAGACAGATACTGAAAGGTCGAAACGTTGTAATAAAGATGGCAACAAAGATGAGGACAATAGTCTGAATAATGAAAATAGTGTACTTAATTCCTCATCTCAGAAATATAGACAGATACTGAAAGGCCGAAACGTTGTAATAAAGATGGCGACAAAGATGAGGACAATAGTCCGAATAATGTAAATAGTGTTCATAATACCTCATCTCAGAAATATAGACAGATACTGAAAGGCCGAAACTTTGTAATAAAGATGCCGACAAAGATGAGGACAATAGTCTGAATAATGTAAATAGTGTACATAATACCTCATCACAGAAATATAGACAGATACTGAAAGGCCGAAACATTGTAATAAAAATGGCGACAAAGATGAGAACAATAGTCCGAATAATGTAAATAGTGTTCATAATACCTCATCTCAGAAATATAGACAGATACTGAAAGGCCGAAACTTTGTAATAAAGATGGCGACAAAGATGAGGACAATAGTCTGAATAATGTAAATAGTGTTCATAATACCTCATCTCAGAAATATAGACAGATACTGAAAGGCCGAAACGTTGTAATAAAGATGGCGACAAAGATGAGGACAATAGTCTGAATAATGTAAATAATGTTCATAATACCTCATCTCAGAAATATAGACAGATACTGAAAGGCCGAAACGTTGTAATAAAGATGGCGAAAAAGATGAGGACAATAGTCTGAATAATGTAAATAGTGTACATAATACCTCATCACAGAAATATAGACAGATACTGAAAGGCCGAAACGTTGTAATAAAGATGGCGACAAAGATGAGGACAATAGTCCGAATAATGTAAATAGTGTACATAATACCTCATCACAGAAATATAGACAGATACTGAAAGGCCGAAACGTTGTAATAAAGATGGCGACAAAGATGAGGACAATAGTCCGAATAATGTAAATAGTGTACATAATACCTCATCAGAGAAATATAGACAGATACTGAAAGGCCGAAACTTTGTAATAAAGATGGCGACAAAGATGAGGACAATAGTCTGAATAATGTAAATAGTGTTCATAATACCTCATCTCAGAAATATAGACAGATACTGAAAGGCCGAAACGTTGTAATAAAGATGGCGACAAAGATGAGGACAATAGTCTGAATAATGTAAATAGTGTACATAATACCTCATCACAGAAATATAGACAGACACTGAAAGGCCGAAACTTTGTAATAAAGATGGCGACAAAGATGAGGACAATAGTCCGAAAAATGTAAATAGTATTCATAATACCTCATCTCAGAAATATAGACAGATACTGAAAGGCCGAAACTTTGTAATAAAGATGGCGACAAAGATGAGGACAATAGTCTGAATAATGTAAATAGTGTACATAATACCTCATCACAGAAATATAGACAGATACTGAAAGGCCGAAACATTGTAATAAAGATGGCGACAAAGATGAGGACAATAGTCCGAATAATGTAAATAGAGTTCATAATACCTCATCTCAGAAATATAGACAGATACTGAAAGGCCGAAACTTTGTAATAAAGATGGCGACAAAGATGAGGACAATAGTCTGAATAATGTAAATAGTGTTCATAATACCTCATCTCAGAAATATAGACAGATACTGAAAGCCCGAAACGTTGTAACAAAGATGGCGACAAAGATGAGGACAATAGTCTGAATAATGTAAATAATGTTCATAATACCTCATCTCAGAAATATAGACAGATACTGAAAGGCCGAAACTTTGTAATAAAGATGGCGACAAAGATGAGGACAATAGTCCGAATAATGTAAATAGTGTACATAATACCTCATCACAGAAATATAGACAGATACTGAAAGGCCGAAACGTTGTAATAAAGATGGCGACAAAGATGAGGACAATAGTCCGAATAATGTAAATAGTGTACATAATACCTCGTCACAGAAATATAGACAGATACTGAAAGGCCTAAACTTTGTAATAAAGATGGCGACAAAGATGAGGACAACAGTCCGAACAATGTAAATAGTGTTCATAATACCTCATCTCAGAAATATAGACAGATACTGAAAGGCCGAAACTTTGTAATAAAGATGGCGACAAAGATGAGGACAATACTCCGAATAATGTAAATAGTGTACATAATACCTCATCACAGAAATATAGACAGATACTGAAAGGCCGAAACGTTGTAATAAAGATGGCGACAAAGATGAGGACAATAGTCTGAATAATGTAAATAGGTTTCATAATACCTCATCTCAGAAATATAGACAGATACTGAAAGGCCGAAACTTTGTAATAAAGATGGCGACAAAGATGAGGACAATAGTCTGAATAATGTAAATAGGTTTCATAATACCTCATCTCAGAAATATAGACAGATACTGAAAGGCCGAAACGTTGTAATAAAGATGGCGACAAAGATGAGAACAATAGTCCAAATAATGTAAATAGTGTACATAATACCTCATCACAGAAATATAGACAGATACTGAAAGGCCGAAACGTTGTAATAAAGATGGCGACAAAGATGAGGACAATAGTCTGAATAATGTAAATAGTGTACATAATACCTCATCTCAGAAATATAGACAGATACTGAAAGGCCGAAACGTTGTAATAAAGATGGCGACAAAGATGAGGACAATAGTCCGAATAATGTAAATAGTGTTCATAATACCTCATCTCAGAAATATAGACAGATACTGAAAGGCCGAAACTTTGTAATAAAGATGGCGACAAAGATGAGGACAATAGTCTGAATAATGTAAATAGTGTACATAATACCTCATCACAGAAATATAGACAGATACTGAAAGGCCGAAACATTGTAATAAAGATGGCGACAAAGATGAGGACAATAGTCCGAATAATGTAAATAGTGTTCATAATACCTCATCTCAGAAATATAGACAGATACTGAAAGGCCGAAACTTTGTAATAAAGATGGCGACAAAGATGAGGACAATAGTCTGAATAATGTAAATAGTGTTCATAATACCTCATCTCAGAAATATAGACAGATACTGAAAGGCCGAAACGTTGTAATAAAGATGGCGACAAAGATGAGGACAATGCTCTGAATAATGTAAATAATGTTCATAATACCTCATCTCAGAAATATAGACAGATACTGAAAGGCCGAAACGTTGTAATAAAGATGGCGACAAAGATGAGGACAATAGTCTGAATAATGTAAATAGTGTACATAATACCTCATCACAGAAATATAGACAGATACTGAAAGGCCGAAACGTTGTAATAAAGATGGCGACAAAGATGAGGACAATAGTCCGAATAATGTAAATAGTGTACATAATACCTCATCACAGAAATATAGACAGATACTGAAAGGCCGAAACGTTGTAATAAAGATGGCGACAAAGATGAGGACAATAGTCCGAATAATGTAAATAGTGTACATAATACCTCGTCACAGAAATATAGACAGATACTGAAAGGCCTAAACTTTGTAATAAAGATGGCGACAAAGATGAGGACAACAGTCCGAACAATGTAAATAGTGTTCATAATACCTCATCTCAGAAATATAGACAGATACTGAAAGGCCGAAACTTTGTAATAAAGATGGCGACAAAGATGAGGACAATAGTCCGAATAATGTAAATAGTGTACATAATACCTCATCACAGAAATATAGACAGATACTGAAAGGCCGAAACGTTGTAATAAAGATGGCGACAAAGATGAGGACAATAGTCTGAATAATGTAAATAGGTTTCATAATACCTCATCTCAGAAATATAGACAGATACTGAAAGGCCGAAACTTTGTAATAAAGATGGCGACAAAGATGAGGACAATAGTCTGAATAATGTAAATAGGTTTCATAATACCTCATCTCAGAAATATAGACAGATACTGAAAGGCCGAAACGTTGTAATAAAGATGGCGACAAAGATGAGAACAATAGTCCAAATAATGTAAATAGTGTACATAATACCTCATCACAGAAATATAGACAGATACTGAAAGGCCGAAACGTTGTAATAAAGATGGCAACAAAGATGAGGACAATAGTCCGAATAATGTAAATAGTGTACATAATACCTCATCACAGAAATATAGATCGATACTGAAAGGCCGAAACTTTGTAATAAAGATGGCGACAAAGATGAGGACAATAGTCTGAATAATGTAAAAAGTGTTCATAATACCTCATCTCAGAAATATAGACAGATACTGAAAGGCCGAAACTTTGTAATAAAGATGGCGACAAAGATTAGGACAATAGTCTTAATAATGTAAAAAGTGTTCATAATACCTCATCTCAGAAATATAGACAGATACTGAAAGGCCGAAACGTTGTAATAAAGATGGCGACAAAGATGAGGACAATAGGCTGAATAATGTAAATAGTGTACATAATACCTCATCACAGAAATATAGACAGATACTGAAAGGCCGAAACTTTGTAATAAAGATGGCGACAAAGATGAGGACAATAGTCCGAATAATGTAAATAGTGTTCATAATACCTCATCACAGAAATATAGACAGATACTGAAAGGCCGAAACTTTGTAATAAAGATGGCGACAAAGATGAGGACATTAGTCCGAATAATGTAAATAGTATTCATAATACCTCATCTCAGAAATATAGACAGATACTGAAAGGCCGAAACTTTGTAATAAAGATGGCGACAAAGATGAGGACAATAGTCTGAATAATGTAAATAGTGTTCATAATACCTCATCTCAGAAATATAGACAGATACTGAAAGGCCGAAACTTTGTAATAAAGATGGCGACAAAGATGAGGACAATAGTCCGAATAATGTAAATAGTGTTCATAATACCTCATCTCAGAAATATAGACAGATACTGAAAGGCCGAAACTTTGTAATAAAGATGGCGACAAAGATGAGGACAATAGTCTGAATAATGTAAATAGTGTTCATAATACCTCATCTCAGAAATATAGACAGATACTGAAAGGTCGAATCTTTGTAATAAAGATGTCGACAAAGATGAGGACAATAGTCTGAATAATGTAAATAGTGTACATAATACCTCATCACAGAAATATAGACAGATACTGAAAGGCCGAAACTTTGTAATAAAGATGGCGACAAAGATGAGGACAATAGTCCGAATAATGTAAATAGTGTTCATAATACCTCATCTCAGAAATATAGACAGATACTGAAAGGCCGAAACTTTGTAATAAAGATGGCGACAAAGATGAGGACAATAGTGCGAATAATGTAAATAGTGTACATAATACCTCATCACAGAAATATTGACAGATACTGAAAGGCCGAAACCTTGTAATAAAGATGGCGACAAAGATGAGGACAATAGTCCGAATAATGTAAATAGTTTACATAATACCTCATCACAGAAATATAGACAGATACTGAAAGGCCGAAACTTTGTAATAAAGATGGCGACAAAGATGAGGACAATAGTCCGAATAATGTAAATAGTGTTCATAATACCTCATCTCAGAAATATAGACAGATACTGAAAGGCCGAAACTTTGTATTAAAGATGGCGACAAAGATGAGGACAATAGTCTGAATAATGTAAATAGTGTTCATAATACCTCATCTCAGAAATATAGAAAGATACTGAAAGGCCGAAACGTTGTAATAAAGATGGCGACAAAGATGAGGACAATAGTCTGAATAATGTAAATAGTGTACATAATACCTCATCACAGAAATATAGACAGATACTGAAAGGACGAAACGTTGTAATAAAGATGGCGACAAAGATGAGGACAATAGTCCGAATAATGTAAATAGTGTACATGATACCTCATCACAGAAATATAGACAGATACTGAAAGGCCGAAACTTTGTAATAAAGATGGCGACAAAGATGAGGACAATAGTCCGAACAATGTAAATAGTGTTCATAATACCTCATCTCAGAAATATAGACAGATACTGAAAGGCCGAAACATTGTAATAAAGATGGCGACAAAGATGAGGACAATAGTCCGAATAATGTAAATAGTGTACATAATACCTCATCACAGAAATATAGACAGATACTGAAAGGCCGAAACTTTGTAATAAAGATGGCGACAAAGATGAGGACAATAGTCCGAATAATGTAAATAGTGTTCATAATACTTCATATTAGAAATATAGACAGATACTGAAAGGCCGAAACATTTTAATAAAGATGGCGACAATGATGAGGACAATAGTCTGAATAATGTAAATAGTGTTCATAATACCTCATCTCAGAAATATAGACAGATACTGATTAGGCCGAAACGTTGTAATAAAGGTGGCGACAAAGATGAGGACAATAGTCCGAATAATGTAAATAGTGTTCATAATACCTCATCTCAGAAATATAGACAGATACTGAAAGGCCGATACGTTGTAATAAAGATGGCGACAAAGATGAGGACAATAGTCCGAATAATGTAAATAGTGTTCATAATACCTCATCTCAGAAATATAGACAGATACTGAAAGGCCGAAACTTTGTAATAAAGATGGCGACAAAGATGAGGACAATAGTCTGAATAATGTAAATAGTGTACATAATACCTCATCTCAGAAATATAGACAGATACTGAAAGGCCGAAACTTTGTAATAAAGTTGGCGACAAAGATGAGGACAATAGTCTGAATAATGTAAATAGTGTTCATAATACCTCATCTCAGAAATATAGACAGATACTGAAAGGCCGAAACGTTGTAATAAAGATGGCGACAAAGATGAGGACAATAGTCTGAATAATGTAAATAGTGTACATAATACCTCATCACAGAAATTTAGACAGATACTGAAAGGCCAAAACTTTGTAATAAAGATGGCGACAAAGATGAGGACAATAGTCCGAATAATGTAAATAGTGTTCATAATACCTCATCTCAGAAATATAGACAGATACTGAAAGGCCGAAACTTTGTAATAAAGATGGCGACAAAGATGAGGACAATAGTCTGAATAATGTAAATAGTGTTCATAATACCTCATCTCAGAAATATAGACAGATACTGAAAGGCCGAAATGTTGTAATAAAGATGGCGACAAAGATGAGGACAATAGTCTGAATAATGTAAATAGTGTACATAATACCTCATCACAGAAATATAGACAGATACTGAAAGGGCGAAACTTTGTAATAATGATGGCGACGAAGATGAGGACAATAGTCCGAATAATGTAAATAGTGTTCATAATACCTCATCTCAGAAATATAGACAGATACTGAAAGGCCGAAACTTTGTAATAAAGATTGCGACAAAGATGAGGACAATAGTCTGAATAATGTAAATAGTGTTCATAATACCTCATCTAAGAAATATAGACAGATACTGAAAGGCCGAAACGTTGTAATAATGATGGCGACAAAGATGAGGACAATAGTCCGAATAATGTAAATAGTTTACATAATACCTCATCACAGAAATATAGACACATACTGAAAGGCCGAAACGTTGTAATAAAGATGGCGACAAAGATGAGGACAATAGTCCGAATAATGTAAATAGTGTTCATAATACCTCATCTCAGAAATATAGACAGATACTGAAAGGCTGAAACTTTGTAATAAAGATGGCGACAAAGATGAGGACAATAGTCCGAATAATGTAAATAGTGTTCATAATACCTCATCTCAGAAATATAGACAGATACTGAAAGGCTGAAACTTTGTAATAAAGATGGCGACAAAGATGAGGACAATAGTCCGAATAATGTAAATAGTGTTCATAATACCTCATCTCAGAAATATAGACATATACTGAAAGGCCGAAACTTTGTAATAAAGATGGCGACAAAGATGAGGACAATAGTCTGAATAATGTAAATAGTGTTAATAATACCTCATCTAAGAAATATAGACAGATACTGAAAGGCCGAAGCTTTGTAATAAAGATGGCGACAAAGATGAGGACAATAGTCTGAATAATGTAAATAGTGTTCATAATACCTCATATCAGAAATATAGACAGATACTGAAAGGCCGAAACGTTGTAATGAAGATGGCGACAAAGATGAGGACAATAGTCTGAATAATGTAAATAGTGTTCATAATACCTCATCTCAGAAATATAGACAGATACTGAAAGGCCAAAACGTTGTAATAAAGATGGCTACAAAGATGAGGACAATAGTCTGAATAATGTAAATAGTGTACATAATACCTCATCACAGAAATATAGACAGATACAGAAAGGCCGAAACGTTGTAATAAAGATGGCGACAAAGATGAGGACAATAGTCCGAATAATGTAAATAGTGTACATAATACCTCATCACAGAAATATAGACAGATACTGAAAGGCCGAAACCTTGTAATAAAGATGGCGACAAAGATGAGGACAATAGTCCGAATAATGTAAATAGTGTACATAATACCTCATCACAGAAATATAGACAGATACTGAAAGGCGGAAACTTTGTAATAAAGATGGCGACAAAGATGAGGACAATAGTCCGAATAATGTAAATAGGGTTCATAATACTTCATCTCAGAAATATAGACAGATACTGAAAGGCCGAAACTTTGTAATAAAGATGGCGACAAAGATGAGGACAATAGTTTGAATAATGTAAATAGTGTACATAATACCTCATCACAGAAATATAGACAGATACTGAAAGGCCGAAACATTGTAATAAAGATGGCGACAAAGATGAGGACAATAGTCCGAATAATGTAAATAGTGTTCATAATACCTCATCTCAGAAATATAGACAGATACTGAAAGGCCAAAAATTTGTAATAAAGATGGCGACAAAGATGAGGACAATAGTCTGAATAATGTAAATAGTGTTCATAATACCTCATCTCAGAAATATAGACAGATACTGAAAGGCCGAAAAATTGTAATAAAGATGGCGACAAAGATGAGGACAATAGTCTGAATAATGTAAATAGTGTTCATAATACCTCATCTCAGAAATATAGACAGATACTTAAAGGCCGAAAAGTTGTAATAAAGATGGCGACAAAGATGAGGACAATAGTCTGAATAATGTAAATAGTGTACATAATACCTCATCACAGAAATATAGACAGATACTGAAAGGCCGAAACTTTGTAATAAATATGGCGACGAAGATGAGGACAATAGTCTGAATAATGTAAATAGTGTTCATAATACCTCATCTCAGAAATATAGACAGATACTGAAAGGCCGAAAATTTGTAATAAAGATGGCGACAAAGATGAGGACAATAGTGCGAATAATGTAAATAGTGTACATAATACCTCATCACAGAAATATAGACAGATACTGAAAGGCCGAAAAGTTGTAATAAAGATGGCGACAAATATGAGGACAATAGTCTGAATAATGTAAATAGTGTACATAATACCTCATCACAGAAATATAGACAGATACTGAAAGGCCGAAACTTTGTAATAAAGATGGCGACCAAGATGAGGACAATAGTCTGAATAATGTAAATAGTGTTCATAATACCTCATCTCAGAAATATAGACAGATACTGAAAGGCCGAAACTTTGTAATAAAGATGGCGACAAAGATGAGGACAATAGTGCGAATAATGTAAATAGTGTACATAATACCTCATCACAGAAATATTGACAGATACTGAAAGGCCGAAACGTTGTAATAAAGATGGCGACAAAGATGAGGACAATAGTCCGAATAATGTAAATAGTGTACATAATACCTCATCACAGAAATATAGACAGATACTGAAAGGGCGAAACTTTGTAATAATGATGGCGACAAAGATGAGGACAATAGTCCGAATAATGTAAATAGTTTACATAATACCTCATCACAGAAATATAGACACATACTGAAAGGCCGAAACGTTGTAATAAAGATGGCGACAAAGATGAGGACAATAGTCCGAATAATGTAAATAGTGTACATGATACCTCATCACAGAAATATAGACAGATACTGAATGGCCGAAACTTTGTAATAAAGATGGCGACAAAGATGAGGACAATAGTCCGAATAATGTAAATAGTGTTCACAATACTTCATTTCAGAAATATAGACAGATACTTAAAGGCCGAAAAGTTGTAATAAAGATGGCGACAAAGATGAGGACAATAGTCTGAATAATGTAAATAGTGTACATAATACCTCATCACAGAAATATAGACAGATACTGAAAGGCCGAAACTTTGTAATAAATATGGCGACGAAGATGAGGACAATAGTCTGAATAATGTAAATAGTGTTCATAATACCTCATCTCAGAAATATAGACAGATACTGAAAGGCCGAAAATTTGTAATAAAGATGGCGACAAAGATGAGGACAATAGTGCGAATAATGTAAATAGTGTACATAATACCTCATCACAGAAATATAGACAGATACTGAAAGGCCGAAAAGTTGTAATAAAGATGGCGACAAATATGAGGACAATAGTCTGAATAATGTAAATAGTGTACATAATACCTCATCACAGAAATATAGACAGATACTGAAAGGCCGAAACTTTGTAATAAAGATGGCGACCAAGATGAGGACAATAGTCTGAATAATGTAAATAGTGTTCATAATACCTCATCTCAGAAATATAGACAGATACTGAAAGGCCGAAACTTTGTAATAAAGATGGCGACAAAGATGAGGACAATAGTGCGAATAATGTAAATAGTGTACATAATACCTCATCACAGAAATATTGACAGATACTGAAAGGCCGAAACGTTGTAATAAAGATGGCGACAAAGATGAGGACAATAGTCCGAATAATGTAAATAGTGTACATAATACCTCATCACAGAAATATAGACAGATACTGAAAGGGCGAAACTTTGTAATAATGATGGCGACAAAGATGAGGACAATAGTCCGAATAATGTAAATAGTTTACATAATACCTCATCACAGAAATATAGACACATACTGAAAGGCCGAAACGTTGTAATAAAGATGGCGACAAAGATGAGGACAATAGTCCGAATAATGTAAATAGTGTACATGATACCTCATCACAGAAATATAGACAGATACTGAATGGCCGAAACTTTGTAATAAAGATGGCGACAAAGATGAGGACAATAGTCCGAATAATGTAAATAGTGTTCACAATACTTCATTTCAGAAATATAGACAGATACTGAAAGGCCGAAACTTTGTAATAAAGATGGCGACAATGATGAGGACAATAGTCTGAACAATGTAAATAGTGTTCATAATACCTCATCTCAGAAATATAGACAGATACTGATTAGGCCGAAACGTTGTAATAAAGATGGCGACAAAGATGAGGACAATAGTCCGAATAATGTAAATAGTGTTCATAATACCTCATCTCAGAAATATAGACAGATACTGAAAGGCCGAAACGTTGTAATAAAGATGGCGACAAAGATGAGGACAATAGTCCGAATAATGTAAATAGTGTTCATAATACCTCATCTCAGAAATATAGACAGATACTGAAAGGCTGAAACTTTGTAATAAAGATGGCGACAAAGATGAGGACAATAGTCCGAATAATGTAAATAGTGTTCATAATACCTCATCTCAGAAATATAGACATATACTGAAAGGCCGAAACTTTGTAATAAAGATGGCGACAAAGATGAGGACAATAGTCTGAATAATGTAAATAGTGTTAATAATACCTCATCTAAGAAATATAGACAGATACTGAAAGGCCGAAGCTTTGTAATAAAGATGGCGACAAAGATGAGGAGAATAGTCTGAATAATGTAAATAGTGTTCATAATACCTCATCTCAGAAATATAGACAGATACTGAAAGGCCGAAACGTTGTAATGAAGATGGCGACAAAGATGAGGACAATAGTCTGAATAATGTAAATAGTGTTCATAATACCTCATCTCAGAAATATAGACAGATACTGAAAGGCCAAAACGTTGTAATAAAGATGGCTACAAAGATGAGGACAATAGTCTGAATAATGTAAATAGTGTACATAATACCTCATCACAGAAATATAGACAGATACAGAAAGGCCGAAACGTTGTAATAAAGATGGCGACAAAGATGAGGACAATAGTCCGAATAATGTAAATAGTGTACATAATACCTCATCACAGAAATATAGACAGATACTGAAAGGCCGAAACCTTGTAATAAAGATGGCGACAAAGATGAGGACAATAGTCCGAATAATGTAAATAGTGTACATAATACCTCATCACAGAAATATAGACAGATACTGAAAGGCGGAAACTTTGTAATAAAGATGGCGACAAAGATGAGGACAATAGTCCGAATAATGTAAATAGGGTTCATAATACTTCATCTCAGAAATATAGACAGATACTGAAAGGCCGAAACTTTGTAATAAAGATGGCGACAAAGATGAGGACAATAGTTTGAATAATGTAAATAGTGTACATAATACCTCATCACAGAAATATAGACAGATACTGAAAGGCCGAAACATTGTAATAAAGATGGCGACAAAGATGAGGACAATAGTCCGAATAATGTAAATAGTGTTCATAATACCTCATCTCAGAAATATAGACAGATACTGAAAGGCCGAAACTTTGTAATAAAGATGGCGACAAAGATGAGGACAATAGTCTGAATAATGTAAATAGTGTTCATAATACCTCATCTCAGAAATATAGACAGATACTGAAAGGCCGAAAAATTGTAATAAAGATGGCGACAAAGATGAGGACAATAGTCTGAATAATGTAAATAGTGTTCATAATACCTCATCTCAGAAATATAGACAGATACTGAAAGGCCGAAAAGTTGTAATAAAGATGGCGACAAAGATGAGGACAATAGTCTGAATAATGTAAATAGTGTACATAATACATCATCACAGAAATATAGACAGATACTGAAAGGCCGAAACTTTGTAATAAATATGGCGACGAAGATGAGGACAATAGTCTGAATAATGTAAATAGTGTTCATAATACCTCATCTCAGAAATATAGACAGATACTGAAAGCCCGAAAATTTGTAATAAAGATGGCGACAAAGATGAGGACAATAGTGCGAAAAATGTAAATAGTGTACATAATACCTCATCACAGAAATATAGACAGATACTGAAAGGCCGAAAAGTTGTAATAAAGATGGCGACAAAGATGAGGACAATAGTCTGAATAATGTAAATAGTGTACATAATACCTCATCACAGAAATATAGACAGATACTGAAAGGCCGAAACTTTGTAATAAAGATGGCGACGAAGATGAGGACAATAGTCTGAATAATGTAAATAGTGTTCATAATACCTCATCTCAGAAATATAGACAGATACTGAAAGGCCGAAACTTTGTAATAAAGATGGCGACAAAGATGAGGACAATAGTGCGAATAATGTAAATAGTGTACATAATACCTCATCACAGAAATATTGACAGATACTGAAAGGCCGAAACCTTGTAATAAAGATGGCGACAATGATGAGGACAATAGTCCGAATAATGTAAATAGTTTACATAATACCTCATCACAGAAATATAGACAGATACTGAAAGGCCGAAACTTTGTAATAAAGATGGCGACAAAGATGAGGACAATAGTCAGAATAATGTAAATAGTGTTCATAATACCTCATCTCAGAAATATAGACAGATACTGAAAGGCCGAAACTTTGTAATAAAGATGGCGACAAAGATGAGGACAATAGTCTGAATAATGTAAATAGTGTTCATAATACCTCATCTCAGAAATATAGAAAGATACTGAAAGGCCGAAACGTTGTAATAAAGATGGCGACAAAGATGAGGACAATAGTCTGAATAATGTAAATAGTGTACATAATACCTCATCACAGAAATATAGACAGATACTGAAAGGCCGAAACTTTGTAATGAAGATGGCGACAAAGATGAGGACAATAGTCCGAATAATGTAAATAGTGTTCATAATACCTCATCTCAGAAATATAGACAGATACTGAAAGGCCGAAACTTTGTAATAAAGATGGCGACAAAGATGAGGACAATAGTCTGAAAAATGTAAATAGTGTTCATAATACCTCATCTCAGAAATAGAGACAGATACTGAAAGGCCGAAACGTTGTAATAAAGATGGCGACAAAGATGAGGACAATAGTCTGAATAATGTAAATAGTGTACATAATACCTAATTGCAGAAATATTGACAGATACTGAAAGGCCGAAACGTTGTAATAAAGATGGCGACAAAGATGAGGACAATAGTCCGAATAATGTAAATAGTGTTCATAATACCTCATCTCAGAAATATAGACAGATACTGAAAGGCCGAAACGTTGTAATAAAGATGGCGACAAAGATGAGGACAATAGTCCGAATAATGTAAATAGTGTACATAATACCTCATCACAGAAATATAGACAGATACTGAAAGGGCGAAACTTTGTAATAAAGATGGCGACAAGGATGAGGACAATAGTCCGAATAATGTAAATAGTGTTCATAATACCTCATCTCAGAAATATAGACAGATACTGAAAGGCCGAAACTTTGTAATAAAGATGGCGACAAAGATGAGGACAATAGTCTGAATAATGTAAATAGTGTTCATAATACCTCATCTCAGAAATATAGACAGATACTGAAAGGCCGAAACTTTGTAATAAAGATGGCGACAAAGATGAGGACAATAGTCTGAATAATGTAAATAGTGTACATAATACCTCATCACAGAAATATAGACAGATACTGAAAGGCCGAAACATTGTAATAAAGATGTCGACAAAGATGAGGACAATAGTCCGAATAATGTAATTAGTGTTCATAATACCTCATCTCAGAAATATAGACAGATGCTGAAAGGCCGAAACTTTGTAATAAAGATGGCGACAAAGATGAGGACAATAGTCTGAATAATGTAAATAGTGTTCATAATACCTCATCTCAGAAATATAGACAGATACTGAAAGGACGAAACGTTGTAATAAAGATGGCGACAAAGATGAGGACAATAGTCTGAATAATGTAAATAGTGTTCATAATACCTCATCTCAGAAATATAGACAGATACTGAAAGGCCGAAACCTTGTAATAAAGATGGCAACAAAGATGAGGACAATAGTCTGAATAATGTAAATAGTGTACATAATACCTCATCACAGAAATATAGACAGACACTGAAAGGCCGAAAGGTTGTAATAAAGATGGCGACAAAGATGAGGACAATAGTCCGAATAATGTAAATAGTATACATAATACCTCATCACAGAAATATAGACAGATACTGAAAGGCCGAAACGTTGTAATAAAGATGGCGACAAAGATGAGGACAATAGTCCGAATAATGTAAATAGTGTACATAATACCTCATCACAGAAATATAGACAGATACTGAAAGGCCTAAACTTTGTAATAAAGATGGCGACAAAGATGAGGACAACAGTCCGAACAAGGTAAATAGTGTTCATAATACCTCATCTCAGAAATATAGACAGATACTGAAAGGCCGAAACTTTGTAATAAAGATGGCGACAAAGATTAGGAAAATATTCCGAATAATGTAAATAGTGTTCATAATACCTCATCACAGAAATATAGACAGATACTGAAATGCCGAAACTTTGTAATAAAGATGGCGACAAAGATGAGGACAATAGTCTGAATAATGTAAATGGGTTTCATAATACCTCATCACAGAAATATAGACAGATACTGAAAGGCCGAAACGTTGTAATAAAGATGGCGACAAAGATGAGGACAATAGTCCGAATAATGTAAATAGTGTACATAATACCTCATTACAGAAATATAGACAGATACTGAAAGGCCGAAACTTTGTAATAAAGATGGCGACAAAGATGAGGACAATAGTCCGAATAATGTAAATAGTGTACATAATACCTCATCAAAGAAATATAGACAGATACTGAAAGGCCGAAACGTTGTAATAAAGATGGCAACAAAGATGAGGACAATAGTCTGAATAATGAAAATAGTGTACATAATTCCTCATCTCAGAAATATAGACAGATACTGAAAGGCCGAAACGTTGTAATAAAGATGGCGACAAAGATGAGGACAATAGTCCGAATAATGTAAATAGTGTTCATAATACCTCATCTCAGAAATATAGACAGATACTGAAAGGCCGAAACTTTGTAATAAAGATGCCGACAAAGATGAGGACAATAGTCTGAATAATGTAAATAGTGTACATAATACCTCATCACAGAAATATAGACAGATACTGAAAGGCCGAAACATTGTAATAAAAATGGCGACAAAGATGAGAACAATAGTCCGAATAATGTAAATAGTGTTCATAATACCTCATCTCAGAAATATAGACAGATACTGAAAGGCCGAAACTTTGTAATAAAGATGGCGACAAAGATGAGGACAATAGTCTGAATAATGTAAATAGTGTTCATAATACCTCATCTCAGAAATATAGACAGATACTGAAAGGCCGAAACGTTGTAATAAAGATGGCGACAAAGATGAGGACAATAGTCTGAATAATGTAAATAATGTTCATAATACCTCATCTCAGAAATATAGACAGATACTGAAAGGCCGAAACGTTGTAATAAAGATGGCGAAAAAGATGAGGACAATAGTCTGAATAATGTAAATAGTGTACATAATACCTCATCACAGAAATATAGACAGATACTGAAAGGCCGAAACGTTGTAATAAAGATGGCGACAAAGATGAGGACAATAGTCCGAATAATGTAAATAATGTACATAATACCTCATCACAGAAATATAGACAGATACTGAAAGGCCGAAACGTTGTAATAAAGATGGCGACAAAGATGAGGACAATAGTCCGAATAATGTAAATAGTGTACATAATACCTCATCAGAGAAATATAGACAGATACTGAAAGGCCGAAACTTTGTAATAAAGATGGCGACAAAGATGAGGACAATAGTCTGAATAATGTAAATAGTGTTCATAATACCTCATCTCAGAAATATAGACAGATACTGAAAGGCCGAAACGTTGTAATAAAGATGGCGACAAAGATGAGGACAATAGTCTGAATAATGTAAATAGTGTACATAATACCTCATCACAGAAATATAGACAGACACTGAAAGGCCGAAACTTTGTAATAAAGATGGCGACAAAGATGAGGACAATAGTCCGAAAAATGTAAATAGTGTTCATAATACCTCATCTCAGAAATATAGACAGATACTGAAAGGCCGAAACTTTGTAATAAAGATGGCGACAAAGATGAAGACAATAGTCTGAATAATGTAAATAGTGTACATAATACCTCATCACAGAAATATAGACAGATACTGAAAGGCCGAAACATTGTAATAAAGATGGCGACAAAGATGAGGACAATAGTCCGAATAATGTAAATAGAGTTCATAATACCTCATCTCAGAAATATAGACAGATACTGAAAGGCCGAAACTTTGTAATAAAGATGGCGACAAAGATGAGGACAATAGTCTGAATAATGTAAATAGTGTTCATAATACCTCATCTCAGAAATATAGACAGATACTGAAAGCCCGAAACGTTGTAACAAAGATGGCGACAAAGATGAGGACAATAGTCTGAATAATGTAAATAATGTTCATAATACCTCATCTCAGAAATATAGACAGATACTGAAAGGCCGAAACTTTGTAATAAAGATGGCGACAAAGATGAGGACAATAGTCCGAATAATGTAAATAGTGTACATAATACCTCATCACAGAAATATAGACAGATACTGAAAGGCCGAAACGTTGTAATAAAGATGGCGACAAAGATGAGGACAATAGTCTGAATAATGTAAATAGTGTACATAATACCTCATCTCAGAAATATAGACAGATACTGAAAGGCCGAAACGTTGTAATAAAGATGGCGACAAAGATGAGGACAATAGTCCGAATAATGTAAATAGTGTTCATAATACCTCATCTCAGAAATATAGACAGATACTGAAAGGCCGAAACTTTGTAATAAAGATGGCGACAAAGATGAGGACAATAGTCTGAATAATGTAAATAGTGTACATAATACCTCATCACAGAAATATAGACAGATAATGAAAGGCCGAAACATTGTAATAAAGATGGCGACAAAGATGAGGACAATAGTCCGAATAATGTAAATAGTGTTCATAATACCTCATCTCAGAAATATAGACAGATACTGAAAGGCCGAAACTTTGTAATAAAGATGGCGACAAAGATGAGGACAATAGTCTGAATAATGTAAATAGTGTTCATAATACCTCATCTCAGAAATATAGACAGATACTGAAAGGCCGAAACGTTGTAATAAAGATGGCGACAAAGATGAGGACAATGCTCTGAATAATGTAAATAATGTTCATAATACCTCATCTCAGAAATATAGACAGATACTGAAAGGCCGAAACGTTGTAATAAAGATGGCGACAAAGATGAGGACAATAGTCTGAATAATGTAAATAGTGTACATAATACCTCATCACAGAAATATAGACAGATACTGAAAGGCCGAAACGTTGTAATAAAGATGGCGACAAAGATGAGGACAATAGTCCGAATAATGTAAATAGTGTACATAATACCTCATCACAGAAATATAGACAGATACTGAAAGGCCGAAACGTTGTAATAAAGATGGCGACAAAGATGAGGACAATAGTCCGAATAATGTAAATAGTGTACATAATACCTCGTCACAGAAATATAGACAGATACTGAAAGGCCTAAACTTTGTAATAAAGATGGCGACAAAGATGAGGACAACAGTCCGAACAATGTAAATAGTGTTCATAATACCTCATCTCAGAAATATAGACAGATACTGAAAGGCCGAAACTTTGTAATAAAGATGGCGACAAAGATGAGGACAATAGTCCGAATAATGTAAATAGTGTACATAATACCTCATCACAGAAATATAGACAGATACTGAAAGGCCGAAACGTTGTAATAAAGATGGCGACAAAGATGAGGACAATAGTCTGAATAATGTAAATAGGTTTCATAATACCTCATCTCAGAAATATAGACAGATACTGAAAGGCCGAAACTTTGTAATAAAGATGGCGACAAAGATGAGGACAATAGTCTGAATAATGTAAATAGGTTTCATAATACCTCATCTCAGAAATATAGACAGATACTGAAAGGCCGAAACGTTGTAATAAAGATGGCGACAAAGATGAGAACAATAGTCCAAATAATGTAAATAGTGTACATAATACCTCATCACAGAAATATAGACAGATACTGAAAGGCCGAAACGTTGTAATAAAGATGGCGACAAAGATGAGGACAATAGTCTGAATAATGTAAATAGTGTACATAATACCTCATCTCAGAAATATGGACAGATACTGAAAGGCCGAAACGTTGTAATAAAGATGGCGACAAAGATGAGGACAATAGTCCGAATAATGTAAATAGTGTTCATAATACCTCATCTCAGAAATATAGACAGATACTGAAAGGCCGAAACTTTGTAATAAAGATGGCGACAAAGATGAGGACAATAGTCTGAATAATGTAAATAGTGTACATAATACCTCATCACAGAAATATAGACAGATACTGAAAGGCCGAAACATTGTAATAAAGATGGCGACAAAGATGAGGACAATAGTCCGAATAATGTAAATAGTGTTCATAATACCTCATCTCAGAAATATAGACAGATACTGAAAGGCCGAAACTTTGTAATAAAGATGGCGACAAAGATGAGGACAATAGTCTGAATAATGTAAATAGTGTTCATAATACCTCATCTCAGAAATATAGACAGATACTGAAAGGCCGAAACGTTGTAATAAAGATGGCGACAAAGATGAGGACAATGCTCTGAATAATGTAAATAATGTTCATAATACCTCATCTCAGAAATATAGACAGATACTGAAAGGCCGAAACGTTGTAATAAAGATGGCGACAAAGATGAGGACAATAGTCTGAATAATGTAAATAGTGTACATAATACCTCATCACAGAAATATAGACAGATACTGAAAGGCCGAAACGTTGTAATAAAGATGGCGACAAAGATGAGGACAATAGTCCGAATAATGTAAATAGTGTACATAATACCTCATCACAGAAATATAGACAGATACTGAAAGGCCGAAACGTTGTAATAAAGATGGCGACAAAGATGAGGACAATAGTCCGAATAATGTAAATAGTGTACATAATACCTCGTCACAGAAATATAGACAGATACTGAAAGGCCTAAACTTTGTAATAAAGATGGCGACAAAGATGAGGACAACAGTCCGAACAATGTAAATAGTGTTCATAATACCTCATCTCAGAAATATAGACAGATACTGAAAGGCCGAAACTTTGTAATAAAGATGGCGACAAAGATGAGGACAATAGTCCGAATAATGTAAATAGTGTACATAATACCTCATCACAGAAATATAGACAGATACTGAAAGGCCGAAACGTTGTAATAAAGATGGCGACAAAGATGAGGACAATAGTCTGAATAATGTAAATAGGTTTCATAATACCTCATCTCAGAAATATAGACAGATACTGAAAGGCCGAAACTTTGTAATAAAGATGGCGACAAAGATGAGGACAATAGTCTGAATAATGTAAATAGGTTTCATAATACCTCATCTCAGAAATATAGACAGATACTGAAAGGCCGAAACGTTGTAATAAAGATGGCGACAAAGATGAGAACAATAGTCCAAATAATGTAAATAGTGTACATAATACCTCATCACAGAAATATAGACAGATACTGAAAGGCCGAAACGTTGTAATAAAGATGGCAACAAAGATGAGGACAATAGTCCGAATAATGTAAATAGTGTACATAATACCTCATCACAGAAATATAGATCGATACTGAAAGGCCGAAACTTTGTAATAAAGATGGCGACAAAGATGAGGACAATAGTCTGAATAATGTAAAAAGTGTTCATAATACCTCATCTCAGAAATATAGACAGATACTGAAAGGCCGAAACTTTGTAATAAAGATGGCGACAAAGATTAGGACAATAGTCTTAATAATGTAAAAAGTGTTCATAATACCTCATCTCAGAAATATAGACAGATACTGAAAGGCCGAAACGTTGTAATAAAGATGGCGACAAAGATGAGGACAATAGGCTGAATAATGTAAATAGTGTACATAATACCTCATCACAGAAATATAGACAGATACTGAAAGGCCGAAACTTTGTAATAAAGATGGCGACAAAGATGAGGACAATAGTCCGAATAATGTAAATAGTGTTCATAATACCTCATCACAGAAATATAGACAGATACTGAAAGGCCGAAACTTTGTAATAAAGATGGCGACAAAGATGAGGACATTAGTCCGAATAATGTAAATAGTATTCATAATACCTCATCTCAGAAATATAGACAGATACTGAAAGGCCGAAACTTTGTAATAAAGATGGCGACAAAGATGAGGACAATAGTCTGAATAATGTAAATAGTATTCATAATACCTCATCTCAGAAATATAGACAGATACTGAAAGGCCGAAACTTTGTAATAAAGATGGCGACAAAGATGAGGACAATAGTCCGAATAATGTAAATAGTGTTCATAATACCTCATCTCAGAAATATAGACAGATACTGAAAGGCCGAAACTTTGTAATAAAGATGGCGACAAAGATGAGGACAATAGTCTGAATAATGTAAATAGTGTTCATAATACCTCATCTCAGAAATATAGACAGATACTGAAAGGTCGAATCTTTGTAATAAAGATGGCGACAAAGATGAGGACAATAGTCTGAATAATGTAAATAGTGTACATAATACCTCATCACAGAAATATAGACAGATACTGAAAGGCCGAAACTTTGTAATAAAGATGGCGACAAAGATGAGGACAATAGTCCGAATAATGTAAATAGTGTTCATAATACCTCATCACAGAAATATAGACAGATACTGAAAGGCCGAAACTTTGTAATAAAGATGGCGACAAAGATGAGGACATTAGTCCGAATAATGTAAATAGTGTTCATAATACCTCATCTCAGAAATATAGACAGATACTGAAAGGCCGAAACTTTGTAATAAAGATGGCGACAAAGATGAGGACAATAGTCTGAATAATGTAAATAGTGTTCATAATACCTCATCTCAGAAATATAGACAGATACTGAAAGGCCGAAACTTTGTAATAAAGATGGCGACAAAGATGAGGACAATAGTCCGAATAATGTAAATAGTGTTCATAATACCTCATCTCAGAAATATAGACAGATACTGAAAGGCCGAAACTTTGTAATAAAGATGGCGACAAAGATGAGGACAATAGTCTGAATAATGTAAATAGTGTTCATAATACCTCATCTCAGAAATATAGACAGATACTGAAAGGTCGAATCTTTGTAATAAAGATGGCGACAAAGATGAGGACAATAGTCTGAATAATGTAAATAGTGTACATAATACCTCATCACAGAAATATAGATAGATACTGAAAGGCCGAAACTTTGTAATAAAGATGGCGACAAAGATGAGGACAATAGTCCGAATAATGTAAATAGTGTTCATAATACCTCATCTCAGAAATATAGACAGATACTGAAAGGCCGAAACTTTGTAATAAAGATGGCGACAAATATGAGGACAATAGTCTGAATAATGTAAATAGTGTTCATAATACCTCATCTCAGAAATATAAACAGATACTGAAAGGCCGAAACTTTGTAATAAAGATGGCGACAAAGATTAGGACAATAGTCTGAATAATGTAAATAGTGTTCATAATACCTCATCACAGAAATATAGACAGATACTGAAAGGCCGAAACGTTGTAATAAAGATGGCGACAAAGATGAGGACAATAGTCTGAATAATGAAAATAGTGCACATAATACCTCATCACAGAAATATAGACAGATACTGAAATGCCGAAACGTTGTAATAAAGATGGCGACAAAGATGAGGACAATAGTCCGAATAATGTAAATAGTGTTCATAATACCTGATCTCAGAAATATAGACAGATACTGAAAGACCGAAACGTTGTAATAAAGATGGCGACAAAGATGAGGACAATAGTCTGAATAATGTAAATAATGTTCATAATACCTCATCTCAGAAATATAGACAAATACTGAAAGGCCGAAACGTTGAAATAAAGATGGCGACAAAGATGAGGACAATAGTCTGAATAATGTAAATAGTGTACATAATACCTCATCACAGAAATATAGACAGACACTGAAAGGCCGAAACTTTGTAATAAAGATGGCGACAAAGATGAGGACAATAGTCCGAATAATGTAAATAGTGTACATAATACCTCATCACAGAAATATAGACAGATAGTGAAAGGCCGAAACGTTGTAATAAAGATGGCGACAAAGATGAGGACAATAGTCCGAATAATGTAAATAGTGTACAGAATACCTCATCACAGAAATATAGACAGATACTGAAAGGCCTAAACTTTGTAATAAAGATGGCGACAAAGATGAGGACAACAGTCCGAACAATGTAAATAGTGTTCATAATACCTCATCTCAGAAATATAGACAGATACTGAAAGGCCGAAACTTTGTAATAAAGATGGCGACAAAGATTAGGACAATAGTCCGTATAATGTAAATAGTGTTCATAATACCTCATCACAGAAATATAGACAGATACTGAAATGCCGAAACTTTGTAATAAAGATGGCGAAAAAGATGAGGACAATAGTCTGAATAATGTAAATGGGTTTCATAATACCTCATCACAGAAATATCGACAGATACTGAAAGGCCGAAACGTTGTAATAAAGATGTCGACAAAGATGAGGACAATAGTCCGAATAATGTAAATAGTGTACATAATACCTCATCAAAGAAATATAGACAGATACTGAAAGGCCGAAACGTTGTAATAAAGATGGCGACAAAGATGAGGACAATAGTCTGAATAATGTAAATAGTGTACATAATACCTCATCTCAGAAATATAGACAGATACTGAAAGGCCGAAACGTTGTAATAAAGATGGCGACAAAGATGAGGACAATTGTCCGAATAATGTAAATAGTGTTCATAATACCTCATCTCAGAAATATAGACAGATACTGAAAGGCTGAAACTTTGTAATAAAGATGGCGACAAAGATGAGGACAATAGTCTGAATAATGTAAATAGTGTACATAATACCTCATCACAGAAATATAGACAGATACTGAAAGGCCGAAACATTGTAATAAAGATGGCGACAAAGATGAGGACAATAGTCCGAATAATGTAAATAGTGTTCATAATACCTCATCTCAGAAATATAGACAGATACTGAAAGGCCGAAACATTGTAATAAAGATGGCGACAAGATGAGGACAATAGTTTGAATAATGGAAATAGTGTTCATAATACCTCATCTCAGAAATATAGACAGATACTGAAAGGCCGAAACGTTGTAATAAAGATGGCGACAAAGATGAGGACAATAGTCTGAATAATGTAAATAATGTTCATAATACCTCATCTCAGAAATATAGACAGATACTGAAAGGCCGAAACGTTGTAATAAAGATGGCGACAAAGATGAGGACAATAGTCTGAATAATGTAAATAGTGTATATAATACCTCATCACAGAAATATAGACAGATACTGAAAGGCCGAAACGTTGTAATAAAGATGGCGACAAAGATGAGGACAATAGTCCGAATAATGTAAAGAGTGTACATAATACCTCATCACAGAAATATAGACAGATACTGAAAGGCCGAAACGTTGTAATAAAGATGGCGACCAAGATGAGGAAAATAGTCCGAATAATGTAAATAGTGTACATAATACCTCATCACAGAAATATAGACAGATACTGAAAGGCCTAAACTTTTTAATAAAGATGGCGACAAAGATGAGGACAACAGTTCGAATAATGTAAATAGTGTTCATAATACCTCATCTCAGAAATATAGACAGATACTGAAAGGCCGAAACTTTGTAATAAAGATGGCGACAAAGATGAGGACAATAGTCCGAATAATGTAAATAGTGTTCATAATACCTCATCACAGAAATATAGACAGATACTGAAATGCCGAAACTTTGTAATAAAGATGGCGACAAAGATGAGGACAATAGTCTGAATAATGTAAATGGGTTTCATAATACCTCATTACAGAAATATAGACAGATACTGAAAGCCCGAAACTTTGTAATAAAGATGGCGACAAAGATGAGGACAATACTCCGAATAATGTAAATAGTGTACATAATACCTCATCACAGAAATATAGACAGATACTGAAAGGCCGAAACGTTGTAATAAAGATGGCGACAAAGATGAGGACAATAGTCTGAATAATGTAAATAGTGTACATAATACCTCATCTCAGAAATATAGAATGATACTGAAAGGCCGAAACGTTGTAATAAAGATGGCGACAAAGATGAGGACAATAGTCCGAATAATGTAAATAGTGTACATAATACCTCATCACAGAAATATAGACAGATACTGAAAGGCCTAAACTTTGTAATAAAGATGGCGACAAAGATGAGGACAACAGTCCGAACAATGTAAATAGTGTTCATAATACCTCATCTCAGAAATATAGACAGATACTGAAAGGCCGAAACTTTGTAATAAAGATGGCGACAAAGATGAGGACAATAGTCCGAATAATGTAAATAGTGTTCATAATACCTCATCACAGAAATATAGACAGATACTGAAATGCCGAAACTTTGTAATAAAGATGGCGACAAAGATGAGGACAATAGTCTGAATAATGTAAATGGGTTTCATAATACCTCATTACAGAAATATAGACAGATACTGAAAGCCCGAAACTTTGTAATAAAGATGGCGACAAAGATGAGGACAATAGTCCGAATAATGTAAATAGTGTACATAATACCTCATTACAGAAATATAGACAGATACAGAAAGGCCGAAACTTTGTAATAAAGATGGCGACAAAGATGAGGACAATACTCCGAATAATATAAATAGTGTACATAATACCTCATCACAGAAATATAGACAGATACTGAAAGGCTGAAACGTTGTAATAAAGATGGCGACAAAGATGAGGACAATAGTCTGAATAATGTAAATAGTGTACATAATACCTCATCTCAGAAATATAGACAGATACTGAAAGGCCGAAACGTTGTAATAAAGATGGCGACAAAGATGAGGACAATAGTCCGAATAATGTAAATAGTGTACATAATACCTCATCACAGAAATATAGACAGATACTGAAAGGCCTAAACTTTGTAATAAAGATGGCGACAAAGATGAGGACAACAGTCCGAACAATGTAAATAGTGTTCATAATACCTCATCTCAGAAATATAGACAGATACTGAAAGGCCGAAACTTTGTAATAAAGATGGCGACAAAGATGAGGACAATAGTCCGAATAATGTAAATAGTGCTCATAATACCTCATCACAGAAATATAGTCAGATACTGAAATGCCGAAACTTTGTAATAAAGATGGCGACAAAGATGAGGACAATAGTCTGAATAATGTAAATGGGTTTCATAATACCTCATCACAGAAATATAGACAGATACTGAAAGCCCGAAACCTTGTAATAAAGATGGCGAGAAAGATGAGGACAATAGTCCGAATAATGTAAATAGTGTACATAATACCTCATTACAGAAATATAGAAAGATACTGAAAGGCCGAAACTTTGTAATAAAGATGGCGACAAAGATGAGGACAATAGTCTGAATAATGTAAATAGGTTTCATAATACCTCATCTCAGAAATATAGACAGATACTGAAAGCCCGAAACCTTGTAATAAAGATGGCGACAAAGATGAGGACAATAGTCCGAATAATGTAAATAGTGCTCATAATACCTCATCACAGAAATATAGTCAGATACTGAAATGCCGAAACTTTGTAATAAAGATGGCGACAAAGATGAGGACAATAGTCTGAATAATGTAAATGGGTTTCATAATACCTCATCACAGAAATATAGACAGATACTGAAAGCCCGAAACCTTGTAATAAAGATGGCGAGAAAGATGAGGACAATAGTCCGAATAATGTAAATAGTGTACATAATACCTCATCACAGAAATATAGACAGATACTGAAAGGCCGAAACGTTGTAATAAAGATGGCGACAAAGATGAGGACAATAGTCTGAATAATGTAAATAGGTTTCATAATACCTCATCTCAGAAATATAGACAGATACTGAAAGGCCGAAACTTTGTAATAAAGATGGCGACAAAGATGAGGACAATAGTCCGAATAATGTGAATAGTGTTCATAATACCTCATCTCAGAAATATAGACAGATACTGAAAGGCCGAAACGTTGTAATAAAGATGGCGACAAAGAGGAGGACAATAGTCCGAATAATGTAAATAGTGTTCATAATACCTCATCTCAGAAATATAGACAGATACTGAAAGGCCGAAACTTTGTAATAAAGATGGCGACAAAGATGAGGACAATAGTCTGAATAATGTAAATAGGTTTCATAATACTTCATCTCAGAAATATAGACAGATACTGAAAGGCCGAAACGTTGTAATAAAGATGGCGACAAAATGAGGACAATAGTCCAAATAATGTAAATAGTGTACATAATACCTCATCACAGAAATATAGACAGATACTGAAAGGCCGAAACGTTGTAATAAAGATGGCGACAAAGATGAGGACAATAGTCCGAATAATGTAAATAGTGTACATAATACCTCATCACAGAAATATAGATCGATACTGAAAGGCCGAAACTTTGTAATAAAGATGGCGACAAAGATGAGGACAATAGTCTGAATAATGTAAAAAGTGTTCATAATACCTCATCTCAGAAATATAGACAGATACTGAAAGGCCGAAACTTTGTAATAAAGATGGCGACAAAGATTAGGACAATAGTCTTAATAATGTAAAAAGTGTTGATAATACCTCATCTCAGAAATATAGACAGATACTGAAAGTCCGAAACGTTGTAATAAAGATGGCGACAAAGATGAGGACAATAGACTGAATAATGTAAATAGTGTACATAATACCTCATCACAGAAATATAGACAGATACTGAAAGGCCGAATCTTTGTAATAAAGATGGCGACAAAGATGAGGACAATAGTCCGAATAATGTAAATAGTGTTCATAATACCTCATCACAGAAATATAGACAGATACTGAAAGGCCGAAACTTTGTAATAAAGATGGCGACAAAGATGAGGACATTAGTCCGAATAATGTAAATAGTGTTCATAATACCTCATCTCAGAAATATAGACAGATACTGAAAGGCCGAAACTTTGTAATAAAGATGGCGACAAAGATGAGGACAATAGTCTGAATAATGTAAATAGTGTTCATAATACCTCATCTCAGAAATATAGACAGATACTGAAAGGCCGAAACTTTGTAATAAAGATGGCGACAAAGATGAGGACAATAGTCCGAATAATGTAAATAGTGTTCATAATACCTCATCTCAGAAATATAGACAGATACTGAAAGGCCGAAACTTTGTAATAAAGATGGCGACAAAGATGAGGACAATAGTCTGAATAATGTAAATGGGTTTCATAATACCTCATCACAGAAATATAGACAGATACTGAAAGCCCAAAACCTTGTAATAAAGATGGCGAGAAAGATGAGGACAATAGTCCGAATAATGTAAATAGTGTACATAATACCTCATTACAGAAATATAGACAGATACTGAAAGGCCGAAACTTTGTAATAAAGATGGCGACAAAGATGAGGACAATAGTCCGAATAATGTAAATAGTGTACATAATACCTCATCACAGAAATATAGACAGATACTGAAAGGCCGAAACGTTGTAATAAAGATGGCGACAAAGATGAGGACAATAGTCTGAATAATGTAAATAGGTTTCATAATACCTCATCTCAGAAATATAGACAGATACTGAAAGGCCGAAACTTTGTAATAAAGATGGCGACAAAGATGAGGACAATAGTCCGAATAATGTGAATAGTGTTCATAATACCTCATCTCAGAAATATAGACAGATACTGAAAGGCCGAAACGTTGTAATAAAGATGGCGACAAAGAGGAGGACAATAGTCCGAATAATGTAAATAGTGTTCATAATACCTCATCTCAGAAATATAGACAGATACTGAAAGGCCGAAACTTTGTAATAAAGATGGCGACAAAGATGAGGACAATAGTCTGAATAATGTAAATAGGTTTCATAATACTTCATCTCAGAAATATAGACAGATACTGAAAGGCCGAAACGTTGTAATAAAGATGGCGACAAAGATGAGGACAATAGTCCAAATAATGTAAATAGTGTACATAATACCTCATCACAGAAATATAGACAGATACTGAAAGGCCGAAACGTTGTAATAAAGATGGCGACAAAGATGAGGACAATAGTCCGAATAATGTAAATAGTGTACATAATACCTCATCACAGAAATATAGATCGATACTGAAAGGCCGAAACTTTGTAATAAAGATGGCGACAAAGATGAGGACAATAGTCTGAATAATGTAAAAAGTGTTCATAATACCTCATCTCAGAAATATAGACAGATACTGAAAGGCCGAAACTTTGTAATAAATATGGCGACAAAGATTAGGACAATAGTCTTAATAATGTAAAAAGTGTTGATAATACCTCATCTCAGAAATATAGACAGATACTGAAAGGCCGAAACGTTGTAATAAAGATGGCGACAAAGATGAGGACAATAGTCTGAATAATGTAAATAGTGTACATAATACCTCATCCCAGAAATATAGACAGATACTGAAAGGCCGAATCTTTGTAATAAAGATGGCGACAAAGATGAGGACAATAGTCCGAATAATGTAAATAGTGTTCATAATACCTCATCACAGAAATATAGACAGATACTGAAAGGCCGAAACTTTGTAATAAAGATGGCGACAAAGATGAGGACATTAGTCCGAATAATGTAAATATTGTTCATAATACCTCATCTCAGAAATATAGACAGATACTGAAAGGCCGAAACTTTGTAATAAAGATGGCGACAAAGATGAGGACAATAGTCTGAATAATGTAAATAGTGTTCATAATACCTCATCTCAGAAATATAGACAGATACTGAAAGGCCGAAACTTTGTAATAAAGATGGCGACAAAGATGAGGACAATAGTCCGAATAATGTAAATAGTGTTCATAATACCTCATCTCAGAAATATAGACAGATACTGAAAGGCCGAAACTTTGTAATAAAGATGGCGAGAAAGATGAGGACAATAGTCCGAATAATGTAAATAGTGTACATAATACCTCATTACAGAAATATAGACAGATACTGAAAGGCCGAAACTTTGTAATAAAGATGGCGACAAAGATGAGGACAATAGTCCGAATAATGTAAATAGTGTACATAATACCTCATCACAGAAATATAGACAGATACTGAAAGGCCGAAACGTTGTAATAAAGATGGCGACAAAGATGAGGACAATAGTCTGAATAATGTAAATAGGTTTCATAATACCTCATCTCAGAAATATAGACAGATACTGAAAGGCCGAAACTTTGTAATAAAGATGGCGACAAAGATGAGGACAATAGTCCGAATAATGTGAATAGTGTTCATAATACCTCATCTCAGAAATATAGACAGATACTGAAAGGCCGAAACGTTGTAATAAAGATGGCGACAAAGAGGAGGACAATAGTCCGAATAATGTAAATAGTGTTCATAATACCTCATCTCAGAAATATAGACAGATACTGAAAGGCCGAAACTTTGTAATAAAGATGGCGACAAAGATGAGGACAATAGTCTGAATAATGTAAATAGGTTTCATAATACTTCATCTCAGAAATATAGACAGATACTGAAAGGCCGAAACGTTGTAATAAAGATGGCGACAAAGATGAGGACAATAGTCCAAATAATGTAAATAGTGTACATAATACCTCATCACAGAAATATAGACAGATACTGAAAGGCCGAAACGTTGTAATAAAGATGGCGACAAAGATGAGGACAATAGTCCGAATAATGTAAATAGTGTACATAATACCTCATCACAGAAATATAGATCGATACTGAAAGGCCGAAACTTTGTAATAAAGATGGCGACAAAGATGAGGACAATAGTCTGAATAATGTAAAAAGTGTTCATAATACCTCATCTCAGAAATATAGACAGATACTGAAAGGCCGAAACTTTGTAATAAATATGGCGACAAAGATTAGGACAATAGTCTTAATAATGTAAAAAGTGTTGATAATACCTCATCTCAGAAATATAGACAGATACTGAAAGGCCGAAACGTTGTAATAAAGATGGCGACAAAGATGAGGACAATAGTCTGAATAATGTAAATAGTGTACATAATACCTCATCCCAGAAATATAGACAGATACTGAAAGGCCGAATCTTTGTAATAAAGATGGCGACAAAGATGAGGACAATAGTCCGAATAATGTAAATAGTGTTCATAATACCTCATCACAGAAATATAGACAGATACTGAAAGGCCGAAACTTTGTAATAAAGATGGCGACAAAGATGAGGACATTAGTCCGAATAATGTAAATATTGTTCATAATACCTCATCTCAGAAATAGAGACAGATACTGAAAGGCCGAAACTTTGTAATAAAGATGGCGACAAAGATGAGGACAATAGTCTGAATAATGTAAATAGTGTTCATAATACCTCATCTCAGAAATATAGACAGATACTGAAAGGCCGAAACTTTGTAATAAAGATGGCGACAAAGATGAGGACAATAGTCCGAATAATGTAAATAGTGTTCATAATACCTCATCTCAGAAATATAGACAGATACTGAAAGGCCGAAACTTTGTAATAAAGATGGCGACAAAGATGAGGACATTAGTCTGAATAATGTAAATAGTGTTCATAATACCTCATCTCAGAAATATAGACAGATACTGAAAGCCAAAACTTTGTAATAAAGATGGCGACAAAGATGAGGACAATAGTCTGAATAATGTAAATAGTGTTCATAATACCTCATCTCAGAAATATAAACAGATACTGAAACGCCGAAACTTTGTAATAAAGATGGCGACAAAGATTAGGACAATAGTCCGTATAATGTAAATAGTGTTCATAATACCTCATCTCAGAAATATAGACAGATACTGAAAGGCCGAAACTTTGTAATAAAGATGGCGACAAAGATGAGGACAATAGTCTGAATAATGTAAATAGTGTACATAATACCTCATCACAGAAATATAGACAGATACTGAAAGGCCGAAACATTGTAATAAAGATGGCGACAAAGATGAGGACAATAGTCCGAATAATGTAAATAGTGTTCATAATACCTCATCTCAGAAATATAGACAGATACTGAAAGGCCGAAACTTTGTAATAAAGATGGCGACAAAGATGAGGACAATAGTCTGAATAATGTAAATAGTGTTCATAATACCTCATCTCAGAAATATAGACAGATACTGAAAGGCCGAAACGTTGTAATAAAGATGGCGACAAAGATGAGGACAATAGTCCGAATAATGTAAATAGTGTACATAATACCTCATCACAGAAATATAGACAGATACTGAAAGGCCTAAACTTTGTAATAAAGATGGCGACAAAGATGAGGACAACAGTCCGAACAATGTAAATAGTGTTCATAATACCTCATCTCAGAAATATAGACAGATACTGAAAGGCCGAAACTTTGTAATAAAGATGGCGACAAAGATGAGGACAATAGTCCGAATAATGTAAATAGGGTTCATAATACCTCATCACAGATATATAGTCAGATACTGAAATGCCGAAACTTTGTAATAAAGATGGCGACAAAGATGAGGACAATAGTCTGAATAATGTAAATGGGTTTCATAATACCTCATCACAGAAATATAGACAGATACTGAAAGCCCGAAACGTTGTAATAAAGATGGCGAGAAAGATGAGGACAATAGTCCGAATAATGTAAATAGTGTACATAATACCTCATTACAGAAATATAGACAGATACTGAAAGGCCGAAACTTTGTAATAAAGATGGCGACAAAGATGAGGACAATAGTCCGAATAATGTAAATAGTGTACATAATACCTCATCACAGAAATATAGACAGATACTGAAAGGCCGAAACGTTGTAATAAAGATGGCGACAAAGATGAGGACAATAGTCTGAATAATGTAAATAGGTTTCATAATACCTCATCTCAGAAATATAGACAGATACTGAAAGGCCGAAACTTTGTAATAAAGATGGCGACAAAGATGATGACAATAGTCCGAATAATGTGAATAGTGTTCATAATACCTCATCTCAGAAATATAGACAGATACTGAAAGGCCGAAACGTTGTAATAAAGATGGCGACAAAGATCAGGACAATAGTCCGAATAATGTAAATAGTGTTCATAATACCTCATCTCAGAAATATAGACAGATACTGAAAGGCCGAAACTTTGTAATAAAGATGGCGACAAAGATGAGGACAATAGTCTGAATAATGTAAATAGGTTTCATAATACTTCATCTCAGAAATATAGACAGATACTGAAAGGCCGAAACGTTGTAATAAAGATGGCGACAAAGATGAGGACAATAGTCCAAATAATGTAAATAGTGTACATAATACCTCATCACAGAAATATAGACAGATACTGAAAGGCCGAAACGTTGTAATAAAGATGGCGACAAAGATGAGGACAATAGTCCGAATAATGTAAATAGTGTACATAATACCTCATCACAGAAATATAGATCGATACTGAAAGGCCGAAACTTTGTAATAAAGATGGCGACAAAGATGAGGACAATAGTCTGAATAATGTAAAAAGTGTTCAGAATACCTCATCTCAGAAATATAGACAGATACTGAAAGGCCGAAACGTTGTAATAAAGATGGCGACAAAGATGAGGACAATAGTCTGAATAATGTAAATAGTGTACATAATACCTCATCACAGAAATATAGACAGATACTGAAAGGCCGAAACTTTGTAATAAAGATGGCGACAAAGATGAGGACAATAGTCCGAATAATGTAAATAGTGTTCATAATACCTCATCACAGAAATATAGACAGATACTGAAAGGCCGAAACTTTGTAATAAAGATGGCGACAAAGATGAGGACATTAGTCCGAATAATGTAAATAGTGTTCATAATACCTCATCTCAGAAATATAGACAGATACTGAAAGGCCGAAACTTTGTAATAAAGATGGCGACAAAGATGAGGACAATAGTCTGAATAATGTAAATAGTGTTCATAATACCTCATCTCAGAAATATAGACAGATACTGAAAGGCCGAAACTTTGTAATAAAGATGGCGACAAAGATGAGGACAATAGTCCGAATAATGTAAATAGTATTCATAATACCTCATCTCAGAAATATAGACAGATACTGAAAGGCCGAAACTTTGTAATAAAGATGGCGACAAAGATGAGGACAATAGTCTGAATAATGTAAATAGTGTTCATAATACCTCATCTCAGAAATATAGACAGATACTGAAAGGTCGAATCTTTGTAATAAAGATGGCGACAAAGATGAGGACAATAGTCTGAATAATGTAAATAGTGTACATAATACCTCATCACAGAAATATAGACAGATACTGAAAGCCCGAAACTTTGTAATAAAGATGGCGACAAAGATGAGGACAATAGTCCGAATAATGTAAATAGTGTTCATAATACCTCATCTCAGAAATATAGACAGATACTGAAAGGCCGAAACTTTGTAATAAAGATGGCGACAAAGATGAGGACAATAGTCTGAATAATGTAAATAGTGTTCATAATACCTCATCTCAGAAATATAAACAGATAGTGAAAGGCCGAACCTTTGTAATAAAGATGGCGACAAAGATTAGGACAATAGTCCGAATAATGTAAATAGTGTTCATAATACCTCATCTCAGAAATAGAGACAGATACTGAAATGCCGAAACGTTGTAATAAAGATGGCGACAAAGATGAGGACAATAGTCTGAATAATGTAAATAGTGTACATAATACCTCATCACAGAAATATAGACAGATACTGAAAGGCCGAAACGTTGTAGTAAAGATGGCGACAAAGATGAGGACAATAGTCCGAATAATGTAAATAGTGTTCATAATACCTCATCTCAGAAATATAGACAGATACTGAAAGGCCGAAACGTTGTAATAAAGATGGCGACAAAGATGAGGACAATAGTCTGAATAATGTAAATAGTGTTCATAATACCTCATCTCAGAAATATAAACAGATACTGAAAGGCCGAAACTTTGTAATAAAGATGGCGACAAAGATTAGGACAATAGTCCGAATAATGTAAATAGTGTTCATAATACCTCATCTCAGAAATATAGACAGATACTGAAAGGCCGAAACGTTGGAATAAAGATGGCGACAAAGATGAGGACAATAGTCTGAATAATGTAAATAGTGTACATAATACCTCATCACAGAAATATAGACAGATACTGAAAGGCCGAAATGTTGTAATAAAGATGGCGACAAAGATGAGGACAATAGTCCGAATAATGTAAATAGTGTTCATAATACCTCATCTCAGAAATATAGACAGATACTGAAAGGCCGAAACGTTGTAATAAAGATGGCGACAAAGATGAGGACAATAGTCCGAATAATGTAAATAGTGTACATAATACCTCATCACAGAAATATAGACAGATACTGAAAAGGCGAAACTTTGTAATAAAGATGGCGACAAAGATGAGGACAATAGTCCGAATAATGTAAATAGTGTTCATAATACCTCATCACAGAAATATAGACAGATACTGAAAGGCCGAAGATTTGTAATAAAGATGGCGACAAAGATGAGGACAATAGTCTGAATAATGTAAATAGTGTTCATAATACCTCATCTCAGAAATATAGACAGATACTGAAAGGCCGAAACTTTGTAATAAAGATGGCGACAAAGATGAGGACAATAGTCCGAATAATGTAAATAGTGTACATAATACCTCATCACAGAAATATAGACAGATACTGAAAGGCCGAAACATTGTAATAAAGATGGCGACAAAGATGAGGACAATAGTCCGAATAATGTAAATAGTGTTCATAATACCTCATCTCAGAAATATAGACAGATACTGAAAGGCCGAAACTTTGTAATAAAGATGGCGACAAAGATTAGGACAATAGTCTGAATAATGTAAATAGTGTTCATAATACCTCATCTCAGAAATATAGACATATACTGAAAGGCCGAAACGTTGTAATAAAAATGGCGACAAAGATGAGGACAATAGTCTGAATAATGTAAATAGTGTTCATAATACCTCATCTCAGAAATATAGACAGATACTGAAAGGCCGAAACGTTGTAATAAAGATGGCGACAAAGATGTGGACAATAGGCTGAATAATGTAAATAGTGTACATAATACCTCATCACAGAAATTTAGACAGATACTGAAAAGCCGAAACGTTGTAATAAAGATGGCGACAAAGATGAGGACAATAGTCCGAATAATGTAAATAGTGTTCATAATACCTCGTCTCAGAAATATAGACAGATACTGAAAGGCCGAAACGTTGTAATAAAGATGGCGACAAAGATGAGGACAATAGTCTGAATAATGTAAATAGTGTTCATAATACCTCATCTCAGAAATATAAACAGATACTGAAAGGCCGAAACTTTGTAATAAAGACGGCGACAAAGATTAGGACAATAGTCCGAATAATGTAAATAGTGTTCATAATACCTCATCTCAGAAATATAGACGGATACTGAAAGGCCGAAACGTTGTAATAAAGATGGCGACAAAGATGAGGACAATAGTCTGAATAATGTAAATAGTGTACATAATACC
The DNA here is from genome assembly GCA_964036315.1 of Acanthosepion esculentum. Lineage (NCBI taxonomy): Eukaryota > Metazoa > Mollusca > Cephalopoda > Sepiida > Sepiidae > Acanthosepion > Acanthosepion esculentum. Next base: position 72,685,850 of record OZ038513.1, on the reverse strand, counting down.
TCATCACAGAAATATAGACAGATACTGAAAGGCCGAAATGTTGTAATAAAGATGGCGACAAAGATGAGGACAATAGTCCGAATAATGTAAATAGTGTTCATAATACCTCATCTCAGAAATATAGACAGATACTGAAAGGCCGAAACGTTGTAATAAAGATGGCGACAAAGATGAGGACAATAGTCCGAATAATGTAAATAGTGTATATATACCTCATCACAGAAATATAGACAGATACTGAAAAGGCGAAACTTTGTAATAAAGATGGCGACAAAGATGAGGACAATAGTCCGAATAATGTAAATAGTGTTCATAATACCTCATCTCAGAAATATAGACAGATACTGAAAGGCCGAAACTTTGTAATAAAGATGGCGACAAAGATGAGGACAATAGTCTGAATAATGTAAATAGTGTTCATAATACGTCATCTCAGAAATATAGACAGATACTGAAAGGCCGAAACGTTGTAATAAAGATGGCGACAAAGATGAGGACAATAGTCTGAATAATGTAAATAGTGTACATAATACCTCATCACAGAAATATAGACAGATACTGAAAGGCCGAAACTTTGTATTAAAGATGGCGACAAAGATGAGGACAATAGTGCGAATAATGTAAATAGTGTTCATAATACCTCATCTCAGAAATATAGACAGATACTGAAAGGCCGAAAATTTGTAATAAAGATGGCGACAAAGATGAGGACAATAGTCTGAATAATGTAAATAGTGTTCATAATACCTCATCTCAGAAATATAGACAGATACTGAAAGGCCGAAACTTTGTAATAAAGATGGCGACAAAGATGAGGACAATAGTCCGAATAATGTAAATAGTGTACATAATACCTCATCACAGAAATATAGACAGATACTGAAAGGCCGAAACATTGTAATAAAGATGGCGACAAAGATGAGGACAATAGTCCGAATAATGTAAATAGTGTTCATAATACCTCATCTCAGAAATATAGACAGATACTGAAAGGCCGAAACTTTGTAATAAAGATGGCGACAAAGATGAGGACAATAGTCTGAATAATGTAAATAGTGTTCATAATACCTCATCTCAGAAATATAGACAGATACTGAAAGGCCGAAACGTTGTAATAAAGATGGCGACAAAGATGAGGACAATAGTCTGAATAATGTAAATAGTGTTCATAATACCTCATCTCAGAAATATAGACAGATACTGAAAGGCCGAAACGTTGTAATAAAGATGTCGACAAAGATGTGGACAATAGGCTGAATAATGTAAATAGTGTTCATAATACCTCATCACAGAAATATAGACAGATACTGAAAGGCCGAAACGTTGTAATAAAGATGGCGACAAAGATGAGGACAATAGTCCGAATAATGTAAATAGTGTACATAATACCTCATCACAGAAATATAGACAGATACTGAAAGGCCGAAACGTTGTAATAAAGATGGCGACAAAGATGAGGACAATAGTCCGAATAATGTAAATAGTGTACATACTACCTCATCACAGAAATATAGACAGATACTGAAAGGCCGAAACGTTGTAATAAAGATGGCGACAAAGATGAGGACAATAGTCCGAACAATGTAAATAGTGTTCATAATACCTCATCTCAGAAATATAAACAGATACTGAAAGGCCGAAACTTTGTAAATAAAGATGGCGACAAAGATGAGGACAATAGTCCGAATAATGTAAATAGTGTTCATAATACCTCATCTCAGAAATATAGACAGATACTGAAAGGCCGAAACTTTGTAATAAAGATGGCGACAAAGATGAGGACAATAGTCTGAATAATGTAAATAGGTTTCATAATACCTCATCTCAGAAATATAGACAGATACTGAAAGGCCGAAACGTTGTAATAAAGATGGCAACAAAGATGAGGACAATAGTCCGAATAATGTAAATAGTGTTCATAATACCTCATCTCAGAAATATAGACAGATACTGAAAGGCCGAAACTTTGTAATAAAGATGGCGACAAAGATGAGGACAATAGTCTGAATAATGTAAATAGTGTTCATAATACGTCATCTCAGAAATATAGACAGATACTGAAAGGCCGAAACGTTGTAATAAAGATGGCGACAAAGATGAGGACAATAGTCTGAATAATGTAAATAGTGTACATAATACCTCATCTCAGAAATATAGACAGATACTGAAAGGCCGAAACTTTGTATTAAAGATGGCGACAAAGATGAGGACAATAGTCCGAATAATGTAAATAGTGTTCATAATACCTCATCTCAGAAATATAGACAGATACTGAAAGGCCAAAAATTTGTAATAAAGATGGCGACAAAGATGAGGACAATAGTCTGAATAATGTAAATAGTGTTCATAATACCTCATCTCAGAAATATAGACAGATACTGAAAGGCCGAAACTTTGTAATAAAGATGGCGACAAAGATGAGGACAATAGTCCGAATAATGTAAATAGTGTACATAATACCTCATCACAGAAATATAGACAGATACTGAAAGGCCGAAACATTGTAATAAAGATGGCGACAAAGATGAGGACAATAGTCCGAATAATGTAAATAGTGTTCATAATACCTCATCTCAGAAATATAGACAGATACTGAAAGGCCGAAACTTTGTAATAAAGATGGCGACAAAGATGAGGACAATAGTCTGAATAATGTAAATAGTGTTCATAATACCTCATCTGAGAAACATAGACATATACTGAAAGGCCGAAACGTTGTAATAAAAATGGCGACAAAGATGAGGACAATAGTCTGAATAATGTAAATAGTGTTCATAATACCTCATCTCAGAAATATAGACAGATACTGAAAGGCCGAAACGTTGTAATAAAGATGGCGACAAAGATGTGGACAATAGGCTGAATAATGTAAATAGTGTACATAATACCTCATCACAGAAATTTAGACAGATACTGAAAGGCCGAAACGTTGTAATAAAGATGGCGACAAAGATGAGGACAATAGTCCGAATAATGTAAATAGTGTTCATAATACCTCATCTCAGAAATATAGACAGATACTGAAAGGCCAAAAATTTGTAATAAAGATGGCGACAAAGATGAGGACAATAGTCTGAATAATGTAAATAGTGTTCATAATACCTCATCTCAGAAATATAGACAGATACTGAAAGGCCGAAACTTTGTAATAAAGATGGCGACAAAGATGAGGACAATAGTCCGAATAATGTAAATAGTGTACATAATACCTCATCACAGAAATATAGACAGATACTGAAAGGCCGAAACATTGTAATAAAGATGGCGACAAAGATGAGGACAATAGTCCGAATAATGTAAATAGTGTTCATAATACCTCATCTCAGAAATATAGACAGATACTGAAAGGCCGAAACTTTGTAATAAAGATGGCGACAAAGATGAGGACAATAGTCTGAATAATGTAAATAGTGTTCATAATACCTCATCTGAGAAACATAGACATATACTGAAAGGCCGAAACGTTGTAATAAAAATGGCGACAAAGATGAGGACAATAGTCTGAATAATGTAAATAGTGTTCATAATACCTCATCTCAGAAATATAGACAGATACTGAAAGGCCGAAACGTTGTAATAAAGATGGCGACAAAGATGTGGACAATAGGCTGAATAATGTAAATAGTGTACATAATACCTCATCACAGAAATTTAGACAGATACTGAAAGGCCGAAACGTTGTAATAAAGATGGCGACAAAGATGAGGACAATAGTCCGAATAATGTAAATAGTGTTCATAATACCTCGTCTCAGAAATATAGACAGATACTGAAAGGCCGAAACGTTGTAATAAAGATGGCGACAAAGATGAGGACAATAGTCTGAATAATGTAAATAGTGTTCATAATACCTCATCTCAGAAATATAAACAGATACTGAAAGGCCGAAACTTTGTAATAAAGATGGCGACAAAGATTAGGACAATAGTCCGAATAATGTAAATAGTGTTCATAATACCTCATCTCAGAAATATAGACGGATACTGAAAGGCCGAAACGTTGTAATAAAGATGGCGACAAAGATGAGGACAATAGTCTGAATAATGTAAATTGTGTACATAATACCTCATCACAGAAATATAGACAGATACTGAAAGGCCGAAATGTTGTAATTAAGATGGCGACAAAGATGAGGACAGTAGTCCGAATAATGTAAATAGTGTTCATAATACCTCATCTCAGAAATATAGACAGATACTGAAAGGCCGAAACGTTGTAATAAAGATGGCGACAAAGATGAGGACAATAGTCCGAATAATGTAAATAGTGTATATATACCTCATCACAGAAATATAGACAGATACTGAAAAGGCGAAACTTTGTAATAAAGATGGCGACAAAGATGAGGACAATAGTCCGAATAATGTAAATAGTGTTCATAATACCTCATCTCAGAAATATAGACAGATACTGAAAGGCCGAAACTTTGTAATAAAGATGGCGACAAAGATGAGGACAATAGTCTGAATAATGTAAATAGTGTTCATAATACGTCATCTCAGAAATATAGACAGATACTGAAAGGCCGAAACGTTGTAATACAGATGGCGACAAAGATGAGGACAATAGTCTGAATAATGTAAATAGTGTACATAATACCTCATCACAGAAATATAGACAGATACTGAAAGGCCGAAACTTTGTATTAAAGATGGCGACAAAGATGAGGACAATAGTCCGAATAATGTAAATAGTGTTCATAATACCTCATCTCAGAAATATAGACAGATACTGAAAGGCCGAAAATTTGTAATAAAGATGGCGACAAAGATGAGGACAATAGTCTGAATAATGTAAATAGTGTTCATAATACCTCATCTCAGAAATATAGACAGATACTGAAAGGCCGAAACTTTGTAATAAAGATGGCGACAAAGATGAGGACAATAGTCCGAATAATGTAAATAGTGTACATAATACCTCATCACAGAAATATAGACAGATACTGAAAGGCCGAAACATTGTAATAAAGATGGCGACAAAGATGAGGACAATAGTCCGAATAATGTAAATAGTGTTCATAATACCTCATCTCAGAAATATAGACAGATACTGAAAGGCCGAAACTTTGTAATAAAGATGGCGACAAAGATGAGGACAATAGTCTGAATAATGTAAATAGTGTTCATAATACCTCATCTCAGAAATATAGACAGATACTGAAAGGCCGAAACGTTGTAATAAAGATGGCGACAAAGATGAGGACAATAGTCTGAATAATGTAAATAGTGTTCATAATACCTCATCTCAGAAATATAGACAGATACTGAAAGGCCGAAACGTTGTAATAAAGATGGCGACAAAGATGTGGACAATAGGCTGAATAATGTAAATAGTGTACATAATACCTCATCACAGAAATATAGACAGATACTGAAAGGCCGAAACGTTGTAATAAAGATGGCGACAAAGATGAGGACAATAGTCCGAATAATGTAAATAGTGTACATAATACCTCATCACAGAAATATAGACACATACTGAAAGGCCGAAACGTTGTAATAAAGATGGCGACAAAGATGAGGACAATAGTCCGAATAATGTAAATAGTGTACATACTACCTCATCACAGAAATATAGACAGATACTGAAAGGCCGAAACGTTGTAATAAAGATGGCGACAAAGATGAGGACAATAGTCCGAACAATGTAAATAGTGTTCATAATACCTCATCTCAGAAATATAAACAGATACTGAAAGGCCGAAACTTTGTAAATAAAGATGGCGACAAAGATGAGGACAATAGTCCGAATAATGTAAATAGTGTTCATAATACCTCATCTCAGAAATATAGACAGATACTGAAAGGCCGAAACTTTGTAATAAAGATGGCGACAAAGATGAGGACAATAGTCTGAATAATGTAAATAGGTTTCATAATACCTCATCTCAGAAATATAGACAGATACTGAAAGGCCGAAACGTTGTAATAAAGATGGCAACAAAGATGAGGACAATAGTCCGAATAATGTAAATAGTGTTCATAATACCTCATCTCAGAAATATAGACAGATACTGAAAGGCCGAAACTTTGTAATAAAGATGGTGACAAAGATGAGGACAATAGTCTGAATAATGTAAATAGGTTTCATAATACCTCATCTCAGAAATATAGACAGATTCTGAAAGGTCGAAACGTTGTAATAAAGATGGCGAGAAAGATGAGGACAATAGTCCGAATAATGTAAATAGTGTACATAATACCTCATTACAGAAATATAGACAGATACTGAAAGGCCGAAACTTTGTAATAAAGATGGCGACAAAGATGAGGACAATAGTCCGAATAATGTAAATAGTGTACATAATATCTCATCACAGAAATATAGACAGATAATGAAAGGCCGAAACGTTGTAATAAAGATGGCGACAAAGATGAGGACAATAGTCTGAATAATGTAAATAGTGTACATAATACCTCATCTCAGAAATATAGACAGATACTGAAAGGCCGAAACATTGTAATAAAGATGGCGACAAAGATGAGGACAATAGTCTGAATAATGTAAATAGTGTACATAATACCTCACCACAGAAATATAGACAGATACTGAAATGCCGAAACATTGCAATAAAGATGGCGACAAAGATGAGGACAATAGTCTGAATAATGTAACTAGTGTACATAATACCTCATCACAGAAATATAGACAGATACTGAAAGGCCGAAACGTTGTAATAAAGATGGCGACAAAGATGAGGACAATAGTCCGAATAATGTAAATAGTGTTCATAATACCTCATCACAGAAATATAGACAGATACTGAAAGGCCGAAACTTTGTAATATAGATGGCGACAAAGATGAGGACAATAGTCCGAATAATGTAAATAGTGTTCATAATACCTCATCTCAGAAATATAGACAGATACTGAAAGGCCGAAACTTTGTAATAAAGATGGCGACAAAGATGAGGACAATAGTCCGAATAATGTAAATAGTGTACATAATATCTCATCACAGAAATATAGACAGATACTGAAAGGCCGAAACGTTGTAATAAAGATGGCGACAAAGATGAGGACAATAGTCTGAATAATGTAAATAGTGTACATAATACCTCATCTCAGAAATATAGACAGATACTGAAAGGCTGAAACGTTGTAATAAAGATGGCGACAAAGATGAGGACAATAGTCCGAATAATGTAAATAGTGTTCATAATACCTCATCTCAGAAATATAGACAGATACTGAAAAGCCCGAAACGTTGTAATAAAGATGGCGACAAAGATGAGGACAATAGTCTGAATAATGTAAATAGTGTACATAATACCTCACCACAGAAATATAGACAGATACTGAAAGGCCGAAACGTTGTAATAAAGATGGTGACAAAGATGAGGACAATAGTCTGAATAATGTAAAAAGTCTTCATAATACCTCATCTCAGAAATATAGACAGATACTGAAAGGCCGAAACGTTGTAATAAAGATGGCGACAAAGATGAGGACAATAGTCTGAATAATGTAAATAGTGTTCATAATACCTCATCTCAGAAATATAGACAGATACTGAAAGGCCGAAACGTTGTAATAAAGATGGCGACAAAGATGAGGACAGTAGTCCGAATAATGTAAATAGTGTTCATAATACCTCATCTCAGAAATATAGACAGATACTGAAAGGCCGAAACGTTGTAATAAAGATGGCGACAAAGATGAGGACAATAGTCTGAATAATGTAAATAGTGTACATAATACCTCATCACAGAAATATAGACAGATACTGAAAGGCCGAAACGTTGTAATAAAGATGGCGACAAAGATGAGGACAATAGTCTGAATAATGTAAATAGTGTACATAATACCTCATCACAGAAATATAGACAGATACTGAAAGGCCGAAACGTGTAATAAAGATGGCGACAAAGATGAGGACAATAGTCCGAATAATGCAAATAGTGTACATAATACCTCATCACAGAAATATAGACACATACTGAAAGGCCGAAACGTTGTAATAAAGATGGCGACAAAGATGAGGACAATAGTCCGAACAATGTAAATAGTGTTCATAATACCTCATCTCAGAAATATAGACAGATACTGAAAGGCCGAAACTTTGTAATAAAGATGGCGACAAAGATGAGGACAATAGTCTGAATAATGTAAATAGGTTTCATAATACCTCATCTCAGAAATATAGACAGATTCTGAAAGGCCGCAACGTTGTAATAAAGATGGCGACAAAGATGAGGACAATAGTCCGAATAATGTAAATAGTGTTCATAATACCTCATCACAGAAATATAGACAGATACTGAAAGGCCGAAACTTTGTAATAAAGATGGCGACAAAGATGAGGACAATAGTCTGAATAATGTAAATAGGTTTCATAATACCTCATCTCAGAAATATAGACAGATTCTGAAAGGCCGAAACGTTGTAATAAAGATGGCGAGAAAGATGAGGACAATAGTCCGAATAATGTAAATAGTGTACATAATACCTCATTACAGAAATATAGACAGATACTGAAAGGCCGAAACTTTGTAATAAAGATGGCGACAAAGATGAGGACAATAGTCCGAATAATGTAAATAGTGTACATAATATCTCATCACAGAAATATAGACAGATACTGAAAGGCCGAAACGTTGTAATAAAGATGGCGACAAAGATGAGGACAATAGTCCGAATAATGTAAATAGTGTACATAATATCTCATCACAGAAATATAGACAGATACTGAAAGGCCGAAACGTTGTAATAAAGATGGCGACAAAGATGAGGACAATAGTCTGAATAATGTAAATAGTGTACATAATACCTCATCTCAGAAATATAGACAGATACTGAAAGGCCGAAACGTTGTAATAAAGATGGCGACAAAGATGAGGACAATAGTCCGAATAATGTAAATAGTGTTCATAATACCTCATCTCAGAAATATAGACAGATACTGAAAAGCCCGAAACGTTGTAATAAAGATGGCGACAAAGATGAGGACAATAGTCTGAATAATGTAAATAGTGTACATAATACCTCACCACAGAAATATAGACAGATACTGAAAGGCCGAAACGTTGTAATAAAGATGGCGACAAAGATGAGGACAATAGTCTGAATAATGTAAAAAGTCTTCATAATACCTCATCTCAGAAATATAGACAGATACTGAAAGGCCGAAACGTTGTAATAAAGATGGCGACAAAGATGAGGACAATAGTCTGAATAATGTAAATAGTGTTCATAATACCTCATCTCAGAAATATAGACAGATACTGAAAGGCCGAAACGTTGTAATAAAGATGGCGACAAAGATGAGGACAGCAGTCCGAATAATGTAAATAGTGTTCATAATACCTCATCTCAGAAATATAGACAGATACTGAAAGGCCGAAACGTTGTAATAAAGATGGCGACAAAGATGAGGACAATAGTCTGAATAATGTAAATAGTGTACATAATACCTCATCACAGAAATATAGACAGATACTGAAAGGCCGAAACGTTGTAATAAAGATGGCGACAAAGATGAGGACAATAGTCCGAATAATGTAAATAGTGCTCATAATACCTCATCTCAGAAATATAGACAGATACTGAAAGGCCGAAACGTTGTAATAAAGATGGCGACAAAGATGAGGACAATAGTCTGAATAATGTAAATAGTGTACATAATACCTCATCACAGAAATATAGACAGATACTGAAAGGCCGAAACGTGTAATAAAGATGGCGACAAAGATGAGGACAATAGTCCGAATAATGCAAATAGTGTACATAATACCTCATCACAGAAATATAGACACATACTGAAAGGCCGAAACGTTGTAATAAAGATGGCGACAAAGATGAGGACAATAGTCCGAACAATGTAAATAGTGTTCATAATACCTCATCTCAGAAATATAGACAGATACTGAAAGACCGAAATTTTGTAATAAAGATGGCGACAAAGATGAGGACAATAGTCTGAATAATGTAAATAGGTTTCATAATACCTCATCTCAGAAATATAGACAGATACTGAAAGGCCGCAACGTTGTAATAAAGATGGCGACAAAGATGAGGACAATAGTCCGAATAATGTAAATAGTGTTCATAATACCTCATCTCAGAAATATAGACAGATACTGAAAGGCCGAAACTTTGTAATAAAGATGGCGACAAAGATGAGGACAATAGTCTGAATAATGTAAATAGGTTTCATAATACCTCATCTCAGAAATATAGACAGATTCTGAAAGGCCGAAACGTTGTAATAAAGATGGCGAGAAAGATGAGGACAATAGTCCGAATAATGTAAATAGTGTACATAATACCTCATTACAGAAATATAGACAGATACTGAAAGGCCGAAACTTTGTAATAAAGATGGCGACAAAGATGAGGACAATAGTCCGAATAATGTAAATAGTGTACATAATATCTCATCACAGAAATATAGACAGATACTGAAAGGCCGAAACGTTGTAATAAAGATGGCGACAAAGATGAGGACAATAGTCTGAATAATGTAAATAGTGTACATAATACCTCATCACAGAAATATAGACAGATACTGAAAGGCCGAAACGTTGTAATAAAGATGGCGACAAAGATGAGGACAATAGTCCGAATAATGTAAATAGTGTACATAATACCTCATCACAGAAATATAGACAGATACTGAAAGGCCGAAACTTTGTAATATAGATGGCGACAAAGATGAGGACAATAGTCCGAATAATGTAAATAGTGTTCATAATACCTCATCTCAGAAATATAGACAGATACTGAAAGGCTGAAACTTTGTAATAAAGATGGCGACAAAGATGAGGACAATAGTCCGAATAATGTAAATAGTGTACATAATATCTCATCACAGAAATATAGACAGATACTGAAAGGCCGAAACGTTGTAATAAAGATGGCGACAAAGATGAGGACAATAGTCTGAATAATTTAAATAGTGTACATAATACCTCATCTCAGAAATATAGACAGATACTGAAAGGCCGAAACGTTGTAATAAAGATGGCGACAAAGATGAGGACAATAGTCCGAATAATGTAAATAGTGTTCATAATACCTCATCTCAGAAATATAGACAGATACTGAAAAGCCCGAAACGTTGTAATAAAGATGGCGACAAAGATGAGGACAATAGTCTGAATAATGTAAATAGTGTTCATAATACCTCATCTCAGAAATATAGACAGATACTGAAAGGCCGAAACGTTGTAATAAAGATGGCAACAAAGATGAGGACAATAGTCCGAATAATGTAAATAGTGTTCATCATAACTCATCTCAGAAATATAGACAGATACTGAAAGGCCGAAACCTTGTAATAAATATGGCGACAAAGATGAGGACAATAGTCCGAATAATGTAAATAGTGTTCATAATACCTCATCTCAGAAATATAGACAGATACTGAAAGGCCGAAACGTTGTAATAAAGATGGCGACAAAGATGAGGACAATAGTCCGAATAATGTAAATAGTGTACATAATACCTCATCACAGAAATATAGACAGATACTGAAAGGCCGAAACGTTGTAATAAAGATGGCGACAAAGATGAGGACAATAGTGTGAATAATGTAAATAGTGTACATAATACCTCATCACAGAAATATAGACAGATACTGAAAGGCCGAAAAGTTGTAATAAATATGCCAATAAAGATGAGGACAATAGTCCGAATAACGTAAATAGTGTACATAATACCTCATCTCAGAATTATAGACAGATACTGAAAGGCCGAAACGTTGTAATAATTATGGTCACAAAGATGAGGACAATAGTCCGAATAATGTAAATAGTGTACATAATACCTCATCACAGAAATATAGACAGATACTGAAAGGCCGAAACTTTGTAATAAAGATGGCGCCAAAGATGAGGACAATAGTCCGAATAATGTAAATAGTGTACTTAGTACCTCATCTCAGAAATATAGACAGATATACAAGTGTTTAGTTTACTCACTATTCAACCAGTGGCTGGGCATTACGTCATTTTTCTCTATCGCCGTTCAAACGGTGGCTGGGCATTACGTCATTTTTCTCTACCACCGTTCAACCGGTGACTGGGCATTACGTCATTTTTCTCTACCAGCGTTCAACCGGTGGCTGGGCATTACGTCATTTTTCTCTACCACCGTTCAACCGGTGGCTGGGCATTACGTCATTTTTTCTAGCACCGGTAAAGCGGTGGTCAGGGCTCAAAGGGTTAAACTTAAAAGACGAGTTGCAAAAACAGTTGACAAATCGTGAAACATGGAAATAGATTGCGTGAATACAAGCTACCTGAGTCGGAATTTGATCCTGCTTCATCCATTCCAGTTTCCGCGTTGTTAGCCGCTACGGCAACAGCTAAATTATGTAAAACATTTTGTTATTCTTCGGTAAAACAATAATGAAAGAACAATTAATTTGCTTGGACCAGCAGAATGATCATCTCCTTTTAATAACGTGGCAAATAATAAAACCAAAGACCAAATTGCAGAAAACAATTCCGGGAGGACCATTAACCGGGAAAGGCGGAAATGAAAATGGAAAGTCCAACAAATAATGAGATGAAAAATAAGTTTTTTTTTGTTTTGTTTTTCTTGGAAGTATTTGCTCAAAGACAAAAAACACACTCTGGTGAAAATGCGGGGTTTAATAACATAGGCAAGCAAGCCATTGAGAGTGAATTTGTTTCTTATTAACTACTTTATAAATCTGTCTAGTGCCAGATAAAAGCAATAATAACAACAAAAATTACAATATGAGCTCTGGTAAAAACATGTAATGATAACAACAAAAAATGCATAATGAGCACTGGTAAAAAATTGATTGCTGATGACATTAGGTTTATAATACCCAGAAGGACAATGCACTCAAGGAGACATGGCACAGTGGATAAAGGCGTTAGTTGGATCCAGTGATAGGACCCAAAGAGTGTGAGTTCAATACCCGGTGAAGGCAGTGGAGAACTTTCAGAGGGAAAAATTAACAGGAGATAACTCATAACAGACATCCATTAAAACATGTCACGTGGAACTAGAACAGTCTACCCCAGTGAGCGAAATAAAGGGTTCAGTTCGACATTCCAACCACCTGAAGAAGGCCGGAGCGTACAACGGCCGAAACGTTGTAATAAATGTTTGGCGACAAAGATGAGGACAATAGTCCGAATAATTTAAATAGTGTACTTTATAAATGTCAGCAAAATTATGTTAAAATTGATAGAATAGGCAAAAAAAAACGCCGCCTAAACCTCAAATACGGAGATATGTATGCAGCAAATACACAAATTCTCCGATTAACATAATACATCCTGCTTATACTCACCGATGCACGTGGGTGCGGGTACTGTAACGTATAGCGACTCGGTACCAGAAATCGGCGGACCGAGTTCAAATTTCAGTCTAGTTCGCTGCATTCACTTTCAATCTATTTGCCCCTCCCCGTTATGGGTTAAAGAGTAATTTGAGACCCGACTCTTCAGCTTTGAGAGCCAGTCAATCTAGGGGAATATAAAGAGACACAGAGAAAGCAAAGAAATGTTTCCCTAGAAATAAGTTTCATTTTTAGCGGGGATTTGGGCGGCTTGAGGTGCAACACGAACGTTTCTCTATCTGTTTAAGATGGAAAAGAAGCAAATGCTTTTTTTCTGTTTGAACTATTATATTTAATATAAATAATATTACCCTTCAATAAGAATAACACAATTGCATCTACTTTGGAAATTGTTGATCTCTCGGTCATAACATTCTTAAGATTTCGATTCAAGGAAGCAGTCAATATCTGTTTTAGCCTCTTTCCAATGTAAAAATAGTTATCCTCTAGAATGATCAGAAAATGATAGCCAGATGGATCAAGGTCTGGAGAGTAAGGAGGATGAGGGAAAAATTGCTTATTTACCGACATGATCTATTCATTAGTGATGATTGTTTCTCATTATCGTGTAAGATAACACGCTCTTACGATTAATCATTGATGCACGCTTTTCCGCCAATTTTTACGCAATGCTTCCAGATGACGACAATGCTTTTTGGCATTGTTTCGTTTTGATTTGGCATTTCATGTTAAATAACGGCCTTCAAAAACAAAGAATAACATTTGGGGGTTTTATTACTTTTTAAACTTATGGCCAGATTGCGTTGAAACACAGGTTCCCGTACAATTACCGGAGAGCTTGATGGATAACCGCTTGGGAATACCCGGTGCTGTAAGCTTTGATATATGGGTGGTATAATGGATAATGGCTCGGAATTATTAAAGGGAGATCCAAGTTCCAATTTCAGTTGGGTTCGTTATATTCACTTATGGGACATTTTTCCGATGCCACAGTCCAAGACATCAGTACTGGGAGAATGAAACGAGGTCAGAAAAGATAAATAAAAATACCCCAATGGTTAAGAATGGAAGGGGGTAATGAGGAACGGGACATAGGCTGTGTCTCTCCTTTCAGTCCTCAATGCCACCGAAGGAGTAACAGCAGAAAAAGAAACAGCAGCAGCAGCAGAAGTTCCGGATGCAGCCACGACGGCAGCAACAGCCTTCAAGAAGCAGTATCAGGAGCAGCAGCAGCCGCTGCAGCCAGAGCAGCCGGAACAAGATTTGCTGCAACAAGCGCAGCCACAGCAGCAATTGGACATCTACACGGAGGTAGAAGACATGGCTTAACCTTGAAAAAGTTTTGGCCGAAGCAGAAAACAGATGGTCATGGAACCAAGACCAAGACCCAATCTACCCCTCCTCTGCTTCACCAGCAAGGACTGAAGAGCCGTTACTGCATCAACAACAGCTAAGGCCTTCTTTACCAGTTAGGGTTCCGCCATCTCCCTCCTCCAAACCATCTCAGAAGAAAAAATGTCCAAAGGAGGAGGCAAACTGGAACCTAGACTGTCTTTCTCGAAGGGCCCTTCCTCTCATAGAAACGCCCACGTGAGAACTTTATTTAAAATTACCACCGTTGACGGGGGATCCCAGGAACTTCCCGAAAGTTTCTGGGGTTATTATTGTAGTAAAACAATTCCGGTGGCAGACTGAAGATCTGGAACCTCATTTCCCGAGCACGGGATGGCGGAGGTTGCCTCACCTGAGCTCACAAATTACTCATTGACGGTCCTGTTTGCTCCACCCTATCTTATATAAGGCGATAAAACTCACCTTCTACAGACTTTGGTGGCATTATTAAAGGTAGACGTGTTAGGTCCTACATAGATTCTGGTAGCCTTGTGCAATCCCACAGAATTTCCTCCAGTGCAGGAATAAGGTCTAGAAAATGACTATCAATTTGGCATGATTGAATGTGAGGAGCTTGATATATCGGAGTAAGTATCGTATAGAATCGGGGATTAATGGAGGAGGTTTCGTCAAACCTGCTCTCTGGTTGTTTCGGTTTGTCGGTGGGCGAGTTGCTTTGTTTCTGGACCAGGGCGCTAGCAGCGGATTACCTCGGCAACCCTCAGTTTTCTCTTACCTGGCAATTGATTCAGAATGCTCTGCCTTTACATATGCTTGGCAGAAATGTCCGATTATTACCGGTGTGGCCGTGGCTGAAAAGAAACGGCTAAGCCCACCTTATTCCATTGTCTGGTGGTGCGCCCGTTCTGAGCGCATGCCGGCGAGTTGACGGCTCGTATCTATCCCGAACATCTTGTGTTCATCGATCTCACGTACGTGTGCGATAATAGGTCTCCCTCGTGATCAGGGCGAAACATTTAGTATCTTTTCCGTTACTGGCCGTGGCAACAATGGTGGTTTGGGTGACGCGAGTGGAGACAATCCTATGAGACGAACGTTATTGTCACCAGGATCTTATTGGATGTTTTGCTTATCGGTTCGGGATGAAGATTAGAATTGATAGAAAGTTTGCTTTCGGCAGGTTTCAGCAATAGGCGTGTGCTAGTTGCGAGCTTGGTTCGCAAGACTCGAGCCAATCTTGATTTCCTTTTCTAGTCTTCTAAACTCACAACGGGAGGGAATTCTGTCAGACCCCATCTCTGGTTAACCTAGTCTCTTTGGTTCACCTAGTTAACTTGAGTGACTGTAATTACCGGCCTAGTAACAGCGTTCTCTTTTACTGTGATCCTTGTCAAGGTTACCAATTTCCGCCAGTTTATTAATCTTCGCTTTTCGACTGGGCGAGCCCCATATATTTTTCCATGCCAAATTGTTTTGTACCTCCCCTACACTAGTGAGTGGGCTTCTTGCTTTTGATTATCCGAAGAATACACCGGCCGCTATTAGTTCTGTGGTTTGGCCGGGCCATACTAACATAGTGTTGTGGTAGGATCCACCTAATTTGCATAGGTGAGTACCGACGATATAAATATGGTTGGTACCGGAAGACATGGAGGCGAATCCAGAGATCCAACTAGAGACTCTGCCCGACTGCGACTTAGTCAACACATTCTCCAGGAACGGTCTTCCCAGGAATATACAAAAGACTACATGTAAATATTGTGTACACTTTCTTGTTTCAATACATTTTATTCTAACTACATTTTGTGTTTGCATTATTATTCCATGCATTAGTCAAGTTTCAACACAGTTTGCATTTTTCATTAGAATGTATTTAGATATATGAATTTTATATGGAATTTTTATATATTGTTTATTATAAAATAGTAAAAATAAAGAAAAGAAAATACACATTTGTACATATGATGAAATTTTAAAGCATCATGGGTATTTTTGTAGGATCCCTAAGAATATGTGGTAGTGTGTTATAAGGATTCGATAGGGAAGGATGGGTTCTTGTGGTGTGTGAGGAAATTGAATGATTCGCACGTCGGATTGGTTAGGTGTAAGATAGCCAGTGTAGAGCAGACTTCCTCTCTTCCCGTCAGGCCTTGTGCCACAGTAACATGAAAGACATGTAAATAAATACTTCCCTTTTTTTTTGCCTTGAAGTCAGAACGCTGCGATCCTTTTTATCTGTGCCTTTTTTTTTAACACCATTCTTAGTTTGTTAATGTTTTGCCTTATTATTGATGCCTTATTGATAGTGTTTTGCCTTAATTTCTGTTGTTTTGCCTTAATTTCAGTTGTTTTGCCTTAATTTCTGTTGTTTTGATTTAATTTCTGTTGTTTTGCCTTAATTTCTGTTTTTTTGCCTTGCATATATTCTTTACTCAATATTATTTTTACCCTGTTCTTTAGTTATTGTTGATTGCAAACTTTGTCAATTCTGTTTTTTGGGCACTTCTGATAATTACATCCAGCCATGGACAATTACTCTACAGGTAATGAGCCCAAATCTAGACTCGGTTTCAACGGAAACAAATCCATATATATATATATATATATATATATATATATATATATATATATATATATATATTAGGTCATCCCATAAGTTCTGTCTGAAATTTAACTTTTTGTTAAAATGAACGAAATTTAAAGAGTATTTTATAATGTCTAATGTAGCAGAACATTATTTTTTTATGTTTAGATGCATTTAAACTGATCAAATATTATTTTAGAGAACAATCAAATTAAATTTTGTTTGATTAAAACCCTGCTAACATGGAAGTACCCAAGAATCATTTGAGGCACATAATGCTTTATGAATTCAAGAAAGGAAACTCAGCAGCCGAAGCAGCTAGAAACATTCACTCAGTTTATGGAGAGGAATGTGTGAATGAAAGAACTTGCAGAAGATGGTTTGCAAAATTCAGAGGTGGAGATTTCACCCTTGAAGATCGAACCGGACGTCCAGTTGAGTTTGATGGAAAGCTTCTTGAAGCAGCCCTTGAAGAAAATCCTGCTTTATCAGTTGAGGAATTGGCAGTGGTTCTCAGTTCAAACCATGCAACTGTTCATCGTCATTTTCAACAACTTGGAAAAGTTCCTAAACTTGGAAAATGGGTGCCTCATGAATTGTCTGAAAACAACCTCAAATCCCGAGTTGACATCTGCTCTTCTCTCCATTCTCGCCAACTTGTTTCATCTTTTTTGGATGGACTTGTGACTGGCGACGAAAAATGGATCTTTTATCGAAATGTTAAGCGTCGTAGACAGTGGCTTGGTAAAGGGGAAGGACCCCAGCCACAGCCGAGAAGGGAACTTCATGGGCAAAAGGTTCTTCTTTCAATCTGGTGGGATTGCCAAGGAATAATCCACTTTGAATTCTTACCACCTAATGCAACAATTAATGCTCAAATATACTGTCAGCAATTAGAGCGTTTGAACCAAACTTTGAGGAAAAAAAGAGCTGCTCTAGTGAATCGAAAACGGGTGATGTTTCATCAGGACAATGCGCGACCACACACAGCAAGAATCACGTCACAAAAGATCGAAAAACTTGTCTGGGAGAAAATTCCTCATCCACCTTATTCTCCCGACCTTGCTCCTTCAGACTACCATTTGTTTCGTAGCTTACAGAATCATATGGAAGAAACAGCTTTTGTAAGACAGGCAGAGGTTAAAACTGACATTTGTGAGTTCTTCGAATCAAAGCCAAAAGAATTTTACAGTAATGGAATTAGTAAGCTTGTTAATAGATGGAAGGAAGTCATAGATAATCAGGGAAAATACATTGTTGATAGAATCTGTAATTAAATGTAACATTTGGTCACTTGTTTTCTTTATTCAAAATTCGGACAGAACTTATGGGATGACCTGATATATATATATATATATATATATATATATATATATATATATATATATATATATATATATATATTGTGCAGTATATATTATATCATAAAGAGGTAATTATACAAAAGAATTAATTAGTCATTTTAATGCAATTAATGGCGAAATCTCTTGCCTAACAAGACTTAATAAGGTATTAACATACTTACAATTCATTGAATAAAGCGATTCTTATGTTTAAATTGTTGTCAGATGGATTTGTTGTTGCCGGGCCGAGTAATTTCAAAAATTCTGGAATATATTATTTGTTTAGTTTAATTTTCGCCCTGTTCTGTTTCTTTCTTTTGTTATTGTTGATTGCAAACTTTGCCAATTCTATTTGCTGGGCATTTCTGCCAATTACACTTAACTATGGCCATTTACTCTACAGGTTATGAGTCCAGAAATAGACTCTGTTTCAATGAAGATAAATCCATGTGTGAACTATGGGATGTAAATTATGTAGGATACACGAGAATCCAAAAATTAAATGAAATGATCTTAGCGCTACACAATCGTCCCAATGATGAAGACTACTGGGAAAAATGCAAATGTATTGATTTGTCAAGTTAATTCAATTTCTTATTAACTGAAGTAACAATGATTTTTCTAGATTTGAATCATTATTTAACCCATAGTTGAGGGGGGTAGAGATGGATTCATACCTTGCTCAGGAGTATTTGTATGCAAGTGAATGTAATTAACTCAACTGGAG
The DNA here is from genome assembly GCA_964036315.1 of Acanthosepion esculentum. NCBI lineage: Eukaryota > Metazoa > Mollusca > Cephalopoda > Sepiida > Sepiidae > Acanthosepion > Acanthosepion esculentum. The sequence goes on along the minus strand of OZ038513.1, from coordinate 72,666,561 downwards.
TTGTATTATGTGTATTAAAATATACGCACCAATCGAATATAATAATTCTTAAATATGCTTTGTCTTGCATATTCTTTGTTTGCTCAATATAATTTTTTCCTGTTCTTTTCTTTCTCTTGCATTTGTTTATTGCACACTTTTATCAATTCTGTTTGTTGCCCATTTCTGCCAATTTTATTTAACCCTGGCCAGTACGTTTGTTCCCAACCTAAGCGTTTCGTTCTAATTTTTCCAGTTTATAACGAGGTGCCTTTTATAAAAAGATACATAAATCATCTGTTGGTAATTTGATATTAAACCACATTATGCTATCTCCTGCCTTGGTTGACAATGGTAGGAAGATCAGTTTACATTTATTACCACCTGAGTAGTATTTATGACAAAGTGCTTTCTTTAAGTGTCTGTATGTGTGCTTTCGTCTCCTCCAATCAAGGTAGAAAACTTGTGACCAATCCTTCAATCAGACTTTCAAACAATAATTGAAGAAGCACATAGAATAGAGATGGGCATTAATGCATATCCTCGGGGTATTGGTGCCAAGAGTAAACAAGCTAACTTTAAACAAACGTCATTAAAAAAAAGCAACTGAACGCTCCTCATGACATCTAATGACAAATAGAACGAAATTCCATCCAACCGAATATTTGATAAACCAAGTTTAGTCGGGTAAAAATCCACAGTAATGGGATCATTCAGCAAATATGCTTGACTGCAAAGGCTTCCGTGACGAAATTGCTATCACATCACGCCAAACACCTTACGATGTGTGTCATGAATAGGCGTACGTTATAACAAAGTATGCGCATGCACCAGTGTGTTTCTGTCTGTATTTTGAATCCTGATGTGGGTAGTATATCTTTGAAGTTTTTGATCATTCTTTTGTTGGTTAAATTTCTTGGTTATCGTAGAATTCGCGTGTGTTGTCGGAATTATGTTTGTTAAATTCTGTGATAATTATTTTTCAGTGAAATATCTGAGCCTTAAGATAGAATGAAATATTTTTGAAGTCCATAGATTTCTTAAAAACTTATTTATATTGTTATTAAAATTTATATTTTAAATTCAGGTCTATATGTTTTTGAATACATTTATTTAAATTTTGAATAATATTAGTTCAATTTAAAATTTAAGTTTAAATTTTCTTTTTAACCATTTTTTCTATTTCTATAGATTAAGTATTCTGGATCACTAATATTAAAACAATTTTCCTTTTATTAGATTTTATAGAATTTTAGAGGAGGTCCTATGCAAGGAGGCTCCACTTTTAGCGGGAAAACAGCATAGCATGATGAAAAAAAGGTCCTAATCTTAATAAAAACAAAGTTTTATCGTCAACATGTTTATGTTATTATTAAGAGGAAAGAACAATGTATTTTTTAATTATTTTTTTAATTTTTTGCTCTTTTCTAACACGTTCGAATTTTTGTTAAAAATCTTGTTTTTTTTACGTCACAGTTGACGTAATAATTAAGATTAATGTTTTTTCCCTTCTTCCGGTGAAAAACACATTGATTTGGAAATACTTGCAAAAATCAAATAACTGTCGGATTTTAATTAAACGTTTAGAACTTATTCATGAATGAATAAAATTGTTTTAGAAATTTCTATTTTTAGAAAAACTTGGTATTTTTTGTATGTTAATCATCTTACTTAATTTCATGAAATTTCGAGAAATTAAATTCCAATTCCAAATTTGTTTCATCAGTTAAAAGCAGGACTTCTTGGAGAATCTAATTTATCAATTTTATTTTCAAACTTCTAATTATTTCCCGAAAATCAGCTCAAAATCGTAAAATGCAAAATGCAATAAAACTTTGACATTATTTAATTAGAGAAACTTTTAACAGATAAGGTCTCCGTAGAACAATAATAAAACTGTCAACAACTTGACATTTTTTGTTTTAGAAAATCTTAATGATGTTTTTTTTTTTTTGCATATATTACCATCCACCGACTTATGTTCATGAAAATTCGAGAAATTCGTTTTTATTTTCAGAATCTTTATAATTAGTTAAAAGCAGGACTTCTTGGGGAATCTAATTCATCAATTTTATTTTCAAACTTCTAATTATTTCCCGAAAATCAGCTCAAAATCGTAAAATGCAAAATGCAATAAAACTTTGACATTATTTAACTAGAGAAGCATTTAACAGATAAGGTCTCCTTAGAACAATAATAAAACTGCCAACAACTTGACATTTTTTGTTTGTTTTTTTTTTTTGCATATACTACCATCCACCCACTTATGTTCATGAAAATTCGAGAAATTCCTTTTTATTTTCAGAATCTTTTTTATTAGTTAAAAGAAGGACTTCTTGGAGAATGTAAATCATCCAATTTGGCTATTCAAATTGAAAATCTGCCCCGAATTGTAAACTAAAAATATAATCAAACTATGACATTATTTAATTAGGTAAACTATTAAGGACACTGAAGAAATATTTTTTGTTTCGATGAATAGTGAGTTTTACAAAAAAAATTTCACTTTTTTAGATTTTAATTATAATAAATTATAATAATTTAAAAATCGTTTAAAATTCTGTATTACTTTTTTCCTATATGTTATATTTTAATTAAGTGGAAACGAAATTTATGAATCCAGAATTGAAAAGATTAAAAAAAATGAGGTTTGGCTATTCTATTTTTAAATACTTTTTATTTTGATTGTTCCCTTTTTTTAATCTATGATAGCCTATGTCATTATGAAAAGGTCAAGTGTTTGGATTGAGGAAAATAGAAAAATGTTTTTTAGCTAATGTTAATTAAAGTTTATTAACTATTTGATGTGTACCCGAAGTAGGGGCCACGGAAGGAAAACACGGAACACGGGTTAGAGGTAAGAAAGATATATTAAAAGGAAAAGTTACACAGAATAGTGTAAGAGTAAGCAGAGCTTACTATCCAGTGGTGTCCGATATTGGTATCGTACGCGGCTGCGCATTACTGGTGCTACTCCCATGATACTACCATTCACATAATAATATGGTACTGGGAGAGTCCATGATGTAGGAAAGTATCGGTCTCACAACTTAAAAAAAAGGGTATTTAATCATTTAGCTTTTAATGCTTAAACAATAAAAAATTTACAGATCACTGTGTCAATTTTCTTGCTTACTTATCTTTATTTTATTTTCATCTGTTATTAAATTTTAAAATTAATTTAAGAAATGTTTATAGTATTTTATTTTTGTTTATTTTTTACATTAAGCTTCTTCAAACGTAACTAATAGTCAATAAAATATTAGATAATTGCTGAAAATATGTTAATTTGTAAAAATTACTTAGTTAAAAGCGTCGACTTAGATTTCGTAAATTTATGTTAATTCTGGCCATCCATACTAACTGCCATCACCTCGGAACTTATCGATACGTCAAAATGATGAATACGTTAAAGATGAATGAAAAACAGGGCCCGTCGTTAAAAATGCTTATATATTACTTTTTATGCTTTAAGTAGGTAATGTTTAATTCAAATCAGAATAATTTAACTTTGCATTTTCTAATTTTACTCAAATAACGTGTCACAAATATATATTTTATTTTGGTGAGATATTTTAAAACCGATAATTTTGTTTTGTTTACAAGTTTCTAAAAATTAAGAAAAGAGACGCTATTAAGGAAATTTTCTGAAATCGGCCAAAAAGTAGAGATTCCGATCTATATAATTTATATTTTGTAATGAACGGCTTCGTAAATTAATGTAAATGGGAGATAGGTTTTATCTGAGCGTCTGTGCGTGTAGAGCACATTTATATATAGAGGCTTGAACATGCATCGGATTTTTCTAATTTAGTTTGATTAAGTGTATAGGGTTAGACTTAAGATTGTTATAGAATAGTAAGAATTATTAATGTAATTCTTTTTTGGAAAGTAAAGTAAGTGTTAAGGTTTAGTTATTGAATTAGTATTTAATTTAAATGTAAAGCATTGGATTGAAATTTGCAAGAACAAGTCCAGCGTACCTCGTTATGAATTCCAGGGAAAATAGCGCCAATCAAAACCGGATGTAGCAAAATACAAGACTATATAGGAGGGAAGGGGGGAAAGTCTTTATTTCATTGGCTGATGTTGACTGACGTATGTCAATAAGAACGGTCGGAATCCTTGCCATATCTTAAATCTTTTTTTGTAATGTCGAGGTGCGTAGCACAACGCTATCAAGGAAGCGGCCTGAATCTTTTGGAATCAGGTTGGGGTTGCTGTTTGAGTCGATATGATGCCAAACCCGAAATCGGCAATGAAGAGTGCATCTGAAATGTATTACACTACTTAGTTAAAATACACCAGAATATTTTACTTACTGGAAATAGTAAATTTAATCATTTAGCTTTCAATTAAAGTTAAAATGAAATCTCCAAGAATGCTTTTTCATTTTTTAAATTCATTTTAAATCTTACGAATCGAAAATTTATGCCGAATTAGAGGTACCTTCTTATACGATATGTAATTTCTTTAAATATATTAAAGACAATGAAAAAACAATGAAATTCATATCGTATGTTGTATTTGATTTGGTTTCTGGTGATGGGAATCAATTTAAAAGAAATTTAAATAGCACACTTGATCTCCGATTAACTTTTATGGAATCTATATATAAAATACTGTGACTTCCGTTTGTCTCCCCGTACGTCCATGCGTCTCACCTTCTAAGATAACCATACATTGACTGATCGAATCCAAAGTCTGGGGAGAAATGCAAACAGTTACGTGGGTACAGAGTACTGTTAGTTTTACCAGGGTGCTTAGCTTAGTACAATAAATTTTAACTATTTAACGGTAGGGGCGGTAGTCAAAAGTTTTATTATTTAAGATACAAAGTGCTCCTTCTATTTTAAAACGTATTTTCACAACCAAATCAGATAATTCAAGTTTTATGGATTGCTATGCGAAATTGAACGAAATGTAGAATTTGTAAATCTCAACAAAAAATGTTAGCTATAACTTCAATAATATTAAATAATGTGAGTTTGGCAATTCTAGTTTAGGTAAAATTTACTTTTTAACATTCGCGATTAGGAGTGACTAATCTTTAGTCATATGGAGAGAAAAAACGATTTCTAGTTTCAGTATTTATTGTATTTCTTCACCAAATGGTGGCAATGGCATAGATGATCTCCTGCTTTAGATCAGTGAGGTCCTGTATCCTTGTTCGTGTTATGGTCCAATATCCTCGCACCACGGTTATGGCCCAAGGTTAGCACCTAGGAAGAACAACACGAACACAAAAGTAGGAATAACAAAGATAAATTACAACAGAATAATAATACAAGAAGTTGAAGGTGTTCGTATGACTGTCAGTCTGGTTTAGAGTGAAGTACTATTGTCTCGACTCATTCCATCTCGACTCGTTCCACTTCATTCTATCGTATCTCTTGAGAGACGCAGTCTTTATAATATCAGGAAGAGTTCATTATGTCGTTAGAGATAAGATCCCATAACAGTTCGATGCATGATATCTTTAACATAACCCCAATGGCACGTGGAACTAGAACAGACTACCCCAGTGAGCGAAATAAAGGGTTCAGTTCAACATTCCAACCACCTGAAGAAGGCCGGAGCGTACAACGGCCGAAACGTTGTAATAAATATGGCTACAAAGATGAGGACAATAGTCCGAATAATGTAAATGGTATTGAAATAAGAGTTGTGCCTATCGTAATTGGAGCAATTAGGGGTAATTCTGAAAAGCCTTTTAAAGAGGCTTTGATAAAAAAAAGAAATTAAAAATATAACTGTAACAATGCAGATATGATCGTATAGAATACCGAGTAATGTTCTGTAGTATTGAGACACTCGGCTATCAATAAACCGCTAGTTTATCCCACTGCTGCCTATTCGTCTTTTTCTGTACTACGGGAGTTATCATACTTTTCCACAATTTTCTATTTTTTGTCACACTTTTGTAATATTGTCTTTTTGCTTTCTCTCCTAATCCCTGTTTTGTCAGCCATCAACACTCGTTCGTTTGGTGAGTTTGGCGCTGATTACCTGTCATTATTTACTTCCATATATACTGTGAGTGTCAAAGTTTCTAAGCCCCCTTTCCTCATTAAATGTCTTATAATTTTTAAGTGTCTCTTTTGATGTCAAGTATAAGTATGAATTTCGTTTCCATTTTCTCTCATATTTCGCCGTTGTTCACATGTTAAGACGATGGGTTTCCTTGCATGCTTATGGAGAACCGAATTTCTAATGATTCAAGTCTCTCCTTCATTTGTGAAGAGTTTTCCAGCATTCACAGCCACATAGGAGTGTGACACACCCGGCGTGGTTTAGGGTCGATGTCTTGGTAGCGGCACCAATATGTGCCTCACACCGATCGTCACAGCGGCAATATGTGACACCCACTGGCGGTCGAATCCTGGTTTACCACGGCATCAATATGGGACGCCGACTGGTGTGGTCGCTTTGGTAGCAGCGCCAATATGTGACACCCATTGGCGGTCGAATCCTGGTTTACCACGACACCAATATCGGACGCCGACTGGTCACGTCGCCAATATGTAACACTGCGCCGTCGGCTCGTGGTCAATTCCCAGTTGCGGCGCGAAGCTATAAGGGTTCTTCCACCAGCGTTTTGGGGTTGACTCTGTCGCTGCCACTATTCTGTGTCCCCGTCGATCTGGTCGTTTCCGGTTTGATATCAGCTTTGTCGTTCCCAGCTCGCCTCCAACGCCTGGTTGCCGAAGTAACTGCTTTGATCCCCAGTCTAACCTACCCACGTTGTGATTTTGATCTTAGGTAGACGAAATCAATAAGGCGTCGGGTCGTAGTGCAAGTTGAATCCGGGGTAAAGGTGATACCGCACAAGCGTAACTAAAAGAAATAATAAAACAAACTCAAGAGGTTCAAATATGTTGAGAAATAACAATTATCTTTATCTGTCTGTTGAATACAGGAGTGCGTTTCTCTCCCAGCCCGTTTCTATGGATTCGTGACACTTTTGCGTTTCTTAAACGAGTTTTGGTATCTTAAGTCGTTCTTCAATGAAACTTGCTTTTGGTAGGAAGACTAAGTCTAAAGGCGTGGAATCTTGGTCAGCTTCTGCGCGGCGCTATTTTCCAACTCGTACTCAACTGGAACTAACTCTGGAACTGCCTGGAACGCCCGGGGACGTTCGTTTATATGGACACCGACCAAAACCCGGTGTAGGGCCGGACGTGGTTTGGGTTCCTCGATAATTCTCGATTCCCGACAAGAATTCTCTTTGTCCTCAGGACAGGAAAATTAATTACTTCCCATTTTTGGAAGATTATTCACCTTCCATTTCGGGGTGGGGGGTTCTCCCTCATCCGTGACGAGAGGTCGGAGGAGAATTATCCTCCTAGACTCTTCCTTTCTCATACTGGTATCTCATACCAATCCTCTCAGTGGGTGTTAACAACTTCCCCACCTTTCTCATACATTCACCTTCGTCTATCACTCATGCCACCACTTGGCCAATGATCGCTCGGCAGTGTGGGTGTGGCTAGACTGGCCCTCTTCAAATTATTATCCAGAATCCTATTTATTGGCCAAAATTTTTATGAATTCCACATTGCCATAATTAAATTTTTTCATCATATCTTCTCTTTTCCCTGAACTACCCAAAATCCACTTAGCAGAATTTCTACCGATCATTAATCACTGTCAAAACCCGACACCTGGTTTATCCGCTAGTCAACTTTTAACTGGCTGGTCGTATTTACATTGATTATCAAATTCTTTATTTTTCTCGTGTCTTAAAATCCTCTTATCACCAGATGCTCATTTGTGACGACGCTGTGTCTGTCATCAACAGTTTGAATAAGTAATAATAATACTTTTTTTACGCGATTCCCTTCTCATGCCAAGATCCGTACGGGACCAGGAATTAAAAATTAAATGGTATCTCTGAAAGATAACTAATATTGATTTTCTCTGCCTGTATGCAGTTGACCGGAGCCGAAATTTTTTTATGGCCGCCATGTGCGGTTGGTTTTGTCATTCTTTCCCGAATTCTTTTTCCCTTGGCGCGTCACTATCTTAACATGAATTAATTTTGACAGAATCTTAAATCTCGCTTTCTCTTACGGATTTTGCGAAACGTATCCTTCTTCGTAAATGCAATAAAATCTTTTCCCATTTTTTTTTTAAATGTCGCTCAGTCTGTCTTTCGATATAGCTCTTTCTCGCCTTAAGTATTTTCCGTTTTTAATTTCTATGGTTAATTAGTTAGCCAATTACCATAGCTAAATAGTGTCACAGGAGAACCAATATTACATAACATATCAGTCCTCTTTCTGACGAAATTTTTCTCTTTCTTCATACTTTGCTCAGCTTTTGCAAGCCATCTTTCGATATCCCAATACGTCGTTTAACCACTAGTTGATGAAAGTAAATCGGTTTTTTTTTTCATTTGAAATAAAAAATAATTAGACGGCATAGTCAATCCAGAATTTGTTGAGTTGAAACTGATTCGAAACCTAACTAGTTCACTAGTTGATCATTGATTTTTATCTCTCATTTCAGTCGTATCTACAGAGATTATACAAATGATCGACAGATGGACGATTCTACGTTTTATAATTCCTACCGATCAATGGCTGCAGCCAACTGCTCAACTTGTCTTTACACGTTTGACTGGAGATGATTAATTCGCGCGGAAAAACTGAAACGGAAATCTCAAAGATTCTCAATTCACTGAAGCAGTGACCAGAAGCGTAAATAACATAGACATTAAAAACAAAGAAATGTAAACGTCGCTCTAATTTAGTGACGTCACGTTTATGCTTCATTATGACGTCATTGATTCTTTTATAGTGGATTAAGCAAATTTGATGCCTCGAAGAAATTTCGATTGTCCCGATTCCCCGGGAACTTATTGAAATATATATTTTCATTCTCCTGTCTATTCAATTTGGAAATTGATTAATTCCGAAATTAAAATATATAATTAATTTCTTAAATCAGATGTAAGTTTGATGAGCATTTAAGATGCATTTGTGTGTAGAACATTTTTTTTTAAATCGAATCGTTTGTTTAATATTTCTTCTATGCTATTCTCATTCAGGACGTCGCCGATCTTGGCTCTCCACATTTTCCCATCCTTTGTACCTCTTACTAATATCTGCCTCTTCACTATCTCTCCTAAACACGATTCTGTCGTCACATTTACGCAAGTTCGTTAGGTAAGTTATGCGCTGTTAAAAACAAAGATGCCTTCCAAAACCTGAGCAAAGTATTAAGAAACAGGAAAATAATAGAAACAAAGAAAAGAGTACGAAACTCTTATGTAATACCATTCATTCTATATGGCTGTGAATGCTGAACAATCTCCTCACAGATGAAGCGACTTGAAGCAAAAGAAATGTGGTTCTACAGAAGGATGCTGAGAATACCATTGACTGAACACGTGATTAAGTTTTAGAGAAAATGTAAGCAAAACGTTCACTTATACTTAACATCAGAAAAAAACAGTTAAAATTTCTGTGGCAGATAATGAGGAAATAAGGTTTGGAAAATTTGATACTCACAGGATAGATTCAGGGCTTTGAGGTCAGACGAAAACAATGCATAAGGCACCTAGCGAGGTTGAGTGCATGGATATAAGAACAGTGTAGCAGATAAAAGAAAAAGAAAATCATTAAGGACCTCAAAGGAAAGGAAATTGTGGAGAGCCATGATTGCCAGAGTCCTGAATGATATTGTCCAGCATTTACTGGCATATAGAAAGACTGATATTATACTTAATGCAAGAAATACTATTATAGCTACTACTTATTCGTTTATGTACCATGTCCTTTCAGAATATGATTGGTTATTACCCTCTACAATTTCCTGCTTTTACTCTATGTAACTCTTTCTAGCCTTTGTTCAGCTATTGATTTACATTCACCAAGTAGCTTTACTTGCATCTTTCCTCTTCTTCTCTTGACTTCAGTGCACCCAGTAAGTTTTATTCTCCAAGCGTTCTTTCCTTGTTTAGGTACATCCAGAATTTCACCTGTCTCGTTTTGTTGTTATTAATTTCTTTCTTTCGTAAAACTGTCTCGATTTTATACACCCTCTCTTTCAACTATAGGTCATACCAAAGATTACACCTGAATGAGAATTAATTAAGATATTTAAGGTTTGAAATACACCATTGCGCAAATTAATTGAAACAACCGAGTTAGTTTCCTTTCTTTCAACATACGGTCAGTTTAAAACCCACTGGAGTGACAGGGTGTAATAGATTTGTATTTTTTTCCTCAGATTAGGTCATTTGCAGTGGTGCGCAGTAATATGAATCTATTTTCGGAGTGTATAATGAAATTTGCTTGGCCTTGAAAAATATTACGTCATCTGTGATTGCATCAGATTTGTATCACGCCCAGACCATATTATCTCGACTGTCGATTAGTTGTCCTACGGCCACTGTCTGCGACGGATGTTATTCCAAGGAAGCGTACGAAAACTGTAACACTGCACGAACACACTGGCAAGCCTTTCAGAGAGATCGTGGATATTGTTGCTGTCAGCCTTTCTTCTGTCAATTGTGTCATCAAGACGAAGAAACAAAGTGGATCCATCAGTCCAAAACGTAAAAGAAGAGTAAAAACAACGCCAAGAGACAACGTATACGTGATCTGGGAGACTGTGAAAGATCCTAGGAAGACAAGTGATGCCATAAAAAGAGATTTACAAGGTCAGGGGGTGGCTTCTAGCTGTTGGACGCAAGGCAAGGCGACCCGTGAAAAAGCAACTTTGACGAAACCTATGAAGGAAAAATGTTACAAACAGGGCCTGAAATACAAAAAATGAACGTAAGAACAGTGGAGAAAAGGTATTTTCCGTGACGGGAATAAGTTTTTTGTTTGAGGACAAAGAAGCCAGTATGTTCGCAGGTCAGTTGGAGGAGAAACTTTGAGAGTGTCACATTAATCAATTCGTAAAGCATCCCTTGAAAAAGATGTTTTGGGGCTGATTTAGTTATAACGGAGTTTTGCATGTCGTTGAAGACATGATGGGCGAACCGCAGTATATCGAAGTTCTCAGAAGAAGAGTCGTTCCAGAGCTGAATAAGAGGTTTCCTGATGGATCCGTTATTTTTCAGCCCCGTGCCATACCTCAAAACTTGTGAAGGGACTTTTTACCAGTGAGCAAATCAAAGCATTAGACCGGCCCGGAAACTCTCCTGATTTAAATCCAGTCGAGAATATCTGTGGTCAATCTTCAAGGAACGACTTCGTGGAATGGACTGTACGACGATAGAGAAGCTCGTTACGACCATTATAGGCGTGTGGTACTGGGACCTCAAAATCAATGAGGACTGCTCCAAATCAGTGGATTCCATGCCAAATCGCATCAAAGAGCTTTTAAAAAATAAAGGTGGACATACTAAGCACTAAACATGTTCACCGAGTCATGTTTCATTTGCAAAAATACGAAAAGAAAGAAATAATAACGGAATTATTCGTTTTGTTTCAATTAATTTTCACATGGCTTTCAGTCATTACACGTGGATATATCGGTTCTCGTACGATCACCGAAGTTAAGCAACTTTGAACCTAGGTATCTGCTTGGGAATACCAGGTGCTGTAAGCTTGGGTGTGCGAGTGCAGTAATCGGATGGCCGGGTACAAGTACTTGGCTTCCATCTATTCACTTAGACTCAAATGCCCTTCAGACAGGTATGAATCCATCTCTTCTTCTCCCCAGCTATGGGTTAATTAGTAAGACGTATTTCTAAACCATTCTTATCTTTTTAAAAATTATTACAATCTAAAAATAATTTCTGGCTTTAATTTAAAAGGGTTGATAAATCGTAAAAACGAATATTTTCGGCTTTAAAAAATGTACAAAAGCATTATTGACATTATTCGGACTGTTATCCTCATCTTCATTGACATATTCACAATATTTTCTTCAGGTGATCGGAATTTCGAACGGAATCCTTTATTTCGTCTACCGAGGTAGATTTTTCTAGTTCCACGTGTCAGGCCTCTTCCGAATGCGTCAATTACTTCCCTTTAACATTACCTGAAAACAGACGGAGTGTACAACGGCCGAAATTTTGTGAATATAGCAAGGAAAATGAGGATAACAGTCCGAATAATATAAATAATGCAAATAATCGTAGAGACCTTATCTCAGGTATATAGAGGCCAAAACGTTGTGAATATGGCCATGAAGATAAGGATAAGAGTCCGAATAATGTAAATAATACAAGTAATCATAGTACCTCATCTCAGCGATATAGAAACCGAAACTTTGTGAATATGACAATGAAGATGAGGATAACAGTCAGAATAATGTAAATAATGCAAGTAATCATAATACCTCATCTCAGAGATATAGAGGCCGAAACGTTGTGAATATGGCAATGAAGATAAGGATAAGAGTCCGAATAATGGGAATCATGCAAGTAATCATAATACCTCATCTCAGAGATATAGAGGCCGTAACTTTGTGAATATGAAAATGAAGATGAGGATAACAGTCTTAATATTGTAAATAATGCAAGTAATCATAATACCTCATCTCAGAGATATAGACAGATATTGAAGAATCAAATCGACTAAGTTTCGTAATAAACTACAAGTAATTATAATCTAATTTTTGGAAAAATGGAATCGGTGCAATGATGAATGCATTTCAGCGTATCACAATATTTAAAAACAATGATGAAAAGCGGTGTTTGAAATCAATAAAATGCGTTAAAGCCACGAAGAAAATGTTTACAATCTTCATCTGAAAACAGAGTGGGTGTTAGCTGTCTTCAAAATTAACTTATATGCAATCCGAGTTAAAACAGTTATGCTGACACAAACATTTCCGGTATTCAAATAAATTCATAGCGTCATTATTCAGTCATCGAAGTACGTTCGATAGTTTCCAATGACCTTATTCTCTTTCAACCAAATTATGAATTCGGACATAACAGCTTTCGTTCTGAATCGATGAATTTTTGCTGGAGGTTCTTAATATTCTTGGAACAAAACAAGTCAGTGCTTGTTAACACTCTTGAAAATATGTCGCTTGTCGAAAATTTTTCTTTTCTTTTAATTATTTCATCCTAATTATGGCAATAAAGCCACTATGACATATTAATGAGTGTGAAAGAATAAGAAAAATAAAAACATTATTAAGGCGATAGAACAATAACAGAAGAGGAATGAAGAAGACAGTAGATAACGATTGACATTGCATTTAAATATTTGAAGATCAAAGTTGGCTGAGATGCATAAGGCCGGAAGAGATTTCCAAAAGTGAGAATTGTGTGAAAAAAGAATGTTAGCATAGAACTTAGAGTTAAAGCTAAGCTATTTCGACTGCCAAATGACGAGCACGTTTTGTCAGTCTAGCTACCATAGAACAAATTTCCTCAGAAGAATTACCATGAAAGTATTTCGTTCTAGCACAATGTTTGTTTGCCCCGTCGCATTTGCAATATGAACATGTCACTGTCTTAAAGCAGAATAACCAGAAAAATTCCTCATATAAAATAGAAAGCGAAATTTATTTTCGTTTCCACTCTCTCAGATGAGCGAATCAACACGTTCAATATTTCTATAAATTCAACTGCTCCTCGGTCTGACCCTTCATTTTGAATTTTTTTCTACCCGATTACGCTTTTTTAACGATAATAATGATATAGCGATACATTAAAAGTGGCGAGAAGATGTGGATTCAAGCCTTTTCCAATGCACGTAAGTGAATATAACGAACCCGATTGGAATTAGATCTCTTTTCAGAAGCTTACAGCACCTGGTATTCTCAAGCGGTTACCCATTTAGGTACGGAACAGACTTGACGTTGCTTAACTTCAGTGATCGTAGGAGAACCGGTATATCAGCGTGATTTTTTACGGAAACAAAATTGCATTTACACAAAAAAATTCATAAAGAACCTGCATTTACAAGAAATAGAAACTTGCATATCTCCATGACACTTCTAAGATTTCCATAAAATTGGATAAAAGCCGGCGCTGGGAACTGATGCATCAAATTAAGTTTACATATATATATATATATATATATATATATATATATATATATATATATATATATATATGAAGAAATATAGTCTTAAAGTGTGCTATATTTATGGGATAAAGTGCTCAATATCAGAGATTGAGCGTGTGTAAATATAAAAGTGAACATAGAAGTCAACACTTAGAGGCGACAGTCTGTTTCATGCTACATGCAATCGTCAGCTGCCTGACGATTGCACTAGCATGAAACAGACTGCCGCCTCTAAGTGTTGACTTCTATGTTCACTTTTATATATATATATAAATTATGGCATTTCTTCAATTTGGAAATTGCTTGAGTAAAGTTTTTAGCACCAATATGTGCACGTCTTTGGGTGTGCGCGTTGGTGTGTATGTACTCAAGAGCCACTCAAGATAGAGGGTTACTGAATAACGTGTATATAGTGAATAAATCTAATAGTAGTTGGTACAAAGTGCAGGTTATGAGGATAGGGAGGATAGGATAGATAACGATTGACGCTTAATTTGATCAGAAGGGTTTGAGCCTGTTCCAAAAAGTATTATATTTTCGGGAGAGGGGGGCGAAAGTAAAGAGGAACTGATTTCTTACATTACGAATACGGGGAAACGCGAGTGATTCGGGTCCGTAGAAGAGGCATAACGTGTTCTAGCTGTTTGACCCCTTGGAGCTAACCATAGAGGCTCATCTGAATATTTGCTATGGATGTTGCGATAGGTTAGGGACTACCTCGCGACGTTGCATTTGTGAGAAAGAAACGGCAATGTCAAGAATAAGTCTTCGTTCACAAGACTGGGCAAATGATTTGGGAATAAATCAAGGTGAGGATTGAGTCTTTCCTGACACAATATGGAAGCGATACTCTATTTTTAATCTAATCTGACAATGTGACAGGTTTGTTATAGGAGTCGATAGAATGAACCGACAATTTTTTCTAAGATCTATGTCAGTGATTCTCAACGTGGTCCAGGTAGACCAACAGTGGTCCACATAGCATTTTTAGTGATCCACAGAGAATTCGGGACCAGGAAAAATGTTAGACATTTCTCAAAAATGTATCTAAATTATTCATACTTTGAAGAATTAAAAAAAAAGGAATATTTTGTTTAATTACACACATCATTATTATCTTTGAAAATGTTGAAATTACATACATATTATGCAGTGCTATATTTATATTATTTCTTATCATATATATTTATTATGAACGGACTAAAATTGCATGACATCATCAAAATTGATTATGATACCTTGCGTGGGAAACACCAAGATCAAGGTAGTCACTAGTTGAATGGACTAAGACTGAATGACATCATCAAAATTGATTATGATATCTTGCGTGGGAAACACCAAGATCAAGGTAGTCACTAGTTGAATGGACTAAGACAGAATGACATAATCAAAATTGATTATGATATCTTGCGTGAGAAACACCAAGATCAAGGTAGTCACTAGTTGAATGGACTAAGACTGAATTACATCATCAAAATTGATTATGATATCTTGCGTGGGAAACACCAAGATCAAGGTAGTCACTAGCTGAATGGACTAAGACTGAATGACATCATCAAAATTGATTATGATACCTTGCGTGAGAAACACCAAGATCAAGGTAGTCACTAGTTGAATGGACTAAGACTGAATGACATCATCAAAATTGATTATGATACCATGCGTGAGAAACACCAAGATCAAGGTAGTCACTAGTTGAATGGACTAAGACTGAATGACATCATCAAAATTGATTATGATATCTTGCGTGAGAAACACCAAGATCAAGGTAGTCACTAGTTGAATGAACTAAGACTGAATGACATCATCAAAATTGATTATGATAACTTGCGTGAGAAACACCAAGATCAAGGTAGTCACTAGTTGAATGGACTAAGACTGAATGACATCATCAAAATTGATTATGATATCTTGCGTGAGAAACACCAAGATCAAGGTAGTCAGTAGTAGAAAGGACTAAGACTGAATGACATCATCAAAATTGATTATGATATCTTGCGTGAGAAACACCAAGATCAAGGTAGTCACTAGTAGAAAGGACTAAGACTGAATGACATCATCAAAATTGATTATGATATCTTGCGTGAGAAACACCAAGATCAAGGTAGTCACTAGTAGAAAGGACTAAGACTGAATGACATCATCAAAATTGATTATGATATCTTGCGTGAGAAACACCAAGATCAAGGTAGTCACTAGTAGAAAGGACTAAGACTGAATGACATCATCAAAATTGATTATGATATCTTGCGTGAGAAACACCAAGATCAAGGTAGTCACTAGTAGAAAGGACTAAGACTCAATGACATCATCAAAATTGATTATGATATCTTGCGTGAGAAACACCAAGATCAAGGTAGTCACTAGTAGAAAGGACTAAGACTCAATGACATCATCAAAATTGATTATGATACCTTGCCTGAGAAACACCAAGATCAAGGTAGTCACTAGTAGAAAGGACTAAGACTGAATGACATCATCAAAATTGATTATGATATCTTGCGTGAAAAACACCAAGATCAAGGTAGTCACTAGTAGAAAGGACTAAGACTGAATGACATCATCAAAATTGATTATGATATCTTGCGTGAGAAACACCAAGATCAAGGTAGTCACTAGTAGAAAGGACTAAGACTCAATGACATCATCAAAATTGATTATGATATCTTGCGTGAGAAACACCAAGATCAAGGTAGTCACTAGCTGAATGGACTAAGACTGAATGACATCATCAAAATTGATTATGATATCTTGCGTGAGAAACACCAAGATCAAGGTAGTCACTAGCTGAATGGACTAAGACTGAATGACATCATCAAAATTGATTATGATATCTTGCGTGAGAAACAACAAGATCAAGGTAGTCACTAGTAGAAAGGACTAAGACTGAATGACATCATCAAAATTGATTATGATATCTTGCGTGAGAAACACCAAGATCAAGGTAGTCACTAGCTGAATGGACTAAGACTAAATGACATCATCAAAATTGATTATGATATCTTGTGTCTGAAACACCAAGATCAAGGGAGTCACTAGCTGAATGGACTAAGACTGAAAGTCATCATCTAAATTGCTTCTGATATTCTGTTTTT
This sequence comes from Acanthosepion esculentum, assembly GCA_964036315.1. NCBI lineage: Eukaryota > Metazoa > Mollusca > Cephalopoda > Sepiida > Sepiidae > Acanthosepion > Acanthosepion esculentum. The sequence continues at coordinate 72,649,499 of OZ038513.1, read as the reverse complement.
ATTCTTGCTTACTAAAATAAATTTCAAAATTTAAATAGACTACTTTGTCTTTTATTGAGTATTTTAGTGTGAAAATTGAACCGCCTAAAATTAAAAGTAAGAGTGTGCCATTTGAATTTTTGAAGAAAGAAAATGATCCATGGGCTAAAAAAGGCTGATTAGCACTGATCTATATAATCGAAATACTTTAAAATTATATTATTTACAAAATAAGCAAAGAGGCCTTGTTCATTCAAACATAAGCAAAATAATTCCGTCAAGTTATGAAGAACGAATCTAAATGTTTTGACGGTAACTTGTGTTGTCGACTTCGAAATACATTAGTTTTCTTTGGCGTTATATCGACATCTAATGCACTGATCAAAATATTTTCAGCTTTCCATTTGTATTTCGCCGCTAATTTTTAAAGGAGAGTAGTTGATTTTTTTACGAGCTGTTTAGCGAAAAAAGAAAGAAAAATATCACGAATTGTTTTCCAAGAGTTGAGACACAAATAACACTTAAAATCTTTGGGGATTTCAGAACAGAACTGACGTTTACCAATTTCGAAAAATATTTTGATTTTGTTAAAAGTAGGTTAGCAATTCATATATTGTAATCTTGGAGACATGCTACAGCGACAAAGTTTTGATAAAGAAAACTGACATTTCTTCACGTTCTTAGTATGACATACATGGGGGGAAAAAAACAACAACATCGTAAAAGAAATAGAAAAAAAGTGCATTTCAACCATGTGTAAGCGACAAAGATGGCCACGATTTTCTTTCTGCTTACCCACCACCCTTGGGAAAAACGCAAAGACCGAAGTAAATGAATCTTCTTTCGTTGCGTATCTGTTAAGTATTCAATCCAAAAGCATCTTTCAGTCTTTTTTTTTTGCCTCTAAAATATTTGGAACAGAATCTTCTTTGTTTTATTTATTTACTTAATTTTCTTACAACGATGTTCGCCTTGTGCAAGACCCAAGAGCCACTCGAGGTAGAGGGTTACAGTAAAAAAAGCGCAGTTTATGGGGATATGTGGGGAAGACAACGGTTAGCCCTAAACTTGAAAAGGTTAGGCTTGTATGTACATAGATACGAGAAAACGGGAAACTTTTTTAGAAACAAACAAACGAGTTTTGAGCCTTTATATGCTATTAATATTCTTATATACCCGGGGATGCTGCACAATCTCCTCACAGATGAAGAGAAATCAGACTCCAATATCGTAAAAGTTTGACTTGAGACAGCAGAATAAAAGTACATCCACTTATAAGATGGCAAATATTAGAAAGGGTATTAGCACTTAAGTGAATGTAATAAATTTCAGTGGAAACCGAACCGAAATCCAATAATAATCGAATAATATAAATATATATATATATATATATATATATATATATATATATATATATATATATTTGTCATCCACAGACAGACTGTTTCGCTGTGTGTCTAGACGTCCGGTTGCCTCTAGCTAGGATCGAAACCCGACTGAATTTGCGTCAGTCGGAACTTCTACCAGTAAGCACGCCAGGGATGAAGGTGAATTTTAGCGTGTTTATTTTTTTAGATTTTTAGATAAACACACAGTGACTGACAGTGACTCAATTGTGCAAAAGAGTCGTGCAATATTAGCTTAAATTAGTCACTGTTTACAAACTCACACCTCAAACCAAAGAGCTCAACCGAAATTAATTTTTCAGGAGCCAATATATATATATATATATATATATATATATATATATATATATATATATATTTGGTGTATTTAGGCAGCAATCCTTCTTTCGTGCACATTTCATTAGAAATGACTGACAAGGTGCTTTTATTTAGCTTTTTATATAATTTCTCGTGCGATCTAATACTGTTTTTCTATAGTTACAGAGAACTTCAGTTGAGTTCCACCACGGAATATGTGAGCGAGCGGCGCTATATTGAGTATGATTTGCTATCTCTTCGTCACCGAGGCCCGTTGGAACAGTTGGTATGACGTTTGCTTGATAACTCAACTGTCAGTGTTTCAATTCTCGGTAGTGGATGCGCACTGCTGATGAGTCCCAAATATAGGACGAAACGGCCGTCCAGTGCTTTCTGCATTCTGTTGAGCTTTATTCCAGATTCAATGAATAACTTAATTATAATTATCAAATCCTCCTTATAATTTCTATCATATATATATATTTTTAAGAAATCAAATTGTTGATAGAGTTTCTACAAATTACCAGTACAAATCCTACAAAATGAAGAAGCTTGAAGAAATGAGAATAAAAAAGATGTCGAACCGAGAAAAAATTTAAAAAAAACAAAGCATCAAAAGAAGCGAAAAGAACAATAAGCAAAAAAAAGAAAAGACAATCAGATAAAATAACCCAAAGTGCTCAATTCCTCAACCAAATGGACCGAGACAGAGTAGTAACACTTAGCGACACTGAACTAGGCTTCAGGTTCTTATCGTCTCACAACACTTTTGTTAGTACAGGGTGACCGAATAAAACGGGAACATTTTAACAATCCAATAAAACCAAGAGTGATGGAAGAAAAATATTTAATTCATAGTAATTGAAACCTTAAAACATGCCATTTAAGAAACAATGATGGAATTTTCATTTTTTTTTAATTACGTCCTGTAGATGGCGTCCTCCTGTACGAATGCATTCTTGAAATCTGATGTTGAGATTCCTCATTGACTGCTGCAACATCTCAGCTGAGATACTGTGAATTTCATTCTCGTTACTACAATGGCGAAATGTTTACTTGCTCAAGGTCACTGTCTCGCAGTGTTGCCACTTGCTCATGTCTGGCAATACGCACTTCAAAGATTCCCGTTTTTTGGGGTCACCCTGTATATAAAAGTGGACATTGAATGTAACACCATAAGGTGATAGTCTCATGCTTAAAAGCAATCGTCCGGCCAGATATTTATTGCCCAAATGTACAAATACGCCGCATGGTTAAAATAAAGAAAAGGGGAGGCTGGTCCCCATTTGTTCTATCTATAACTTCGCTAGCTTTAAATACTGTCACAGTCGTATATTGTCCCTTTCAGCAAAATATCTCATCTAAGCAACACTGTCTTACATATATACCATAATGCCACATTTACTCTAAGAATCCTCAACTAATCCCATTACTAGCGTTTTTGTCGATGGCTGTGTTGATAAAACCCCCAATGTTCATGGTGTAACAATATTTACGCAACTAAACAAACAATGTTAATAAGAGAAACACCCTCTGTCTAATCATGGCCGAGATAACAGTTAACTGGACGAAAAATACCGTGGGATTAATAAAATTACTCACCATCGAAACAAAACGAAAAGACTTACCACATTCAGCAAAGGACTGCAATCGCTGTCACCTAAATGGGGAGGGGAAGGGAAATAAACCGAAAATAAAAGGGAGCAAAGCTAAATGGGTCGATGACCATCTATATCCTAGCTAAGTTAAATTCTGAGAATTAAACCAAAAGATAACGACCTACGCTAGGCTATCACTGGAATGGAATGGACAAACGTTTCATCAGGCAGCCAATATGCTCAATCTTAGGTCACCCCAAGATGTCACTCAAAATTAGTATCTCTCAAGCGACCCAATGAAAAACATTCACCCACCTTTCGCCGAATTTTGCTGAAGTGAGTCGCCTCCTTTCCGCTCTAATTTTGACTTTAAGCTGGTGCTTAAGGAACACAGTTGATAAAACATCCCATCTCCATAAAACTCCTCCTGTAGAACATCGTCCACACCAAGACTCTCATAATGCCAAGCAAGTACAAAAACATATGGTGTTCATTCCCCTTCATCTGCGGCGCAGCATTGCTACAAACGGAAATGTCCTCGAGGACAAAGAACTTTCCAGCCAGGATGCGGACGATGTAACCTTGAATCAGTTCGGAAAACTGCCGTACAACGCTATAGTAAAAAAAAAAAAATGCCCCAAAGTCTCCACCGACCTACCGCAGCGCAAGTGACAGCCACGCTGCACATATCTTTTTGCCGACACAGAGGGACTTCCGCAAAACCAGCCCATCGTTATTGAGATTCCTCAACCCGGATGCCCAAGGGCACAGAGAGCAAAACTCTTTATTCGTCAAATCGTACTCATCCCTTTGAGATTATCTCGAGGGCCCCCACTAACAGACGCCTTAGGAGACAGCAGTCAAGTATCAGAGATGCCTTCCTTAACTTGTGTAAAGCCTTTCAGAGCAATTCAACACTCGCAATACAAGGAACACTCGGATCAAGTATTACAAAGGTTCTCCACCTCGCCATCATGCACACTTCTCAAAGACGGAAATCCTTTGTTAGCGTCTTCCTTACAGAAGAGGCCGTTACTTTCATCTTACATACACATACGATCCAGAAACTTAAGTCACAGCTTCTATTGACGAATCTCAACGCTGGACATTCCTCTACCGCCATCAGAAGGGCGGAGGAAACAGACCTGGACGCGCACCTTAAGCGCCTTGTCACTCCACAAGAAGCGAAACAAAACTCGAACTAATTTGACTAGTTCTGTGATTAGGAGCGAAAGTACCTAGGAATGCGGTAGACGTGCGAAACTTCTGCCTGCCACTTTAAGGAAACTCTCCAGTATAAGAGATATTTGCAGGTCGAAAGTGCGGACAGAAGCCGGCCGACTCGAGTACAGTCCCGAGAAATCGATGGTAAACCCTATCAAATACATTAGACTGATCTATATTGATCAGTGCGGCTTCACTGTCGACTTGGTCTAGGCTCAAGCGCACCATATGAAGGTTGTCTTAATGAGTCCTACCCTTCATAGCACAAGTCTGCTCGTGGCCAGTCAGATTAGGCAGAAAATCCTACAAACGGTTGGTTAACACCTTGGCCAAAATCTTCAATGTCCACTTTTATATTTACATACGCTCTATCCTTGATATTGAGCAATTTAAAACATAAATATTGCAATATTGCATAACTTAAAACAAGATTTTATTTTATCGTATATATATATACATATATATATATATATATATATATATATATATATATTTGTATGAATGATTCATGTAATATATATATATATATATATATATATATATATATATATATAACTCTAAGCGCGATGGTACTTCATATATATATATATATATATATATATATATATATATATATATATATACTCTTGAGATAACAAATAGTCTAATGAACTTACAACCGATCCCCTCGTTGTTTCTGTTCCACGACTATTTTGGGAAGGGAAGCTGGGACAAAGCCGATTTTTAGAATAGATCCGAGGACATTGACCTTTAAATTCTAAATAATTTTAGATTTTATAATGCTGTCATATATTCCAACACAAAATTTGTATAAAGTCAAACTTTTAGTAAAAGTTTCTGAATATACTTGAGATATGCTTGATATATCGAACGACTTACACCTCACAATTGTACTGGTAAGTTTAAGTGTTTGCTCATCATAAGGAAACAATTAGAATTCATTGAGCGAACTGACAGTGTGACACAAGTTATGCTTTTCTTCATTCTCTAGCCAGCAGGCTAGGATCAAAGTGTAGTATCTGTTCCCGGAGGCTCGCTTAATGATCGCCTTTGGGCTGGGATTCGATCACTGATACATGCCTGGCACAGGGATTCGTCCCTGCGCAGGTAGTATCGCAGCTACTTCTAGCTATGACCAGCTTTGATCAGCTTCGCCCAGCCTGGACAAGCTAGGACCAGCTAAGACCAGCCATGACCATCGGTCCGAGTGTAAACACTCGGGTTATACCCCTCTTTCGCCCCACGTTAAAGACCGACCTTGTGTCACAACCTGACTCAGTGGGGGATCAAGTAGATACCAAGTGTAGTATCTGTTCCCGGATACACGCTTAATGATCGCCTTTTGGCTGAGATTCGATCACTGATACATGCCTGGCACAGCGATTCGTCCCTGCGCTGTTAGTATCGCGGCTACGTCTAGCTATGACCAGCTTGGACAAGCTAGGACCGGCTAAGACCAGCCAAGACCAGCTATGACTAGCTATGACCAGCTCTGACCATCTTGGACAAGCTAAGACCTGCTAAGACCAGCAAAGACCAGCGGCCCGGGTGAAAACACTCGGGTCCCCACGTTAAAAACCGACCTTGTGTCACAACCTGACTCAGTGGGGAGGGGTCAAGTAGATACCAAGTGTACTATCTGTTCTCAGATCGCTCGCTTTGTCGGCCTTTTGGCTGACAGTCTCACTTGAAACTTACCGGGTGTAGGGATTCGTCCCTGCGCTATGATTATCTTAGACCAGCTGTGACAAGCTATGACCAGCTAAGACCAGCTATGACTAGCTTAGACCAGCTCTGACCAGCTTGGACAAGCTATGACCAGCTAAGACCAGCGGCCCGGTTGAAAACACTCGGGTCCGCGCGTTAAAAACCGACCTTGCGTCACAACCTGACTGAGTCGGGGGTCAAGTAAATACCAGGATCAAAGTGTAGTATCTGTTCCCCTATCTTTAATGGGAATATTATCCGTTTCTTTATTAGGAAATATTCAGCATTCATTGACCAAGCCAGTGCTCCTACCGGACGAATTTTATAAAATCTTCCTGTCAAAACAATTTTCAGGAAAATCAGTTCCAGTAAGTTTTATCTCTCTTTCCATTAATGGTAGCAGTTACCTTCCGTACTTTTGTTCGAAGTCGTGTGGAACTTCAAACTCTTCATTATATCGGTATTTTCTCTTCGAGTTACATGTGCTATCGATTTTAATTGTTGATTTTGTTGAACGTACTCAAGTTTTGTGGTGTCGGTGGAAGCAAGCGTCAACCATTGATGAGAGAGCGGTTGTATACAAAACTGACTGTTTAGATATTTCTGAAAGGTTTTCGAGCTATACATTCTATCCATATGAAGTTTTGATTTTGTTGCAACTTGGGTGTTCGGTAAAACCAACTCAAGTAAAACCTCTTTTATGTTCAATTGTCCTAAAACCAATGTAAATCTTTTTATACCTGATCCATACCAAGTTCAGGTGCTGAATTGTCATGATGGAATCAAGGTTCGTACCACAACTGCTTTTATTCCAATCCAGTAATTATACTTATTTTTAGTAACTTGCTTTTCGTTATAAGGTTTTATTAGGCTAAGGATTTGCAACATGAATTTTAATTTACGAGCAAAAGGGATTCATTTATTTCGAACTGGAGCTTCTTTCTCTTTACTTCCCCCTTCTTTCTTTTTATTTCTTCTCTCTCCTCCTCCTTCCCTTTCAATATATCACTTCCGTTAAGTTAACCGGTTAAATAGGTCCCTCCTGACTTACGATGGATAGAAATATTGAAATACACCCTCTCTAAACTCCAGCATGTCTCTCACACCACCTCTCATTACCCTCTGTATTAAATTACATAAACTTAAACGAAAAAGAAGCGGAATAGAAAGAAAGAAAGAAAGAAAGAAAGAAAAATAACAACGAAAAAGAAACGGAACAGGAAGAAAGAAAGAAAGAAAGAAAGAAAGAAAGAAAGAAAGAAAGAAAAATAACAACGAAAACGAAACGAAACAGAAAGAAAGAAAGAAGGAAAGACAGAAAGAAAGAAAGAAAGAAAGAAAGAAAAATAACAACGAAAAAGAAACGGAACAGAAAAAAAGAAAGAAAGAAAGAAAGAGGAATGAAAAATAACAACGAAAACGAAACGAAACAGAAAGAAAGAAAGAAGGAAAGACAGAAAGAAAGAAAGAAAGAAAGAAAAATAACAACGAAAAAGAAACGGAACAGAAAAAAGAAAGAAAGAAAGAAAGAGGAATGAAAAATAACAACGAAAACGAAACGAAACAGAAAGAAAGAAAGAAGGAAAGACAGAAAGAAAGAAAGAAAGAAAGAAAAATAACAACGAAAAAGAAACGGAACAGAAAAAAAGAAAGAAAGAAAGAAAGAGGAATGAAAAATAACGACGAAAAAGAAACCGAACAGAAAGAAAGAAAGAAAGAAAGAAAGAATATAAATAAATAAAAAGAACGGAAATGAATAATAATTACCTAACTACAATCTAACTTTACAAGCTCTACATCAGACTTAAAAATGGAGCACTGCTTCCATAAATGGGCGTGAGCTGCCCAATCCTCGCATTCCAGGCTTGATAGTGCCCCAAATCGTCAACACGGTCTTTTTCAACTCTACAATCCCTATTTACATTATTCAGACTATTGTCCTCATCTTTGTCGCCATATTACCCTTTATTTCGCTCACTGGGGTAGACTGTTCTAGTTCCACGTGCCATGATAACAGCATAAATTGCAATATGAACACTGGTAAAAATGGTTGCTGAAGACATTAGGTTTATAATACCCAGAAATTCATATACACATGTCCTCAAGGATACATGGCCCAGTGGATAAAGGCGTTTGTTAGATCCAGTGACAGGACCCAAAGTTCAATACCCGGTTAAGCAGTGGATAACTTGGAGAGGGAAATTAACAGGATATAACTGTCAACTGACATTAATTAAACATAGCATGTGGAACTAGTTTACCACAGTGAGCGAATAAAGGGTTCAGTTCGACATTCTAACCACCTGAAGAAGGCCAAAGCGTACAACGACCGAAAAAGTTGTAATAATATGGCGACAAAGATGAGGACAATAGTCCGAATAATGTAAATAGTGTACATAATGCCTCATCTCAGTAATATAGACAGATACTGAAGGGCCGAAATGTTGTAATAAATATGGCGACAAAGATGAGGACAATAGTCCGAATAATGTAAATAGTGTACATAATACCTCTTCTACAAACCCTTTTCCGACTGACGAAAGTCTCTCGATACTCTATCGCTATCTCCATGGCAGATATTCTGACGAGCTACATTTGTTAGTTCCACTAGTTCAGACCTTCACAACTAAGATCACTATGTCAGGTACACTAGGACGAATCACTCACATCGCTTTCGTATTCCAGAAAGTTCCAATCGATCAGCTTCTTTCCAAGAACCGCTGCTTCGTGGAACAAACTATCGAAGAGATGCGTCCCCAATCGCTACAATAACCCAATCAAGGCTAGAGTCGACCGTTACCTTTCCTCATTTTCCGTACTTATTACCAACTCCTCTTACGTTCATACAACAACCTTTTCTATAAACCCTCTACCTTCAGTGGCTCTTAGGACTTAAGTGAACAATAGTAAAAAAAACTTTACAATGTCTAACCTAAGTTACTTGGTACAGTTCTTACTGTATTATTGTTCCTAACCTATCATGTTTTTTTATATTCCTTTTAAGCCGATCAGCTTTTCATCTGTTTTTAGTCACGTATTTTTCTCCCCAAGATAATAAAGTGTGTTTCATTACGACGGATTATATAAAGGGTGTTTCATTAAGTCGGATTATATATAAGGGTGTTTCATTAAGAGGGATCAAAGTTATAAATCAGTGTTATTGGTGAAAATTTATTTATTTCTCTATTGGATCATGTTATTTAAGTCATGGCAATTATGTGTGAAAAATAATATCACCCCAATGTCCACCAAATCTGAAACAAAAATAAAAAAATCATTAGACGCTTAAACTTAATTCACACTTAAAATCGGAACATCTTTTATATACATATATATATATATGTGTGTGTGTGTGTGTGTGTGTGTGCGTGCGTGCGTGCGTGCACATTTCATTGAAAACGACAGACAAGGTGCTTTTATTTAGCTTTTTATACAATTTTTCATGCAATTTAATAATTTTTTTTTCCTTTCGGATGATAAATTATATAAAAACTGTCCGAATGTTCTTTTTATCCAAGCGCTTTCGGCTATACATTTAGCCATTTTCAAGGATTATATTTTAACTGTTGAAATAAGAAATAGTTTGTTGTATGTATGTTTTTCAAAATACGGTCAAGATATTATGTCCATATTCAAAATTAATATTATTAAATGTTGGTTTGTTTGTTTTTATTAATAAGGCTGCCATTATTTTTAGCCTTTTTTTTTTTGCATGTAGATGATGCTATTATATTAATGTTGTCGACAAGTATGTTCCTAATCGAGCTATTGTCAGAAAGGTGTAAAAACAATATATTTATACACACACACACACACACACACACACACACACACACACACACACATATATATATATATATATATATATATATATATATATATATATATATAGTTAATTCCTGCATTTTCTGTCTTTTTACTTATTATTGTTATTGATGAAGATTTGGGGAGTTAAATTGAAAACTATATCCAGATATCATTTTATTGGTGCCAGCAGTAATAGTGGCATTAGTTAAACTGAGGAAATTACGCAAAATCATTGTTTTGCTTTGCCAAGGATAACAGACATTTTTTTTAAAATATTTTCGATCTAAAATTCTTTGCAAGATATTCCATACGCTATTTTTAGTCATCATTAAATACTTTATTAAATACAAGTTCATCTGCTTATCCGTCACACACTCTCTGTTAGTGAGTACTTGGGAGTGTGTGTAATATTCCCCAGTGATGCATCGGGAAGTCTAGACCGGCGAATTTCAACCAGTGGGCTGCGGCAAACTGGTGTGCCGCGGCATATTGGTATGCCGCAAGAGGATCGTGGGTTTGCCGTGAAAATTTTTAAAGGTCGTCTATTAAATTATATTCGGAAGATGTCGAAAGCACAATAAGTTTACATGACAGAATTAAAATCCCTTTAAGTTCATTATATGTGTATATCAATGTTGTAATAAATAAACGTATACATAATATAATGGACTCGGTTTCAACGTATGAGGATCTGACAGTTGATTCAGTTATGAAATTTTGTGCGATAATCTTAAGTGGCATTTAAGTCCCGCTAGTGATTTACAATGAAGGCCAAGACTTTCTAAAACAACATCATGCTCAGATATCTCATTAAATGTTAAATTATAGTAAACAGAAAAATAAATGAGATATTTTTAATAATTTTAATTATTATCTTTTTATGGCAAATTACAATACAAAATGTAATTACCTTTGTGTCAATATATAAATTTTAAAAATAACTCTTTTTTAATCATCATAATTTAAGTGGGCCGCAGAAATTTCACAATAGATTCAAGTGTGCCGTGAGACGAAACAAGGCTGGAAAAAATTAGTCTGGACTACTTCCAAGGTTGGAAAACATTGGTCTGGATTACTTCCAAGGCTGGAAAACTTTAGACTGGAAGACTTCCAAGGTTAGTAAACATTAGTCTGGACTACTTCCAAGGCTGGAAAACATTAGTCTGGACTACTTCCAAGGGTGGAAAACATTAGTCTGGACTACTTCCAAGGCTGGAAAACATTAGTCTAGACAACTTCCAAAGCTGGAAAACATTAGTCTGGACTACTTCCAAGGCTGGAAAACATTAGTCTGGACTACTTCCAAGGCTGGAAAACATTAGTCTGGACTACTTCCAAGGCTGGAAAACATTGGTCTGGATTACTTCCAAGGGTGGAAAACTTTAGTCTGGACTACTTCCAAGGTTAGTAAACATTAGTCTGGACTACTTCCAAGGCTGGAAAACATTAGTCTGGACTAGTTCCAAGGGTGGAAAACATTAGTCTGGACTACTTCCAAGGCTGGAAAACATTACTCTGGACTACTTCCAAGGCTGGAAAACATTAGTCTGGACTACTTCCAAGGCTGGAAAACTTTAGTCTGGACTACTTCCAAGGTTAGTAAACATTAGTCTGGACTACTTCCAAGGCTGGAAAACATTAGTCTGGACTACTTCCAAGGGTGGAAAACATTAGTCTGGACTACTTCCAAGGGTGGAAAACATTAGTCTGGACTACTTCCAAAGCTGGAAAACATTAGTCTGGACTACTTCCAAAGCTGGAAAACATTAGTCTGGACTACTTCCAAAGCTGGAAAACATTAGTCTGGACTACTTCCAAGGGTGGAAAACATTAGTCTGGACTACTTCCAAGGGTGGAAAACATTAGTCTGGACTACTTCCAAGGCTGGAAAACATTAGTCTGGACTACTTCCAAGGGTGGAAAACATTAGTCTGGACTACTTCCAAGGCTGGAAAACATCAGTCTGGACTACTTCCAAAGCTGGAAAACATTAGTCTGGACTACTTCCAAGGCTGGAAAACATTAGTCTGGACTACTTCCAAAGCTGGAAAACATTAGTCTTGACTACTTCCAAGGGTGGAAAACATTAGTCTGGAATACTTCCAAAGCTGGAAAACATTAGTCTGGACTACTTCCAAAGCTGGAAAACATTAGTCTGGACTACTTCCAAAGCTGGAAAGCATTAGTCTGGACTACTTCCAAGGGTGGAAAACATTAGTCTGGACTACTTCCAAAGCTGGAAAACATTAGTCTGCACTACTTCCAAGGGTGGAAAACATTAGTCTGGACTACTTCCACGGCTGGAAAACATTAGTCTGGACTACTTCCAAAGCTGGAAAGCATTAGTCTGGACTACTTCCAAAGCTGGAAAACATTAGTCTGGACTACTTCCAAGGCTGGAAAACATTAGTCTGGCCAACTTCCAAAGCTGGAAAACATTAGTCTGGACTACTTCCAAGGGTGGAAAACATTAGTCTGGACTACTTCCAAGGGAGGAAAACATTAGTCTGGACTACTTCCAAAGCTGGAAAACATTAGTCTGGACTACTTCCAAGGGTGGAAAACATTAGTCTGGACTACTTCCAAGGGTGGAAAACATTAGTCTGGACTACTTCCAAGGGTGGAAAACATTAGTCTGGACTACTTCCAAGGCTGGAAAACATTAGTCTGGACTACTTCCAAAGCTGGAAAACATTAGTCTGGACTACTTCCAAGGGTGGAAAACATTAGTCTGGACTACTTCCAAGGCTGGAAAACATTAGTCTGGACTACTTCCAAAGCTGGAAAACATTAGTCTGGACTACTTCCAAGGGTGGAAAACATTAGTCTGGACTACTTCCAAAGCTGGAAAACATTAGTCTGGACTACTTCCAAAGCTGGAAAACATTAGTCTGGACTACTTCCAAGGGTGGAAAACATTAGTCTGGACTACTTCCAAGGCTGGAAAACATTAGTCTGGACTACTTCCAAGGCTGGAAAACCTTAGTCTGGACTACTTCCAAGGCTGGAAAACATTAGTCTGGACTACTTCCAAGGGTGGAAAACATTAGTCTGGACTACTTCCAAGGGTGGAAAACATTAGTGTGGACTACTTCCAAGGGTGGAAAACATTAGTCTGGACTACTTCCAAGGCTGGAAAACATTAGTCTGGACAACTTCCAAAGCTGGAAAACATTAGTCGGGATACTTCCAAAGCTGGAAAACATTAGTCTGGACTACTTCCAAGGGTGGAAAACATTAGTCTGGACTACTTCCAAGGCTGGAAAACATTAGTCTGGACTACTTCCAAGGGTGGAAAACATTAGTCTGGACTACTTCCAAGGCTGGAAAACATTAGTCTGGACTACTTCCAAAGCTGGAAAACATTAGTGTGGACTACTTCCAAGGCTGGTAAACATTAGTCTGGATTACTTCGAAGGCTGGAAAACATTAGTCTGGACTACTTCCAAGGCTGGAAAACATTGATCTGGATTACTTCCAAGGCTGGAAAACATCAGTCTAGACTACTTCCAAGGCTGGAAAACTTTAGTCTGGACTACTTCTAAGGGTGGAAAACATTAGTCTGGACTACTTCCATGGGTGGAAAACATTAGTCTGGACTACTTCCAAAGCTGGAAAACATTAGTCTGGACTACTTCCAAGGGTGGAAAACATTAGTCTGGACTACTTCCAAGGCTGGACAACATTAGTTTGGACTACTTCCAAGGGTGGAAAACATTAGTCTGGACTACTTCCAAGGCTGGAAAACATTAGTCTGGCCAACTTCCAAAGCTGGAAAATTTTGGTCTGGACTACTTCCAAGGGTGGAAAACATTAGTCTGGACTACTTCTAAGGGAGGAAAACATTAGTCTGGACTACTTCCAAAGCTGGAAAACATTAGTCTGGATTACTTCCAAAGCTGGAAAACATTAGTCTGGACTACTTCCAAAGCTGGAAAACATTAGTCTGGACTACTTCCAAAGCTGGAAAGCATTAGTCTGGACTACTTCCAAGGGTGGAAAACATTAGTCTGGACTACTTCCAAAGCTGGAAAACATTAGTCTGCACTACTTCCAAGGGTGGAAAACATTAGTCTGGACTACTTCCACGGCTGGAAAACATTAGTCTGGACTACTTCCAAAGCTGGAAAGCATTAGTCTGGACTACTTCCAAAGCTGGAAAACATTAGTCTGGACTACTTCCAAGGCTGGAAAACATTAGTCTGGCCAACTTCCAAAGCTGGAAAACATTAGTCTGGACTACTTCCAAGGGTGGAAAACATTAGTCTGGACTACTTCCAAGGGAGGAAAACATTAGTCTGGACTACTTCCAAAGCTGGAAAACATTAGTCTGGACTACTTCCAAGGGTGGAAAACATTAGTCTGGACTACTTCCAAGGGTGGAAAACATTAGTCTGGACTACTTCCAAGGGTGGAAAACATTAGTCTGGACTACTTCCAAGGCTGGAAAACATTAGTCTGGACTACTTCCAAAGCTGGAAAACATTAGTCTGGACTACTTCCAAGGGTGGAAAACATTAGTCTGGACTACTTCCAAGGCTGGAAAACATTAGTCTGGACTACTTCCAAAGCTGGAAAACATTAGTCTGGACTACTTCCAAGGGTGGAAAACATTAGTCTGGACTACTTCCAAAGCTGGAAAACATTAGTCTGGACTACTTCCAAAGCTGGATAACATTAGTCTGGACTACTTCCAAGGGTGGAAAACATTAGTCTGGACTACTTCCAAGGCTGGAAAACATTAGTCTGGACTACTTCCAAGGCTGGAAAACCTTAGTCTGGACTACTTCCAAGGCTGGAAAACATTAGTCTGGACTACTTCCAAGGGTGGAAAACATTAGTCTGGACTACTTCCAAGGGTGGAAAACATTAGTGTGGACTACTTCCAAGGGTGGAAAACATTAGTCTGGACTACTTCCAAGGCTGGAAAACATTAGTCTGGACAACTTCCAAAGCTGGAAAACATTAGTCGGGATACTTCCAAAGCTGGAAAACATTAGTCTGGACTACTTCCAAGGGTGGAAAACATTAGTCTGGACTACTTCCAAGGCTGGAAAACATTAGTCTGGACTACTTCCAAGGGTGGAAAACATTAGTCTGGACTACTTCCAAGGCTGGAAAACATTAGTCTGGACTACTTCCAAAGCTGGAAAACATTAGTGTGGACTACTTCCAAGGCTGGTAAACATTAGTCTGGATTACTTCGAAGGCTGGAAAACATTAGTCTGGACTACTTCCAAGGCTGGAAAACATTGATCTGGATTACTTCCAAGGCTGGAAAACATCAGTCTAGACTACTTCCAAGGCTGGAAAACTTTAGTCTGGACTACTTCTAAGGGTGGAAAACATTAGTCTGGACTACTTCCATGGGTGGAAAACATTAGTCTGGACTACTTCCAAAGCTGGAAAACATTAGTCTGGACTACTTCCAAGGGTGGAAAACATTAGTCTGGACTACTTCCAAGGCTGGACAACATTAGTTTGGACTACTTCCAAGGGTGGAAAACATTAGTCTGGACTACTTCCAAGGCTGGAAAACATTAGTCTGGCCAACTTCCAAAGCTGGAAAATTTTGGTCTGGACTACTTCCAAGGGTGGAAAACATTAGTCTGGACTACTTCTAAGGGAGGAAAACATTAGTCTGGACTACTTCCAAAGCTGGAAAACATTAGTCTGGATTACTTCCAAGGGTGGAAAACATTAGTCTGGACTACTTCCAAAGCTGGAAAACATTAGTCTGGACTACTTCCAAGGGTGGAAAACATTAGTCTGGACTACTTCCAAGGCTGGAAAACATTGGTCTGGACTACTTCCAAGGCTGGAAAACATTAGTCTGGACTACTTCCAAGGCTGGAAAACATTGGTCTGGATTACTTCCAAGGCTGGAAAACATTAGTCTGGACTACTTCCAAGGCTGGAAATCTTTAGTCTGGACTACTTCCAAGGTTAGTAAACATTAGTCTGGACTACTTCCAAGGCTGGAAAACATTAGTCTGGACTACTTCCAAAGCTGGAAAACATTAGTCTGGACTACTTCCAAAGCTGGAAAACATTAGTCTGGACTACTTCCAAGGCTGGAAAACATTAGTCTGGACTACTTCCAAAGCTGGCAAACATTAGTCTGGACTACTTCCAAAGCTGGAAAACATTAGTCTGGACTACTTCCAAGGGTGGAAAACATTAGTCTGGACTACTTCCAAGGGTGGAAAACATTAGTCTGGACTACTTCCAAGGGTGGAAAACATTAGTCTGGACTACTTCCAAGGCTGGAAAACATGAGTCTGGACTACTTCCAAGGGTTGAAAACATTAGTCTGGACTACTTCCAAGGCTGGAAAACATTAGTCTGGACTACTTCCAAAGCTGGAAAACATTAGTCTGGACTACTTCCAAGGGTGGAAAACATTAGTCTAGACTACTTCCAAAGCTGGAAAACATTAGTCTGGACTACTTCCAAGGGTGGAAAACATTAGTCTGGACTACTTCCAAAGCTGGAAAACATTAGTCTGGACTACTTCCAAAGCTGGAAAACATTAGTCTGGACTACTTCAGATGGTGGAAAACATTAGTCTTGACTACTTCCATAGCTGGAAAACATTAGTCTGGACTACTTCCAAGGGTGGAAAACATTGGTCTGGATTACTTCCAAGGGTGGAAAACTTTAGTCTGGACTACTTCCAAGGTTAGTAAACATTAGTCTGGACTACTTCCAAGGCTGGAAAACATTAGTCTGGACTACTTCCAAGGGTGGAAAACATTAGTCTGGACTACTTCCAAAGCTGGAAAACATTAGTCTGGACTACTTCCAAAGCTGGAAAACATTAGTCTGGACTACTTCCAAGGCTGGAAAACATTAGTCTGGACTATTTCCAAGGCTGGAAAACATTAGTCTGGACTACTTCCAAGGGTGGAAAACATTAGTCTGGACTACTTCCAAGGCTGGAAAACATTGGTCTGGATTACTTCCAAGGCTGGAAAACTTTAGTCTGGACTACTTCCAAGGTTAGTAAACATTACTCTGGACTACTTCCAAGGCTGGAAAACATTAGTCTGGACAACTTCCAAGGGTGGAAAACATTAGTCTGGACTACTTCCAAGGCTGGAAAACATTAGTCTGGACTATTTCCAAAGCTGGAAAACATTAGTCTGGACTACTTCCAAGGCTGGAAAACATTAGTCTGGACTACTTCCAAGGCTGGAAAACATTAGTCTGGACTACTTCCAAGGCTGGAAAACATTAGTCTGGACTACTTCCAAGGCTGGAAAACATTAGTCTGGACTACTTCCAAGGGTGGAAAACATTAGTCCGGACTACTTCCAAAGCTGGAAAACATTAGTCTGGACTACTTCCAAAGCTGGAAAACATTAGTCTGGACTACTTCCAAAGCTGGAAAACATTAGTCTGGACTACTTCCAAGGGTGGAAAACATTAGTCTGGACTACTTCCAAGGGTGGAAAACATTAGTCTGGACTACTTCCAAGGGTGGAAAACATTAGTCTGGACTACTTCCAAGGCTGGAAAACATTAGTCTGGACTACTTCCAAGGGTGGAAAAACTTAGTCTGGACTACTTCCAAGGCTGGAAAACATCAGTCTGGACTACTTCTGAAGCTGGAAAACATTAGTCTGAACTACTTCCAAGGGTGGAAAACATTAGTCTGGACTACTTCCAAAGCTGGAAAACATTAGTCTTGACTACTTCCAAGGGTGGAAAACATTAGTCTGGACTACTTCCAAAGCTGGAAAACATTAGACTGGACTACTTCCAAAGCTGGAAAACATTAGTCTGGACTACTTCCAAAGCTGGAAAACATTAGTCTGGACTACTTCCAAGGGTGGAAATCATTAGTCTGGACTACTTCCAAAGCTGGAAAACATTAGTCTGCACTATTTGCAAGGGTGGAAAACATTAGTCTGGACTACTTCCACGGCTGGAAAACATTAGTCTGGACTACTTCCAAAGCTGGAAAACATTAGTCTGGTCTACTTCCAAAGCTGGAAAACATTAGTCTGGACTACTTCCAAGGCTGGAAAACATTAGTCTGGCCAACTTCCAAAGCTGCAAAACATTAGTCTGGACTACTTCCAAGGGTGGAAAACATTAGTCTGGACTACTTCCAAGGGTGGAAAACATTAGTCTGGACTACTTCCAAGGCTGGAAAACATTAGTCTGGACTACTTCCAAAGCTAGAAAACATTAGTCTGGACTACTTCCAAGGGTGGAAAACATTAGTCTGGAATACTTCCAAGGCTGGAAAACATTAGTCTGGACTACTACCAAAGCTGGAAAACATTAGTCTGGACTACTTCCAAGGGTGGAAAACATTAGTCTGGACTACTTCCAAAGCTGGAAAACATTAGTCTGGACTACTTCCAAAGCTGGAAAACATTAGTCTGGACTACTTCCAAGGGTGGAAAACATTAGTCTGGACTACTTCCAAGGGTGGAAAACATTAGTCTGGACTACTTCCAAGGCTGGAAAACATTAGTCTGGACTACTTCCAAGGGTGGAAAACCTTAGTCTGGACTACTTCCAAGGCTGGAAAACATTAGTCTGGACTACTTCCAAGTGTGGAAAACATTAGTCTGGACTACTTCCAAGGGTGGAAAACATTAGTCTGGACTACTTCCAAGGGTGGAAAACATTAGTCTGGACTACTTCCAAGGGTGGAAAACATTAGTCTGGACTACTTCCAAGGCTGGAAAACATTAGTCTGGACTACTTCCAAAGCTGGAAAACATTAGTCGGGACTACTTCCAAAGCTGGAAAACATTAGTCTGGACTACTTCCAAGGGTGGAAAACATTAGTCTGGACTACTTCCAAGGCTGGAAAACATTAGTCTGGAATACTTCCAAGGGTGGAAAACATTAGTCTGGACTACTTCCAAGGCTGGAAAACATTAATCTGGACTACTTCCAAAGCTGGAAAACATTAGTCTGGACTACTTCCAAGTATGGAAAACATTAGTCTGGATTACTTCCAAGGCTGGAAAACATTAGTCTGGACTACTTCCAAGGCTGGAAAACATTGATCTGGATTACTTCCAAGGTTGGAAAACATTGGTCTGGATTACTTCCAAGGCTGGAAAACTTTAGTCTGGACTACTTCCAAGGTTAGTAAACATTAGTCTGGACTACTTCCAAAGCTGGAAAACATTAGTCTGGACTACTTCCAAGGGTGGAAAACATTAGTCTGGAATACTTCCAAGGCTGGAAAACATTAGTCTGGACTACTTCCAAAGCTGGAAAACATTAGTCTGGACTACTTCGAAGGGTGGAAAACATTAGTCTGGACTACTTCCAAAGCTGGAAAACATTAGTCTGGACTACTTCCAAAGCTGGAAAACATTAGTCTGGACAACTTCCAAGGGTGGAAAACATTAGTCTGGACTACATCCAAGGGTGGAAAACATTAGTCTGGACTACTTCCAAGGCTGGAAAACATTAGTCTGGACTACTTCCAAGGCTGGAAAACCTTAGTCTGTACTACTTCCAAGGCTGGAAAACATTAGTCTGGACTACTTCCAAGGGTGGAAAACATTAGTCTGGACTACTTCCAAGGGTGGAAAACATTAGTCTGGACTACTTCCAAGGGAGGAAAACATTAGTCTGGACTACTTCCAAGGGTGGAAAACATTAGTCTGGACTACTTCCAAAGCTGGAAAACATTAGTCTGGACTACTTCCAAGGGTGGAAAACATTAGTCTGGACTACTTCCAAGGCTGGAAAACATTAGTCTGGACTACTTCCAAGGCTGGAAAACATTAGTCTTGACTACTTCCAAGGGTGGAAAACATTAGTCTGGACTACTTCCAAGGCTGGAAAACTTTAGTCTGGACTACTTCCAAGGGTGGAAAACATTAGTCTTAACTACTTCCAAGGGTGGAAAACATTAGTCTTGACTACTTCCAAGACTGGAAAACATTAGTCTGGACTACTTCCAAGGGTGGAAAACATTAGTCTGGACTACTTCCAAGGCTGGAAAACATTAGTCTGGACTACTTCCAAAGCTGGAAAACATTAGTCTTGACTACTTCCAACGGTGGAAAACATTAGTCTGGACTACTTCCAAAGCTGGAAAACATTAGTCTGGACTACTTCCAAGGGTGGAAAACATTAGTCTGGACTACTTCCAAAGCTGGAAAACATTAGTCTGGACTACTTCCAAAGCTGGAAAACATTAGTCTGGACTACTTCCAAAGCTGGAAAACATTAGTCTGGACTACTTCCAAGGGTGGAAAACATTAGTCTTGACTACTTCCAAAGCTGGAAAACATTAGTCTGGACTACTTCCAAGGGTAGATAACATTAGTCTGGACTACTTCCAAGACTGGAAAACATTAGTCTAGACTACTTCCAAAGCTGGAAAACATTAGTCTGGACTACTTCCAAAGCTGGAAAACATTAGTCTGGACTACTTCCAAAGCTGGAAAACATTAGTCTGGACTACTTCCAAGGGTGGAAAACATTAGTCTGGACTACTTCAAAAGCTGGAAAACATTAGTCTGGACTACTTCCAAGGGTGGAAAACATTAGTCTGGACTACTTCCAAGGGTGGAAAACATTAGTCTGGACTACTTCCAAGGGTGGAAAACATTAGTCTTGACTACTTCCAAGGCTGGAAAACATTAGTCTGGACTACTTCCAAGGGTGGAAAACATTAGTCTGGACTACTTCCTAGGCTGGAAAACATTAGTCTGGACTACTTCCAAAGCTGGAAAACATTAGTCTGGACTACTTCCAAGGGTGGAAAACATTAGTCTGGACTACTTCCAAGGCTGGAAAACATTAGTCTGGACTACTTCCAAAGGTGGAAAACATTAGTCTGGACTACTTCCAAAGCTGGAAAACATTAGTCTGGACTACTTCCAAAGCTGGAAAACATTAGTCTGGACTACTTCCAAAGCTGGAAAACATTAGTCTGGTCTACTTCCAAGGGTGGAAAACATTAGTCTTGATTACTTCCAAAGTTGGAAAACATTAGTCTGGACTACTTCCAAGGGTGGAAAACATTAGTCTGGACTACTTCCAAGACTGGAAAACATTAGTCTAGACTACTTCCAAAGCTGGAAAACATTAGTCTGGACTACTTGCAAAGCTGGAAAACATTAGTCTGGACTACTTCCAAAGTTGGAAAACATTAGTCTGGATTACTTCCAAGGGTGGAAAACATTAGTCTGGACTACTTCCAAAGCTGGAAAACATTAGTCTGGACTACTTACAAGGGTGGAAAACATTAGTCTGGACTACTTCCAAGGCTGGAAAACATTAGTCTGGACTACTTCCAAGGGTGGAAAACATTAGTCTGGACTACTTCCAAGGCTGGAAAACATTAGTCTGGACTACTTCCAAAGCTGGAAAATATTAGTCTGGACTACTTCCAAGGGTGGAAAACATTAGTCTGGACTACTTCCAAGGCTGGAAAACATTAGTCTGGACTACTTCCAAAGCTGGAAAATATTAGTCTGGACTACTTCCAAGGGTGGAAAACATTAGTCTGGACTACTTCCAAGGCTGGAAAACATTAGTCTATACTACTTCCAAAGCTGGAAAACATTAGTCTGGACTACTTCCAAGGGTGGAAAACATTAGTCTGGACTACTTCCAAGGCTGGAAAACATTAGTCTGGACTACTTCCAAGGCTGGAAAACATTAGTCTGGACTACTTCCAAGGCTGGAAAACATTAGTCTGGACTACTTCCAAGGCTGGGAAACAATAGTCTGGACTACTTCCAAGGGTGGAAAACATTAGTCTGGACTACTTCCAAGGGTGGAAAACATTAGTCTGGACTACTTCCAAGGGTGGAAAACATAAGTCTGGACTACTTCCAAGGCTGGAAAACATTAGTCTGGACTACTTCCAAGGCTGGAAAACATTAGTCTGGACTACTTCCAAAGCTGGAAAACATTAGTCTGGACTACTTCCAAGGGTGGAAAACATTAGTCTGGACTACTTCCAAGGCTGGAAAACATTAGTCTGGACTACTTCCAAAGCTGGAAAACATTAGTCTGGACTACTTCCAATGCTGGAAAACATTAGTCTGGACTACTTCCAATGCTGGAAAACATTAGTCTGGACTACTTCCAAGGCTGGAAAACATTGGTCTGGATTACTTCCAAGGCTGGAAAACATTAGTCTGGACTACTTCCAAGGCTGGAACACTTTAGTCTGGACTACTTCCAAGGTTAGTAAACATTAGTCTGGACTACTTCCAAGGGTGGAAAACATTAATCTGGACTACTTCCAAGGGTGGAAAACATTAGTCTGGACTACTTCCAAAGCTGGAAAACATTAGTCTGGACTACTTCCAAGGGTGGAAAACATTAGTCAGGACTACTTCCAAGGCTGGAAAACATTAGTCTGGACTACTTCCAAGGGTGGAAAACATTAGTCTGGACTACTTCCAAGGCTGGAAAACATTAGTCAGAACTACTTCCAAGGGTGGAAAACATTAATCTGGACTACTTCCAAGGCTGGAAAACATTAGTCTGGACTACTTCCAAAGCTGGAAAACATTAGTCTGGACTACTTCCAAGGGTGGAAAACATTAGTCTGGACTACTTCCAAGGGTGGAAAACATTAGTCTTGACTACTTCCAAGGCTGGAAAACATTAGTCTGGACTACTTCCAAGGGTGGAAAACATTAGTCTGGACTACTTCCAAGGGTGGAAAACATTAGTCTGGACTACTTCCAAGGGTGGAAAACATTAGTCTGGACTTCTTCCAAGGGTGGAAAACATTAGTCTGGACTACTTCCAAGGCTGGAAAACATTAGTTTTGACTACTTCTAAAGCTGGAAAACATTAGTCTGGACTACTTCCAAGCCTGGAAAACATTAGTCTGGACTACTTCCAAGGCTGGAAAACATTAGTCTGGACTACTTCCAAGGCTGGAAAACATTGGTCTGGATTACTTCCAAGGCTGGAAAACTTTAGTCTGGACTAATTCCAAGGTTAATAAACATTAGTCTGGACTACTTCCAAGGGTGGAAAACATTAGTCTGGACTACTTCCAAGGCTGGAAAACATTAGTCTGGACTACTTCCAAGGCTGGAAAACATTAGTCTGGACTACTTCCAAGGCTGGAAAACATTAGTCTGGACTACTTCCAAGGCTGGGAAACAATAGTCTGGACTACTTCCAAGGGTGGAAAACATTAGTCTGGACTACTTCCAAGGGTGGAAAACATTAGTCTGGACTACTTCCAAGGGTGGAAAACATAAGTCTGGACTACTTCCAAGGCTGGAAAACATTAGTCTGGACTACTTCCAAGGCTGGAAAACATTAGTCTGGACTACTTCCAAAGCTGGAAAACATTAGTCTGGACTACTTCCAAGGGTGGAAAACATTAGTCTGGACTACTTCCAAGGCTGGAAAACATTAGTCTGGACTACTTCCAAAGCTGGAAAACATTAGTCTGGACTACTTCCAATGCTGGAAAACATTAGTCTGGACTACTTCCAATGCTGGAAAACATTAGTCTGGACTACTTCCAAGGCTGGAAAACATTGGTCTGGATTACTTCCAAGGCTGGAAAACATTAGTCTGGACTACTTCCAAGGCTGGAACACTTTAGTCTGGACTACTTCCAAGGTTAGTAAACATTAGTCTGGACTACTTCCAAGGGTGGAAAACATTAATCTGGACTACTTCCAAGGGTGGAAAACATTAGTCTGGACTACTTCCAAAGCTGGAAAACATTAGTCTGGACTACTTCCAAGGGTGGAAAACATTAGTCAGGACTACTTCCAAGGCTGGAAAACATTAGTCTGGACTACTTCCAAGGGTGGAAAACATTAGTCTGGACTACTTCCAAGGCTGGAAAACATTAGTCAGAACTACTTCCAAGGGTGGAAAACATTAATCTGGACTACTTCCAAGGCTGGAAAACATTAGTCTGGACTACTTCCAAAGCTGGAAAACATTAGTCTGGACTACTTCCAAGGGTGGAAAACATTAGTCTGGACTACTTCCAAGGGTGGAAAACATTAGTCTTGACTACTTCCAAGGCTGGAAAACATTAGTCTGGACTACTTCCAAGGGTGGAAAACATTAGTCTGGACTACTTCCAAGGGTGGAAAACATTAGTCTGGACTACTTCCAAGGGTGGAAAACATTAGTCTGGACTTCTTCCAAGGGTGGAAAACATTAGTCTGGACTACTTCCAAGGCTGGAAAACATTAGTTTTGACTACTTCTAAAGCTGGAAAACATTAGTCTGGACTACTTCCAAGCCTGGAAAACATTAGTCTGGACTACTTCCAAGGCTGGAAAACATTAGTCTGGACTACTTCCAAGGCTGGAAAACATTGGTCTGGATTACTTCCAAGGCTGGAAAACTTTAGTCTGGACTAATTCCAAGGTTAATAAACATTAGTCTGGACTTCTTCCAAGGGTGGAAAACATTAGTCTGGACTACTTCCAAGGGTGGAAAACATTAGTCTGGACTACTTCCAAGGCTGGAAAACATTAGTCCGGACTACTTCCAAAGCTGGAAAACATTAGTCTGGACTACTTCTAAGGCTAGAAAACATTAGTCTGGACTACTTCCAAGGCTGGAAAACATTAGTCTGGACTACTTCCAAGGGTGGAAAACATTAGTCTGGACTACTTCCAAGGGTGGAAAACATTAGTCTGGACTACTTCCAAAGCTGGAAAACATTAGTCTGGACTACTTCCAAGGGTTGAAAACATTAGTCTGGACTACTTCCAAGGGTGGAAAACATTAGTCTGGACTACTTCCAAAGCTGGAAAACATTAGTTTGGACTACTTCCAAGGGTGGAAAACTTTAGTCTGGACTACTTCCAAGGCTGGAAAACATTAGTCTTGACTACTTCCAAGGGTGGAAAACATTAATCTGGACTACTTCCAAGGCTGGAAAACATTAGTCTGGACTACTTCCAAAGCTGGAAAACATTAGTCTGGACTACTTCCAAGGGTGGAAAACATTAGTCTGGACTACTTCCAAGGCTGGAAAACATTAGTCTGGACTACTTCCAAACCTGGAAATCATTAGTCTGGACTACTTCCAAGGGTGGAAAACATTAGTCTGGACTACTTCCAAGGGTGGAAAACATTAGTCTGGACTACTTCCAAGGTTGGAAAACATTAGTCTGGACTACTTCCAAGGGTGGAGAACATTAGTCTGGACTACTTCCAAGGGTGGAAACATTAGTCTGGACTACTTCCAAGGGTGGAAAACATTAGTCTGGACTACTTCCAAAGCTGAAAAACATTAGTCTGGTCTACTTCCAAAGCATGAAAACATTAGTCTGGACTACTTCCAAGGCTGGAAATCATTAGTCTGGACTACTTCCAAGGCTGGAAAACATTAGTCTGGACTACTTCCAAGGCTGGAAAACATTAGTCTGGACTACTTCCAAAGCTGGAAAACATTAGTCTGGACTACTTCCAAGGCTGGAAATCATTAGTCTGGACTACTTCCAAGGCTGGAAAACATTAGTCTGGACTACTTCCAAGTCTGGAAAACATTGGTTTGGATTACTTCCAAGGCTGGAAAACATTAGTCTGGACTACTTCCAAGGCTGGAAAACTTTAGTCTGGAGTACTTCCAAGGTTAGTAAACATTAGTCTGGACTACTTCCAAGGCTGGAAAACATTAGTCTGGACTACTTCCAAGGGTGGAAAACATTAGTCTGACTACTTCCAAGGGTGGAAAACATTAGTCTGGACTACTTCCAAGGCTGGAAATCATTAGTTTGGACTACTTCTAAAGCTGGAAAACATTAGTCTGGACTACTTCCAAGGCTGGAAAACATTAGTCTGGACTACTTCCAAAGCTGGAAAACATTAGTCTGGACTACTTCCAAGGCTGGAGAACATTGGTCTGGATTACTTCCAAGGCTGGAAAACTTTAGTCTGGACTACTTCCAAGGTTAGTAAACATTAGTCTGGACTACTTCCAAGTGTGGAAAACATTAGTCTGGACTACTTCCAAGGGTGGAAAACATTAGTCTGGACTACTTCCAAGGCTGGAAAACATTAGTCTGGACTACTTCCAAAGCTGGAAAACATTAGTCTGGACTACTTCCAAGGCTGGAAAACATTAGTCTGGACTACTTCCAAGGCTGGAAAACATTAGTCTGGACTACTTCTAAGGCTAGAAAACATTAGTCTGGACTACTTCCAAGGCTGGAAAACATTAGTCTTGACTACTTCTAAGGCTAGAAAACATTAGTCGGGACTACTTGGCATGCGACAGTTAATAAATTCAGACGGAATAGAATTCTGCCTACCATAGTGTTATATCTAATTTGATAAAACTGGAGGTTACTAGAAGTAATTTCTATTTGAATTCCTTCAATAAAGAGCTATCATTATTTGCTTTATTTACAGCCAGACTAATGACTTGGCCTTTGTTCTTATTATCCCAACGTTTCGATAGTTGGTCCCTCCGGCCTCCTTCAGGTGTCTTTTTTTTCGTGTATCTATTAGGGATTTTATGACTCAAACCTTTATTTAATCTACAGGATTAGAATGTACTCACTCCGTTGTCTATGTCTCATCTTGATCTCTTTTTACTATTGCTTGTCTCATCCTGGGCAGGACAATAAACGACATCCGGCAGCAAGGGAAATTGGACGTTTTGAAGAGCGTATTTAATAGATGTTGTTCCCAGGCTCACCCTGACACCCGGGGTAGTAGCACCTGTTAGGGTGGCAGCTATGGGCAAATAGTGAATCCCTAAAATAAAATGTTTAAAAAAACTGGGAAAGTATAAAAATATATTTTT
Source organism: Acanthosepion esculentum (assembly GCA_964036315.1). Taxonomy (NCBI): domain Eukaryota; kingdom Metazoa; phylum Mollusca; class Cephalopoda; order Sepiida; family Sepiidae; genus Acanthosepion; species Acanthosepion esculentum. The sequence goes on along the minus strand of OZ038513.1, from coordinate 72,622,728 downwards.
ATAGTAAAAATACCAGCAAGGAATTTTTATAAAAAAAGTTACCAACAATAAATTCTTATAGAAAAATGACAATTAATACATCTTATAATAAAATTCAATATATAGCAGACACTGTAAAATATAAATTTGCTTAATCTCATTTCTTGCAAGGTAGAACGGGTTTTCACCCTTTTTTTAATCTTGTAAGGTTATTTGTAAAAAAAATGCAGGTAAATAATTATAATTTAATCATGAAATATTGTCATTCTCTTGAATTATATACAGGGGTTGGACAAAATAATTGGAACAGGTACCAATTCCACTCCTATATTTCAAAGACCAATTATATTAAGAATTTTAAAACTATGTAATATCTTTTGTAAATATGTTTATTTATCTAAATTAGTCTAAAAATCATCGGACTACTGCGGCCAAACTGACTGCTGAGTTGAATAATCATCTGAATAGTCCAGTTTCTACTAAAACTGTTCGTTATGAGCTCCATAAGGCTGAATATCATGGAAGAGCCGCCGTAAGGAAACCTCTTCTCTCCACTCGCAACATTCAGAAGTGGTTGAAGTGGTTCAGAGATCACAATACCTGGTCTGCAGACCAATGGAAGCAAGTCACATTTTCAGACGAGTCCAGTTTTTCTCTTTTCCCAACTTCGGGGCGAGTTTATATGTGGAGGCAACCCAAAGAAGCTTGCAACCCTAACATCCTTCTTCCAACAGTGACGCATGGAGGTGGATCAGTGATAGTTTGTGCTGCTATATCACGGAAATGTCTCGGTCCAATAGTTGCACTGCATGGTAGAATCAACAGCAAAGATTACCTGAACATTTTGGGAGATCATGTTCATCCAATGGCACAGACTTTATTCCCTGATGCTGACTGCATCTTCCAAGACGATAATGCTCCAATACAAACCGCTCGAGTGGTTAAGAATTGGCATGAAAAGCATGAAAGTGAACTAAAACACATGGAGGTGCCTCCCCAATCTCCAGATATCAATATTATTGAACATTTGTGGTACATTTTGGAGGGACAATTTAGGAGCTGCTATTCTCTGCCGTTGTCTCTTAAAGAGCTGGAGCAGGTGTTAATGGAAGAATGACTGAAAATTCCTCTGGATGAAGTCAGGAAGCTGTATAATTCCATTCCTAGACATATTAAAGCTGTATGTGAGGCTAAAGGAGGACCAACTCCATATTAAATAAATGTTCTATGAATTTAACAAGTGTTTCAATTATTTTGTTTAACCCCTTTACTTTACTTTTATATTTAGATTTCGGAATTAAATTATCCATACGTGTTGATATGCCGCTGAACATAAACATCCAAAATGGATGACTGAATCTTCTTTTTCTTTACTAGTATTCTTTGTACTTTTCCTTTGCTAATATTGCATGTTCTATTACATTGCAACAATTGAATGCCTTTTTTCTTTACGACTATTGCTTGTCTCGTTTTTTTACTACCATTACTTGTCCTGTCCCTTTCCTACTGTTGATTATCCTGTTTATATACTAGTATTACTTGAACTGTTATTTAATACTATTTCTTATTTTCTTTCATTACTATCATTGCTTATCTTGTTCAATTACTATTATTGCTTATCCTATTTCTTTACAAATAGCCCTTGTCCTGTTTTTTACTATCATTGCTTGTCCTGTTCTAAGACTACTATTGTTCGTCTTGAATCTTTTCTGTTAATGTTCCTATTCCTGTTTCTTTACGACAATTGCTTTTAAAGTTTTTCACTACTAATGCTTGTCTTCTTTTTTATGACTGTTGAAAATTATTGCTGCTCCTGGATTTTAATTACTTGTCCTGTTTCTTTACTACCATACCTTGTCCTGGTCCTTTGCTAGGATTGCTTGTCTTCTTCTGTCACTAATATTACTTGTCCTGTTTCATTATTAATATTGCTGGTCCTGTTTCTTTATTAATATTTTTTCTCCTGTTTCTTTATTAATATTGCCTATCCTGTTTCTTTATTAATATTACTTGTCTTGTTTCATTATTAATATTGCATGTCCTGTTTCTTTATTAATATTTTTTCTCCTGATTCTTTATTAATATTGCCTATGCAGTTTCTTTATTAATATTGATGTCCTGTTTCATTATTAATATTGCTTGTCCTGTTTCTTTATTAATATTTTTTCTCCTGTTTCTTTATTAATATTGCCTATCCTGTTTCTTTATTAATATTACTTGTCCTGTTTCATTATTAATATTGCTTGTCCTGTTTCTTTATTAATATTTTTTCTCCTGTTTCTTTATTAATATTGCCTATCCTGTTTCTTTATTAATATTGCTTGTCCTGTTTCATTATTAATATTGCTTGTCCTGTTTCTTTATTAATATTTTTTCTCCTGTTTCTTTATTAATATTGCCTATCCTGTTTCTTAATTTATATTACTTGTCCTGTTTCATTATTAATATTGCTTGTCATGCTTCTTTATTAATATTTTTTCTCCTGTTTCTTTATTAATATTGCCTATCCTGTTTCTTTATTAATATTACTTGTCCTGTTTCATTATTAATATTGCTTGTCCTGTTTCTTTATTAATATTTTTTCTCCTGTTTCTTTATTAATATTGCTTGTCCTGTTTCATTATTAATATTTCTTGTCCTGTTCCTTTAATAATATTTTTTCACCTGTTTCTTTATTAATATTGCCTATCCTGTTTCTTTATTAATATTGCTTGTCCTGTTTCATTATTAATATTGCTTGTCCTGTTTCTTTATTAATATTGCTTGTCCTGTTTCTTTATTAATATTTTTCTCCTGTTACTTCATTAATATTGCCTATCCTGTTTCTTTATTAATAGTGCTTGTCCTGTTTCTTTATTAATATTGCTTGTCCTGTTTCTTTATTAATATTGCCTAACCTGTTTCTTTATTAATATTGCTTGTCCTGTTTCATTATTAATATTGCTTGTCCTGTTTCTTTATTAATATTGCTTGTCCTGTTTCTTTATTAATATTGCTTGTCCTGTTTCTTTATTAATATTTTTTCTCCAGTGTCTTTATTAATATTGCTTGTCCTGTTTCATTATTAATATTACTTGTCCTGCTTCTTTATTAATATTGCTTGTTCTGTTTCTTTATTAATATTCTTTCTCCTGTTTCTTTATTAACATTGCCTATCCTGTTTCTTTATTAATGTTGCTTGTCCTGTTTCATTATTAATATTGCTTGTCCTGTTTCTTTATTAATATTGCTTGTCCTGTTTCTTCATTAATATTTTTTCTCCTGTTTCTTTATTAATATTGCCTATCCTGTTTCTTTATTAATATTGCCTATCCTGTTTCTTTATTAATACTGCTTGTCCTGTTTCATTATTAATATTTCTTGTCCTGTTTCTTTATTAATATTTTTCTCCTGTTTCTTTATTAATATTGCCTATCCTGTTTCTTTATTAATATTGCTTGTCCTGTTTCATTATTAATATTGCTTGTCCTGTTTCTTTATTAATATTGCTTGTCCTGTTTCTTTATTAATATTTTTTCTCCTGTTTCTTTATTGATATTGCCTATACTGTTTCTTTATTGATATTGCTTGTCCTGTTTCTTTATTAATATTGCTTGTCCTGTTTCATTATTAATATTGCTTGTCCTGTTTCTTTATTAATATTTTTTCTCCTGTTTCTTTATTAATATTGCCTATCCTGTTTCTTTATTAATGTTGCTTGTCCTGTTTCATTATTAATATTGCTTGCCCTGTTTCTTTATTAATATTTTTTCTCATGTTTCTTTATTAATATTGCCTATCCTGTTTCTTAATTAATATTACTTGTCCTGTTTCATTATTAATATTGCTTGTCCTGCTTATTATTAATAATTTTTCTCCTGTTTCTTTATTAATATTGCTTATCCTGTTTCTTTATTAATATTACTTGTCCTGATTCATTATTAATATTGCTTGTCCTGTTTCTTTATTAATATTTTTTCTGCTGTTTCTTTATTAATATTGCCTATCCTGTTTCATTATTATTATTACTTGTCCTGTTTCATTATTAATATTGCTTGTCCTGTTTCTTTATTAATATTCTTTCTCCTGTCTCTTTATTAATATTACTTGTCCTGTTTCATTATTAATATTTCTTGTCCTGTTTCTTTATTAATATTTTTTCTCCTGTTTCTTTATTAATATTGCCTATCCTGTTTCTTTATTATTATTACTTGTCCTGTTTCATTATTAATATTGCTTTTCCTGTTTCTTTATTAATATTCTTTATCCTGTCTCTGTATTAATATTACTTGTCCTGTTTCATTATTAATATTTCTTGTCCTGTTTCTTTATTAATATTTTTTCTCCTGTTTCTTTATTAATATTACATGTCCAGTTTCATTATAAATATTGCTTGTCCTGCTTCTTTATTAATATTTTTTCTCCTGTTTCTTTATTAATATTGCCTATCCTGTTTCTTTATTAATATTGCTTGTCCTGTTTCATTATTAATATTGCTTGTCCAGTTTCTTTATTAATATTGCTTGTCCTGTTTCTTTATTAATATTTTTTCTGCGGTTTCTTCATTAATATTGCCTATCCTGTTTCTTTATTAATATTGCTTGTCCTGTTTCTTTATTAATATTGCTTGTCCTGTTTCTTTGTTAATATTACCTATCCTGTTTCTTTATTAAAATTGCTTGTCCTGTTTCATTATTAATATTGCTTGTCCTGTTTCTTTATTAATATTGCTTGTCCTGTTTCTTTATTAATATTTTTCTCCTGTTTCTTTATTAATATTGCCTATCATGTTTCTTTATTAATGTTGCTTGTCCTGTTTCATTATTAATGTTGCTTGTCATGTTTCTTTATTAATATTGCTTGTCCTGATTCTTTATTAATATTTTTCTCCTGTTTCTTTATTAATATTACCGATCCTGTTTCTCTATTAATATTGCTTGTCCTGTTTCTTTATTAATATTGCTTGTCCTGTTTCTTTATTAATATTTTTTCTCCTGTTTCTTTATTAATATTGCTTGTACTGTTTCATTATTAATATTACTTGTCCTGTTTCTTTATTAATATTGCTTGTCCTGCTTCTTTATTAATATTTCTTGTCCTGTTTCTTTATTAATATTTTTCTCCAGTTTCTTTATTAATATTGCCTATCATGTTTCTTTATTAATGTTGCTTGTCCTGTTTCATTATTAATGTTGCTTGTCCTGTTTCTTTATTAATATTGCTTGTCCTGTTTCTTTATTAATATTTTTCTCCAGTTTCTTTATTAATATTACCGATCCTGTTTCTCTATTAATATTGCTTGTCCTGTTTCTTTATTAATATTGCTTGTCCTGTTTCTTTATTAATATTGCTTGTCCTGTTTCTTTATTAATATATTTTCTCCTGTGTCTTTATTAAGATTGCTTGTCCTGTTTCTTTATTAATATTGCTTGTCCTGTTTCTTTATTAATATGTTTTCTCCTGTTTCTTCATTAATATTGCCTATCCTGTTTCTTTATTAATGTTGCTTGTCCTGTTTCTTTATTAATGTTGCTTGTCCTGTTTCTTTATTAATATTGCCTATCCTGTTTCTTTATTAATATTGCTTGTCCTGTTTCATTATTAATATTGCTTGTCCTGTTTCTTTATTAATATTGCTTGTCCTGTTTCTTTATTAATATTTTTCTCCTGTTTCTTTATTAATATTACCGATCCTGTTTCTCTATTAATATTGCTTGTCCTGTTTCTTTATTAATATTGCTTGTCCTGTTTCTTTATTAATATTGCTTGTCCTGTTTATTTATTAATATTTTTCTCCTGTGTCTTTATTAATATTGCTTGTCCTGTTTCATTATTAATATTACTTGTCCTGTTTCTTTATTAATATTGCTTGTCCTGTTTCTTTATTAATATTTTTTCTCCTGTTTCTTTATTAATATTGCCTATCCTCTTTCATTATTAATGTTGCTTGTCCTGTTTCATTATTAATATTGCTTGTCCTGTTTCTTTATTAATATTGCTTGTCCTGTTTCTTCATTAATATTTTTTCTCCTGTTTCTTTATTAATATTGCCTATCCTGTTTCTTTATTAATATTGCCTATCCTGTTTCTTTATTAATACTGCTTGTCCTGTTTCATTATTAATATTTCTTGTCTTGTTTCTTTATTAATATTTTTCTCCTGTTTCTTTATTAATATTGCCTATCCTGTTTCTTTATTGATATTGCTTGTCCTGTTTCATTATTAATATTGCTTGTCCTGTTTCTTTATTAATATTGCTTGACTAGTTTCTTTATTAACATTTTTTCTCCTGTGTGTTTATCAATATTGCTTGTCCTGTTTCATTATTAATATTACTTGTTCTGTTTCTTTATTAATATTGCTTGTCCTGTTTCTTTATTAATATTTTTTCTCCTGTTTCTTTATTAATATTGCCTATCCTGTTTCTTTATTAATGTTGCTTGTCCTGTTTCATTATTAATATTGCTTGCCCTGTTTCTTTATTAATATTTTTTCTCATGTTTCTTTATTAATATTGCCTATCCTGTTTCTTAATTAATATTACTTGTCCTGTTTCATTATTAATATTGCTTGTCCTGCTTCTTTATTAATATTTTTTCTCCTGTTTCTTTATTAATATTGCTTATCCTGTTTCTTTATTAATATTACTTGTCCTGTTTCATTATTAATATTGCTTGTCCTGTTTCTTTATTAATATTTTTTGTCCTGTTTCTTTATTAATATTGCCTATACTGTTTCGTTATTATTATTACTTGTCCTGTTTCATTATTAATATTGCTTGTCCTGTTTCTTTATTAATATTCTTTCTCCTGTTTCTTTATTAATATTGCCTATCCTGTTTCTTTATTAATATTACTTGTCCTGTTTCATTATTAATATTGCTTGTCCTGTTTCTTTATTAATATTTTTTCTCCTGTTTCTTTATTAATATTGCCTATCCTGTTTCTTTATTAATATTGCTTGTCCTGTTTCATTATTAATATTGCTTGTCCTGTTTCTTTATTAATATTTTTTCTCCTGTTTCTTTATTAATATTGCCTATCCTGTTTCTTAATTAATATTACTTGTCCTGTTTCATTATTAATATTGCTTGTCATGCTTCTTTATTAATATTTTTTCTCCTGTCTCTTTATTAATATTGCCTATCCTGTTTCTTTATTAATATTACTTGTCCTGTTTCATTATTAATATTGCTTGTCCTGTTTCTTTATTAATATTTTTTCTCCTGTTTCTTTATTAATATTGCCTATCCTGTTTCTTTATTAATATTACTTGTCCTGTTTCATTATTAATATTTCTTGTCCTGTTTCTTTATTAATATTTTTTCTCCTGTTTCTTTATTAATATTGCCTATCCTGTTTCTTTATTATTATTACTTGTCCTGTTTCATTATTAATATTGCTTTTCCTGTTTCTTTATTAATATTTTTTCTCCTGTTTCTTTATTAATATTACATGTCCTGTTTCATTATAAATATTGCTTGTCCTGCTTCTTTATTAATATTTTTTCTCCTGTTTCTTTATTAATATTGCCTATCCTGTTTCTTTATTAATATTGCTTGTCCTGTTTCATTATTAATATTGCTTGTCCAGTTTCTTTATTAATATTGCTTGTCCTGTTTCTTTATTAATATTTTTTCTCCGGTTTCTTCATTAATATTGCCTATCCTGTTTCTTTATTAATATTGCTTGTCCTGTTTCTTTATTAATATTGCTTGTCCTGTTTCTTTATTAATATTACCTATCCTGTTTCTTTATTAAAATTGCTTGTCCTGTTTCATTATTAATATTGCTTGTCCTGTTTCTTTATTAATATTGCTTGTCCTGTTTCTTTATTAATATTTTTCTCCTGTTTCTTTATTAATATTGCCTATCATGTTTCTTTATTAATGTTGCTTGTCCTGTTTCATTATTAATGTTGCTTGTCCTGTTTCTTTATTAATATTGCTTGTCCTGTTTCTTTATTAATATTTTTCTCCTGTTTCTTTATTAATATTACCGATCCTGTTTCTCTATTAATATTGCTTGTCCTGTTTCTTTATTAATATTGCTTGTCCTGTTTCTTTATTAATATTTTCTCTCCTGTTTCTTTATTAATATTGCTTGTACTGTTTCATTATTAATATTACTTGTCCTGTTTCTTTATTAATATTGCTTGTCCTGTTTCTTTATTAATATTTCTTGTCCTGTTTCTTTATTAATATTTTTCTCCAGTTTCTTTATTAATATTGCCTATCATGTTTCTTTATTAATGTTGCTTGTCCTGTTTCATTATTAATGTTGCTTGTCCTGTTTCTTTATTAATATTGCTTGTCCTGTTTCTTTATTAATATTTTTCTCCTGTTTCTTTATTAGTATTACCGATCCTGTTTCTCTATTAATATTGCTTGTCCTGTTTCTTTATTAATATTGCTTGTCCTGTTTCTTTATTAATATTGCTTGTCATGTTTCTTTATTAATATATTTTCTCCTGTGTCTTTATTAAGATTGCTTGTCCTGTTTCTTTATTAATATTGCTTGTCCTGTTTCTTTATTAATATGTTTTCTCCTGTTTCTTCATTAATATTGCCTATCCTGTTTCTTTATTAATGTTGCTTGTCCTGTTTCTTTATTAATGTTGCTTGTCCTGTTTATTTATTAATATTGCCTATCCTGTTTCTTTATTAATATTGCTTGTCCTGTTTCATTATTAATATTGCTTGTCCTGTTTCTTTATTAATATTGCTTGTCCTGTTTCTTTATTAATATTTTTCTCCTGTTTCTTTATTAATATTACCGATCCTGTTTCTCTATTAATATTGCTTGTCCTGTTTCTTTATTAATATTGCTTGTCCTGTTTCTTTATTAATATTGCTTGTCCTGTTTATTTATTAATATTTTTCTCCTGTGTCTTTATTAATATTGCTTGTCCTGTTTCATTATTAATATTACTTGTCCTGTTTCTTTATTAATATTGCTTGTCCTGTTTCTTTATTGATATTTTTTCTCCTGTTTCTTTATTAATATTGCCTATCCTCTTTCATTATTAATGTTGCTTGTCCTGTTTCATTATTAATATTGCTTGTCCTGTTTCTTTATTAATATTGCTTGTCCTGTTTCTTCATTAATATTTTTTCTCCTGTTTCTTTATTAATATTGCCTATCCTGTTTCTTTATTAATATTGCCTATCCTGTTTCTTTATTAATACTGCTTGTCCTGTTTCATTATTAATATTTCTTGTCCTGTTTCTTTATTAATATTTTTTCTCCTGTTTCTTTATTAATATTGCCTATCCTGTTTCTTTATTAATATTTCTTGTCCTGTTTCATTATTAATATTTCTTGTCCTGTTTCTTTATGAATATTGCTTTTACTGTTTCTTTATTAATATTTTTTCTCCTGTTTCTTTATTGATATTGCCTATCCTGTTTCTTTATTAATATTGCTTGTCCTGTTTCTTTATTAATATTGCTTGTCCTGTTTCATTAGTAATATTGCTTGTCCTGTTTCTTTATTAATATTGCTTGTCCAGTTTCTTTATTAACATTTTTTCTCCTGTGTCTATATTAATATTGCTTGTCCTGTTTCATTATTAATATTACTCGTCCTGTTTCTTTATTAATATTGCTTGTCCTGTTTCTTTATTAATATTTTTTCTCCTGTTTCTTTATTAATATTGCCTATCCTGTTTCTTTATCAATGTTGTGTTGTCCTGTGTCATTATTAATATTGCTTGTCCTGTTTTTTTATTAATATTTTTTCTCCTGTTTCTTTATTAATATTGCCTTTCCTGTTTCTTAATTAATATTACATGTCCTGTTTCATTATTAATATTGCTTGTCCTGCTTCTTTATTAATATTTTTTCTCCTGTTTCTTTATTAATATTGCCTATCCTGTTTCTTTATTAATATTGCTTGTCCTGTTTCATTATTAATATTGCTTGTCCTGTTTCTTTATTAATATTGCTTGTCCTGTTTCTTTATTGATATTTTTTCTCCTGTTTCTTCATTAATATTGCCTATCCTGTTTCTTTATTAATATTGCTTGTCCTGTTTCTTTATTAATAGTGCTTGTCCTGTTTCTTTATTAATATTACCTATCCTGTTTCTTTATTAAAATTGCTTGTCCTGTTTCATTATTAATATAGCTTGTCCTGTTTCTTTATTAATATTGCTTGTCCTGTTTCTTTATTAATATTTTTCTCCTGTTTCTTTATTAATATTACCGATCCTGTTTCTCTATTAATATTTCTTGTCCTGTTTCTTTATTAATATTGCTTGTCCTGTTTCTTTATTAATATTTTTTCTCCTGTTTCTTTATTAATATTGCTTGTCCTGTTTCATTATTAATATTACTTGTCCTGTTTCTTTATTAATATTGCTTGTCCTGTTTATTTATTAATATTTCTTGTCCTGTTTCTTTATTAATATTTTTCTCCTGTTTCTTTATTAATATTGCCTATCTTGTTTCTTTATTAATGTTGCTTGTCCTGTTCCATTATTAATGTTGCTTGTCCTGTTTCTTTATTAATATTGCTTGTCCTGTTTCTTTATTAATATTTTTTCTCCTGTTTCTTTATTAATATTGCCTATCCTGTTTCTTTATCAATGTTGCTTGTCCTGTTTCATTATTAATATTGCTTGTCCTGTTTCTTTATTAATATTTTTTCTCCTGTTTCTTTATTAATATTGCCTTTCCTGTTTCTTAATTAATATTACATGTCCTGTTTCATTATTAATATTGCTTGTCCTGCTTCTTTATTAATATTTTTCTCCTGTTTCTTTATTAATATTGCCTATCCTGTTTCTTTATTAATATTGCTTGTCCTGTTTCATTATTAATATTGCTTGTCCAGTTTCTTTATTAATATTGCTTGTCCTGTTTCTTTATTAATATTTTTTCTCCTGTTTCTTCATTAATAATGCCTATCCTGTTTCTTTATTAATATTGCTTGTCCTGTTTCTTTATTAATATTGCTTGTCCTGTTTCTTTATTAATATTACCTATCCTGTTTCTTTATTAAAATTGCTTGTCCTGTTTCATTATTAATATTGCTTGTCCTGTTTATTTATTAATATTGCTTGTCCTGTTTCTTTATTAATATTTTACTCCTGTTTCTTTATTAATATTGCCTATCATGTTTCTTTATTAATGTTGCTTGTCCTGTATCATTATTAATGTTGCTTGTCCTGTTTCTTTATTAATATTGCTTGTCCTGTTTCTTTATTAATATTTTTCTCCTGTTTCTTTATTAATATTACCGATCCTGTTTCTCTATTAATATTGCTTGTCCTGTTTCTTTATTAATATTGCTTGTCCTGTTTCTTTATTAATATTTTTCTCCTGTTTCTTTATTAATATTGCCTATCCTGTTTCTTTATTAATATTGCTTGTCCTGTTTCATTATTAATATTGCTTGTCCTGTTTCTTTATTAATATTGCTTGTCCTTTTTCTTTATTAATATTTTTCTCCTGTTTCTGTATTAATATTGCCTATCCTGTTTCTTTATTAATATTGCTTGTCCTGTTTCTTTATTGATATTTTTCTCCTGTTTCTTTATTAATATTGCCTATCCTGTTTCTTTATTAATATTGTTTATCCTGTTTCATTATTAATATTGCTTGTCCTGTTTCTTTATTAATATTGCTTGTCCTGTTTCTTTATTATTATTGCTTGTCCTGTTTCTTCATTAATATTTTTCTCCTGTTTCTTTATTAATATTGCCTATCCTGTTTCTTTATTAATATTGCTTGTCCTGATTCATTATTAATATTGCTTGTCCTGTTTCTTTATTAATATTGCTTGTCCTGTTTCTTTATTAATATTTTTCTCCTGTTTCTTTATTAATATTGCCTATCCTGTTTTTTTATTAATATTGCTTGTCCTGTTTCTTTATTAATATTGCTTGTCCTGTTTCTTTATTAATATTGCCTATCCTGTTTCTTTATTAATATTGCTTGTCCTGTTTCATTATTAATGTTGCTTGTCCTGTGTCTTTATTAACATTGCTTGTCCTGTTTCTTTATTAATATTTTTCTCCTGTTTCTTTATTAATATTGCCTATCATGTTTGTTTATTAATGTTGCTTGTCCTGTTTCATTATTAATGTTGCTTGTCCTGTTTCTTTATTAATATTGCTTGTCCTGTTTCATTATTAATATTGCTTGTCCTGTTTCTTTATTAATATTGCTTGTCCTGTTCCTTTATTAATATTTTTTCTCCTTTGTCTTTATTAATATTGCTTGTCCTGTTTCATTATTAATATTACTTGTCCCGTTTCTTTATTAATATTGCTTGTCCTTTTTACTTTATTAATATTTTTTCTCCTGTTTCTTTATTAATATTGCCTATCCTGTTTCTTTATTAATGTTGCTTGTCCTGTTTCATTATTAATATTGCTTGTCCTGTTTCTTTATTAATATTGCTTGTCCTGTTTCTTCATTAATATTTTTTCTCCTGTTTCTTTATTAATATTGCCTATCCTGTTCCTTTATTAATATTGCTTGTCCTGTTTCATTATTAATCTTGTTTGTCCTGTTTCTTTATTAATATTGCTTGTCCTGTTTCTTTATTAATATTCTTTCTCCTGTTTCTTTATTAATATTGCTTGTCCTGTTTCATTATTAATATTACTTGTCCTGTTTCTTTATTAATATTTTTTCTCCTGTTTCTTTATTAATATCTTTTCTCCTGTTTCTTTATTAATATTGCCTATCCTGTTTCTTCATTAATGTTGCTTGTCCTGTTTCATTATTAATATTGCTTGTCCTGATTCTATATTAATATTGCTTGTCCTGTTTCTTTATTAATATTTTTTCTCCTGTTTCTTTATTAATATTGCCTATCCTGTTTCTTTATTAATATTGCTTGTCCAGTTTCATTATTAATATTGCTTGTCCTGTTTCTTTATTAATATTGCCTATCCTGTTTCTTCATTAATGTTGCTTGTCCTGTTTCATTATTAATATTGCTTGTCCTGTTTCTATATTAATATTGCTTGTCCTGTTTCTTTATTTATATTTTTCTCCTGTTACTTTATTAATATTGCCTATCCTGTTTCTTTATTAATATTGCTTGTCCTGTTTCTTTATTAATATTTTTCTCCTCTTTCTTTATTAATATTGCCTATCCTGTTTCTTTATTAATATTGTTTATCCTGTTTCATTATTAATATTGCTTGTCCTGTTTCTTTATTAATATTGCTTGTCCTGTTTCTTTATTAATATTTCTTGTCCTGTTTCTTTATTAGTATTGCTTGTCCTTTTTCTTTATTAATATTTTTCTCCTGTTTCTTTATTAATATTGCCTATCCTGTTTCTTTATTAATATTGCTTGTCCTGTTTCTTGATTAATATTGCTTGTCCTGTTTCTTTATTAATATTGCCTATCCTGTTTCTTTATTAATATTGCTTGTCCTGTTTTATTATTAATGTTGCTTGTCCTGTGTCTTTATTAACATTGCTTGTCCTGTTTGTTTATTAATATTTTTCTCATGTTTCTTTATTAATATTGCCTATCATGTTTGTTTATTAATGTTGCTTGTCCTGTTTCATTATTAATGTTGCTTGTCCTGTTTCTTTATTAATATTGCTTGTCCTGTTTCATTATTAATATTGCTTGTCCTATTTCTTTATTAATATTGCTTGTCCTGTTTCTTTATTAATATTTTTTCTCCTGTGTCTTTATTAATATTGCTTGTCCTGTTTCATTATTAATATTACTTGTCCCGTTTCTTTATTGATATTGCTTGTCCTGTTTCTTTATTAATATTTTTTCTCCTGTTTCTTTATTAATATTGCCTATCCTGTTTCTTTATTAATGTTGCTTGTCCTGTTTCATTATTAATATTGCTTGTCCTGTTTCTTTATTAATATTTCTTGTCCTGTTTCTTCATTAATATTTTTTCTCCTGTTTCCTTATTAATATTGCCTATCCTGTTTCTTTATTAATATTGCTTGTCCTGTTTCATTATTAATCTTGCTTGTCCTGTTTCTTTATTAATATTGCTTGTCCTGTTTCTTTATTAATATTCTTTCTCCTGTTTCTTTTTTAATATTGCTTGTCCTGTTTCATTATTAATATTTGTTGTCCTGTTTCTTTATTAATATTTTTTCTCCTGTTTCCTTATTAATATCTTTTCTCCTGTTTCTTTATTAATATTGCCTATCCTGTTTCTTTATTAATGTTGCTTGTCCTGTTTCATTATTAATATTGCTTGTCCTGTTTCTATATTAATATTGCTTGTCCTGTTTCTTTATTAATATTTTTTCTCCTGTTTCTTTATTAATATTGCCTATCCTGTTTCTTTATTAATATTGCTTGTCCAGTTTCATTATTAATATTGCTTGTCCTGTTTCTTTATTAATATTGCTTGTCCAGTTTCTTTATTAATATTTTTCTCCTGTTTCTTTATTAATATTGCCTATCCTGTTTCTTTATTAATATTGCTTGTCCTGTTTCTTTATTAATATTTTTCTCCTGTTTCTTTATTAATATTGCCTATCCTGTTTCTTTATTAATATTGTTTATCCTGTTTCATTATTAATATTGCTTGTCCTGTTTCTTTATTAATATTGCTTGTCCTGTTTCTTTATTAATATTGCTTGTCCTGTTTCTTCATTAATATTTTTCTCCTGTTTCTTTATTAATATTGCCTATCCTGTTTCTTTATTAATATTGCCTATCCTGTTTCTTTATTAATATTGCTTGTCCTGATTCATTATTAATATTGCTTGTCCTGTTTCTTTATTAATATTGCTTGTCCTGTTTCTTTTTTAATATTTTTCTCCTGTTTCTTTATTAATATTGCCTATCCTGTTTCTTTATTAATATTGCTTGTCCTGTTTCTTTATTAATATTGCCTATCCTGTTTCTTTATTAATATTGCTTGTCCTGTTTCATTATTAATGTTGCTTGTCCTGTGTCTTTATTAAAATTGCTTGTCCTCTTTCTTTATTAATATTTTTCTCCTGTTTCTTTATTAATATTGCCTATCATGTTTGTTTATTAATGTTGCTTGTCCTGTTTCATTATTAATGTTGCTTGTCCTGTTTCTTTATTAATATTGCTTGTCCTGTTTCATTATTAATATTGTTTGTCCTGTTTCTTTATTAATATTGCTTGTCCTGTTTCTTTATTAATATTTTTTCTCCTTTGTCTTTATTAATATTGCTTGTCCTGTTTCATTATTAATATTACTTGTCCTGTTTCTTTATTAATATTGCTTGTCCTGTTTCTTTATTAATATTTTTTCTCCTGTTTCTTTATTAATATTGCCTATCCTGTTTCTTTATTAACGTTGCTTGTCCTGTTTCATTATTAATATTGCTTGTCCTGTTTCTTTATTAATATTGCTTGTCCTGTTTCTTCATTAATATTTTTTCTCCTGTTTCTTTATTAATATTGCCTATCCTGTTTCTTTATTAATATTGCTTGTCCTGTTTCATTATTAATCTTGCTTGTCCTGTTTCTTTATTAATATTGCTTGTCCTGTTTCTTTATTAATATTCTTTCTCCTGTTTCTTTATTAATATTGCTTGTCCTGTTTCATTATTAATATTACTTGTCCTGTTTCTTTATTAATATTTTTTCTCCTGTTTCTTTATTAATATCTTTTCTCCTGTTTCTTTATTAATATTTCCTATCCTGTTTCTTCATTAATGTTGCTTGTCCTGTTTCATTATTAATATTGCTTGTCCTGTTTCTATATTAATATTGCTTGTCCTGTTTCTTTATTAATATTTTTTCTCCTGTTTCTTTATTAAGATTGCCTATCCTGTTTCTTTATTGATATTGCTTGTCCAGTTTCATTATTAATATTGCTTGTCCTGTTTCTTTATTAATATTGCTTGTCCTGTTTCTTTATTTATATTTTTATCCTGTTACTTTATTAATATTTCCTATCCTGTTTCTTTATTAATATTGCTTGTCCTGTTTCTTTATTAATATTTTTCTCCTGTTTCTTTATTAATATTGCCTATCCTGTTTCTTTATTAATATTGTTTATCCTGTTTCATTATTAATATTGCTTGTCCTGTTTCTTTATTAATATTGCTTGTCCTGTTTCTTTATTAATATTGCTTGTCCTGTTTCTTTATTAATATTACTTGTCCTAATTCTTTTTTTATATTGCTTATCCTGTTTCTTTATTAATATTGTTTATCCTTTTTCATTATTAATATTGCTTGTCCTGTTTCTTTATTAATATTGCTTCTCCTGTTTCTTTATTAATATTACTTGTCCTAATTCTTTATTAATATTGCTTATCCTGTTTCTTTATTAATATTGTTTATCCTGTTTCATTATTAATATTGCTTGTCCTGTTTCTTTATTAATATTGCTTGTCCTGTTTCTTTATTAATATTGCTTGTCCTGTTTCTTTATTAATATTACTTGTCCTAATTCTTTATTAATATTGCTTATCCTGTTTCTTTATTAATATTGTTTGTCCTTTTTCATTATTAATATTGCTTGTCCTGTTTCTTTATTAATATTGCTTCTCCTGTTTCCTTATTAATATTACTTGTCCTAATTCTTTATTAATATTGCTTATCCTGTTTCTTTATTAATATTGTTTATCCTGTTTCATTATTAATATTGCTTGTCCTGTTTCTTTATTAATTTTGCTTCTCCTCTTTCTTTATTAATATTCCTTCTCCTAATTCTTTATTAATATTGATTCTCCTGTTTCTTTATTAATATTGCTTCTCTTGTTTCTTTATTAATATTGCTTTTCCTCTTTTTTTATTAATGTTGCTTTTCCTGTTTTTATTAATATTGCTTATCCTGTTTCCATCGGGTCCTCGTCTATATTACCCGGTAATACCATAAAATTCTCAAAACAACTTTTTAGTCCTTATTCTTTTGCGAATGTTCAGACTCATATTCAGTGGGAACACGGTCTACAAGAGAAATCAAATTGAGTTATCCGTAGATACGAACTGCGGGGCGAGAACTGTCTAATCCTTTAGTTTCTGCTCGAAATTCCCCGATGCAATCAAATCCACAAACACCTGAAGAAGGTTAAACGATGCAAATGCCGAAATGTTGTTAATGTAGCAACAATGATCGGGGCATTTATCCAACTAATAAAAAATGTAAATACAGTTAATAAGTCTCATCATGACTGTGAGACCCAATTACGTTCCTCTGTACTAGTCTACGCTTCTTATCAATTTATTAATTACTAAAATGTCACCCAATGCATAACTCCTGAGCCACTCTGGGTAGAGGGTAACAGAAAAGAAAATAATAGTGCGGAATGAGGTCTTTCCTATGAAGAGAAAGTGGCAAGAATTTCAGATTATGACGATTAAGAGAATTAGGAAGATTAGGATGATTATGAAGACAGTTTGGAAAGGGGATAATTATCCTTGACTTGAATAGGTCATCATTGAAGTGGTCATGGAAGCAACCACTTTGGATATTGAATAAATGCATGATGAATTTAAGGGAAGTAACAAATGGGCGGCAAGAAGCTCATCATTTTACGATCGAAATGGCTAGATGGAACCGTAAGTTCTATGCTAACAGTTCCTCCTATTGCACTTCTCGCTTTTGAAAGTCTCTACCGACTTCTTGCTTTCCAGTCAACTTTGATCATTTTTTGTTTTTTTTTATATTCTCTAACAATCAGTAATTCCCTTGTATCTTTAAGGGTTTATTATATTACTTTGTGTGAAAAGCAAGTGTCTGGTATCTGGTCTAAGCTGCAAGGCAACACAAATAATGACGAAAGACAGGTCAGAACATTTAATACTCACAAAACATACGCAATAGAAATGAAGCAGAGGTCGAACAATGAGTAACCTGGTTGACGAGGTTTTGTGTATGACCGACAGAAGAAGGACAACGTGGGATGATAATCGGTCCATCTTTAAAGAAAAATACAGAATGCGCTGGAGAGCTATGATCTTAAACGGTCTGAAGAATTTTGTCACAACTTACGACCACATCACGTTGTGACACCGGTTCTCGTACGATCATCGAATTTAAGCAACGTCTTGCCTGATCACTACCAAGATGGGTGATGGCTTAGGAATAACGCGAGCTCTAAGCTTGGATGTGCAAGTGGTTAAATGGATAATGGCTCGAAATTGTTAATTGAAGAGCCGAGTTCCAATTCCAGTTGAGTTTCTTATATTCACTTACGCGCAAATACCCATGGGAAAGGTATGAATCCACCTATTCGCCCCACCAGCTGGAGGTTAATTAGTAAAACTTGTATCAATAAAACCTTTTTTAATCATTTCACCCCAAGCAAGGTGAGATTGCCACTAGTTACAGGGTCACAGGGAGGGAAAGTGAAAAAGATTGCGAAAAGGGAAAATTGAGGAAAGGATAAAAGATGAACAGGATTCAAAAAGTCAGGAGATGGAGATTATCGTTGCATTTAAGTCTTTGTGGATTATCAGGGAAGCAAGTAAATGAAAGGGGTTCCACAGGCAGGAAGTACGAGAAAAGAAACTGTTGAAGTAGAAGTAGCGGTTGCATTTAGTTATTTCAACAGTAAAAGGGTGGGACCTAAATGCCAATCGAATAGCACTCTTAAATTCATGTAGTTGGAGCACCAGGGAAAACAACTTGTCAGAGCAATTGCCATGAAAATATTTATAGGAAAGATAGAGGAGAGAAACGTCATGTTGATGAGAAAGTGACTGATGCCGAGATGCCTGGTCAGAGTCGTTTATATTACAGATCCTTCTTTGGATTTTCTCAGGAATCTGGAGATGAATAGCAGAAGCCCCAGACCAAATATGGCAGCAGTATTTAATGCATGGACAAATCTTAGATTCGTAAATGTGAGGAGATGGTTTCTGACGAGAAAGTTTTTCTGGCACGACACAGTAACCCACCTTTCCTTGCAGTAAATGCATCTATTGATTCGATGTACTTATATAATTATTATCTAAAAGAAAATCTTACAATCTAAAATATTTCGCGGCTTTAAATAACCTGCAAAGTGTTGATAAGCCGTAAAAAATGAATCAAACCATCAATGATACAAAGACGTCACATCAAAGATTTGATTGATATAAAAAGATTTGATGGTTATAAAAAATTATATAGCCTATAAATGTCGGGAAATCCTTATAAAGGGTGTTTCATTAAGTCGGATTATATATAAGAGTGTTTCATTAAGAGGGATCAAAGTCAGCAGTATTATTGTGTTATTGGTGAAAATTTATTTATTTCTCTATTGGATCATTTTATTTAAGTCATGGCAATTATGTGTGAAAAATAATATCGCCCAAATGTCCGCCAAATCTGAAAGAAAAAGAAAAAAAATCATTAGACAAACTTAATTCATATTTAAAATCGGAACACCCTTTATATGTGGGCATCAATTTAATGATAATCAATAGTTTTCTGACTACTTCTGCTTTCTAAAAGACTAAGGTAGGCGTCGTATCTGGATGGTATTTACTCTAAAGGAATTATTAAAACATCAGCTCTATATCTGTTGCTAATGATTTCCCGATTTGCACCGAGTGATACACAATTCTGACTTTCTAACTATAAAACGGGTGTTGATATATCGCTGATAATGTCGGAAAAGTGCTTCTCTGGTTAAAAATTCAGCTCGTTCGATAATGTGCGTGACACAGAAGAGTCCTTCGAGCGTTGATTGAAATATTCGTCCTCAAGACACACTCGTCCTTTGAAAAGAGTTTTCTTATTTGCAAAACTCTCACGATTAGGATTTATACGTATCTTGACGCAAAGCTGCACTCTTACGCGTACAGAGGAGAAGAATTCTCCTCAATTTCAGAAAAGCGAACACACGCGTAAGTAAGGACATGTCATCAGGATAATTTTTAATGACTTTTGTTATTCTTATTTTTACAAAAGTTGGTGATTAAATTAAACTAGAGACCAAAACTTTGGTTCATCCTGTGTATTTAATACTGTAATTCTCCATGTATAATACGCATTTTTTTCTAAAAAATAATAAACAAAATTAGGGGTGCGTATTATGCACAGCTACAAAAACAACTTTAAAAAATTGCCGTTTCATAGGTCGATTTCAGTTACGAAATGACTACTTACCACAAACATACAATTTGACTAACATTCGGCGATTGCGACCCCATAAGGAACTCAAATACAATCATATGTACCTAACAATACTTACAAATGTAAAATAAAATAAGAATTATCATAAAACTAACTTAGAATGATATTGTTCGGTGTTTAAAACCATTTTTTTTAATGAAAGAAGGAAACGCTGGCTGTAATAAATTAGAGAGGTACAGTTTATAGGGTTTGATTACCAAAGAAGGGGTGCGCATTATGCGTGAGTATAAGCATTTCCCACACTTTCAGCACAATTTTAGGGGTGCGTACTATGGATGAATGCGTATTATAAATGGGGAATGACAGTAATTAATAAGTTTCATAAATGTTTCCTTATGAGGAAACGGCTAATAATATCATTATCATTACTGTACATTCTTTGGTTTAATTAACTCCTACTAAGTTGATGAAACTATTAATACATTAGTGCATGCCGTCCATTTCTTTACAAAGGGAGTTACCCCCACCACCAAATATGAAATCCTCTAAGCCTAATATTACCATTAGCCAGCAAGTCAGAATAGGCAAAATGAATAAATATTGTAGGAAACTTTAGCAGTAATGGGTTAATTTCATTATCATTATTATTATCATTTTATTTCCTTTGATTTCTGATGTGTACACATTTCTTTCCGGGTCCCGCCCAGAGACCTAAAGTTAGAAATAGCATTATGACATTTTCCACCGAGCACACACAGACACATACATATTTTACATGGATAAATCCCTTCGTAAGGTGTGGGCTGCACTCGTGAGAACATTCTTTTGTATTTCTGTAAGGCATGGACTTCCAGGAGTCCCTT
This sequence comes from Acanthosepion esculentum, assembly GCA_964036315.1. Classification (NCBI taxonomy): domain Eukaryota; kingdom Metazoa; phylum Mollusca; class Cephalopoda; order Sepiida; family Sepiidae; genus Acanthosepion; species Acanthosepion esculentum. The sequence continues at coordinate 72,601,911 of OZ038513.1, read as the reverse complement.
CAAATGAGTCTGCTGAAATCTTTTCCGACCAATCCGAGGGCTCCAACTACAACAGGGATTGTTGATGTTCCCAGATGCCACATTTTTGAGATTTCTATTTCATTATTATTATTATTATTATTATTATTATTATTATAAGGCCCGCGCAAATTCGTATTTGAATTTTCTCATGAATCTTAATTTTTAATTTAATGATTGAATAAGCTAATTGCAAGTTCTATGGCAATAAAATATCCGTAGACATTCCCCTATTACATCGTTAACTATTTGAGGTTAACAAGCAAAATATTGCAATAACAATTATAAACATAAATGCGAGTTGCTGTTTTAAGAAGTGAGCTCAAATGAAATAACTTTTTCCATTTCACTGAAACAGACGTTAAACACGTCTATTTTCCCTTCTTTCTTTCATTTTCTCACTGAAACCAAGTAGCATCTCTGATATGTTTTGTTTCCCCTCGCAATCAAAGCGAAATAGTTTATTATTTAACTATTTTTGACAGGAACCGTTCAACACTATCTCCTTCTTTACGTCTTTATTTCTTCCTAGCCAAATCCCTGTCTTGTGAACATTTCTCTTCAACAGACGATGTTATTTTATTAATGGTAAGTGGATTTCTGGCGATTGCGTCGGTCGATACTGCACGTCTGAAAAAAATGTCGCTATTATCGCGGTTGCTATCACATCTCGGCCTTTTGACTAAGATCATAGTGTAGTATCTGTTCTTATCAGTTTAATCTGACTCTCTCTCTCTCTCTCTCTCTCTCTCTCTCTCTCTCTCTCTCTCTCTCTCTCTCCAGTTCTATCCTCCCGTTCGTTCTTTCATTTTCTCACTGAAACAAGTAGTTTTTTCAACTCTTTCCAACACGATCAAGACGGAATAGTCCATTATTTATGAGGTATTGGCGGGACGTAAGGGTCGCGTGAAGTAACGAAAGGAAGAACAATCACGCTTATAATAGGATTATTGAATATAGGATAAAATTTTTCTGGCAGAGAAAGTCTCTCTGGCTCGATGTGAGTTAGTAAATTAGTTTAGAAAAAGGCATGAAACCTTCAAATGTAAGTGATTCTTCGAAATCCAGACGGTATCCCGGAAATTTTAGCCTATAGTGTATATTAATTAATTTACTACGTCACTAAACACGTTTTAAGCTAAGAGCAATCAGGGTTGTACAAACTTGAATAGGATTGGTCAACAAAAACAGATATGAAATCTTTATTCGGAGACGGATGAGCGGTTGTTGTAATGGAAAGCGGTACTGAGTGGGAGAACAGAGTTCAAATTCCAGTCGGGTTCGTTACATTCACTCATGTGCAAATACTCTTACGAAAGGTCAGAATTTATCTCTACCCCCAGCTATGGGTTAAATAGTAGTATTTATATCTGGAAAAAATCATTATTATTCTAAAAAGAATTGTTGATACATGATAATAATTATTTTTACAATCCAAGTCTCAGCTTTAAATGACGCAGAAAAGTTTGATTATCTCTACAATTTTATTTTATGTTGAGACATACAGAAGTGATCGTGAATGTTGTTTACTCCATTCTACACTTTAAATTCAATAATATATTTCCGAAAAGAATGTTAATGTTCTTTTGCCATTAATAGATTAAAGTCTACAGTCTTATTTTAAGACATCAATGACTCAATAGGCAGAAACTTATAATTAACTAGCAGCATTGACCGGCGTTGCCCGTGCTTGATTCAAAAATCGTACGACTCATACAGCAATCACTACCACTTGACTTAAAATATTTTTGCCCTTCCTTGCCTTTAAAGGAGTGCTCTTTGCCGTGCTGATGTTGCTAAATGCATTACTTCTTGCCTATCTCACACTACGAATTTTTTCTAAGCTCTATACTAAACATTAAATCTGTTACGAAAAAAGAACTAAACAAAATGAACACAAAACGATCATCTTTAAAAAAGGACTCGTAACTGGAAAAACCGAATGAAAAAAGAATGTTAACAACAAATAATTTTTCACACCCAACCAAGTTCTGCGGAATCAGAATCACCGTTGAGCGAATGAGCCAATTGGAGTAAAGTGCCATGCAGATTTAAATTTTTCCCACTTGTGACGAATGCAGCTATCGATTTGTTTTGGTATGCTAGTTAACATTTGTGTCAGTCAGCTGTTGGATCTCACGCTGACCAATAGAATCTTCCTGCCTATTCGTGGCAGCCAGCTATAGGCTCTCACTCTGGCCAGTAGGAAATGGCCGCAAACTACATGAAAACTGCCGTAGAAGCATGAAAAAATCAATTATTTCCACTTTCGATGGGAGTTGGGAAATGCAAGGTCGGTCTAGGGTAACTAACTAACTTGGAGCATGTGCATGTAAATTTTGGTGCAAATCCGTCGAAAATTGTTGCCGTGCATTCGTTACACACACACACACACACACACACACACACACACACACACACACACTGCCTTTTATAGGTAGAGATACCGAGGTTTTTTTTTCATAAAATTATAATTAATAATAGTTTGTTTTAACATTTATTGTTAATACAGAATTTTATTTTAAGTTTTATTGTTAATATTGGATTTTTACATTTTGTAATTAATACCAAATTTTGATTTTAATTTTAGATTTTATATGTAATGCTGCATTTTATTTTAGATTTTTACTTAATTTTGGATGTTTATTTTAAGTTTTATAGCTTATATAGTATTTTTATTTTAAATTTTATAATTAATACCAAATTTTGATTTTAATTTTAGATTTTATATGTAATGCTGCATTTTATTTTAGATTTATACTTAATTTTGGATGTTTATTTTAAGTTTTATAGCTTATATAGTATTTTTATTTTAAATTTTATAATTAATACCAAATTTTGATTTTAATTTTAGATTTTACATGTAATGCTGCATTTTATTTTAGATTTATACTTAATTTTGGATATTTATTTTAGGTTTTATAGCTTATATAGTATTTTTATTTTAAATTTTATAATTAATACCAAATTTTGATTTTAATTTTAGATTTTATATGTAATGCCGCATTTTATTTTAGATTTATACTTAATTTTGGATGTTTATTTTAAGTTTTATAGGTTTTATAGTATTTTTATTTTAAATTTTATAATTAATACCGGATTTTTATTTTAAATTTCATGGTTATTACTGGATTTTATTTTATAGATATTATAGGATTTTTATTTGATGGTTATTACCGGAATTTGATTCTAAATTTTATAGTTATTACCAGATTTTTATTTTAAATTTAATAGTTATTACTGGATTTTTCATGGTTAATACTGGAATTTAATTTTGGATTTTCTTTATAGTTTATAGTTAATACCGGATTTTTATTTTGAATTTTATAGTCAATAAAGGTTATTCATTTTAGGTTTGGTAGGTAATACTGGATTTTCATTTGAAATTTTATAGTTAGTACCCGATCTTATTTCTATTATCACTTGAATATATCATGTTACTGTTATGTGTAGGTGCCTTGAGTACTAAGGAAGATACTATCAAGGCAAAACAAGAATCTAAGAGAAAGTATTTTTCGAAGTTTGTTTAGATATACAGTAGCGGCCACAATATAACGAACGGAAACAGCAAAGACATAAATATGTGTATTACTTAAAAAGTAATTCATGATTAGCAATGAAATTTTTACCGAATAAAGATTAGGGTGTAATGCATAAATATTATACAAAGTTACATAACAGTTTTTTTTAAATAAAGATTAAATGGAACAAAGAAAATAAGCTACTGGACAAAAGTTAAGGAACAATGTTAATAATTTGCATAAACTTTTAATTTACATTGTTAAAACAATCGATGGAGCTTTTCAACAATAAGTAAAAGTTCATTTATCATTAGGACTTTATTTTAAGTAATATGGCAAATTCTACACGCAAAACGCTCTCTTTTGAAGAAAAAAAACTCATTATCGCTAACTATCAAGAAAAAAATCAATTTCAGAAATTTCTGATATTGTTCATAGGTCTAACAGTGTCGTTCATCGTGTAATTAGCAGGTATAAAACCGATAAAACGTTAGATGCAAAACCAAAAACCGGCAGACCTCCAAAAACATCGCAAAGAGAAGATCGAAGAATTGTTAGAATATCTACAAAAAACCGTTTTGAAACTGCTACCTCAATTGCCCGTAAATTTAATGAAGAGACAGTTAATAAGATCTCAAGGAAAACGGGTGCTCGCGGGTTAAAAATGCAGGATTGCATGCCCGTATTCCAGCTTCGAAGCCTCTCATTTCAAAGCGAAACCAAAGGGCACGCCTGGAGCATGCGAGAGAACATGTTGTTTGGACTGATGCACAATTGCATACAGTTCATTTCAGTGACGAGTCCAAGTTTACTATATTTGGTTCTGAGGGCAAAACTTACGTACGCCGTAGAACAGGTGAAAGACTGTCTTCTCAATGTGTCAAGAAAACCGTTAAGTTTGGTGGCGGCAGCGTGATGGTGTCGGGAATGATTTCATCTGCAGGAGTTGACCCTATCATCCGCGTACATGGCAATATCAATGCTGAGATTTACAAAAGGCTTCTTCAGCAGCATGTGGTACCAAGATTACACCATAATCTTTATGAATCTCCTATTTTCATGCAGGACAATGCACCTTGCCACAAGGCTCGGAAGGTTATGGCTTTATTTGAAGAAGAAGGAATCGCCCTAATGAAGTGGCCCGCCCAGAGCCCCGACCTGAATCCAATAGAAAATGTTTGGAAGATAATTGGAGAAATGGCTCAGAAAAATAAAACCCGAAAACCAGGATCACCTATGGGAGTTATTGAAAGACGAATGGGAGGGAATTACTGCTGATTTTTGCAAGAAATTAATTAGATCATGTGGTCAACGATGCAGAGAAGTCATTGAAAATAAGGGGATGTTTACCAAATATTAAATTTTGTTGATATTTTGTTCACAATCAAGTATTAATAAGATCGTTCCTTAACTTTTGTCCAGTAGCTTATTTCCTTTGTTCCATTTAATCTTTATTTAAAAAAAAACTATTATGTAAATTTTTGTAACTTGTATAATATTTATGCATTACACCCTAATCTTTATTTGGTAAAAATTTCATTGCTAATCATGCATTACTTTTTAAGTAATACACATATTTATGTCTTTGCTGTTTCCGTTCCTTATATTATGGCCGCTACTGTATATTTAACCAATAATGCAGATTTTTGTAACGTACGCAATATACATTTATTATTATTATTATTATTATTATTATTATTATTATTATTATTATTTCCTTTGAAATCTGGTGTATAAGCATTTCTTTCCGGGTCCCAACCAGAGACCTAAGGTTTGTCTACATCAGCTTGTTTCTACGGGCAGAGTATTGACTGTGAAGCGGTTTATGTTGCCACCGTTTCTGTATCTGATCGGTTTCATTTGCTTTTGCTTTCTTTTTTTTAAGTGTTTTACTGCTTCAGTCAGTTTATTGTGCATTTCTTGTATTTCTACACCCATTTGAAACTCCATTTTGATCTTGTTGGCTTCCTTTAACACGGAATAAAGTCGCTTACTACTTTCATGTTCTTTGACGCATATCATCATCCAGTCTTCTGTAGTTTCCACTTAAAGATGATGAAACATTATTATTATTATTATTATTATTATTATTATTATTATTAATAATAATAATTTCATTATTGTTGGAGTCAATTCTATTTTCCCTCGCAAAACTCTCCCTCTCACAGACCACTTTCTCAAAGTTTCTCAGTTTCCATTTCCCCTTTCAATTAATTACATGTTGTTTCTGTGATATCTAATTTCGGTGTTTCACCTCCCGCTTGCTTCTCGCTCACTTAATTAATATAGCGTAAAATGCTGTCCGATAATTCTACCCAATCTCCCCAGTCGGCACAACACATCTTCCTATATGAGACATACCCTTTCAGGAAGTGGGCGATTATGTTTCTCCCTAGCTAAGTGTCCCTCATAGTTATAAACAACTTTGAACTGTATAGCATCACATGTTGTCCTCGCTTTATCATCCGCTTGCACAAACACAAGCGGTAGATTACTAGCTGCTTACACGGTCCCTTCCTGTCTTCATTCTGCCTTGTGAGTGTTAAATTCTCCAAGCCTTCTTCATTATGTATCCTAAAATTTGAAACTATCTCTTTCTGTTCAGTCTGACTTATTCACATCATCCTTCTGCAGAAACACACCTTTACCGCTTCCAGCTTCCTTTTTATCTGTGAGAAAATTCTTCGATATTTACTGTCATACAGGAAGATGCATATGACAACATCTCAGCGCTTTTTGTTGCTTCTATATATAAATACAATTAGTCATATGGATATCATGCAAGGTGCCAAACCCGTCAGAAACATAAAAACTATCAGATGTATACAACCGTGTTCGAAGGTCAATGGTTAAAAATAACTTTCAGCGAAGCCCATACTCCTTCGGACCTTGTAGATTGGCGCTACACAATCACAGACAAAGAACTGTAGCAAATAACAGAAACCACATCGCTTGAGGATTTGGAACAGCAATAACAACTGAAATGCATATCGCATGTATCACAGAGAAAATAATGACATAATTAAAAGATGCTGACTTTCCACACGACTTCAAATAAAAGGGTAGGAAGGAAACCGCCATCAATACAGGAAAGAGCGATAAAAGTTAGTGGAGTTGAGAAAACTATTTCCCTGAAAAATTGTTTCAAGAAAAAGATTTTATAAATTTCAACCGACAATGGGTTTTGTTTCCCGGTCAATTTATCATCGAACGAAGACATAAACGATGAAAATGCTCAATGAGAAATGGAATTTCCTTTAATAACTAAATTTTAAAGTTCGGTTTGTTTGTGTGCTTCCTCATGGGTCATTTAATGCCGAAATTTAATTTTCTTGAATGCTTTGATTTGATTTAATTGTTTAATGGCATGTCGACAAAATTTAATATTCTTGGGTGATTTTATTTGATTTAATTGTTTAATGGCATGTCGACAAAATTTAATATTCTTGGGTGATTTTATTTGATTGTTTAATGGCATGACGACTCTTTATAGGTCATCGACTGACAAAATTTAATATTTTGGGTGCTTTGATTTGATTTGATTGTTTAATGGCATATCAACTCCTTATGGGTCATTTAATGACGAAATTTAATTTTCTTGTGACCATTAGTAATTTCTTTGACAAATTTTTTATTGCTGGTAATATTTTTTTTGTTTTGTTACAAAAATGTATTGATGGTAATTGTTTTTTGTTACAAAATCTAAGGCTGGTAATTTTTGTTAAAAATATATATTGCTGGCAATTATTTTGTTAGAAAAATGTGTTACTGGTAATTTTTTCCTTGAAAAAATGTATTACTGGTATTTTCTTTTTGTTTGTTTCGTTACAAATTATAATATAGGTAAATTTTTGTTACAAAATATATTACTGATATTTTTTTGGTAAAAACATGTATTGCTGTAATTTTCTTTGTTACTAAATTATATTGATGGTAATTTTTTGTTTTGTTGCAAAACTTATTGCTAGTAATTTTTTGTTAGAAAAATTTATTGTTGATAAATTATTTTTCTTAAAAAATGTATTGCTGGTAATTTTTTTTTTTGTTGTTAGAAAATGTATTACTGATATTTTTTTCTTTACAGAAATCCATTGCTGGTAATATATTACTATCAAAATTTACTGTTGATATTTTATGATAAAAATCTTTTTATACTTTCATAGAGATTTGTCCCCAGTTCTGGGGTTAATTATTTGACCATAGCTGGGACCCTAACAGGTGCTAACACCCCGGGTCATTATGGACCTGGAAACAACAGCAATTAAGAGGTTATTCTACGCTTCTCAAAGCCTCCTTAAACTTGGTGTCCATCGGAAATTAACCAACAAAAAAAAAAACTTTTCCCATCTCAATGACAAAATAAAATCTGGTATAATCATATAATCATAAGAGCTCTAAGAATATGCAGCTCGGATTAATAACACGAAGAGAAATACATTGAAAACACTTTCAAACTTTTCATTTATATTCAGTGTGAAACAAAGGCCATAAAATATATCAAAACTGTTAATAAGAATAAAGTGTCGCTGCCGACACTTGAGTTTAAACATAGATCGTCAGTGAGCAAACACAAGCGATCCCATTATTGAATTAAGTAGACCACGTGACCATGGGGGAAACGCCTAAATAGGAAGTCGCGTGACGACTAACGATCGACATTTCTAGTCTATCCTCTATTACTATACGGACCGCTATTCTCTACTCTATTCACTATACTATTTCTCTATTCGGACCACTATACAGATTACTATTCGAGCGAGTATTATCGAGAAAGTACTATTAGTGCGAGTGTTATTCGAAGGCGTCTGACAACAGTATTGCTCAACGGCGTTACTATAGTTGTATCTGCGATTACAATGTCTCTACTACAACGAGCATTACGAAAGTGACAACGTGTATTCCTTGACATTACGAAAGTGTCAAACGAATGTTCGTTGACATCATAAAAACCAAAAACCAAAACAAAACGTCCCCTACTAAGAAACACAATGAATCGAAAATAATTTATCCTGCCTACTAATTCTATCACAGTTACAATCGTAAAGAATTTATCTAAACTCAACATAAAAGTTGCTACTACTACACACAAAACAATAAAAGACTTAGTCAATACTAAACAAAACAATAAGCTACAACCTGAAGGAGGGTTTACTCCATCGCCTGTAATAATTGTCACAAAATATACATAGAAGAAACCTCAAGGAATCTAAAAAAAAGATTATATAAACACAAAAGGGACATTTTACAAAATAATACATCAAATGCGTTGGTTGCCCACCGTAACGACACTGACCACAACTCTCACATAAAAAATGCTACATCAAAATAATTAATTACTACTGAAATATCTAGAGAATGCCTTAATTGCAGGGTCATCTATAGTAAATTTGCGTCGTGACCCTTACAACATTTCAGCATTCTTCGCAGTTCTTCTAATATCACCTGAAGAAACGTTGTGAATATGGCAATGAAGCTGAGAATAACAGTCTGAATAATTTAAATAATGTAAACTCGGCTATTTTTATATACCGGGCAGTTTTTGGATTGATTGTTCTTTCGATTGAATATTTTTTTTCCTTATTTTCCATGATATTTTTGGTGTGATTTGCGTTTTGTTCTTAATTTCCCAGATATACTTAGAAACAATAGTAATTATGGGAAGAGCATAATTACCTTTCCAGACCAAAACAAACTACTTTATAAATGATCTGAATTAATCTCCAAAATATTTTTTACTACATTACTAAAACATCGAAATATGAAGATAAATACAAAAACAATTAAAATGCATTAATCCATATAAATAATAACAAATAAACAAACCATTCCCGCCAAAATAACCGTTAGAATGGACTACACACAATGCACCACTGACCGGTATATATAAATACTTGAGTAAAAAAATAAAAACAACGCATGTGGCCTGCTCGTTGCGTCTAGCATGAAACAGTATGTTGGCTGAGTGTTGACTTCAACGTTCACATATATATATATATATATGAAAATTCTTTGGAGGCCTCCAATTAATTTCCATTTAAGAATTGTTTTACCTTTCCTATATATTGACCGACTTTTTATTGATAACTATATATTTATTAACTTCTTTATTTAGGTCTGTTGAGCGAGGTTTGAAACCGGTTAGCTAGCTCGTTTTTCTTTTAATTGTTATCATCACTGGTAATAAATACAAATTTTGTCTATTTATGTTGGTCATATATATATATATATATATATATATATATATATATATATATATATATATATATATATATATATATATATATATAATGAAATGGACAGAGTCTGACAATTATTTGAAGACATTCTCTGTTTATAATAAACAGTATTAACAACATTTACGGGTCAGAATTTCCGAGAAATCTTCATAGAAAATATGCGTCCTCCGACAGGAATCGAACCTGTATCCTATACGGAACTGTCATATAGCCTGACGTGCTTTAACGTATAAACGTTTATAAATGTATAACATTGTAACGTATAGACATAAAAAATGTCTTAAAATAATTGTCGAACTTTGTCCATTTCATAATGTGTAACGTCATTTGTTTACATTTGGATACGCATCGAGAAGATATGAATGTATGAGAGAAAATCGTGGAGAATTGTGGTTTAAAAAGAGTAAAATCTTTCTTGCTAACCGAAACACTCCTTAGTGGCTCGATCGGTAAAAGCACACCAGGCTATATGACGGTTCCGTATAGAATACAGGTTCGATTCCTGTCGGAGAACGAATATTTTCTATGGAAATTTCTCGGACATTCAGGTCGGTAAATTTTGTTAATACTGTTTATTATAAACAGAGCGTTTACTTAAATATTTTTATGTATAAAAAGAACGTATAAATATAAAAAATCTTTTTATTTATATTTATATATATATATATATATATATATATATATATATACATATACATATATACATATATATATATATACATATATATATATATATACACACATATATATATATATATATATATATAAAAGTGAACATTGAAGTCATCACTTAGAGGCGACACGCTGTTTCATGCTAGACGCAATCGTCAGGACACGCATGTTGACTTTTATATTTACACACGCTCTATCTCTGATGTTGAGCACTTTATCCCATAAATATTGCACACCTTAAGAGTATATTTATATATATATACATATATATATATATATATATATATATATATATATATATATATATATATATATATATATATATATATATATATATATATATATGATGGCTTGATTCTGGCACCAGAAGTCAGAAAAGACTTTAATAGAACTACCATCTTGCTAATTAACTATCTTGCTGTAAAATTGACTCTGACCAATGATAATGAATTCAAGAAGTTCTTAGAATACGTATATAAAAGCAAGTGACCAATTAATTGCTGTTATCAATTGTCTTTAATATCCCATTCTTGCCAAATGTCCAATCTCATTTAAACTTCCATTTCTTGTATTCAGTTTGATTGTAGAGCGGCCGAGATTTCTATGATTCCTCAGTGAAATATATATCAATCACGAGCGTTCGTTCATTAAAAGTTGCAATCAGACTTCATTAGACAAAAGAGTTTTTGTTTCGTCTTTACCGCATCCCTTTTGGCGAAAGAATAACAGTCATGAAACTTTTGTTCGGTTTTTAAATGCTGCGCAAAAGTCACGCTATCGTAATCTCATTCGGAAACAAACAAAATGTTGGTATTTCAGAATGACATTTTTGTTTTGAAATTATTCGGAAGAAAAAAAAGCAAGTTTAAAAAGAATGGTTTACCTTTTGTTGTTGTAGTTGTTGCTACCCGTAACTCGATCATTTAATTTATTATCATAATTATGAAGATTCCGAAAAAGCGGTAAAGCTCTATTATTGAAAGATTCTTCTTTTTTTTTTAATGTTATAATCTACAGGTCGGATCTCTACTAAAAGAGAGCCATTGGTAATGAATGAATACACACAAAAAAATGAGAAATAAAATTTTCTTTTCTAAAAAAATTTAAACGCTTCTCCCGTCATTGGAAAGATAATCCTGGGTATGACGATTAATTACATCAGGCAGCAAGGCTCCTGATCGGGAGGTTTTGAATAGGGTGGAAAGTCCTGACCACCGCTTTACCGGTGGTGGAGAAAATGACATAATACCCAGCCACCGGTTGAGAGAAATGACTTGATGCCCTGTCACCGGTAGAACGGTAGGTAATCACTTATAACTATTTTTATATCTACCGTGAAACATTGCATACCAATTATTTGCGAATTTTTACTCAGGAGCTCAGGCAGAAGGGCTGAAATTGATCAGGAACGCAGAGCTCAAAGGGTTAATGGCTTAATTGCTACAAACATCAACAATGCGCCATTATTATAGTAAAATAATAAGAACCAATCGTTTAAACTAAAGCATTTGGGACCAACAAAAGTTTGGGCAGTATTTTGCATTCATTGTCTAGAGCAGTGTTCCTCAACCCGTGTTCCCCGGAACCTTAAGCTTCCGTATGATGTCACTAGGGGTTCCGCGAGAAACAGTGATAAATAGGCCAATACATTTTTTAACAATATTTTGCACGGCATATTGTTGGAAAATCCTTGGTTATTATAATAGAGATTATATTATTTAAAATTATAATAAGCATAGGGAATGTATTTAGAGATGTCTCTGTGGCGTCAGTGTGAATACTACCTTCACTGCTTAGTGGACAACAGCTGTACGTGGAGGATTCGTGCATCACTGAGTGACTTACACGAGTACAGGACGCATGCGCGGTGTCCTTATATCATGTTTACCACGTGAACTACGATACAAATATAAAAGAGATAGATATTAATATTAGTATATAATAATTTTTGTGCAGGGGTTCCCTGAGATATTAAAACTATTCTAAGAGTTCCACAAGGGTAAAAAGGTTGAGAAACTCTGGTCTAGAGAGAAACATACTTCTATGAACTGGAGAAAAACCTGATACAAAACTAAGCAAGCGTTGTCAATCTTGTTCAATGAAACAGTATATTAAAGAGGAATTACTGATTATATACACAACTCTATTTAACTTATATTGTCATCTTCAGGGCGTACTATTTCTCTTTACAGGTAAACATCAAGACGAAATAAATCTCTTTAAAAATATGCTATTTATTGACAATTATATTATGTTCAAACGTGCGATGATGCAAGGCTAGAGTTCTTCTTTAAATGATTCAAGTGAGAATTATTTTTGAATTTAGTAATGTGATAAACTCAATAAATAGCATATTTGTAAAAACATCTACACTACATTAATTTCGTCTTGGTGTTTACCTGTAAATGAAAATATTACGACCTGAAGATGATAATTTGAAATTGTCGAAAGTACTCGGTCCAGTATCATAAATTCCAGCTGACAAAAATTCACATATTAGAATCGCGTTTTTCAAGAAATTGATAGTAAGTTAATGTCTGATTAAGTCTTATTAGCGAATTGATTTCCCCATTAATCACATTAACATTACTAATTAGTTCTTTGTATAATTACTTCCTTATGATAAAATACTGCACAATTTAATATATTTACAAGTATATTTGAATATTGCTACAACATATCCACCAGATCTCCTGCTATCTATTGCGAGATTCTTGATAGAATCCAAAGAATAATCAGCAATGTCATTAGTTCAGACCTGTCATCTCGGCTCCAGTCACTTTCTCACCGCCGTAAAGTAGCTTCCCTCTGCCATTTCTAGAAATAATTTCATGGTAATTGTTCTAAGGAACTCTCTGCTATGGTACCTAGACTTTATGAATTTAAGCGCTGTCTTTGATTGACGGCAAGGTATCATCAATTTAAAGTTGAATTGCCGTAAGTCCTATGCAAACAGTTTCCTTTCTCTCTTTTGGAAATCACTTCCTACTCCATGCTTTCCATCCAACTTTTAATGCAATGTCAATCGTTATCTACTGTCTTCTTGTTTACGCTTCTATTAGTTCCCTCTCCTTCATAATGTTCCCTTTTTTCTTATTCTTTCACACTCACTAACCCCTTGTTTTTTAGTGGCTTTGCTGCATTACATGGGGTGAAATGAATATTAATATTGTAGTGTCTTCTTAAAGAAGAGATGCGCCCTTATCTTAGCAGGAGAAACTGTCGATAGATGCGACAGGCACTAACTTTCTATTCTGGAGTAACAAGGTGTTTTACAGGTTTCACACACGATTTCATTTTCAAGTCTTTTTTTCAATCCTCGTTTGACTGTCATAGCTGAAACTCCTCTCTCACGTGCCAAAATTCTTATGAATTGTGTTGGATCTTTTCTAATTTATCTCTTTAGTTCTAAGATGAAATGACGATCTCTCTTCCTGTTGTGACTTCCTGATCCAGTTTTCCTCTCTACACTCCCTTCTTCTTTAAACTTATTCACTTCATGGTTCTTGAATAAACTTTGAAGATGGAAGCCAAAGTATGAACTTTGATGCCATTACTGTAGGCTTAAATGATCTTTTTTCCACTCACCATTGCTCAGTTGAGGAGACATTGGGGCTGACACAAAACGATCTGTTTTCTTTTTAGCTGAAAAACTCAAAGGGATGATTCTTACGACAAATGATATCAAGGTGGCTAAATGTCTTATATGAAAACGTGAAAAAAAAGAAACTCAATTAGTTTAGTTTTTTTTTAGATATTAAGCATTTTGTGGGATGGACAATTATGCTGTTACCCGATTTGGACAATTTTGCTGGTACAGCCGGTATATATATATATATATATATATATATATATATATATATATATATATATATATATATATATATATATATATATATATATATATTAAATACAAATAAAAACAGGAAAGTGGTCTGTTTTTTATTTTTATTTAAATTATTAGCTCTCATTTACATTGAGCTCTCTGGATGTTATCCTCCTTGGGTCTACCCATACGGATTACCTAGTTTTTCGTAAACTATATATATATATATATATATATATATATATATATATATATATATATGATAAAACAAAATATTTAATAATCGCCTTCAATCATTACTTCATCTTAATTGAAGACCAAAACCTTAAAAAAGATTACCCATCTAAAAATAGTCTTAAATTGCATTCATGAATTAGTCTCAAACTGTTAAAGATGTTGCCTTAACAATCATTTACAATATGGAAAAATTAATATAAGTAAACTGGTATAATTTAAATAATTAGTTTTAATGTACTTTCTATGAATGTATTTTTAAATATACTATTTAAATAATATTTAATCCGAAAATTACTTTTTAAAAGAGTTAGAATTTTAAATTGCTAGCAAATATGAATTTAATTTCTTCGATGATTTAAAAAATTAAATTACTATCAAACATTAAAATATTTTTTGCATAAATTGCTAAAGTTATCTCTCCCAATGTCGCTTAGCAAAACGTTTTCTCTACTTCCCCCTCCTTTCTTTCTTTCTCTCTCTCTTCTCCCGCTTCCCTCTCAATATATCACATCCGTTAATTTAACCGATTTAATAGGGTAATGTTTGGACCGCCCTACCTAAGTATGATAGACAGAAATATTAAAGTAAACCCTCTCTAAATTCGACCATGTCTCTCACACTACACCTCATTTCCCTCTATGTTAAATTACATAAATTTAATACTACCGGTCAAAAGTGTATAAGTTCTTTTCAATTTTCATTTATCATTTTTCGTTTCACCGTTTAGAAGTGGAGTTTGATGAGCCAGTGTCCTTTAATAAAGGGCTTGGCAAAATAAATAATTAAATGGAGCCTTAAAGTGGTCTGTTTTTCCTTTAAATTATATATATATATGTATATATATACATCACGTCACCATTTTTCTACAGATCCATTATTCATTATTTTAACTTATCTCTTCTGAATATATCAAAATCAATGAAGATATATACAAAATACATACAAGAAATACTTTAATGAAAAATCAAACCTAAACAAAGTTTTTCAAAACATCCTGCAGTGTCTTACTAACTTTCACGCACTTTAGCATCCAGAATGTTTTCTTACACATATTTGGATATTATCTGTTACTTCATTACATGTTTTTCTTGAATCCATGTCTCTTCAAATAGCAAAAAATCAGTTGAAGTATCGATCTTAAAAGTCTTAGCAAACTCTTTCGTCGATATCTTCGGTTAACTCTCCACAGGGCCAAGCACAACGTCCTCATCGCCGTCAGAATGTCACCTGGGGTGTTGCTGATGGTTTAAGATAAAATCCCCTGTCAAAATCTACCAAACCACTTTTCGGCCGTTCGAAGAGCTGGACCACGTTCCAAATAAACGTACTGATGTTCTTGCCTCAGTTGCGACGCTTACTCCTTTCCAAAATTCACAGAGCGTAATAATATAGCAAAAGTGCAACTTTGCATCCTTAAGGCATTCATTTCTGGATCAAAGGTCAACATTCAACAAAGCCTGATTCGCAACTGTCATTATTGATATGCGCATGACTTGCGCTTAGTGCTGTTATGTGGCAAGCGCTTCTCCATTATTGATTTTCCAATCGTAGCTCAGATGTGGCACAAGGCTGAAAGTATGGGGCACCCAGTGAGGATCGAACAAGCTTACTAACCATTACACCGCTTCGAGGTGCCCAAGTCATCTCCAATATTCTTCCATTGGTTCTACATACACCCCATGATAAATCGAGAATTGAAAAAAAAAAAAACAGAAAATAGAGAAAACAGAAAATTGTAGAAATGGGGTTAATAAACTATATGCCCAAGGTCTATTTTCCACTCTTCAGGATATAAGTGATCATGGCTCTCCACATCTTCCTATCTCGTGTGGTGCTTAGCAATTTTCCTCCCGTTGTCAAGCCGCCTGACTACCGTTCGGGGGCTTGACATCTCTTCAGATAAGTGGCTGACTATCTCTTATCTATGTTGCTCTAAATATGGCCGTGAAGTTTAAATTTTCCAAGCCTCTCGTTTCTCACAGTTAAAATAGTTTAAGACCACTCTTTAGTGGCTTGTGAACAGTTCACCGGGGTGGACAGATAGGGGTAGAGATCTGATATGAGTGGAGTGAAGTGAAGAGCTAGTCCGTTACTGTGACATGTCAGAGGTAGAAGTTGCCGTAACGTTCATCTACCTATCCCCCAGAATTTGCACGTGAATCGCTAAACAAACAACGAATATTGGAAATCGGATACGTGTTTCTCCTTTCTCGCCGTGACGTTAATTTCACCTTTTGTTTTTTTTTTGTGGGGTGGTGATTATACCACTGGGCTTTTCCCAGTTTCTGTTCGCACCATTTGACCAGACCGAAAGAGGGGCCCCGGGATATGTTTACAAGTGTTTGAGACACTTAGTTCAGACGGAGTTAGTCATTTAGTCCCTTGCTTTTCGCTCAATTTGCATTCAAACATAACTATTGGAGATTCTGATCGCTTTTACAAAACAAAAACCTTTCCCCAGTGAAACCCCGAGACAAGAAAAATAATTGCTAGATGATGTAGACTTAAACGAATCTATTCAATACGTATTCTTTAATGGCTACCTAATCTGAGACGTGGTGAAGAATTGCTTTTATCGAAGATTTTTCATACTAAGAGAATTACTTATTCAGTCATTGTCAAATTGCGAAGCATGCACTGAATAATAATTAAGATGTCGATAAAAAGGCCAGACCGCTGTTATAGTTTGGTATGACTTGACCTTCTGCCGGACTCACTGATGTTTTAAATACAGTCTGGATTTCTGGGGTGAGGAGTTATCATTATTTACATGTGGACTGTTGACATGATCATCTATCCATATCTCTGAGATAAGTCATTATGATTATTTATATTATTTACATTATTCGGACTGTTATCTTCATCTTCACTTTCATATTCACATTGTTTCAGACTCTATATCTCTTAGATGAGGTATTATGATTATTTATATTATTCGGACTGTTATCCTCATCTTCCTTGCCATATTCACAACGTTTCGGCCTCTATATTTCTGAGATGAGGTATTATGATTATTTACATTACTCGGACTGTTATCCTCATCTTCCTTGCCATATTCACAACGTTTCGGCCTCTATATCTCTGAGATGAGGTATTATGATTATTTACATTATTTATATTATTCGGACTGCTATCCTCATCTTCCTTGCCATATTCACAACGTTTCGGTCTCTATATCTCTGAGATTATATATTATGATTATTTACATTACTCGGACTGTTATCCTCACCTTCATTGCCATATTTACAACGTTTTACCCTCTATATCTCTGAGATGAGGTATTATGATTATTTACATTATTTACATTATTCGGATTGTTAACCTCATCCTCATTGCCATATTCACAATGTTTCAGCCTCTATATCTCTGAGATGAGGTATTATGATTATTTACATTATTTACATTACTCGGACTGTTATCCTCACCTTCATTGTCATATTTACAACGTTTTGGCCTCTATATCTCTGAGATGAGGTATTATGATTATTTACATTATTTACATTATTCGGATTGTTAACCTCATCCTCACTGCCATATTCACAATGTTTCAGCCTCTATATCTCTGAGATTAGGTATTATGATTATTTACATTACTCGAACTGAGTTCGACAGCAAAGTGCGAACAAATCTGTTCGACTGTTAATATTTAACAACCCCCCACAAGGGTGTATGTGGCACAAGGCCAGTTTATAGTGGGTACTCCGAGCCCGTAGGCTCGGCCAAAAATATTGCCATTAGAACTCGTATAAACGGGTTCAGGGCCTGTCTACCTCCCCGAACGAAACTTTGCCCTGCGGCAAAATCTCTTCCGAGTTCCTCTCCACCGAGGTGGAGAGTTTGACAGTTGAACAGTCTGTGCGACTGTTCACCCAAGGCCTTCTCTCCTACTAATCTTATAGTAGGCGAAAGAGCCCAACATAGACTTGTGAGGACATCACAACAGTACCTATCTATCTAGGGCTCTATCTACATTAATCTTTACGTGTCTACATTGTAATCACAAGTTATTCATATCTATTCTAGTAGATTGAGATCGATAGGAAGATAATCACTCTAGGTTAAGAGAAACCCTGATTGTAGTCATATCCAAAACATGGAAAAGTCTATGTAGGTAAATACAAACAGAAAACTCGGAGTAGAGCCCCGAAGGTGGTTGGATGTCAACCCCGACAACTTTCTGGTAACTTCTGCAGCCAAGCCGTCTCCAAATGTAATGCTTTCTATTCCTTTGAATCTTGTCGAGACGGACAAGATTGGTGGGGAGCACGTAGTGTGGGCAGCACAGAGTCTCCATGTATTATCGCCAGTCTAAAAGAAAGAAAACTCTGAATTCATACCACCTACTGCCTACTGGCTGGTTTAACCATTTTCCTTTGATTTTACTTTATTGTTGTGTACGTTTGTTTGTGAGAGCAGTAATTTGTTAAGAAAGGTGAAATAGGGAAAAGGTATGGTCGTAGATTAATATTTGGGTAATGTTCTGTGGCGGCACTCTCTAGAATTTTCTTTCTGAGTGAGTTATTTTCTTTTTTTTATGAGTATTGCATTATTAAAATCAAAATTATGGTTGAATTTATTCTTATGTATTACTAGTGCATTATCTAAGTTGTTTATTGTAAGGTCTCTTTTGTGTTCATAGATGCGTTTTTTTAAGTGTCTACTTGTTTCTCCAACACAGATAATATTCTCCACACGTGACATTAACTGACGTTATTTTCAGTTAACAATATGAAAATAGCGTTTCCTACATTCCAGTTGCTAAGAACCCTCTGTCTTTTGTTTTTATTACTTTCCTTGTTTAATTAAATTAATTTCGTTTTTTGCTTTGAGAAAGTCCACATTGGACGAAACGCGTCAGCAATTAATAGCGTTTTCCTATTGTCATTTATATTTATAAAGATTGTCTTCTCTACAGGTTAACTCTGAGAAATTTACATATATATATTTATCTTAGGCTATTCATTTATATCTATATAAGTCTATTCATTTGTATCTACCTATCTATCTATCTATCTATCTATCTATCTATCTATCTATGGCTATTCATTTGTATCTATCTATCTATCTATCTATCTACGCCTATTCATTTGTATCTATCTATCTATCTATCTAATTCTCTTCTTATCTCTCTCTTTACCTATCTATCTATTTCTGTTCATTATCTATCTATCTATCTATCTATCTATCTATCTATCTATCTATCTATCTATCTATGACAATTCAGTTGTGTCTATCTATCTTGGTCTATTCATTTGTATATGTCTATCTATCTGCTTCAGCTTCTTCATATGTATTTGTCTATCTATCGTAAGCTATTTATATGTATATATCTATCTATACATGTCTGTTTATATCAATCTGTATCATTCTGTATGTATATGACGAAAGAAATAATGATAAACCTATTTGGAATAATAAAACTACAAAGAATTAAAAATCAGAAAGTGTATGAATGAAGACCGAAAAGAAAAGAAAGAAAGAAAGAAAGAAAGAAAAGAAAGAAAGAAAAGAAGAAAGAAAGAAAAGAAGAAAGAAAAAAAGAAAGAAAGAAAGAAAAGAAGAAAGAAAGAAAGAAAGGTGATACCGAAGTCATGAAGTATTAATAAATAAAGGAAGAATGAAATTAGAATTGGTAAATAGTGACTAAATTAATGGGCAAAAAAATATTCGAGTTCTTTACAGGTTTTTAAAGACTTACCCATTAATTCAAAGAGACGGGAAACTTGCAGAACTTTTGAAGAAAAGAAATCAAAAATGTCGAAGATTTATGAAGATCATCGTGGGTGCTGAAATCAAACGGAATTAGATAGATAGATAGATAGATAGATAGATAGATAGATAGATAGATAGATAGATAGATAGATAGATATGAACAGAATGAGATAGATAGATAGATATGAACAGAATGAGATAGATAGATAGATAGATAGATAGATAGATAGATAGATAGATAGATAGATAGATAGATAGATATGAACAGAATGGGATAGATAGATAGATAGATAGATAGATAGATAGATAGATAGATAGATAGATAGATATTAACAGAATGAGATAGATAGATAGATAGATAGATAGATATGAACAGAATGAGATAGATAGATAGATAGATAGATAGATAGATATGAACAGAATGAGATAGATAGATAGATATGAATGAATAGAATGAGATAGATAGATAGATAGATAGATAGATATGAACAGACTGAGATAGATAGATAGATAGATAGATAGATAGATAGATAGATATGAACAGAATGAGATATTTAGATAGATAGATAGATAGATAGATATGAACAGACTGAGATAGATAGATAGATAGATAGATAGATAGATAGATAGATAGATAGATAGATAGATATGAACAGAATGAGATAGATAGATAGATAGATAGATAGATAGATAGATATGAACACAATGAGATAGATAGATAGATAGATGTGAACAGACTGAGATAGATAGATAGATAGATAGAGAGATAGATAGATAGATAGATAGATAGATAGATAGATATGAACAGACTCTTAGATAGATAGATAGATAGATAGATAGATAGATAGATAGATAGATGTGAAAAGAATATAATTAATATATTGTCGAAATTATAAGTATTCTGTTGAACCTTAAAAATCAATCATGAAAAATGCTGTCAACCATTTATTCATACTAAAAAGTTGGTAATTTTTGAGTCCATACACATGTTTTTCAGTAATAATAATAATAATAATAATAATAATAATAATAATAATAATAGGTACTAGCAATAAATTTTTTTTTTAAATGAATATACCCATAGACATAACAAGGTAGCGACATATGTACACTGGAACATATGCATGAAACACAGAATCGAAACCACTGAGAGATGGTATGAGCACCAACCAGACACAGTTACACAAAATAACGATGTAACTATCCTCTGGGACACGCCAAATCAAATTGATAGGGAAATAAAAGCCAGCAGACCTGATATTATCATAAAAGACCAGAAATTCAGGAAGTTTATGCTTATTGACATAGTTTTAGCATCTGAGAGAAACGCCTCCATGACAATTATCGACAAAATTGTCCAAATACAAGGACCTGAAGATTGAGATTAACAGGATATAGGGGAATGAAGACTGAGACTGTACCAACAGTAATCGGATCTCTGGGCCACGTGAGAAAAGGAATGAACAATTTTACTAACAGTGTCCCTGGTAACAACCTAAAAGTTCCCCAGAAGATGGCCCTACTAGGAAAATCCCATATACTAAGAAAAGTGCTATTAATTAAATGATAATACTCCTATAGGGCCGAAGGGCCATAGTTTAGACCCGACTCTACAGGATACAAATCAGGAAACATAACATGCAGATATAATAATAATAATAATAATAATAATAATAATAATAATAATAATAATAATAATAACAGTAGACTAATTGAAGGGATCCCTGGAAGTCCATGCCTAAAAGAGTTACAAAAAATTGTTCTGACAAGTACAGCCCACACTTTACGAAGGACTTTATCTATGTAATAATTTTTTATTTTTTTCAGTGGAAAGTGTCATGATGCCATTTCTAACCTTAGGTCCCTGGGCGAGACCCGAAAAGAAATGTGTAAACGCCAGATATCAAAGAAAATAATAATAATAATAATAATAATAATAATAATAATAATAATAATAATAAAGGCTGCTCTTCGACTTTAACCAAGGTCAGTTCCGCTGTGGAGTTACAGACTTGGCCTCGCTGTTAAAAGGAGGGAATTTATGATTGGCAAACCGAATTCAAATATTGGCTAAATTCGTTTGTGTTCCCTTAGAACCGAATCTTTTGAGAGTCTAGGCATCATAGTGAATAGCTTATCTGAACAATTAGCATGAATGTATTTATAGAAAAGACACAGGGAGGCAAGTTTACAGCGGTGGTAAAATTGCTGAAGCCGAGCCGCCAGATCAGGACCTATAATATTGCTGAATCTTCTTTTGAATTCATCAAGTAATATAAAGTAAATAACAGTGGCACCGGGCGGACCATATGTGGCAGCAATATTCTAATGGGGGAATGATAGATTTACTGATCTGTAAGATGGATTTCTGGAGGGAAAAATTGTATTGCACGACACAGTGAACAAACTTTCTTAGCGGTTGATCTAGCAATGGATTCAATATAGTCTTTCCACTTCATGTCAGGTGAGAAGGCAGAACGAGTCATTTCCTTGGAGGTTAGCATCAGCCATACTGCTGGAAGGTAGAGAGGGGTTTCTCAGATGATTAATGAAGTTTAGGAGGCGCTAAAATTAACCAGCCGTCTTTTGCTCGTTTGAGCCATCGGCTACCATTTTGACTTTGTCGGACTGATCAGCCTTACCTCAAGCCAGAAGTAAATGGCTGTCATCAGCATATATACCAAGTTGAAAGCTGATGGTAATGAAAATTAAATCAGGATAAGACCAATGATGACATCTGAGTGAGTACGGATAAAGCTAGACTAGTTCAAGATAACCTTCATTTCACGATTTGATAGGAAAAACTGAATCAGTTCGGAGACACAGTAACTTTTCGGCTTGTGGAGAAAGCCTGCATGACTCTTTTTACAACTGTCGTCAGTACATAAGGAGCTGACCTGCAAAAACGAAAGCCGTGTTGCTTGTCTGAGAAAAGGCCTGCGATGAAAGTTGATTTCAAATTCAAATTCCACACGAATCTTTTGGTTTGATTTGGTTTGTTTTACGGCATATCAAACTCAATCGGTTATTTAATGCCGTCAAGATTTTTATTGCTGGTAATATTTTGTTTTGTAAAAATCTATTTTTGGTAATATTTTTCCTTCAAAAATGTGTTTCTGGTAATAATTTGTTTTCAAAAAAACTATTGCTGGTAATATTTTTCCTGTATATCTGCTATTTTTTTTTCAAAAATATATTTCTGGTAATATTTTTTTTTTTTCAAAAATATATTTCTGGTAATATTTTTTTTCAAAAATCTATTTCTGGTAATATTTTTTTTTCTTCAAAATTTATTGCTGGAAATAATTTTTTACAAAGTATTTCTGGTATTAAAACCTATTTTTACACTTTCATAGTGTTTTTAACCCAGTTTTGGGGGCTAACTATTTTCCCATAGCTTGGACCCTAACAGGTGCTACCAACCCGAGTCAGGGCGGACCTGCGAACACCAGCAATTAAGAGGTGGTTTCACTCTCCTCAAAACCTCCTGATCGAAGGCCTTTCTGTTGGACGTAGTTTATTGTCTTACCCAGGACGTGGATGTAGTTTATCGTCATACCCAGGACACGGATGTAGTTTATTGTCATACCCAGGTCGGCATGCGAATCGTATCGAAATTCGTGTTGAAATACCACGTTGTCAGAATGTGTATATATATCAAAACATTTTGTCACCTGTGAAACTAAATCCCATTTTCAAACGCCAATCATTGATAGATACGAGGAGTTTACTTTCTAATACAATGATAAGCATGTATGTATCTGTGTTTATCCAAATACCTGATAGAAAGTCTGAAACGAGAAATCGATGCAGATTTACAGACAGACTAAGATAGAGAGAGTTCGTGACAGTAAACACAGGGACAGACAACGAAAACAAAGTCTATAAATTGACGTCAAATCGCAGTTGTCGTCTTCTTTGCATCTGCCTTGTGCATGGCCGGCAGATATATTTTAAATTATAAATAATAAATGTTTGTCATCTAAAGATTGTCGCTGTCTTAAACATGAAGAAATTCCCCCATGATTTTTTTTCGACTAATGGCTTTAACACTTTATAGCATAATGTTAGCAAGAGGCAATTTCAACGGTACGTCATTCCAAAGAGTCGCCTTGTAAAACAGTTCTTTCGTGTTGTTTGTTCGATCATTTCACCCCAAGTAAGGTGACAATGCCACTAAGACGCAAGGAGGTTACTGGAACTGGGAGAAAATAAAAAGATATTAGAAATTGGAAAGGACAATAAAAGAACATCATTCATGAATACAGGTGGTGATTGACGCTGAATTTACATTTTAGGCGGCAAGAAAGCAATAAGTCGGAAGAGAGTTCCTCAGGTGAGGAGTGCGAGAAAAGAAAGTATTAGACTAGAAATTATGGTTACATCTAGCGAGTTCAACATTTAAACTAGTAGCCCGAATTCCGTACATTTATGGTTTGCTGTTTAGGAAATAACCGTGGGTGACTGGCGATTCATTGCATTCGAATTTAAAAGAAATGATTGCGATCCATTCAGTTAGACACTACGGTGTACTATTTTCGATCATCACTCTTTGCCTCCGGCTTAATAATGATAGATACAATAAAACTCTCATGATATAGCCTTTCTAAATATCAAGATATTCTTACAATTTCTAACAGTCGTAGTTAGGTAATATGAATATATATTACGTAATTTAGACGACAATTTATCCATCGGACCTTGCATGCGCGTGTATATATATATATATATATATGTGTGTGTGTGTGTGTTGTGTGTGTGTGTGCGTGTGTGTGTGCGTAGAAACAATATCTTCATTCAAATATGTTTAATTAAATAATATAGACATATTGTATGTACTTAATTTTATTCTGATCCTTTCCAGTACCTTGATCAATTTCTTGATGTTAAGATGAAATTCATCAAGGAAGGCGCCGTAGCTTTTTCTGACCCAAGTACTTTTGATCGATTGATTTACGCCCGAATATGATCTTGGAAAAGATCAGCACAAAAATGTCATTGTCTTTCAGGAAAACAGTAGGACGCTCAGGAATTAAAAAGGACATTATATGTCTAGAAAACCGGAAGTCAAAATTGCTACAAGTGAAATAAAAGAGAAAAAAGAGAGAAGAGGTAAAAAAAAACAAGTCATGAGTAGTGAGAGTAAAGTGAAAAAAAAACGCCGAAAAGGACAAATAAGCACGACATTGTACACGTACGTACATATGCACAAGCGGGGGCATGTGCGCACGAGCACGAACCCAAGGACGAACCCACGCATACATACAATATGAAAAAAAATTTGCAAAATAAAAAGTGCTTATAAAAAGAAAAATTGATGATACCGCCTGACAAGTGGATGTAGTAATTATTGGAGGGTCCGTCTACAAATCTCTGACGTATACAAACCTCTCTCTCTCTGTATATATATATATATATATATATATATATATATATATATATATATATATATATATATATATATGAAGAAGAGGAGGCACGGTGGAGCAATGGATAACGGTATGGATTGATATATATATATATATATATATATATATATATATATATATATATATATATATATATATGTGTGTGTGTGTGTGTGTGTGTGTGTGTGTGTGTGTGTGTGTGTGCGTGCGTGTGTGTGTGTGCTTGGTATTAAAATGACAATTGGAAGACAAAACGCGTCGGCAAAATCTAGAATTTTTCCAATTATCATTTTAGACAAATCTGTCTTGTTCAGAGAATTGATCTGGGAATTTAACTATATATATATATATATATATATATATATATATATATATATATATATATATATATATATATATATATTTGTGTCTGTGTGCGTGTGTTTGTGCCTGTAGTTGAAATGGCTGTAGATGTAATAAAAAAAAGCCAAAACTCATATTAGATCCAGGTTTGAAAAAAAAGCTCCACAAATCTCACTAGTGTAAGTCAAAGAATAAGAAGAGTTTCAGGAAAATGTCTTTATTATGCAAAAATGATCAATAAATTCAACAGTCATAAACAGCGTGTTCTATTTAATAAAATGCACACACATATTATTATTATTATTATTATTATTATTATTATTATTATTAAGATCGTTATATTTTAGTGCATACACGTGTTTTATAAATAGGGAAATGTACCGACCCACAGATCGAAGTTTGTGTTTTTTTTAATAAAATGTGAGTATCTGAGACAGAGCAGCTTTGCTGTAATAACTTTTCATGGCTAAAAGTTGAAACACGCTTGTCGAGAACCAAAATTTTTAATGTATTTTCGTCCATAGTTCGGGGAAATATTACTTTCTATATTATTTATCACAACGTTTCGGCCCTTCAGTATCTGTCTATATTTCTGAGATGAGGTATTATGTACACTATTTACATTATTCGGACTATTGTCCTCATCTTTGTTGTCATATTTATCACAAAGTTTCGGCCTTTCAGTATCTGTCTATATTTCTGAGATGAGGTATTATGTACACTATTTACATTATTCGGACTATTGTCCTCATCTTTGTCGACATATTCATCACAACGTTTCGGCCTTTCAGTATCTGTCTATATTTCTGAGATGAGGTATTATGTACACTATTTACATTATTCGTACTATTGTCCTCATCTTTGTCGCCATATTTATTACGTTTCGGCCTTACAGTATCTGTCTATATTTCTGAGATGAGGTATTATGTACACTATTTACATTATTCAGACTATTGTCCTCAACTTTGTTGCCATATTTATGACAACGTTTCGGCCATTTCGGCCCTTGTACGATCCGGCCTTCTTCAGGTGGTTGGAATGTCGAACTGAAACCTTTATTTCGCTCACTGTGTAGAGTGTTCTAGTTCCACGTGCCACGTCTAAAGAATGTCAGTTAATTCCCCTCTCAAAGTTCTTCACCGCCTTAACCGGGTATTAAACTCACTCTATTTGGGTCCTGTCACTGGATCTAACTAACCCCTTTATCCACTGTGCCATGTTTCCTCAAGTAGCGTACAACGGCCGAAACGTTGTGATAAACATGTCGAAAAAGATGAGAACAATAGTCCGAATAATGTAAATAGTGTACATAATACCTCATCTCAGAAATATAGACAGATACTGAAAGGCCGAAACGTTGTAATGAAGATGGCGACAAAGATGAGGACAATAGTCTGAATAATGTAAATAGTGTACATAATACCTCATCTCAGAAATATAGACAGATACTGAAAGGCCGAAACGTTGTAATAAAGATGGCGACAAAGATGAGGACAATAGTCTGAATAATGTAAATAGTGTACATAATACCTCATCTCAGAAATATAGACAGATATTGAAAGGCCGAAACGTTGTAATAAAGATGGCGACAAAGATGAGGACAATAGTCTGAATAATGTAAATAGTGTACATAATACCTCATCTCAGAAATATAGACAGATACTGAAAGGCCGAAACGTTGTAATAAAGATGGCGACAAAGATGAGGACAATAGTCTGAATAATGTAAATAGTGTACATAATACCTCATCTCAGAAATATAGACAGATACTGAAAGGCCGAAACGTTGTAATAAAGATGGCGACAAAGATGAGGACAATAGTCTGAATAATGTAAATAGTGTAAATAATACCTCATCTCAGAAATATAGACAGATACTGAAAGGCCGAAACGTTGTGATAAATATGGCAACAGAGATGAGGACAATAGTCCGAATAATATAAATAGTGTCCTTTCTCCTCGCTAAAGTTATCTTTTTTCTCTCCCTCTCTTGCGTCTTAGTGTCATTATCACCTTGCTTGGGATTAATTGGTTAAGTGGAATTATTTTAACAAATAATAGAACAAAAGTTATCTAGAAATATTCTTTAATGTGAATGAAAATATAACATTTCACATTGCTCAACCATTTACAATCTTCAAAAGTTTAAATGCAATCGTCATCTTGTGTCTTCGTAAACTCTGTTCCTTTAATGAAGTTTTCCTCACTTCTTTTCACTAAATTCTTCTCATTCTCTTCCTGTAATACCCTGCATCCTAGTGACATTATAGGCTGGCATGGGGTGAAATGATGTTTTATTCTTTAAAAAAAAAATCAAAGTTTGTCTTGGGTATCTTCGAAGATCAGCAAAAACTAGAAATTAAAAAACCGAAATTAAATTTTCCTGGTATTTTATTTGAATTATTTTATAACATTAAAAACATCTACTGGAAAACATTTTATAAAATTTCAAAAAGTTGACCTAATCCACGAAATCCTTTTCATTTTTTATTTATTTTTTCCAGAGAAAAGCTATCTTTTGTAAGAGTTCTTTTTCTTTAAACCTTAAAATGTGACTCAGTGGCGCCACATGGCGTTGCGTGGCGCATGCGCGCTCGCACCAATTCGAGTAGAACGTTCCGCTTAGTTGGACTGAATTAATCACTATTTTTCTGCCTATTTTTTAGAATCGTTTCGGGAGAAGACGATTTGTATTTTCATTTTTAAATAATATGGATTTTCGCAAATAAAACAGAAGAATAATACTGGACGATTGTAATTAAAAATAAATAGCAGTTATTCGAACATCCTACAAAAATATATTAACAAAAGAGACAGTAGGCCTGTAAAGATGCGTCTCCAATGAAAACATCATGTATTAACTAACTATGGCTATTGTTAATTAACCTACTACTCATTAAATTAATTTGGTATTTCAGACAGATTGATAGATAGATAGATAGATAGATATCAAAAGGATAGATAGATAGATAGATAGATAGATAGATAGATAGATAGATATCAAAAGGATAGATAGATAGATATCAAAAGGATAGATAGATAGATAGATAGATAGATAGATAGATAGATAGATAGATTGTGTATATTTAGATAGCATATTTTCATTCAATACAGGTTTTGTTAAATAATTTAGACGTCGATTAGTTTTCGTTGTGATCCCTTCAAGTTAGCGGATTAGTTGTTTCGGAGCCTTAGAAAATGGATTTAAAAATACCAACATTTTTTTTCAAATTGTACCCCCCACCCCCCGCCTAGTACTTTCAATCTCATCTGAAACCATGTTCAGCGGCTAAGTTGTCTGTGAGTAATAGTTAGCAATAGACTATTAGATAGATATGAACGGGCTAATTTTCATTATTTTAAATTGAAATGCTCTTTATATTCGAATCCCTGGTACAGATGAACGATGCCGGTACAGATGCGTAATATCACTCAAAATTCACTTTCCCTACTCCCACATTTAACTTCTTCCATCTGAACCTCAAAGCAGAGCGTGATAAGCATGAAGGACTGCACCATCAAGATATTACTAACATGGAAAACTAACAAGGCAAGTGGCAGCACAGCATGACGGGAGACTGCTAATGGAAGCTCCACCGCGACATACCTGATGCAAGGTATAACAGATCGTCCAAAATAACTCACTCATAGATCTCCACAATTTCCCGTTCTTTGTAGCTCTGAATAAATTTTGTCTTTTCGAAATCTCTCTTCAACCCTGAAAATGTAGGTGTGGTAAATTGTACCACGCCATTATTTCATTCAGGAATGGACTGTTGGTTTAGAAAATCAATGTGGCATCCTTCTTTCTCGTGTGTCGTGTCTCTTTAGGAATTTGTTGATCATGGCTCTCCACAATTCCCTGTTCTTTGTAGCTCTTAATAAATTTTGTCTTTTCGAATACTCTCTTAAAGCCTCAAAATGGAGGTCTGGTAAATTGTTCCACGCCATTCTTCCATTCAGGAATGGACTGTTAGCTTAAAAAATCAATGTGGCATCCTTCTATCTCGTGTGTCGTGTCCATTCAGGAATTTGTTGATCATGGCTCTCCACAATTTCCTGACCTATGTAGCTCTTAATAAATTTTGTCTTTTCGAATTCTCTCTTAAACCCTGAAAATGTAGGTCTGGTAAATTGTTCCACGCCAGACTTTCATTCAGGAATGGACTGTTTGCTTAGACAATCAATGTGGCATCCTTCTTTCTCGTGTGTCGTGTCTCTTCAGGAATTTGTTGATCATGGCTCTTCACAATTTCCTGACCTATGTAGCTCTTAATAAATTTTGTCTTTTATAATCTCTCTTAAACCCTGAAAATGTAGGTCTAGTCAATTGTTCCACGCAAGTCTTTCATTCAGGAATGGACTGTTGCTTTAGAAAATCAATGTGGCATCCTTCTTTCTCGTGTGTCGTGTCTCTTCAGGAATTTATTGATCATGGCTCTACACAATTTCCTGACCTATGTAGCTCTTAATAAATTTTGTCCTTTTGGAAATCTCTCTTAAACCCTGAAAATGTAGGTCTGGTAAATTGTTCCACGCAAGTCTTTCATTCAGGAATGGAAT
Organism: Acanthosepion esculentum; assembly: GCA_964036315.1. NCBI lineage: Eukaryota > Metazoa > Mollusca > Cephalopoda > Sepiida > Sepiidae > Acanthosepion > Acanthosepion esculentum. The sequence continues at coordinate 72,571,377 of OZ038513.1, read as the reverse complement.
GTTTGCTTAGAAAATCAATGTGACCATCCTTCTTTCTCGTGTGTCGTGTCTCTTCAGGAATTTATTGATCATGGCTCTTCACAATTTCCTGACCTATGTAGCTCTTAATAAATTTTGTCTTTTATAATCTCTCTTAAACCCTGAAAATGTAGGTATAGTCAATGGTTCCACGCAAGTCTTTCATTCAGGAATGGAAAGTTGCTTTAGAAAATCAATGTGGCATCCTTCTTTCTCGTCTGTCGTGTCTCTTCAAGAATTCGTTGATCATGGCTCTCCACCATTTCCTGTTCTTTGTAGCTCTTAATAAATTTTGTCTTTTCGAAATCTCTCTTAAACCCTGAAAATGTAGGTCTGGTAAATTGTTCCACGCAAGTCTTTCATTCAGGAATGGACTGTTTGCTTAGAAAATCAATGTGGCATCCTTCTTTCTCGTGTGTCGTGTCTCTTCAGGAATTTGTTGATCATGGCTCTTCACAATTTCCTGACCTATGTAGCTCTTAATAAATTTTGTCTTTTATAATCTCTCTTAAACCCTGAAAATGTAGGTCTAGTCAATTGTTCCACGCAAGTCTTTCATTCAGGAATGGACTGTTGCTTTAGAAAATCAATGTGGCATCCTTCTTTCTCGTGTGTCGTGTCTCTTCAGGAATTTATTGATCATGGCTCTACACAATTTCCTAACCTATGTAGCTCTTAATAAATTTTGTCCTTTTGGAAATCTCTCTTAAACCCTGAAAATGTAGGTCTGGTAAATTGTTCAACGCAAGTCTTTCATTCAGGAATGGACTGTTTGCTTAGAAAATCAATGTGGCATCCTTCTTTCTCGTGTGTCGTGTCTCTTCAGGAATTTATTGATCATGGCTCTTCACAATTTCCTGACCTATGTAGCTCTTAATAAATTTTGTCTTTTATAATCTCTCTTAAACCCTGAAAATGTAGGTATAGTCAATTGTTCCACGCAAGTCTTTCATTCAGGAATGGACTGTTGCTTTAGAAAATCAATGTGGCATCCTTCTTTCTCGTGTGTCGTGTCTCTTCAGGAATTTATTGATCATGGCTCTTCACAATTTCCTGACCTTTGTAGCACTTAATAAATTTTGTCCTTTTGGAAATCTCTCTTAAACCCTGAAAATGTAGGTCTGGTAAATTGTTCCACGCAAGTCTTTCATTCAGGAATGGACTGTTTGCTTAGAAAATCAATGTGGCATCCTTCTTTCTCGTGTGTCGTGTCTCTTCAGGAATTTATTGATCATGGCTCTCCACAATTTCCTGACCTATGTAGCTCTTAATAAATTTTGTCCTTTTGGAAATCTCTCTTAAACCCTGAAAGTGTAGGTCTGGTAAATTGTTCCACGACAGTCTTTCATTCAGGAATGGACTGTTTGCTTAGAAAATCAATGTGGCATCCTTCTTTCTCGTGTGTCGTGTCTCTTCAGGAATTTGTTGATCATGGCTCTCCACCATTTCCTGTTCTTTGTAGCTCTTAATAAATTTTGTCTTTTCGAAATCTCTCTTAAACCCTGAAAATGTAGGTCTGGTAAATTGTTCAACGCAAGTCTTTCATTCAGGAATGGACTGTTTGCTTAGAAAATCAATGTGGCATCCTTCTTTCTCGTGTGTCGTGTCTCTTCAGGAATTTGTTGATCATGGCTCTTCACAATTTCCTGTTCTTTGTAGCTCTTAATAAATTTTGTCTTTTCGAAATCTCTCTTAAACCCTGAAAATGTAGGTCTGGTAAATTGTTCAACGCAAGTCTTTCATTCAGGAATGGACTGTTTGCTTAGAAAATCAATGTGGCATCCTTCTTTCTCGTGTGTCGTGTCTCTTCAGGAATTTGTTGATCATGGCTCTTCACAATTTCCTGTTCTTTGTAGCTCTTAATAAATTTTGTCTTTTCGAAATCTCTCTTAAACCCTGAAAATGTAGGTCTGGTAAATTGTTCAACGCAAGTCTTTCATTCAGGAATGGACTGTTTGCTTAGAAAATCAATGTGGCATCCTTCTTTCTCGTGTGTCGTGTCTCTTCAGGAATTTGTTGATCATGGCTCTCCACCATTTCCTGTTCTTTGTAGCTCTTAATAAATTTTGTCTTTTCGAAATCTCTCTTAAACCCTGAAAATGTAGGTCTGGTAAATTGTTCAACGCAAGTCTTTCATTCAGGAATGGACTGTTTGCTTAGAAAATCAATGTGGCATCCTTCTTTCTCGTGTGTCGTGTCTCTTCAGGAATTTGTTGATCATGGCTCTCCACCATTTCCTGTTCTTTGTAGCTCTTAATAAATTTTGTCTTTTCGAAATCTCTCTTAAACCCTGAAAATGTAGGTCTGGTAAATTGTTCAACGCAAGTCTTTCATTCAGGAATGGACTGTTTGCTTAGAAAATCAATGTGGCATCCTTCTTTCTCGTGTGTCGTGTCTCTTCAGGAATTTGTTGATCATGGCTCTTCACAATTTCCTGTTCTTTGTAGCTCTTAATAAATTTTGTCTTTTCGAAATCTCTCTTAAACCCTGAAAATGTAGGTCTGGTAAATTGTTCAACGCAAGTCTTTCATTCAGGAATGGACTGTTTGCTTAGAAAATCAATGTGGCATCCTTCTTTCTCGTGTGTCGTGTCTCTTCAGGAATTTGTTGATCATGGCTCTCCACCATTTCCTGTTCTTTGTAGCTCTTAATAAATTTTGTCTTTTCGAAATCTCTCTTAAACCCTGAAAATGTAGGTCTGGTAAATTGTTCAACGCAAGTCTTTCATTCAGGAATGGACTGTTTGCTTAGAAAATCAATGTGGCATCCTTCTTTCTCGTGTGTCGTGTCTCTTCAGGAATTTGTTGATCATGGCTCTCCACCATTTCCTGTTCTTTGTAGCTCTTAATAAATTTTGTCTTTTCGAAATCTCTCTTAAACCCTGAAAATGTAGGTCTGGTAAATTGTTCAACGCAAGTCTTTCATTCAGGAATGGACTGTTTGCTTAGAAAATCAATGTGGCATCCTTCTTTCTCGTGTGTCGTGTCTCTTCAGGAATTTGTTGATCATGGCTCTCCACCATTTCCTGTTCTTTGTAGCTCTTAATAAATTTTGTCTTTTCGAAATCTCTCTTAAACCCTGAAAATGTAGGTCTGGTAAATTGTTCAACGCAAGTCTTTCATTCAGGAATGGACTGTTTGCTTAGAAAATCAATGTGGCATCCTTCTTTCTCGTGTGTCGTGTCTCTTCAGGAATTTGTTGATCATGGCTCTTCACAATTTCCTGTTCTTTGTAGCTCTTAATAAATTTTGTCTTTTCGAAATCTCTCTTAAACCCTGAAAATGTAGGTCTGGTAAATTGTTCAACGCAAGTCTTTCATTCAGGAATGGACTGTTTGCTTAGAAAATCAATGTGGCATCCTTCTTTCTCGTGTGTCGTGTCTCTTCAGGAATTTGTTGATCATGGCTCTTCACAATTTCCTGTTCTTTGTAGCTCTTAATAAATTTTGTCTTTTCGAAATCTCTCTTAAACCCTGAAAATGTAGGTCTGGTAAATTGTTCAACGCAAGTCTTTCATTCAGGAATGGACTGTTTGCATAGAAAATCAATGTGGCATCCTTCTTTCTCGTGTGTCGTGTCTCTTCAGGAATTTGTTGATCATGGCTCTCCACCATTTCCTGTTCTTTGTAGCTCTTAATAAATTTTGTCTTTTCGAAATCTCTCTTAAACCCTGAAAATGTAGGTCTGGTAAATTGTTCAACGCAAGTCTTTCATTCAGGAATGGACTGTTTGCTTAGAAAATCAATGTGGCATCCTTCTTTCTCGTGTGTCGTGTCTCTTCAGGAATTTGTTGATCATGGCTCTCCACCATTTCCTGTTCTTTGTAGCTCTTAATAAATTTTGTCTTTTCGAAATCTCTCTTAAACCCTGAAAATGTAGGTCTGGTAAATTGTTCAACGCAAGTCTTTCATTCAGGAATGGACTGTTTGCTTAGAAAATCAATGTGGCATCCTTCTTTCTCGTGTGTCGTGTCTCTTCAGGAATTTGTTGATCATGGCTCTTCACAATTTCCTGTTCTTTGTAGCTCTTAATAAATTTTGTCTTTTCGAAATCTCTCTTAAACCCTGAAAATGTAGGTCTGGTAAATTGTTCAACGCAAGTCTTTCATTCAGGAATGGACTGTTTGCTTAGAAAATCAATGTGGCATCCTTCTTTCTCGTGTGTCGTGTCTCTTCAGGAATTTGTTGATCATGGCTCTCCACCATTTCCTGTTCTTTGTAGCTCTTAATAAATTTTGTCTTTTCGAAATCTCTCTTAAACCCTGAAAATGTAGGTCTGGTAAATTGTTCAACGCAAGTCTTTCATTCAGGAATGGACTGTTTGCTTAGAAAATCAATGTGGCATCCTTCTTTCTCGTGTGTCGTGTCTCTTCAGGAATTTGTTGATCATGGCTCTCCACCATTTCCTGTTCTTTGTAGCTCTTAATAAATTTTGTCTTTTCGAAATCTCTCTTAAACCCTGAAAATGTAGGTCTGGTAAATTGTTCAACGCAAGTCTTTCATTCAGGAATGGACTGTTTGCTTAGAAAATCAATGTGGCATCCTTCTTTCTCGTGTGTCGTGTCTCTTCAGGAATTTGTTGATCATGGCTCTCCACCATTTCCTGTTCTTTGTAGCTCTTAATAAATTTTGTCTTTTCGAAATCTCTCTTAAACCCTGAAAATGTAGGTCTGGTAAATTGTTCAACGCAAGTCTTTCATTCAGGAATGGACTGTTTGCTTAGAAAATCAATGTGGCATCCTTCTTTCTCGTGTGTCGTGTCTCTTCAGGAATTTGTTGATCATGGCTCTCCACTATTTCCTGTTCTTTGTAGCTCTTAATAAATTTTGTCTTTTCGAAATCTCTCTTAAACCCTGAAAATGTAGGTCTGGTAAATTGTTCAACGCAAGTCTTTCATTCAGGAATGGACTGTTTGCTTAGAAAATCAATGTGGCATCCTTCTTTCTCGTGTGTCGTGTCTCTTCAGGAATTTGTTGATCATGGCTCTTCACAATTTCCTGTTCTTTGTAGCTCTTAATAAATTTTGTCTTTTCGAAATCTCTCTTAAACCCTGAAAATGTAGGTCTGGTAAATTGTTCAACGCAAGTCTTTCATTCAGGAATGGACTGTTTGCTTAGAAAATCAATGTGGCATCCTTCTTTCTCGTGTGTCGTGTCTCTTCAGGAATTTGTTGATCATGGCTCTCCACCATTTCCTGTTCTTTGTAGCTCTTAATAAATTTTGTCTTTTCGAAATCTCTCTTAAACCCTGAAAATGTAGGTCTGGTAAATTGTTCAACGCAAGTCTTTCATTCAGGAATGGACTGTTTGCTTAGAAAATCAATGTGGCATCCTTCTTTCTCGTGTGTCGTGTCTCTTCAGGAATTTGTTGATCATGGCTCTCCACCATTTCCTGTTCTTTGTAGCTCTTAATAAATTTTGTCTTTTCGAAATCTCTCTTAAACCCTGAAAATGTAGGTCTGGTAAATTGTTCAACGCAAGTCTTTCATTCAGGAATGGACTGTTTGCTTAGAAAATCAATGTGGCATCCTTCTTTCTCGTGTGTCGTGTCTCTTCAGGAATTTGTTGATCATGGCTCTCCACCATTTCCTGTTCTTTGTAGCTCTTAATAAATTTTGTCTTTTCGAAATCTCTCTTAAACCCTGAAAATGTAGGTCTGGTAAATTGTTCAACGCAAGTCTTTCATTCAGGAATGGACTGTTTGCTTAGAAAATCAATGTGGCATCCTTCTTTCTCGTGTGTCGTGTCTCTTCAGGAATTTGTTGATCATGGCTCTCCACCATTTCCTGTTCTTTGTAGCTCTTAATAAATTTTGTCTTTTCGAAATCTCTCTTAAACCCTGAAAATGTAGGTCTGGTAAATTGTTCAACGCAAGTCTTTCATTCAGGAATGGACTGTTTGCTTAGAAAATCAATGTGGCATCCTTCTTTCTCGTGTGTCGTGTCTCTTCAGGAATTTGTTGATCATGGCTCTTCACAATTTCCTGTTCTTTGTAGCTCTTAATAAATTTTGTCTTTTCGAAATCTCTCTTAAACCCTGAAAATGTAGGTCTGGTAAATTGTTCAACGCAAGTCTTTCATTCAGGAATGGACTGTTTGCTTAGAAAATCAATGTGGCATCCTTCTTTCTCGTGTGTCGTGTCTCTTCAGGAATTTGTTGATCATGGCTCTTCACAATTTCCTGTTCTTTGTAGCTCTTAATAAATTTTGTCTTTTCGAAATCTCTCTTAAACCCTGAAAATGTAGGTCTGGTAAATTGTTCAACGCAAGTCTTTCATTCAGGAATGGACTGTTTGCTTAGAAAATCAATGTGGCATCCTTCTTTCTCGTGTGTCGTGTCTCTTCAGGAATTTGTTGATCATGGCTCTCCACCATTTCCTGTTCTTTGTAGCTCTTAATAAATTTTGTCTTTTCGAAATCTCTCTTAAACCCTGAAAATGTAGGTCTGGTAAATTGTTCAACGCAAGTCTTTCATTCAGGAATGGACTGTTTGCTTAGAAAATCAATGTGGCATCCTTCTTTCTCGTGTGTCGTGTCTCTTCAGGAATTTGTTGATCATGGCTCTTCACAATTTCCTGTTCTTTGTAGCTCTTAATAAATTTTGTCTTTTCGAAATCTCTCTTAAACCCTGAAAATGTAGGTCTGGTAAATTGTTCAACGCAAGTCTTTCATTCAGGAATGGACTGTTTGCTTAGAAAATCAATGTGGCATCCTTCTTTCTCGTGTGTCGTGTCTCTTCAGGAATTTGTTGATCATGGCTCTCCACCATTTCCTGTTCTTTGTAGCTCTTAATAAATTTTGTCTTTTCGAAATCTCTCTTAAACCCTGAAAATGTAGGTCTGGTAAATTGTTCAACGCAAGTCTTTCATTCAGGAATGGACTGTTTGCTTAGAAAATCAATGTGGCATCCTTCTTTCTCGTGTGTCGTGTCTCTTCAGGAATTTGTTGATCATGGCTCTCCACCATTTCCTGTTCTTTGTAGCTCTTAATAAATTTTGTCTTTTCGAAATCTCTCTTAAACCCTGAAAATGTAGGTCTGGTAAATTGTTCAACGCAAGTCTTTCATTCAGGAATGGACTGTTTGCTTAGAAAATCAATGTGGCATCCTTCTTTCTCGTGTGTCGTGTCTCTTCAGGAATTTGTTGATCATGGCTCTCCACCATTTCCTGTTCTTTGTAGCTCTTAATAAATTTTGTCTTTTCGAAATCTCTCTTAAACCCTGAAAATGTAGGTCTGGTAAATTGTTCAACGCAAGTCTTTCATTCAGGAATGGACTGTTTGCTTAGAAAATCAATGTGGCATCCTTCTTTCTCGTGTGTCGTGTCTCTTCAGGAATTTGTTGATCATGGCTCTCCACCATTTCCTGTTCTTTGTAGCTCTTAATAAATTTTGTCTTTTCGAAATCTCTCTTAAACCCTGAAAATGTAGGTCTGGTAAATTGTTCAACGCAAGTCTTTCATTCAGGAATGGACTGTTTGCTTAGAAAATCAATGTGGCATCCTTCTTTCTCGTGTGTCGTGTCTCTTCAGGAATTTGTTGATCATGGCTCTTCACAATTTCCTGTTCTTTGTAGCTCTTAATAAATTTTGTCTTTTCGAAATCTCTCTTAAACCCTGAAAATGTAGGTCTGGTAAATTGTTCAACGCAAGTCTTTCATTCAGGAATGGACTGTTTGCTTAGAAAATCAATGTGGCATCCTTCTTTCTCGTGTGTCGTGTCTCTTCAGGAATTTGTTGATCATGGCTCTTCACAATTTCCTGTTCTTTGTAGCTCTTAATAAATTTTGTCTTTTCGAAATCTCTCTTAAACCCTGAAAATGTAGGTCTGGTAAATTGTTCAACGCAAGTCTTTCATTCAGGAATGGACTGTTTGCTTAGAAAATCAATGTGGCATCCTTCTTTCTCGTGTGTCGTGTCTCTTCAGGAATTTGTTGATCATGGCTCTCCACCATTTCCTGTTCTTTGTAGCTCTTAATAAATTTTGTCTTTTCGAAATCTCTCTTAAACCCTGAAAATGTAGGTCTGGTAAATTGTTCAACGCAAGTCTTTCATTCAGGAATGGACTGTTTGCTTAGAAAATCAATGTGGCATCCTTCTTTCTCGTGTGTCGTGTCTCTTCAGGAATTTGTTGATCATGGCTCTCCACCATTTCCTGTTCTTTGTAGCTCTTAATAAATTTTGTCTTTTCGAAATCTCTCTTAAACCCTGAAAATGTAGGTCTGGTAAATTGTTCAACGCAAGTCTTTCATTCAGGAATGGACTGTTTGCTTAGAAAATCAATGTGGCATCCTTCTTTCTCGTGTGTCGTGTCTCTTCAGGAATTTGTTGATCATGGCTCTTCACAATTTCCTGTTCTTTGTAGCTCTTAATAAATTTTGTCTTTTCGAAATCTCTCTTAAACCCTGAAAATGTAGGTCTGGTAAATTGTTCAACGCAAGTCTTTCATTCAGGAATGGACTGTTTGCTTAGAAAATCAATGTGGCATCCTTCTTTCTCGTGTGTCGTGTCTCTTCAGGAATTTGTTGATCATGGCTCTCCACTATTTCCTGTTCTTTGTAGCTCTTAATAAATTTTGTCTTTTCGAAATCTCTCTTAAACCCTGAAAATGTAGGTCTGGTAAATTGTTCAACGCAAGTCTTTCATTCAGGAATGGACTGTTTGCTTAGAAAATCAATGTGGCATCCTTCTTTCTCGTGTGTCGTGTCTCTTCAGGAATTTGTTGATCATGGCTCTTCACAATTTCCTGACCTATGTAGCTCTTAATAAATTTTGTCTTTTATAATCTCTCTTAAACCCAGAAAATGTAGGTCTAGTCAATTGTTCCACGCAAGTCTTTCATTCAGGAATGGACTGTTTGCTTAGAAAATCAATGTGGCATCCTTCTTTCTCGTGTGTCGTGTCTCTTCAGGAATTTGTTGATCATGGCTCTTCACAATTTCCTGACCTATGTAGCTCTTAATAAATTTTGTCTTTTATAATCTCTCTTAAACCCTGAAAATGTAGATATAGTCAATGGTTCCACGCAAGTCTTTCATTCAGGAATGGACTGTTGCTTTAGAAAATCAATGTGGCATCCTTCTTTCTCGTGTGTCGTGTCTCTTCAGGAATTTATTGATCATGGCTCTACACAATTTCCTGACCTTTGTAGCTCTTAATAAATTTTGTCCTTTTGGAAATCTCTCTTAATCCCTGAAAATGTAGGTCTGGTAAATTGTTCAACGCAAGTCTTTCATTCAGGAATGGACTGTTTGCTTAGAAAATCAATGTGGCATCCTTCTTTCTCGTGTGTCGTGTCTCTTCAGGAATTTGTTGATCATGGCTCTTCACAATTTCCTGTTCTTTGTAGCTCTTAATAAATTTTGTCTTTTCGAAATCTCTCTTAAACCCTGAAAATGTAGGTCTGGTAAATTGTTCAACGCAAGTCTTTCATTCAGGAATGGACTGTTTGCTTAGAAAATCAATGTGGCATCCTTCTTTCTCGTGTGTCGTGTCTCTTCAGGAATTTGTTGATCATGGCTCTCCACTATTTCCTGTTCTTTGTAGCTCTTAATAAATTTTGTCTTTTCGAAATCTCTCTTAAACCCTGAAAATGTAGGTCTGGTAAATTGTTCAACGCAAGTCTTTCATTCAGGAATGGACTGTTTGCTTAGAAAATCAATGTGGCATCCTTCTTTCTCGTGTGTCGTGTCTCTTCAGGAATTTGTTGATCATGGCTCTTCACAATTTCCTGACCTATGTAGCTCTTAATAAATTTTGTCTTTTATAATCTCTCTTAAACCCAGAAAATGTAGGTCTAGTCAATTGTTCCACGCAAGTCTTTCATTCAGGAATGGACTGTTTGCTTAGAAAATCAATGTGGCATCCTTCTTTCTCGTGTGTCGTGTCTCTTCAGGAATTTGTTGATCATGGCTCTTCACAATTTCCTGACCTATGTAGCTCTTAATAAATTTTGTCTTTTATAATCTCTCTTAAACCCTGAAAATGTAGATATAGTCAATGGTTCCACGCAAGTCTTTCATTCAGGAATGGACTGTTGCTTTAGAAAATCAATGTGGCATCCTTCTTTCTCGTGTGTCGTGTCTCTTCAGGAATTTATTGATCATGGCTCTACACAATTTCCTGACCTTTGTAGCTCTTAATAAATTTTGTCCTTTTGGAAATCTCTCTTAATCCCTGAAAATGTAGGTCTGGTAAATTGTTCCACGCAAGTCTTTCATTCAGGAATGGACTGTTTGCTTAGAAAATCAATGTGGCATCCTTCTTTCTCGTGTGTCGTGTCTCTTCAGGAATTTGTTGATCATGGCTCTCCACAATTTCCTGACCTATGTAGCTCTTAATAAATTTTGTCTTTTCGAAATCTCTCTTCAACCCTGAAAATGTAGGTCTAGTCAATTGTTCCACGCAAGTCTTTCATTCAGGAATGGACTGTTGCTTTAGAAAATCAATGTGGCATCCTTCTTTCTCGTGTGTCGTGTCTCTTCAGGAATTTATTGATCATGGCTCTACACAATTTCCTGACCTATGTAGCTCTTAATAAATTTTGTCCTTTTGGAAATCTCTCTTAAACCCTGAAAATGTAGGTCTGGTAAATTGTTCCACGCAAGTCTTTCATTCAGGAATGGACTGTTTGCTTAGAAAATCAATGTGGCATCCTTCTATCTCGTGTGTCGTGTCTCTTCAGAAATTTGTTGATCATGGCTCTCCACAATTTCCTGACCTATGTAGCTCTAAATAAATTTTGTCTTTTCGAAATCTCTCTTAAACCCTGAAAATGTAGGTCTGGTAAATTGTTCGACGCCAGTCTTTCATTCAGGAATGGACTGTTTGCTTAGAAAATCAATGTGGCATCCTTCTTTCTCGTGTGTCGTGTCTCTTCAGGCATTTGTTGATCATGGCTCTCCACCATTTCCTGTTATTTGTAGCTTTTAATAAATTTTGTCTTTTTGAAAACTCACTTAAACCCTGAAAATGTAGTTCGGGTAAATTGTTCCACGCAAGTCTTTCATTCAGGAATGGACTGTTTGCTTAGAAAATCAATGTGGCATCCTTCTATCTCGTGTGTCGTGTCTCTTCAGGAATTTATTGATCATGGCTCTCCACAATTTCCTGACCTATGTAGCTCTTAATAAATTTTGTCTTTTCGAAATCTCTCCTAAACCCTGAAAGTGTAGGTCTGGTAAATTGTTCAACGCAAGTCTTTCATTCAGGAATGGACTGTTTGCTTAGAACATCAATGTGACATCCTTCTTTCTCGTGTGTCTTGTCTCTTCAGGAATTTGTTGATCATGGCTCTCCACCATTTCCTGTTATTTGTAGCTTTTAATAAATTTTGTCTTTTTGAAAACTCACTTAAACCCTGAAAATGTAGTTCGGGTAAATTGTTCCACGCAAGTCTTTCATTCAGGAATGGACTGTTTGCTTAGAAAATCAATGTGGCATCCTTCTATCTCGTGTGTCGTGTCTCTTCAGGAATTTATTGATCATGGCTCTCCACAATTTCCTGACCTATGTAGCTCTTAATAAATTTTGTCTTTTCGAAATCTCTCCTAAACCCTGAAAGTGTAGGTCTGTTAAATTGTTCAACGCAAGTCTTTCATTCAGGAATGGACTGTTTGCTTAGAACATCAATGTGACATCCTTCTTTCTCGTGTGTCTTGTCTCTTCAGGAATTTGTTGATCATGGCTCTCCACCATTTCCTGTTATTTGTAGCTTTTAATAAATTTTGTCTTTTTGAAAACTCACTTAAACCCTGAAAATGTAGTTCGGGTAAATTGTTCCACGCAAGTCTTTCATTCAGGAATGGACTGTTTGCTTAGAAAATCAATGTGGCATCCTTCTTTCTCGTGTGTCGTGATTCTTCAGAAATTTGTTGATCATGGCTCTCCACAATTTCCTGACCTATGTAGCTCTAAATAAATTTTGTCTTTTCGAAATCTCTCTTAAACCCTGAAAATGTAGGTCTGGTAAATTGTTCGACGCCAGTCTTTCATTCAGGAATGGACTGTTTGCTTAGAAAATCAATGTGGCATCCTTCTTTCTCGTGTGTCGTGTCTCTTCAGGCATTTGTTGATCATGGCTCTCCACAATTTCTTGACCTTTGTAGCTCTTAATAAATTTTGTCTTTTCGAAATCTCTCTTAAACCCTGAAAATGTAGGTCTGGTAAATTGTTCGACGCCAGTCTTTCATTCAGAAATGGACTGTTTTCTTAGAAAATCAATGTGGCATCCTTCTTTCTCGTGTGTCATGAATCTTCAGGAATTTGTTGATTATCGCTCTCCACAATTTCCTGACCTTTTTAGCTCTTAATAAATTTTGTCTTTTCGAAATCTCTCTTAAACCCTCAAAATGGATGTCTGGTAAATTGTTCAACGCAAGTCTTTCATTCAGAAATGGACTGTTTGCTTAGAACATCAATGTGACATCCTTCTTTCTCGTGTGTCGTGTCTCTTCAGGAATTTGTTGATCATGGCTCTCCACCATTTCCTGTTATTTGTAGCTTTTAATAAATTTTGTCTTTTTGAAAACTCACTTAAACCCTGAAAATGTAGTTCGGGTAAATTGTTCCACGCAAGTCTTTCATTCAGGAATGGACTGTTTGCTTAGAAAATCAATGTGGCATCCTTCTTTCTCGTGTGTCGTAATTCTTCAGAAATTTGTTGATCATGGCTCTCCACAATTTCCTGACCTATGTAGCTCTAAATAAATTTTGTCTTTTCGAAATCTCTCTTAAACCCTGAAAATGTAGGTCTGGTAAATTGTTTCACGCCAGTCTTTCATTCAGGAATGGACTGTTTGCTTAGAAAATCAATGTGGCATCCTTCTTTCTCGTGTGTCGTGTCTCTTCAGGAATTTGTTGATCATGGCTCTTCACAATTTCCTGACCTATGTAGCTCTTAATAAATTTTGTCTTTTATAATCTCTCTTAAACCCTGAAAATGTAGATATAGTCAATGGTTCCACGCAAGTCTTTCATTCAGGAATGGACTGTTGCTTTAGAAAATCAATGTGGCATCCTTCTTTCTCGTGTGTCGTGTCTCTTCAGGAATTTATTGATCATGGCTCTACACAATTTCCTGACCTTTGTAGCTCTTAATAAATTTTGTCCTTTTGGAAATCTCTCTTAATCCCTGAAAATGTAGGTCTGGTAAATTGTTCCACGCAAGTCTTTCATTCAGGAATGGACTGTTTGCTTAGAAAATCAATGTGGCATCCTTCTTTCTCGTGTGTCGTGTCTCTTCAGGAATTTGTTGATCATGGCTCTCCACAATTTCCTGACCTATGTAGCTCTTAATAAATTTTGTCTTTTCGAAATCTCTCTTCAACCCTGAAAATGTAGGTCTAGTCAATTGTTCCACGCAAGTCTTTCATTCAGGAATGGACTGTTGCTTTAGAAAATCAATGTGGCATCCTTCTTTCTCGTGTGTTGTGTCTCTTCAGGAATTTATTGATCATGGCTCTACACAATTTCCTGACCTATGTAGCTCTTAATAAATTTTGTCCTTTTGGAAATCTCTCTTAAACCCTGAAAATGTAGGTCTGGTAAATTGTTCCACGCAAGTCTTTCATTCAGGAATGGACTGTTTGCTTAGAAAATCAATGTGGCATCCTTCTATCTCGTGTGTCGTGTCTCTTCAGAAATTTGTTGATCATGGCTCTCCACAATTTCCTGACCTATGTAGCTCTAAATAAATTTTGTCTTTTCGAAATCTCTCTTAAACCCTGAAAATGTAGGTCTGGTAAATTGTTCGACGCCAGTCTTTCATTCAGGAATGGACTGTTTGCTTAGAAAATCAATGTGGCATCCTTCTTTCTCGTGTGTCGTGTCTCTTCAGGCATTTGTTGATCATGGCTCTCCACCATTTCCTGTTATTTGTAGCTTTTAATAAATTTTGTCTTTTTGAAAACTCACTTAAACCCTGAAAATGTAGTTCGGGTAAATTGTTCCACGCAAGTCTTTCATTCAGGAATGGACTGTTTGCTTAGAAAATCAATGTGGCATCCTTCTATCTCGTGTGTCGTGTCTCTTCAGGAATTTATTGATCATGGCTCTCCACAATTTCCTGACCTATGTAGCTCTTAATAAATTTTGTCTTTTCGAAATCTCTCCTAAACCCTGAAAGTGTAGGTCTGGTAAATTGTTCAACGCAAGTCTTTCATTCAGGAATGGACTGTTTGCTTAGAACATCAATGTGACATCCTTCTTTCTCGTGTGTCTTGTCTCTTCAGGAATTTGTTGATCATGGCTCTCCACCATTTCCTGTTATTTGTAGCTTTTAATAAATTTTGTCTTTTTGAAAACTCACTTAAACCCTGAAAATGTAGTTCGGGTAAATTGTTCCACGCAAGTCTTTCATTCAGGAATGGACTGTTTGCTTAGAAAATCAATGTGGCATCCTTCTATCTCGTGTGTCGTGTCTCTTCAGGAATTTATTGATCATGGCTCTCCACAATTTCCTGACCTATGTAGCTCTTAATAAATTTTGTCTTTTCGAAATCTCTCCTAAACCCTGAAAGTGTAGGTCTGTTAAATTGTTCAACGCAAGTCTTTCATTCAGGAATGGACTGTTTGCTTAGAACATCAATGTGACATCCTTCTTTCTCGTGTGTCTTGTCTCTTCAGGAATTTGTTGATCATGGCTCTCCACCATTTCCTGTTATTTGTAGCTTTTAATAAATTTTGTCTTTTTGAAAACTCACTTAAACCCTGAAAATGTAGTTCGGGTAAATTGTTCCACGCAAGTCTTTCATTCAGGAATGGACTGTTTGCTTAGAAAATCAATGTGGCATCCTTCTTTCTCGTGTGTCGTGATTCTTCAGAAATTTGTTGATCATGGCTCTCCACAATTTCCTGACCTATGTAGCTCTAAATAAATTTTGTCTTTTCGAAATCTCTCTTAAACCCTGAAAATGTAGGTCTGGTAAATTGTTCGACGCCAGTCTTTCATTCAGGAATGGACTGTTTGCTTAGAAAATCAATGTGGCATCCTTCTTTCTCGTGTGTCGTGTCTCTTCAGGCATTTGTTGATCATGGCTCTCCACAATTTCTTGACCTTTGTAGCTCTTAATAAATTTTGTCTTTTCGAAATCTCTCTTAAACCCTGAAAATGTAGGTCTGGTAAATTGTTCGACGCCAGTCTTTCATTCAGAAATGGACTGTTTTCTTAGAAAATCAATGTGGCATCCTTCTTTCTCGTGTGTCATGAATCTTCAGGAATTTGTTGATTATCGCTCTCCACAATTTCCTGACCTTTTTAGCTCTTAATAAATTTTGTCTTTTCGAAATCTCTCTTAAACCCTCAAAATGGATGTCTGGTAAATTGTTCAACGCAAGTCTTTCATTCAGAAATGGACTGTTTGCTTAGAACATCAATGTGACATCCTTCTTTCTCGTGTGTCGTGTCTCTTCAGGAATTTGTTGATCATGGCTCTCCACCATTTCCTGTTATTTGTAGCTTTTAATAAATTTTGTCTTTTTGAAAACTCACTTAAACCCTGAAAATGTAGTTCGGGTAAATTGTTCCACGCAAGTCTTTCATTCAGGAATGGACTGTTTGCTTAGAAAATCAATGTGGCATCCTTCTTTCTCGTGTGTCGTAATTCTTCAGAAATTTGTTGATCATGGCTCTCCACAATTTCCTGACCTATGTAGCTCTAAATAAATTTTGTCTTTTCGAAATCTCTCTTAAACCCTGAAAATGTAGGTCTGGTAAATTGTTTCACGCCAGTCTTTCATTCAGGAATGGACTGTTTGCTTAGAAAATCAATGTGGCATCCTTCTTTCTCGTGTGTCGTGTCTCTTCAGGAATTTGTTGATCATGGCTCTTCACAATTTCCTGACCTATGTAGCTCTTAATAAATTTTGTCTTTTATAATCTCTCTTAAACCCTGAAAATGTAGATATAGTCAATGGTTCCACGCAAGTCTTTCATTCAGGAATGGACTGTTGCTTTAGAAAATCAATGTGGCATCCTTCTTTCTCGTGTGTCGTGTCTCTTCAGGAATTTATTGATCATGGCTCTACACAATTTCCTGACCTTTGTAGCTCTTAATAAATTTTGTCCTTTTGGAAATCTCTCTTAATCCCTGAAAATGTAGGTCTGGTAAATTGTTCCACGCAAGTCTTTCATTCAGGAATGGACTGTTTGCTTAGAAAATCAATGTGGCATCCTTCTTTCTCGTGTGTCGTGTCTCTTCAGGAATTTGTTGATCATGGCTCTCCACAATTTCCTGACCTATGTAGCTCTTAATAAATTTTGTCTTTTCGAAATCTCTCTTCAACCCTGAAAATGTAGGTCTAGTCAATTGTTCCACGCAAGTCTTTCATTCAGGAATGGACTGTTGCTTTAGAAAATCAATGTGGCATCCTTCTTTCTCGTGTGTTGTGTCTCTTCAGGAATTTATTGATCATGGCTCTACACAATTTCCTGACCTATGTAGCTCTTAATAAATTTTGTCCTTTTGGAAATCTCTCTTAAACCCTGAAAATGTAGGTCTGGTAAATTGTTCCACGCAAGTCTTTCATTCAGGAATGGACTGTTTGCTTAGAAAATCAATGTGGCATCCTTCTATCTCGTGTGTCGTGTCTCTTCAGGAATTTATTGATCATGGCTCTCCACAATTTCCTGACCTATGTAGCTCTTAATAAATTTTGTCTTTTCGAAATCTCTCCTAAACCCTGAAAGTGTAGGTCTGTTAAATTGTTCAACGCAAGTCTTTCATTCAGGAATGGACTGTTTGCTTAGAACATCAATGTGACATCCTTCTTTCTCGTGTGTCTTGTCTCTTCAGGAATTTGTTGATCATGGCTCTCCACCATTTCCTGTTATTTGTAGCTTTTAATAAATTTTGTCTTTTTGAAAACTCACTTAAACCCTGAAAATGTAGTTCGGGTAAATTGTTCCACGCAAGTCTTTCATTCAGGAATGGACTGTTTGCTTAGAAAATCAATGTGGCATCCTTCTTTCTCGTGTGTCGTGATTCTTCAGAAATTTGTTGATCATGGCTCTCCACAATTTCCTGACCTATGTAGCTCTAAATAAATTTTGTCTTTTCGAAATCTCTCTTAAACCCTGAAAATGTAGGTCTGGTAAATTGTTCGACGCCAGTCTTTCATTCAGGAATGGACTGTTTGCTTAGAAAATCAATGTGGCATCCTTCTTTCTCGTGTGTCGTGTCTCTTCAGGCATTTGTTGATCATGGCTCTCCACAATTTCTTGACCTTTGTAGCTCTTAATAAATTTTGTCTTTTCGAAATCTCTCTTAAACCCTGAAAATGTAGGTCTGGTAAATTGTTCGACGCCAGTCTTTCATTCAGAAATGGACTGTTTTCTTAGAAAATCAATGTGGCATCCTTCTTTCTCGTGTGTCATGAATCTTCAGGAATTTGTTGATTATCGCTCTCCACAATTTCCTGACCTTTTTAGCTCTTAATAAATTTTGTCTTTTCGAAATCTCTCTTAAACCCTCAAAATGGATGTCTGGTAAATTGTTCAACGCAAGTCTTTCATTCAGAAATGGACTGTTTGCTTAGAACATCAATGTGACATCCTTCTTTCTCGTGTGTCGTGTCTCTTCAGGAATTTGTTGATCATGGCTCTCCACCATTTCCTGTTATTTGTAGCTTTTAATAAATTTTGTCTTTTTGAAAACTCACTTAAACCCTGAAAATGTAGTTCGGGTAAATTGTTCCACGCAAGTCTTTCATTCAGGAATGGACTGTTTGCTTAGAAAATCAATGTGGCATCCTTCTTTCTCGTGTGTCGTAATTCTTCAGAAATTTGTTGATCATGGCTCTCCACAATTTCCTGACCTATGTAGCTCTAAATAAATTTTGTCTTTTCGAAATCTCTCTTAAACCCTGAAAATGTAGGTCTGGTAAATTGTTTCACGCCAGTCTTTCATTCAGGAATGGACTGTTTGCTTAGAAAATCAATGTGGCATCCTTCTTTCTCGTGTGTCGTGTCTCTTCAGGAATTTGTTGATCATGGCTCTTCACAATTTCCTGACCTATGTAGCTCTTAATAAATTTTGTCTTTTATAATCTCTCTTAAACCCTGAAAATGTAGATATAGTCAATGGTTCCACGCAAGTCTTTCATTCAGGAATGGACTGTTGCTTTAGAAAATCAATGTGGCATCCTTCTTTCTCGTGTGTCGTGTCTCTTCAGGAATTTATTGATCATGGCTCTACACAATTTCCTGACCTTTGTAGCTCTTAATAAATTTTGTCCTTTTGGAAATCTCTCTTAATCCCTGAAAATGTAGGTCTGGTAAATTGTTCCACGCAAGTCTTTCATTCAGGAATGGACTGTTTGCTTAGAAAATCAATGTGGCATCCTTCTTTCTCGTGTGTCGTGTCTCTTCAGGAATTTGTTGATCATGGCTCTCCACAATTTCCTGACCTATGTAGCTCTTAATAAATTTTGTCTTTTCGAAATCTCTCTTCAACCCTGAAAATGTAGGTCTAGTCAATTGTTCCACGCAAGTCTTTCATTCAGGAATGGACTGTTGCTTTAGAAAATCAATGTGGCATCCTTCTTTCTCGTGTGTTGTGTCTCTTCAGGAATTTATTGATCATGGCTCTACACAATTTCCTGACCTATGTAGCTCTTAATAAATTTTGTCCTTTTGGAAATCTCTCTTAAACCCTGAAAATGTAGGTCTGGTAAATTGTTCCACGCAAGTCTTTCATTCAGGAATGGACTGTTTGCTTAGAAAATCAATGTGGCATCCTTCTATCTCGTGTGTCGTGTCTCTTCAGAAATTTGTTGATCATGGCTCTCCACAATTTCCTGACCTATGTAGCTCTAAATAAATTTTGTCTTTTCGAAATCTCTCTTAAACCCTGAAAATGTAGGTCTGGTAAATTGTTCGACGCCAGTCTTTCATTCAGGAATGGACTGTTTGCTTAGAAAATCAATGTGGCATCCTTCTTTCTCGTGTGTCGTGTCTCTTCAGGCATTTGTTGATCATGGCTCTCCACCATTTCCTGTTATTTGTAGCTTTTAATAAATTTTGTCTTTTTGAAAACTCACTTAAACCCTGAAAATGTAGTTCGGGTAAATTGTTCCACGCAAGTCTTTCATTCAGGAATGGACTGTTTGCTTAGAAAATCAATGTGGCATCCTTCTATCTCGTGTGTCGTGTCTCTTCAGGAATTTATTGATCATGGCTCTCCACAATTTCCTGACCTATGTAGCTCTTAATAAATTTTGTCTTTTCGAAATCTCTCCTAAACCCTGAAAGTGTAGGTCTGGTAAATTGTTCAACGCAAGTCTTTCATTCAGGAATGGACTGTTTGCTTAGAACATCAATGTGACATCCTTCTTTCTCGTGTGTCTTGTCTCTTCAGGAATTTGTTGATCATGGCTCTCCACCATTTCCTGTTATTTGTAGCTTTTAATAAATTTTGTCTTTTTGAAAACTCACTTAAACCCTGAAAATGTAGTTCGGGTAAATTGTTCCACGCAAGTCTTTCATTCAGGAATGGACTGTTTGCTTAGAAAATCAATGTGGCATCCTTCTATCTCGTGTGTCGTGTCTCTTCAGGAATTTATTGATCATGGCTCTCCACAATTTCCTGACCTATGTAGCTCTTAATAAATTTTGTCTTTTCGAAATCTCTCCTAAACCCTGAAAGTGTAGGTCTGTTAAATTGTTCAACGCAAGTCTTTCATTCAGGAATGGACTGTTTGCTTAGAACATCAATGTGACATCCTTCTTTCTCGTGTGTCTTGTCTCTTCAGGAATTTGTTGATCATGGCTCTCCACCATTTCCTGTTATTTGTAGCTTTTAATAAATTTTGTCTTTTTGAAAACTCACTTAAACCCTGAAAATGTAGTTCGGGTAAATTGTTCCACGCAAGTCTTTCATTCAGGAATGGACTGTTTGCTTAGAAAATCAATGTGGCATCCTTCTTTCTCGTGTGTCGTGATTCTTCAGAAATTTGTTGATCATGGCTCTCCACAATTTCCTGACCTATGTAGCTCTAAATAAATTTTGTCTTTTCGAAATCTCTCTTAAACCCTGAAAATGTAGGTCTGGTAAATTGTTCGACGCCAGTCTTTCATTCAGGAATGGACTGTTTGCTTAGAAAATCAATGTGGCATCCTTCTTTCTCGTGTGTCGTGTCTCTTCAGGCATTTGTTGATCATGGCTCTCCACAATTTCTTGACCTTTGTAGCTCTTAATAAATTTTGTCTTTTCGAAATCTCTCTTAAACCCTGAAAATGTAGGTCTGGTAAATTGTTCGACGCCAGTCTTTCATTCAGAAATGGACTGTTTTCTTAGAAAATCAATGTGGCATCCTTCTTTCTCGTGTGTCATGAATCTTCAGGAATTTGTTGATTATCGCTCTCCACAATTTCCTGACCTTTTTAGCTCTTAATAAATTTTGTCTTTTCGAAATCTCTCTTAAACCCTCAAAATGGATGTCTGGTAAATTGTTCAACGCAAGTCTTTCATTCAGAAATGGACTGTTTGCTTAGAACATCAATGTGACATCCTTCTTTCTCGTGTGTCGTGTCTCTTCAGGAATTTGTTGATCATGGCTCTCCACCATTTCCTGTTATTTGTAGCTTTTAATAAATTTTGTCTTTTTGAAAACTCACTTAAACCCTGAAAATGTAGTTCGGGTAAATTGTTCCACGCAAGTCTTTCATTCAGGAATGGACTGTTTGCTTAGAAAATCAATGTGGCATCCTTCTTTCTCGTGTGTCGTAATTCTTCAGAAATTTGTTGATCATGGCTCTCCACAATTTCCTGACCTATGTAGCTCTAAATAAATTTTGTCTTTTCGAAATCTCTCTTAAACCCTGAAAATGTAGGTCTGGTAAATTGTTTCACGCCAGTCTTTCATTCAGGAATGGACTGTTTGCTTAGAAAATCAATGTGGCATCCTTCTTTCTCGTGTGTCGTGTCTCTTCAGGAATTTGTTGATCATGGCTCTTCACAATTTCCTGACCTATGTAGCTCTTAATAAATTTTGTCTTTTATAATCTCTCTTAAACCCTGAAAATGTAGATATAGTCAATGGTTCCACGCAAGTCTTTCATTCAGGAATGGACTGTTGCTTTAGAAAATCAATGTGGCATCCTTCTTTCTCGTGTGTCGTGTCTCTTCAGGAATTTATTGATCATGGCTCTACACAATTTCCTGACCTTTGTAGCTCTTAATAAATTTTGTCCTTTTGGAAATCTCTCTTAATCCCTGAAAATGTAGGTCTGGTAAATTGTTCCACGCAAGTCTTTCATTCAGGAATGGACTGTTTGCTTAGAAAATCAATGTGGCATCCTTCTTTCTCGTGTGTCGTGTCTCTTCAGGAATTTGTTGATCATGGCTCTCCACAATTTCCTGACCTATGTAGCTCTTAATAAATTTTGTCTTTTCGAAATCTCTCTTCAACCCTGAAAATGTAGGTCTAGTCAATTGTTCCACGCAAGTCTTTCATTCAGGAATGGACTGTTGCTTTAGAAAATCAATGTGGCATCCTTCTTTCTCGTGTGTTGTGTCTCTTCAGGAATTTATTGATCATGGCTCTACACAATTTCCTGACCTATGTAGCTCTTAATAAATTTTGTCCTTTTGGAAATCTCTCTTAAACCCTGAAAATGTAGGTCTGGTAAATTGTTCCACGCAAGTCTTTCATTCAGGAATGGACTGTTTGCTTAGAAAATCAATGTGGCATCCTTCTATCTCGTGTGTCGTGTCTCTTCAGAAATTTGTTGATCATGGCTCTCCACAATTTCCTGACCTATGTAGCTCTAAATAAATTTTGTCTTTTCGAAATCTCTCTTAAACCCTGAAAATGTAGGTCTGGTAAATTGTTCGACGCCAGTCTTTCATTCAGGAATGGACTGTTTGCTTAGAAAATCAATGTGGCATCCTTCTTTCTCGTGTGTCGTGTCTCTTCAGGCATTTGTTGATCATGGCTCTCCACCATTTCCTGTTATTTGTAGCTTTTAATAAATTTTGTCTTTTTGAAAACTCACTTAAACCCTGAAAATGTAGTTCGGGTAAATTGTTCCACGCAAGTCTTTCATTCAGGAATGGACTGTTTGCTTAGAAAATCAATGTGGCATCCTTCTATCTCGTGTGTCGTGTCTCTTCAGGAATTTATTGATCATGGCTCTCCACAATTTCCTGACCTATGTAGCTCTTAATAAATTTTGTCTTTTCGAAATCTCTCCTAAACCCTGAAAGTGTAGGTCTGGTAAATTGTTCAACGCAAGTCTTTCATTCAGGAATGGACTGTTTGCTTAGAACATCAATGTGACATCCTTCTTTCTCGTGTGTCTTGTCTCTTCAGGAATTTGTTGATCATGGCTCTCCACCATTTCCTGTTATTTGTAGCTTTTAATAAATTTTGTCTTTTTGAAAACTCACTTAAACCCTGAAAATGTAGTTCGGGTAAATTGTTCCACGCAAGTCTTTCATTCAGGAATGGACTGTTTGCTTAGAAAATCAATGTGGCATCCTTCTATCTCGTGTGTCGTGTCTCTTCAGGAATTTATTGATCATGGCTCTCCACAATTTCCTGACCTATGTAGCTCTTAATAAATTTTGTCTTTTCGAAATCTCTCCTAAACCCTGAAAGTGTAGGTCTGTTAAATTGTTCAACGCAAGTCTTTCATTCAGGAATGGACTGTTTGCTTAGAACATCAATGTGACATCCTTCTTTCTCGTGTGTCTTGTCTCTTCAGGAATTTGTTGATCATGGCTCTCCACCATTTCCTGTTATTTGTAGCTTTTAATAAATTTTGTCTTTTTGAAAACTCACTTAAACCCTGAAAATGTAGTTCGGGTAAATTGTTCCACGCAAGTCTTTCATTCAGGAATGGACTGTTTGCTTAGAAAATCAATGTGGCATCCTTCTTTCTCGTGTGTCGTGATTCTTCAGAAATTTGTTGATCATGGCTCTCCACAATTTCCTGACCTATGTAGCTCTAAATAAATTTTGTCTTTTCGAAATCTCTCTTAAACCCTGAAAATGTAGGTCTGGTAAATTGTTCGACGCCAGTCTTTCATTCAGGAATGGACTGTTTGCTTAGAAAATCAATGTGGCATCCTTCTTTCTCGTGTGTCGTGTCTCTTCAGGCATTTGTTGATCATGGCTCTCCACAATTTCTTGACCTTTGTAGCTCTTAATAAATTTTGTCTTTTCGAAATCTCTCTTAAACCCTGAAAATGTAGGTCTGGTAAATTGTTCGACGCCAGTCTTTCATTCAGAAATGGACTGTTTTCTTAGAAAATCAATGTGGCATCCTTCTTTCTCGTGTGTCATGAATCTTCAGGAATTTGTTGATTATCGCTCTCCACAATTTCCTGACCTTTTTAGCTCTTAATAAATTTTGTCTTTTCGAAATCTCTCTTAAACCCTCAAAATGGATGTCTGGTAAATTGTTCAACGCAAGTCTTTCATTCAGAAATGGACTGTTTGCTTAGAACATCAATGTGACATCCTTCTTTCTCGTGTGTCGTGTCTCTTCAGGAATTTGTTGATCATGGCTCTCCACCATTTCCTGTTATTTGTAGCTTTTAATAAATTTTGTCTTTTTGAAAACTCACTTAAACCCTGAAAATGTAGTTCGGGTAAATTGTTCCACGCAAGTCTTTCATTCAGGAATGGACTGTTTGCTTAGAAAATCAATGTGGCATCCTTCTTTCTCGTGTGTCGTAATTCTTCAGAAATTTGTTGATCATGGCTCTCCACAATTTCCTGACCTATGTAGCTCTAAATAAATTTTGTCTTTTCGAAATCTCTCTTAAACCCTGAAAATGTAGGTCTGGTAAATTGTTTCACGCCAGTCTTTCATTCAGGAATGGACTGTTTGCTTAGAAAATCAATGTGGCATCCTTTTTTCTCGTAAGTCGTGTCTCTTCAAGAATTTGTTGATCATGGCTCTCCACCATTTCCTGTTCTTTGTAGCTCTTTATAAATTTTGTCTTTTCGAAATCTCTCTTAAACCCTGAAAATGTAGGTCTGGTAAATTGTGCCACGCCATTCTTTCATTCAGGAATGGACTGTTTGCTTAGAAAATCAATGTGGCATCCTTCTTTCTCGTGTGTCGTGTCTCTTCAGGAATTTGTTGATCATGGATCTCCACAATTTCCTGTCCTTTGTAGCTCTTAATAAATTTTGTCTTTTCGAAATCTCTCTTAAACCCCGAAAATATATATCAGGCAAATTGTGCCACGCCAGTCTTTCAAATGAGAAATGGACACTTTGTTTAGAAAATCGGTGTGGCATTCTTCTTTCTCTACTTCTTCTGTGTCATTTCCCTTCAGGAACTTGGTGATCATGGCTCTCCACAATTTTCTGTCCATTATAACTATTATTAAATTTTGTGTTTTTGTTATCTCTCCAAAACTTTGCACCACCATGCATTTGCTCAAGCTATGTCAAATTTTGTAATAGTAAATTTTTTTGTCGCTATCTATCGCAAACCCTGTTCTGCAAACTATTTACACAAACACGTTAGGTATGTTATTTGCTGCCTCCTTCTGTCTCTCTTGCCTTCAATATGTCCTGTGAGTTTCAAATTTTCTAAGCCATCCTTCCTCGTTATATGCTGCAAGAATTTCAACTGTCTCGTTCTACTATTAAATATAAGTGTTTTCATTTTCTCTGACACTTCGTCATGGCTAAAATATTCAGTAATATAGATTCAGTAATGTGAAATTTATGTAATAAAAGAAGACAAATTTCACGAATATGAACAGTCTCCAACTTTATACTGAATACGTTGGTTAATGTGCTATATACATGAGGATTTACACAACTCGCGATACTTTACTAGCAACTCTATACGATACACAGTACTAATATATGTATTGGCTCAGTTATATATCACTTTTTCCACCCCAAACAAAGCGAAGAAGCTTAACTCTATGTCCTGTGTGTGTCAAATTCTCCAACCCTATTGTCTCATTATATTTACTAATATTCAACTATCTCTTTCTGGTCTTAAGTAAAGTGTCCTTTTCGCTCCCTACTCCATTCGTCCCATTTTCACCCGATCTACAGTTTGGGACCAAAGTTTAAGTCTACCTGGCAAAAAGTAACATTGTTCTATTATTGCAGGCTATTAAATCCTCCATTTCAAGGTAATGAAAGCAAACTGCAAATATAAGTAATATTATATCAGCCTAAAGTTTGAAACATCGTAACACGGAGTTTTAGTTAGTGTTGTAACCTAGGGAAGGTTACTGAACAGAATAATCACACGAAAATTAGTAATGAACTATAAAATTTAAGGCACAGACAAACACGTATAAGTATCGCCAACGACGCGTAGAAGTAGTAAACTGCTAGATGTTAGTCAAGTGAATTCCACAAGTCTCTAACTGTAGGATATCTACCAAAACATTCCCGTAGATCTCGTATAAAATGAGGTCGGATAGCTGTTTCTCGTGACGAGACTCTGCCCTTCGACATAGCCTCGTCTGAGATCCTCTCTCCCCGGAGGCAGAGTTTCACAGTACAGCTGGAGACGAATCTCCAACTCTAGGATATCTATCAACCGCCCCACGCGGTCATATGTAACACAAGGCCGAATTTAATGAGGGGTATCTGAGTCCATAGGCTTGGCCAAAAATTCCCCGTAGACCCCGTATAAAACGAGGTCCTGTAACTGTTTCCCGAGACGAGACATCTGCCCTTCGACATAGTCTCGTCTGGGGATACACTCTGCCCGGAGGCAGAGAGTTTGACCAGCACAGCTGGAGACGAATCTCCAACTGTAGATCACCATACAGTATTTACTACTTTATTTATGTGAATGGGGACATACCCATTATCCTCGATAGGTATGCTACAACAGTTAATTTAAAAGCTGCGAAGTTCTTCCAAAGCATAGTTTTAAAGAGGTTTTTGTATGTTAAGAATGTGCATAAAATGGTCACCTTCTGTCATTCCAAGAACATACACACACACACTCATATATATATATATATATATATATATATATATATATATATATATATATATATATATATATTAACATTCCACGGAAAGGGTTACTCATTGTTTTGACACTCAGTTCAAATGGATTTTCGCAAAAATAGCGGTACCAAGTACCAACGTCATGGCTCTTATTCTGGCAAACAAAAGTAGATGTCCCAAAGGAATAAACCTTGGAGATAATCTATCATCTAATCCAGCGGTCGGCAACGTTTTGTTGACTATGTGTCGACTTAGGGTTTTAAAATACTTCATTGTGCCGACAACATACGTATTTTTATACAAGTCTAGGTCAATATGCCTGTTCTACAATATATTTTATATAGTAATATATGCAATAATATGTAAACCACATTAATAGAAATATACTGTTTTTAAAAGTATTTTTTAAAGTATTTTTTTAAAGTTTTTATTATTAATGGGAGTCCAATGAGTGAACAATTTTGAAACAGCGAAATATCTTCTTTGCGTTGTAGTAGTTATTGGTTCGGACATTGCGATGTCATTTGCGATTGCGTGCCATTAGAAATTGCTTGACGTGCTATGTGCCATAGATTGCTGACCCCTGGCCTATAGGATGTCCTGCATTGGCATTCAAATATAAAATCACTCACAGAGAAAGAAAGTGATATATTTGTTTTTTATTAAAATTAGACAAAAATTAAAAGTATTTGGGTAAAAGAATTACAGCTAAAAAAATGGTTGTCTCAATTGGTTAAAAATGCGTCAAATCCATTGGATTTCAAGCATTATTACTGTTATGGGACCTTACCCATAATATTAATAGACTGTTCCGTACCTCATAAATACTGCGCCTCAAGCGGAAGCAGCAGACACAGTGAGAATGTGAGTCAGTCAGAGACAGAGTCGCGTCAGACGATTACTGTAAGACATTGGAATAGTGATACTTCGAGACAACATAGTTCTCTCTAACCTAACCTGATTGTTATTACTAACACTTCTACTTCTTTTGTACATATTCTGTTTGTAATATATCTGTGTTATTCCATACCTGTGTTCGAGTTATTCTTCATTGGTTCTACCTTGGACCCTCACCGTGGCACAAGGAACCTGGACCATAACAATTACTTTTTTAAAGTTTTCTTGAAATTTTATAATTCTTTTTGTATACTGAAAATATAAATACCGTCATCAAGTACCAATGTCATGGATTTTATTCTGACAAACAGAAATGGATGTCCCAAAAGAAGAAAAAACCCCTCGAGATGATCCATCATTTAATCCATCGTTCCACGATCATTAGGTTCAGGCACAAAAAAATTAAACCACTCTGCTTCTCAGAGTTACAGATGCACAGATGTAAGTCTGTTTCTCGCAGACTGGCCCCTGAATTATAACAAAGATACCGTAAACCTGTCCGAAAATGAAGATTGACTGTAGAAATACAACAGAAGCAGCTGGCATTCAGCAAAAGACATGAGTATTGAACAGAACAATGGACAAACGTTATGCCCTCTGGTGAATCCACACTGCATCTGTTCGTCGTAGGTCAGAAGGCTTCCGAAAAAGAGATGTCATAAATAATACACGATACAATCTATGCAACTTCTTCCCAACCAGATGATTTGTTTTATATGTGCTGGTCCCGGTGGAAACCATCCAGAGCCACAAATATCTGGAATTTGTTGAAAAATAAGATAGAAAGACAGATGCACATATTTAAGCATCATTGTGTCCCGTGCCACAATAGGATAATAATCTCTCTATTCGGTTTGGTTTGGTTTGTTTCACGGCATATCAACCTCAATGGGTGTTGTGACCAAGTAAATGGTTAAGTAATAACAACAACCAGGTTTCTAGATATATCGTATATTAAACAGTAAGTCCACAAGAAGAGTATTATACGACTAGTGAGAGTGTACAGAATGAACTAGCGCTCAAGCTATTCACAGTTCACTGCCCCCCACCCCCACAAGGCCTTCTCTCTTACTAATCTTATAGTAGGCGGAAGAGTCCAACATAGACTCTTTAGAGGGAGGACATCACAACAATGGGTTATTTAATTCCGACAAGATTTTTATTGCTGGTAATATTTCTTCCAAAAATGTATTGCTGGTAATATTTTTTCCTTCAAAAACGTATTGCTGCTAATAATGTATAGCTGGTAATAATAATGTACAAAAGATGATTGCTGGTAATATTTATTTTCTTCAAAAATGTATTGCTGGTAATAATTTTTCCTCAAAAAATTAATTGGTTGTAATAAAACCTATTTATACACCTTCATAATGCTTTGTCCCCAGTTCGGTGGTTAACTATTTGCCCATAATTGGGACCCTAACAGGAGTTACCACCCGTGTCAGGGTGGACCCGGGAACACCGGCAATTAAGAGGCGGTTCCACGCTTCTCAAAATCTCCTGAACAGCGGACGTGCTGTTGAATGTTATTTATCGTCTTACCCATGATGCCGGATGTAGTTTATCGTCTTACCCAGGACATGGATGCAGTTTATCGTCTTCGCCAGGACGCCGCTATATTCGAATGAGCTGGCAATAGCCCTGACCTCAATCGTAAACAAAAAGTGGGGGATTGCATAACGAATGAGGTTTTAGTCTAACAGCTAGCCAGTGCCAAATTTCTTTTGGGTACGTTCAAGGATGTTTATCCTGCTGGCATTTCAGTAGAATATTGTCACTATCTCATGACCAATGTACTTATTGGAATCGAAGTCAAAATATCACGGTACAAAATACTATTTTATATTGAAATTAATAAAAAATAAACTTTTCTTAGTAACATTTGATGCATTCAAGTGAGTATATCATTTTATAGTTATTCTACTGAGGTTTTTTGTTCATTTTCTTAGCAAAAACTTTTGGCCACAACAGTATTATGCATTTTATAAACTAAAAAAAATGAATGGCGTAGTAATTAATTTAAGCACGACTGCCATTTTAAATAAAGTCTTTCTTCGTTTTTTTTTTATAGCGACAAGCCAAATGAACTTACACAATGTTTCCAGTCGTACTTTTTTTTCATCCGTTTTCATCGTTTTTAGGTGGTCTACTCAATCTCTTTAATGAGGAGAATAATGTATTTTTTTATATCTAAAAGATGTTTTTAATAAGGAAAGCATTTTCTTATATTTGCCTTCTAAAGTCCATATTTCCTTCCAAGCGTCTCAGGATTCAAAACCTCATCTTTCCCCTTTTCTCTCTCATCGCTTGATGCTGTTCAAGAATTACTTGCAATATAATGGCTTCCTTTTCAAATAATCTCCTTTATTCCCAGTTCAGGCCTCCTTCTTTTCTTTCTTCTCGATCCAATTTCCCCTGAGTGTCCTGTGCTAAGTGGGTTCCTGCTACCGTTTATGGCTACGTTAGCAACGCAAATTCAGTCGTTGCAAGTTCAATACTACGCACCACCCAAGAGAATATATTGCAAGCGAGATTAGCGATGGCAATGAGGTATTTAAAAACAGTGGAAAATTTGTAGATGGCGGAAAAAAACTGCTGGAACTTTTGGATGAGTGAACTGTGCACTCTAATATCCTGGTTCATTCTGTTATTTAAACTATTACTTAGAAATGCTATTATTGCTCACAAAATAAGGTTATTATATGTATATATTTTTAAAAAAACTTTCGAATTATTTTGTCATAAAAAGGAAAGCAAAGCAGTAATAAACTAATGCATGTGTTACTGACAGATTAAAGCTATTAAATATATGATGTGAATGTATTGCTAATTTTTCTACTACAGAAATACATTGATACTAAGAAGAAAGGGATAGTCAGGAAGTAATACAAGCGTTACTGAAAGAATAGGGTTATAACATATAGAATGTATATGCATTGCTAATAATTTTACTGTTGAATGCATTGATAGCAAGAAGAGATGGATTGTCAATGGTCATGAATTAATGCAAGCGTTACCAAAATAATATAGTTGTAATAGATATATAAAGCATTGCTAAGTATTTCATTAAAAAAATCCGTTAATTTCATTGTACGAAATCACTGTAGAAATTCATTATAAGTTATAATTTCTGTATAAATGAATTAAAAATCTATAAAATTTATTGCTAATAGTCAAACCAAAGATGGTATAATTTGGTTTGGTTTGGTTTGGTTTAGTTTGGTCTACGTCATACCAACCTCAATGGGTTATTTTATGCCGACAAGATTTTTATTTCTGGTATTTTTTTTTTTTAATAAAAAAATATTGCTGGAATTTTTTTTTAAATGTATTACTGGTACTTTTACTATAAACACTTATTTTAAACACGTCTGTATCATTGTAGAAGAAAATGTCAGTTCTCGCTCGTTCCTGCTGGACTAGTTTATTCTTATTTCACTTCCTGTATTGACTATGTCCTTTCGATAATGGTTCTCCACGACGTCATTTCCTTTGTAGCTCTTAATAAATTTTGTATTTTTGTTATCTTTAAATAACTCTGAAAATATAGATCTGGTAAATTTTGCCACGCCATTCTTCCAAGTAGGAATGGCCTGCTTGTTTAGAAAATCAATTTGGCATCCGTCTTTCTTTTCTTTTCTATGTGCAGTGTTTCCGTTCAGGAGGTTGGTGATCATGACTCTCCACAATTTCTTATCCTTGTAGCTATTAATAAATTTTGTCTTTCCGATATAACTCTTAAACCCTAAAAATGTAGGTCTGGTAAATTGTTCCACGCTCGTCTTTCTAGTAGGAATGACCTGCATGCTTACAAAATCAGTTTGGCATTCTTATTCGTTTCTTTATACTGTCTCCCTTCAGAAACTTGGGGATCATTGCTCTCCACAATTTCTTGTCTTTTCTAGCTCTTAATAAGTATAGTCAAACATTAAAACAGTCTACACTATGAATAATGTGGTATTATGGTGTACTTATTATCGAGATTTTTCAAAAGCGACATACCTACCCGAGAAACGTCCTACTCATACGCCTACCTGTTCTAATGAATGTCATTTCTGGAAAAATTCCATACCCGGTCTAGTTTTGGATGGAATTATCGAGGGGCGAATGCCGCTTCGGACTCAAATTTCTTGTGGTTTTAGGCCCAGAATTGAACAAACTTGACACCATGCGAGGCACGGTTTTTCCGTATGATATCAATTGATTGCTTCCGTTCAAACCCGTTGTTGTGTCTTGGGTCACGAACTCAATCAAGGGCAATCCGTAGCGTGGAGAACACCCCAGCTCTAATTGCTGACCCAAGATTATTTATGCGGGGACATGAAAATGAGTCTAAGCACTCGTGTGTGCGACGATCGGTCGGACATTAGAGAAAATGCTATTAAAAGACGAGTGAGTCATAATGAAATAAAAAGAGGAGATACAAAGTTATTGTGGAAAAGAAAAGATAGCAGACAATAACACTGATAAAAAACACATTCGTAGATGAAACACCATTGTTTCTATTGTAAAGTTTCACTTTGAATTCCCTAGGGCTGTTAAAATAGCGTTATTCGCATTATTTATATTATTCGTACTGTTATCCACATCTTCATTGCCATTCACAACGTATCGGCCTCTATATCTCTAAAATGAGGCATTATGATGACTTGCGTTATTTACATTATTCGGACTCTTATCCTCATCTTCATTACCATATTCACAACGTTTCGGCCTCTATATCTCTGAAATGAGGCATTATGATTACTTGCATTATTTACATTATTCCGACTGTTATCCTCATCTTCATTACCATATTCACACCGTTTCGACCTCTATATCTCTGAAATGAGGCATTATGATTACTTGCATTATTTACATTATTCAGACTGTTATCCTCATCTTCATTACCATATTCACACCGTTTCAACCTCTATATCTCTGAAATGAAGCATTATGATTACTTGCGTTATTTACATTATTCGGACTCTTATCCTCATCTTCATTACCATATTCACACCGTTTCGACCTCTATATCTCTGAAATGAGGCATTATGATTACTTGCGTTATTTACATTATTCGGACTCTTATCCTCATCTTCATTACCATATTCACACCGGTTCGACCTCTATATCTCTGAAATGAGGCATTATGATTACTTGCGTTATTTACATTATTCTGACTGTTATCCTCATCTTCATTACCATATTCACACCGTTTCGACCTCTATATCTCTGAAATGAGGAATTATGATTACTTGCCTTATTTACAATATTCCGACTGTTATCTTCATCTTCATTACCATATTCACAACATTTCGGCTTTTATATCTCTGAGATGTGGTATTATGATTACCTTTAGAATTACCTTTTGCTCCAACTTTTACAATATATACATCTCTCCTACAAACTTTACAAGAAATACCTCACTGCTCCAACCTTTAAAAGAATTACCTTGCTGCTCCAACATTTACAATAAATACATTGCTCCACGAACATTTACAAGAAATACTTCACTACTCCAACCTTTACAAGAAATACATCACTGCACCAACCTTTACAAGAAATACATCATTACTCAAACCTTTACAAGAAATACCTCACTGCTCCAACCTTTACAAGAATTACCTTGCTGCTCCAACATTTACAATAAATACATCGCACCTCCAACATTTACAAGAAATACCTCACTAATCCAACATTTAAAAAATACCTCACTACTGCAACGTTTACAAGAAATACCTCACTAATCCAACATTCAAAAATAACTCACTGCTCCAACCTTTACAAGAATTAACTTAATCTCCAACATTTTCAATATATACATCTCTCCTACAGCCTTTAAAAGAAATACCTCACTGCTCCAACCTTTACAAGAAATACCTCACTGCTCCAACCTTTAAAGAATTAATTTGCTGCTCCAACATTTACAATAAATACATCGCTCCACCAACATTTACAAGAAGTACCTCACTACTCCAACCTTTACAAGAAATACCTCACTGGTCCAACCTTTACAAGAATTAACTTGCTTCACCAAAATTTACAATATATACATCTCTCCTACAACCATTACAGTAAATACCTCACTACTCCAACATTTAAAAAATACCTCAATGCTACAAACTTTACAAGAAATACCTTGCTTCACCAAAATTTACAATATATACATCTCTCCTACAACATTTCAAGAAATACCCCATTACTCCAACGTTCCACAAGAAATACCTCACTGCTCCAAGCATTACAAGAATTAACTTGAGCTTCAACATTTATAATAAATACATCGCTCCTACAACATTTACAAGAAATACATCACTTCTCCAACCTTTACAAGAAATACTACACTGCTCCAACCTTTACAAAAATTACCTTCCTGCTCCAACATATACAATATGTACATCTCTCATACAAACTTTAAAAGAAATACCTCACTACTCCATAGTTTACAAAAAAAAACTCACTGCTCCAACCTTTACACGAATTACCTTGTTGCTCCAACACTTACAATATATACATTTCTCCTACAACATTAAAAGAAATACCTCACAACTCCAAACTTTACAAGAAATACCTCACTGCTCCAACCTTTACAAGAATTAACTTGCTGCGCCAACATTTACAATATATACATCTCTCCTACAACCTTTACAAGAAATACCTCACTACTCTAAACTTTACAAGAAACACCTCACTGTTCCAACCTTTACAAGAATTACCTTGCTGCTCCAACATTTACAATAAATACATCGCTCCACCAACATTTAAAAGAAATAACTCACTACTCCAACATTTATAAGAAATACCTCACTGCTCCAACCTTTACAAGAATTACCTTGCGGCTCCAAAATTTACAATAAATACATCGCTCCTCCAACATTTACAAAAATACCCCACTACTCCAACTTTTACAAGTAATACGTCACTGCTCCAACCTTTACACGAATTAACTTGCTGTTCCAACTTTTACAATATA
Source organism: Acanthosepion esculentum (assembly GCA_964036315.1). NCBI lineage: Eukaryota > Metazoa > Mollusca > Cephalopoda > Sepiida > Sepiidae > Acanthosepion > Acanthosepion esculentum. The sequence goes on along the minus strand of OZ038513.1, from coordinate 72,537,568 downwards.
TACATCTCTACTAAAACCGTTACAACAAATACCTGACTGCTCCAACCTTTACAAGAATTACTTTACTGCTCTAACATTTACCATAAATAAATCGCACCTCCAACATTTACAAGAAATACCTCACTACTCCAGCCGTTATAAGAAATACCTCACTGCTCCAACCTTTACAAGAATTAACTTGCTTCGCCAACTTTTACAATATATACATCTCTCCTACAAACTTTACAAGAAATACCACCTACTCGAAACTTAACACGAAACACCTCACTGTTCCAACCTTGCTGCTCCAACATTTACAACAAATACATCGTTCCACCAACATTTAAAAGAAATACCTCACTACTCCAGCCGTTATAAGAAATACCTCACTGCTCCAACCTTTACACGAATTAACTGGCTGCTCCAACTTTTACAATATATACATCTCTCCTACAACGTTTACAAAAAATACCTCACTTCTCCAACCTTTACAAGAAATATCTCACTGCTCCAACCTTTACAAGAATTACCTTGCTTCTCCAACATTTACAATATATACATCTCTCCTACAACCTTTGCAAGAATTACCTCACTACTCCAACCTTTACAAGAAATACCTCACGGTTCCAACCTTTACATGAATTACCTTGCTGCTCCAACATTTACAATAAATACATCGCTCTTTCAACTTTTACCTTACCTCACTACTCCAACCTTTACAATAAATACCTCAGTGCTCAAACCTTTACAAGAAATACCTCACTGCTCCAGCCTTTACAAGAATTACTTTGCTGCTCCAACATTTTCAATATATACATCTATCCTACAACCTTTACAAGAATTACCTCACTACTCCAACCTTTACAAGAAATACCTCACTGCTCCAACCTTTACAAGAATTTCCTTGCTGTTCCAACATTTAGAATATATTCATCGCTCCTCCAACTTTTACAAGAAGTACCTCACTACTCCAACCTTTACAAGAAATACCTGACTTCTCCAACTTTTACAAAATTTACCTTGCTGCTCCAACATTTACTATAAATACATCTCTCCTACAACCTTTACGAGAAATACCTCACTACTCCAACCTTTAAAAGCAATACCTCACTGCTCCAACCTTTACCAGATTTACCTTGCTGCTCCAACATTTACTATAAATACATCTCTCCTACAACCTTTACAGAAATACCTCGCTACTCCAACCTTTATAAGAAATACCTCACTGCTCCACCCTTTACATGAATAACCTTGCTGCTCCAACATTTACAATAAATACATCGCTCCTCCAACCTTTGCAATACCTCGTCACTCCAACATTTACAAGTAATAGTTCGCTGCTCCAACATTTACAAGAAATACCTCACTGCCCTAACCTTTTAAAGAAATACCTCACTGCCCCAACCTTTACAAGAAATACCTCACTGCCCCCACCTTTACAAGAAATACCTCTCTGTTCCAACCATTACCAGAAATGCCTCACCGCTCCAACCATTACAAAAATACATCGCTACTTCTCGTTTCTGGCGTGTTGGAAGTCTTCTTCTGTAGTTCCTGTTTGTCAGAATTCCGGGGAACCATTTGTTCCCTCGAATTGTCTCCCTGTTTGTCTCTTTTGTCAAAGTATTCGAGTCTCTAATCACTGCTGAATTGGTTAAGCCTCTTACATTTGGACCGACAGACAATATGGATTTCGTTTCGCCAGGTTTCACGTGGTAACGACCATCACTGAATTTGTCTATGAAGCTTTAGATGAGAACGATGAAAACTCACGCTGCGACTCTAGATATCTCAAAAGCGTTCACATCATGTAAGGAAGGTCTTGCTGAACGGGTTTCGCTATCAGATTATTTCATACTAAGGCGGTGAGGGCACGCGAGCCTACGTTGTTTCTGATCTTCATCAAGGATGCTCCGCATGTCATCAGTTCCTAACTATACATTCATGCAGATGACAGAACCATTTATTCCCGTCTTAGTAGCAATTGCGACAGTCCCGACAAAATAAACCTGGCAACTGCTCTCGAAATGGTCCTCCAATCAGTGGTTAACTGGGGCAAGAAACGGCTTGTAAAATTTTAACGCCACCAAAACAAAGCGGCTTTCATTTAATCATCGCAGAGAAGCTTTTTGGATTCCCATCTACATGGATGGTGCAAACGTCAGGAAAAATCCTTAATCCTTAAGAAGAATCTGCAATGTTATTGTCTCTGGCGTGGCGGCTCGGCTTCTCCTACTTTCCCACCACCGTAACGTAGCTTCCCTGTGTTTTTTCTATAAATACTTTTATGGCAGTTGTTCTGATGAGTTTTCCTCTTTGGTACCTCGATTTTTTGAAATTAAGCTCAGTACTAGATTGGCGGCTAGGTCTCAATTAGAAACGGCTAGATGTAACCGTTCGTTCTATGTCAATACTTTCTTCTATCGCACTTCTCGCTTGTGGAACTCATCCGGTTTCTCGCTTTCCAGTTAAGTTTTTTTTTTTTAAATTCCATTTCAATGTCAATCGTTATCTTCTGTCTTAACCCCTCCTCGTTTAGTGTCCTTTCTCTTTAATGATGTTTTCTTTTTCTAATATTCTCTTACAGTTAGTAACCCCTTGCGTCCTAGTGGCTTTATTGCTTTGTGTTGGGGAGGAAATGATTATGAAAAAAATTAATACTAGTGAAATAAAATAAAGTACATCTTGTCAAAACACGACTTCATCTCGGCTAAATCGGACAATTCATTATGTTTTGCTCATAAAACAAAGATTTGATGTAAGACAAAACTAATTCATATAATTCAATTAATATTATTTTGGCTATTATACAAACAAAAAAAGCTGAAAGAAAAACTAATAAAATAAAATAAGCCATTTCTATGTCCGTGTTTCGGATCTATTAAGCCGATAATGTTTACTTTTAATCAACTATCAGATACAGAAAATAATAAAAAAAATTAGCAGAAAAAATATTTCAGAAAAGTTTGCCTTAATCCCGAATCACTTATTTCTTGTAAGTTATTAGAACTTGACTCGTTGATGGCAATGAAAGAAAAAGTGTAAATAAATGGCAGATGATTACTTAAGTTTACAATTTGTTGTGAGACCGATACTTTCCTACATCATGGACTCTCCCAGTACTATATTATTATGTGAATGGTAGTATCATGGGAGTAGCGCCAGTAATGGTGCTCTGCTGTCGAACTCTCTGTTTGGCAGAGAGGAACTCGGACGAGGCTTTGCCGCAGGGCAAAGTTTCGTCCGGGGAGGTAGACAGTCCCTAAACTCGTGTATATGGGTTGTAAATGGGCATATTTTTAGCCGAGCCTACGGGCTCGGTAAGCCCACGTTAAACCGGCCTTGTGCCACATTCGACCCGTGTGGGCGCGGTTGTTAAATATCGTAGCACCAGTAATGCGCAGCCGCGTACGATACCAATACCGGACACCACTGGATAGTAAGCTCTGCTTGCTCTTACACTATTCTTTGTAAATTTTCTGTTTAATATATCTTTCTTACCTCTAACCCGTGTTCCGTGTTTTCCTTCCGTGGCTCCTACTTCGGGTCCACATCACAATTCCGTTTATCCAATAGACATTTCCCAAATATATATCCGATATAGTTATCGAACGTACATTATTTACATTATTCGGACTGTTATCCTCGTTTTCATTGCTATGTTCACAACGTTTCGGCCGTTGTACGCTCCGGCCTTCTACCGTTGATTGGAATTTCGAACCGAAGCCATTTTGTTGCAGTTCCACACGCCATGACTTCATTATCTGTCTATATCTCTGAGATGATGTATTGTGATTACTTACATTATTTGCATTATTCGGACTGTTCAACTCATCGCCATTGCCATATTCAAAACCTTTCGACTGTGGGCGAAATAAGGTGTTCGATTCGAAATTCCAATCACCTGAAGAAGGCCGTAGCGTACAACGGCCGAAACGTTGTGAATATGGCAATGAAGATGAGGATAAAACTCCGAATAATGTAAATAATTCAAGTAATCATAATACCTCATCTCAGAGATATAGACAAACAATTATCTATCTTGCCACGTATGAAAGGAATAAATAAATTTTGAAAAACCCTTGAATTATACCATTAGTTTCATGTGCAACAGGAATTGTGCAAGTTTTGAATAATATGACGTATACAATTGCATATCTTACATCGCGTTCCGAAAAAAGGCGGAGGTGTCGGCTAACCAATTTGATTTTTTTCCATGTCGTTTACAAAACAAGCAACGATCAGATCTTTCTGGAGGAATACAATTTTCTGTTCGTGTAATTTTTTTAATTCTTGACGATTAACATGCACAAAGAGAGATATGTGTGTCTATTTGTTGAACATCCGTGGAAAATATGCATCTTTGTGCGTTTCCTTTGTATACGCATACAGTTTAGTGCGAAAATATACTTCAGTATCTGTCGATATTTCTGAGATGAGGGATTACGTACACTATTTATATTATTCGGACTATTCTCCTCATCTTTGTCGACATATTTATCACAACGTTTCGGCCGTTCAGTATCTGTCTATATTCCTGAGATGAGGTATTATGTACACTATTTATATTATTCGGACTATTCTCCTCATCTTTGTCGACATATTTATCACAACGTTTCGGCCGTTCAGTATCTGTCTATATTCCTGAGATGAGGTATTATGTACACTATTTATATTATTCGGACTATTCTCCTCATCTTTGTCGACATATTTATCACAACGTTTCGGCCGTTCAGTATCTGTCTATATTCCTGAGATGAGGTATTATGTACACTATTTATATTATTCGGACTATTCTCCTCATCTTTGTCGACATATTTATCACAACGTTTCGGCCTTTCAGTATCTGTCTATATTTCTGAGATGGGGTATTATGTACACTATTTACATTATTCGGACAATTCTCCTCATCTTTGTCGACATATTTATCACAACGTTTCGGCCTTTCAGGATCTGTCTATATTTCTGAGATGAGGTATTATGTACACTATTTATATTATTCGGACTATTGTCCTCATCTTTGTCGACATATTTATCACAACGTTTCGGCCGTTCAGTATCTGTCTATATTCCTGAGATGAGGTATTATGTACACTATTTATATTATTCGGACTATTCTCCTCATCTTTGTCGACATATTTATCACAACGTTTCGGCCGTTCAGTATCTGTCTATATTCCTGAGATGAGGTATTATGTACACTATTTATATTATTCGGACTATTCTCCTCATCTTTGTCGACATATTTATCACAACGTTTCGGCCTTTCAGTATCTGTCTATATTTCTGAGATGAGGTATTATGTACACTATTTACATTATTCGGACTATTCTCCTCATCTTTGTCGACATATTTATCACAACGTTTCGGCCTTTCAGGATCTGTCTATATTTCTGAGATGAGGTATTATGTACACTATTTATATTATTCGGACTATTCTCCTCATCTTTGTCGACATATTTATCACAACGTTTCGGCCTTTCAGTATCTGTCTATATTCCTGAGATGAGGTATTATGTACACTATTTATATTATTCGGACTATTCTCCTCATCTTTGTCGACATATTTATCACAACGTTTCGGCCTTTCAGTATCTGTCTATATTTCTGAGATGAGGTATTATGTACACTATTTACATTATTCGGACTATTGTCCTCGTCTTTGTCGACATATTTATCACAACGTTTCGGCCTTTCAGGATCTGTCTATATTTCTGAGATGAGGTATTATGTACACTATTTACATTATTCGGACTATTCTCCTCATCTTTGTCGACATATTTATCACAACGTTTCGGCCTTTCAGTATCTGTCTATATTCCTGAGATGAGGTATTATGTACACTATTTATATTATTCGGACTATTCTCCTCATCTTTGTCGACATATTTATCACAACGTTTCGGCCTTTCAGTATCTGTCTATATTCCTGAGATGAGGTATTATGTACACTATTTATATTATTCGGACTATTCTCCTCATCTTTGTCGACATATTTATCACAACGTTTCGGCCTTTCAGTATCTGTCTATATTTCTGAGATGAGGTATTATGTACACTACAAAGATGAGGACAATAGTCCGAATAATGTAAATAGTGAATACATATATATATATGTATATATATATATATATATATATTATATACCGGGTGTAACAGAAAATTTTCCAAATGGTGGGTAACCGCATAATTATCCATCCCAAAAAATGCTTAATATCCAAAAAAACACTAAATTAATTGAGTTTCTGTTTTCCAGGATTTCTGTTCAGCCCCGTGGGGAAGTCAGCATATAACGTTTTATCTTTAAATGACACATTCGTTATAAGTTCGCCCATAGACTTAATAGGGTCGCCAGTTACACTTTTAGTTATTCGGTTCGTTCTTAACAAAGTCGGCTTACCCAGTTTTTTCCATGTTTGATTATTAATTATGGATAAGTCTGAAGCCGAATCAAGCTGCAGCCTTACATTTCTGTTAAATATTTGCACTTCAATATATTTCCTGATGTCACGACTTTCCGGTTCATCAGACTTGGTCATTTTTAGTACACATTTTTTGTCTTCTTCTTAATCTTGGAACTTTTCTGTCCCAATTTATCGCAATTAAAACATTTTTCATCTTTAAAAGGACAATCTCTATATCAGTGTAATTGATCACACCCGAAACATAGTCTTGACAGCAAAGAAACTTTATCATTTTTTGGTTGACCCTTTTTAATTTTTTTGAGCGTTTTCTGTTCGATGTTTTTCGAATCCTCTCTGACGCTCACGAAACGTTAGCAATCTTCAGCAACTTGAGTACCCTACGACGTATTTCTCTGAAACCAAACACTGGACAAAAATCAGGGATTTAAATTTATTGGCGCTTAACTCTGCCAATTTGAAGTCATCGCAGTATTTATTGACTACACTTGCGAAAGTAGTATCATCTTCGTCTTCTTTGCGGGTGAGATTCATGCATTTCCAACGCTTGTGGAACAGTGATGTTTTTGGACTGAAAGGTTCTGTTAATGATTGAACCGCCTCTTTAAATTTCAAGTCGCTGGTTTTCTTAGGCAAAATATAGTTAACAAACTTAGTATATTCTGTAGTACCTATCGGAAGTACAATCAAAAGTCATTTATTTAAAACTGAACATATACAGCGTGCGATGGGTAAATTGTCGCCATTTTATATTTTTAATTTCGCGCATGTGCGTTGTTTGTTTGTTTGTTTATTTGTTTGTTTGTTTGTTTTTTGTTTTGCTTTGTTTTTAAGTGCACAGTATAGTCGGGTCACTTGGGCACCGTCTGTGAGAAAAAGAGCACCATGACGCAATTCACTCCGCCAGAAATTTGGAAACAGCATGCTTGACATTCGCGCCGAAAGCTTCAATAGGAACCTTTCAGATCGTTTAGGTGTCAATCTGAGGACAGTGCAGAGGATTTGGAAAGAGTTGGATGAGTCTAATGCTGATTACGAAGGTACGGCCGCTGGGGAAATTCACTCTGATCGTTCTGATAAGGAACGAACTCACAATTTTGTGGTGAAGGCCTCAGACTCAACACGGAGGCTAATATCAAGTGCCTTGAGGAGGTAGTGCTGCCCTGGGTCAAGAGAGCGTCTGCTGGAAGACATTATGTCTGGCAACAAGACTCTTCACCATTGCACACAAATAGAAGAACCCAGTCACGACTGACAAACAATTTCTGCGACCACATTACTCACTTACATCTGGTCACCTAACTCCCCAGACTGCAACCCACTTTGTTATGTGTAGGGCGCAGGTGAGCGAGAGACCAATAAAATTCCTTGTAACATCAAAGACGAACTGAAGGCAAGAATTATGGCAGCATTCTCCGACTTAAACAAGGATACCGCCAAAAAGAGATGCTGGAGATTCTGAAGTCGTCTGGAGGCCGTGATTGAAACCAATGGCGATTTTATTGAATAAAATTTTCTCTTTAGTATTTCAAGATATTTTTGTATAATTTTGGTAAATATATTTGTTAAAATGAGATGTCAGTGTTATTTTCATTTAAACGACAATTTATACCTCGCAACCAGTATATATATATTAAAATGAGTATAATTGAGGAAGAACGCTTAATGTCTGTGATATAGAGCATTTATAGGCATAGGAAGTGCAGTTCTAATGACAATTCCAAGCCTCTATCCGTTTTTAGGAAACTAGCCACAAGCCATGGCCTTAAGATTGTTTGAGGCGTAGAACTGACAGTTACAAAGCTGTGTTGGTTCTTAAACCCAGTCCAATGAAATGGTAACGTACGAAATACATCACAAAAGCTTTTTCCAGTTTGTCATGCAACTACTCTTCTTCCAATTATATATATATATATATATATATATATATATATATATATATATATATATATATATATATATATATATTACAAAGAGTTAATCATACCTTGAATTAATTAGCAATATTAATGTAATTATTGGCGAAATCCCTTCGCTAGTAGACATAATTATAAGTATTATACTACTAATAATCCACTGAATGATGAGATCCTTATGTATAAAATGGATATGGTGTATTTTTTAATTCAGCTAGTACTTTCAAAGGCTTCATGCCTCCATCTTCGGGCTGTATTTTATTCCTTTAGATTCAAAACTGGAAGACGATTAAATGTGTTTTTCCGACCGATTGATGTTTTTAAGAATGAGCTATTTATTAAAGGTTATGTAGTGTTGGAGCGTGCAAGTCGCAACTCTAAAGTTCAAATATTACAAGTGAGAAATTTTTGAATTTTGTAATTTGGTAAATCCACGAATTTTTTATTATTAGTGTTTTTCAGTTAACATGACATGAACTAAGTAGATAGTTCAATTAACAGAGTGATATGTCTTAGTAGTTTTTCTCAGGAATTCTTTACTGCAGATCAATTGTTTTTCATGAACATAATAAAATAGCCAGCATATATTTTATATTAGAAAGATTTTAATATATATATATATATATATATATATATATATATATACGGAGATATTTTTCAATGCAAGACATTTTCATGGTGAATAGGTTACATGGGAAGCTTTGCTGTATATTCGCCGCTGAAAGAAAATAATATAGATACTTCTCTTCTCTCTCAAAGTAAACAAAATCAGTTGAACTGAAATACGATATCATTTTCTTTCTCGGTCTTCATTTGAATTGATCCAAATTGATTCTGTCGTTGGTTCACCAAAAGTCTCAATTATTTTAGCCATTTCTTTACGTTGAGACTTTTTTTTTCTTTTTGCTATGTGCATTCCTTTCAATCAGTTATCGATGTTCATTCCTGTTGACTTTTATGCTCTTAGATGCAAGTAAAATTGGCAAGACAAAGAAGTAAAGCTAACCATATATTTTTTTAATTATCTTTCGGTTTTAGAAACTAATTGTACTAATTGAAGTATAATCCAATATCTTTCGCTTACAGTGGACGCCACACATCAAAGAGAATAACTTAACAATGCTCTGGTATATTATCTACACCCCAAGTTTGAACGCAATATATTACCAAAATTTTCAGAAACAAAACATGTGATATTTCTAAAAATATACTCTATATTTCTCCATATATATATATGTGTGTATGTGCATGTGTGTGTATGTGTATGTGTGTGCGTTGACACTGAGGTCAACATAGGGCAACGACAGATTATTTCATGCTTGAACGCATTTGTAGACTGTGTTGAAGCATGAAAAAAACTACCACCACTCGGCATTGACCTCAGTGTATAATTTTATATTTACATATATACAGTGGACGCCACACATCAAAAAGAATAACTTAACAAAGTCCTGGTATATTATCTACTCACCAAGTTTGAACGCAATATATTATCAAAATTTGCAGAAACAAATCATGTGATATTTCTAAAAATATACTCTATCTCTCCCCATATATATATGTGTGTGTGTGTGAGTTCAACATAGGGCAGCAACAGCCTATTTTATGCTTGAACTCAATTTGTAGGCCCTAAGACTGGGTCGGTACAGGAAAGAAAAACTGTTGCTACTCGGCATTGACCTCAGTAGCCACTTTTACATTTACTTATGCTCTGTCCCTGATATGAATTGGGGAACTTTACCCATAAATATTGCAAACCTTACAACTATATTTTTATCATACTTTTTTCACATTATATCCTGGTTACACTGTATATATATATATATATATATATATATATATATATATATATATATATATATATGTATGCAAATATATAGAAAAATAGGAAAGAACATGTTAGGTAAATTATCTAGATTTCTTTAGTATTTTGGTTTTATTTAAAAAAAAAAAACAGTGCTCCATACAGAAGTAGAGCTTATATTATAATATTTTTTTTAAAATATGATTCCTTCGCTACATAAGAGTTCTCATGTTTCAAAAACAAGAGCCAAAAACCTCAATATAATTATTAAAATTAAATTGAATTAAAGTATCAAGCCCTGGATTCCTAAATTTTCGCTTGAGGATGAAACAGGGCTTGATACTTTAATTCAATTTAATTTTGATAATTATATTGAGGTTTTTGGCTCTTGTTTTTGAAACATGAGAACTCTTATGTAGCGAAGGATTCATATTTTTTAAATAATGATATATATATATATATATATATATATATATATATATATAGTTTAAGATTGTGCTATAGTTATGGAAAGAGCTCAGTATCAAATTCATATCTTCAAATGGCGTCAAACGTTTGCGATATCGATTTTCAAATACGTAGTAATCACTTCCGTCGATATATTCGCTTTATTTTCCGTGATGGCAAGCAGAGCGTCTTCATCAACGTCGGTGAGTCGCACGGGGTGTGGTTTCAAATCATCCTGAGAATCTGCTAAACCAATTTTGGGCCGTCCAACAAGCTGAAGAATAAAATAAAATTCATAGAGCACAATATGACGAAAGTGCA
>OZ038513.1:72511680-72521680 GCA_964036315.1 Acanthosepion esculentum | reverse complement strand
ATATTACTATATTAAAAAAAAAAAGCACAATTCAAAATTTAAAAAAAAAATCAACCTCAGCGTTGCGACCGCATGCTCCCAAAAAATTTTCACTGTTAACAAAATTTCCAAAAAAAACTATTTCGGAGTACATCTTAACTTTCGTTGTCCTGTTATTACCTGGATGTAAAAACGACATATCTATTTCTATACCTGACGATGATTGTATGAACAATCGAAAGCTTGTCGTAAAAAAAGACCTTATACAACTGGTATTTATAAACAGGGATCATGACATTCATCAACGGGTTCGAGGTTAATGTATTTTATTAAAAATTGTTTGCGAGAGTGATTCTTGCCATTTATATCATCTATCTGCTTTTTGTATGAATGATTCATATAATATATATATATATATATATATATATATATATATATATATATATATATATATATATATATATATCGATATGTGTGTAACTATACACAGTGGGGGGAAACTAATGTTCGTACACATACAAATTTTTAATTTATTGTATTTCCAACAAATGAATAAACATACTTTTCAGATAATTAACTTTACACAGATGTATAATAACTAAATATGCATAGAAAACACTCAACCACTCCCCATTTTGGCCTTGTATCGTAATTGTGTCTTTTGCACAATAAATATCAATATGCATAGAAAACAGAAAAAATTGATTTAATAGAAATAAATCCCATTTATCCATTTTAATGTGTGAAAAAAATATTTGTAAAATACAAAAAAAGAATACATAATCTTCATTTAATACTTTGTAGAATAGCCATTATTCACTTCTACAGCAACCAACCTCTTAAAGTTTTCAATTAATGATTTGCAAATTTTAGTTGGTATTTTGTTCCATTCATCTTCGCAGATGGTCTTTAGATCCGGGATGTTTGTTGGGGCTCCTGATTGGATTTGAATTTTCAAATAACGCCACAGATTCTCGATTGAGTTTAAATCTGGGGACTGACTTGGCCATTTCTAGATATTTACATTATTTTCAGCAAGGCATTCCTTCGTAGATTTTGCAGTCTGCTTAGAATCATTATCTTTTTGAAAAATCCAATCAAGTGGAAGTTTAAGATTTTCAACCGTAATCATGAAATTTGCTTCCAAAATATTTTGATATGCGGCGGCATCCATTTTACCATCTATCACTGATATCATGCCAGTACCTTTTACAGAAAAACATCCCAAAACAATGTTCCAGCCATTACCAAATTTCACTGTTGGAACTGTGTTCTTTTGTTTGAAGGCATCGCCATCTTTCCTCCATACATAATTTCTAGAATTACGTCCAAACAATTCAGTTTGCGTTTCGTCTGTCCATAATACTCTTTTCCAATAAGATTTTTCCTTACCCTTATGTCCACGAAAGAAATTCAGTCTGGCATCTCTGTGTCTTTTCAATATCAGTGAAGTTTTACGAGTGAAGCGTGACTTTAGATTGTTCCTATGAATTTCATTGCTTATTGAACATCTAATGACACAGATTCCTGATGATAGCAAATCATCCTGCAATGATTGACGAGTAACTATTGGATTTTGTTTAATTTAACGTATTATTTTCCTCAAAGAACTTGAAGAATCTTCCCTGGAACACCTTTTCTTCTTTGGTTTTCAAAAGTTTTGAGTTTTTTATACCATTCAATGAATGAACCAATGGTAGTAAATGAAATATTCAGGTTGTCTTTTAAAAGTTTTAAAATCTGAAATTTGTGTTGTACGAATACTTTTTTCACTCATTAATGGATAAATGGGACTTATTTCGATGAAATCAGTTTTTTTTCTGTTTTCTATAAATATTTAGCAATTATGCATCTGGGTACAGTTAATTATATGAAAACTATGTTTATTCATTAGTTGGAAATACAATAAACTAAAAATTTGTATGAGTACTATATTTGTCTCCCCCTCCAATATATACCGAAAAATTCACCTTATTTATTGGATGACCCTCGTATATATATATATATATATATATATATATATATATATATATATATATATTTGTATATTTAGGCAGCAATCCTTCTTTCATGCACATTTCATTAAAATCGACTGACAAGGTGCTTTTATTTAGTTTTTTATACAATTTCTCATGCGATCTAATAATGTTTTTCTTTTGGGATGATAAGTTATATAAAAACTGTCCAACTGTCTAACAGTTAAAATATAATCCTTGAAAATGGCTAAATGTATAGCCGAAAGCGCTCGGATAAAAAGAACATTCGGACAGTTTTTATATAATTTATCATGCGAAAAGAAAAACATTATTAGATCGCATGAGAAATTGTATAAAAATAAATAAAACCACCTTTTCAGTCGTTTTTAATGAAAAGTGCATATATATATATATATATATACACATATATATATATATATATATATATATATATATATATATATACATATATATATATATATATATATACATATATATATATATATATATACATATATATATATATATATGTTTGTGTGTATATATATATACACACAAACATATATACACGCACACACACACACACACACACACACATATATATATATATATATATATATATATATATATATATATATATATATATATGTACATATGGACATGTATGCATCTAGGAGAAGGTGCTGAGTTAGTACTCGGGCATACCATGTAGCCCTTACAAAATATGTGTGCATGTGTGAAAGACAGATAGGAAAAATCACCATATGCATTTACACCAATGTATTAATACACATATGTACACGCATACATATATATATAGTGAGACAGAGTGTGGGATAGCTCGAAGGGTGAGCGTGTGGGCGGGGACAAGTCGTTTTTAGATTCATACTGATTTTGTTGACACGAATGTTGAATACAATTCCATCTTGAATCAGCAGTAAAATAAGAAAGAAAGAAAGACAAAAAGAGAAAGAAAGAAAGAAAAAAGAAAGAAAGAAAGAAAGAAAGAAAAAAGAAAGAAAGAAAGAAAGAAAAAAGAAAGAAAGAAAGAAAGATAGAAAAAAGAAAGAAAGAAAGAAAGAAAGAAAGAAAAAAGAAAGAAAGAAAGAAAGAAAAAAGAAAGAAAGAAAGAAAGAAAGAAAGAAAAAAGAAAGAAAGAAAGAAAGAAAAAAGAAAGAAAGAAAGAAAGAAAGAAAGAAAGAAAGAAAGAAAAAAGAAAGAAAGAAAGAAAGAAAGAAAGAAAGAAAGAAAGAAATGTTTTATTTTTGCCGGCGTGTAATAAAAAAGCATAAGGGAAAAATCTTGGAAATTTTGATTTATTGAAAAAAAATCTGTGAAAAAGTTGAAAAATAGATTCGCACTTTTTTCTTTTCTTACTTCCGTATATTTTTACGATTTGTTTATCTACGTGTTTCTTATCTTTTCACATATTTTTTAAATAATCTCTCTGTTCTCTCCAAAATTTATTACAGTTGTTAAATTTATTCAAATCTTTCCTGTCTACTGAAATCCGTTGATATGTTCATATTTAAACCTACTGAGAATTGCCCAGTATAGGAATTTACTAATAAAAAAGAAGTAGGAAGACTGTGTGGCGTCAATACTTTACAATTATCATCCACCCGATACTTAGAACAAATAAATAACTTTAAATTATTTAGAAGTACCTTTTACAGATTTTTCAAGCATTTTCATAGTCACCTACACGCAGTACGAGTTTCGAGAGTCACCCAAGTGTTACTGTTAAAATGTTATGATGAGTGAAGTGTGTGATATGAAAGCGTTACAGAAAGCGGAGGCTGGCCAAGAATGTCAAACTGCTGGTCAGAAACACCGCGGGCGTGGAATTCTGACAGTGATGGATTGCGTCTGGTTAAGTTTTGGATATGAGACCAAAACATTGCAGACAGGACAGGGAAATGGCCGTAAGAACACTGAAGAAGTAACACGGCTTACTGAGGCGAGCAAGAACTTAGTGAAATACTAAGCCAAAGAGTCGTTGTCTTTCCCTTGATCATCCTCTTCCCTCGAGAAACGATGCTACCCCAATTATTTCTCGTATAATAAAACGAAATAAGAAATAAAAAAAAGATATTGGCCTTTTGCTGATTAAGTTTATGATTTAGTTTTGGGGTCTGAAAAACTAACTCCAGGGGCAACACTGAACGCATTAAAGACGAATTTTACAGTGGCGATCACTGTGTACAAGGCCCAGGAGCCAGTTGAGGTAGAAGGTTACAGTGTAAGAGTTAAGATAAGTTCACCGTAGACTCGAACAGGTTAATATTGTAGTGATCAGGGAAGCATCTTCTTGGGAGTCGATTCCACAGAGCAGTAGTTCACAGGAAGAAGCTGCTCAAGTTTAACTTACTTTTCACTAGGTATGTCCAATTTTGACCTTTATAGCGTTTTTTTTAGTTGTTTTTTTGTCAGTTGAAAAACACATTAATTTCGAAATTCTTGTATAAATTAACTACTTGTTGGATTTTAATGAAAACTTCAGAACTTATTCAGAAATGAATGAACTTATTTTAGAAATGTTTGTCTCTTTGAAAGTCATGGTATAAATATTTTTTTTTTATATATGTTACCCCCCTCGAACTTAATTTTATGAAAACACAAAAAAAAATTTATTTGCAACCTGAATTTCTTTTTTTAATTAAATGCACAAAACTCTGAAAAATCTAAATCATCGAGTTTTTTGTTAAAAAATGTCCGAAATTGTCCAAACTTTTACCTCAATTGTAAAAATACAAAACCCAATAAAACTAAGACAATATTTAATTAAGAAAGTTTTTAATGGCTTTTCTGAATAATATATACGAAGGTAATTATCTGAAAGAAAAAAATTTTTTTGATGAACAATGAATTTTTACATTAATTTTCTTTTTTTTTCAATTTTAAATACACAATATGACAAAAGGTTGTTATATATTTATACATTAAGTTCTTTCTGCAACCTTATGGAAATGATATATTATGTTCTCTACTTTTTAAAGATCATAAATTTGAAAGCTTATTAAAATCTGACAACCATAATTATTTTTAAAATAATTTTTAATATTCCAAAATTGTATTTAAAATCGTCTACAACGAAAGTACGGATGCACATTGTTGAAATAATGTCACATGAGTAGTTTCCTTTGATAGAAGCAAGTTTTTTTTTTTACTTCAGAAATGGCTTTGATTCGTTCAGTAACAAGAAAACAACGCTTGTCAAGTTTTCTGAATATCGTCGTATTATTTTCAATTTTTTTCTTTTTCTATTCAAATATAATCGAATAGTGGGATAAAAGAAAATATCGACTATTTACAATTACAAAAAAAAAAAAAACGCCCTTGGAAGTCCACCCAAATTTTCAAGTTTGAAATCGAATGCATAAATTCATTGTACATTACTTTGGAATTATTATCCACACGACAAATTATCAATTAAAACGATTTTTGGAGTTTAAATTTTCTGGAGTTAGCTCGCTACTACTCAAACTAAAAAATACTTGTTGAGTCAAAACCAAACCAACATAGCATGTTAATTTTATTAATAAATAAAATAAAACTCATATTACTGCCATATAATTATTAATAAATAGAGAAAAATCTGCCTTAATAAAAAAGAAATAAAATCTCATTTCATTAAGTTAACCCGTTTCAATTAATGGTGTTTCATGTAATTTTTATATTCTCAGAAAAATATTTCATGACTGAAATAATAAACCTCAATTTAAAAAAATGTATTTTTTTTACTGTTTTATTTTTACTTGTAAAATTTGATTTTCTTTCATAATTTAAATGTTATTTTCAGTGCAGAATTCTTCCTCAAACGTAAGGTAAAAAAAAAAAAAAATTTGAAAGTGAATTTTTAAAAAAAAAATCTACTAACCAGATTCACTTAAAATTAGAACGAATTATATCACTTTGGCGCTACCATCCAATAAATTTCCGTGCAGTAAGTTGTGAATATATTGACGTACATCAATTAACGCCTGTCAATTCCTTAAAAAAGGAACGACTACGGTTGGAAATATCTCTCTTAAAAAAATTTCTGCTAAAAATGTAAGTAATGTTTCTTTCAAATTACATTAAGTATACTTTAATCATTCTAAATTTTCTAAGATAACAAAAGAAAAAGGTGTAATTGATTTTTCATGATTTTTTAACTAACAAACTATGATCTTTCCGACAGAAATGTCGATAATTCGATTTTACGAAATTTTTTGACTCGAAAAAAAAACAAGATTTTTAATAAAATTTTTAACATTTATAGGAAGGATTAAAAAATCTGAAAAAATATTCAGAAAATACTTTGGTCTTTCCTCTTTAATAACAACATAAATATTTAAACGTTAAAAATTGTTTTATCAATTTGGGGACCTTTTTTCGTCAAGGTATACCACTTTTTAGCGAAATATTGGACATACCTACTTTTCACCATTGAGATACAAAGGAAATGAGAGTGGTTCGCTACAATGGGCGTGGCATGGTGGGTCTTAGCTGTGGAGGTTAGAACAGGTGTAACTAAGGAATGTAGTTCGTCTGAGCACTTTCCATGGACGTGGCGATAGAGCAGCGAGAGGATTGCAACTTCCGGTCTGTGAGACAGGGTTTGCAGCGTAGAAAATAATTTGTCACCCACAAGGACACGGCGATGCTTTTGGACTCTATCGACACTGAAATGTTTGGACTGGACAAATCCTTCCCAGATATGTCAGTCTAGCTCTATTTTAGGCATTATCCGGTTCTTGTAAAGGTAGAGGATAACACGAGGAGTCAGGTACTTACTAGAGCGGTACTAGGAACCGACCATTTTTTTCTGCATCTTTAACAATGGATCGTATGTCCGAGTTGCAGTTGAGGCCTGGGTTGTTTGAAGCCCAATAGGCGCACAACGTACTGGACCTCCCTGAGAAAACATACATTGATCGTGACTGATGGTAGTTTAGGGTTCGATCCCCGATGAGGACATGTTTCTGGAAAAATCATCGTTATTCTAAAAATCATCGTTATTTTCTGGGTTGAGTTTGAGGCGTAATACTCACTCAAGTCATGGGGCTCGGGGCTTCCCTGGGGGAACACCAATTCATTGTGATCGACGGTCCGATCGGCGAGGATAGAATGTAACTAGTTTAGTTTTCGATACATCGAATATAACCAGCCAGTTCCCCCCTACTGAGCTGTTAAAGCTCGGTCAGAGGAAAGATCAGCTGCCAATCTCTGGTCATCTAGAATTTTGTAGGTGCACCCATCTACAGTTATGTAATCAGTGTTCTTATATAGTAACATTAAAATTAAAGCTCTACTCAGTTATAACAGAACATTACTAGCCTGGGTTTGTTTTTTTTAACTTGGCCCCGTGTCAAGTAACTTGGCCCCGTGTCGAGTTATTTGGTCTATCTCGCTGCCTTTGGGCAGAGAGGAACCAGGACGAGGCTATGCCGAAGGGCAGAGTCTCGTTGGGGAGGTAGACTGTCCCTGAACCCGTTTTTACGGGTTCCAATAGGGAATATTTTTGGCCGAGCCTACGGGCTCGGAAAACCCACATTAAACCTGGCCTTGTGCCACATGTAGCCCTTGTGGGGTGGCGGTTAAATATTACTAGCCTGGTTTTGTAGGTATTGAATGTAACTAGCCGATCTCTCCCCATCATTGAGCTGTTAAAGCACAGCCAGAGGAGGAGCCATCTGCCAAAATCTCTGGTCATCTAGAATTTTGAAGGTGCACCCATCTATTGTTGTATCATCAATATGGATATTCCAAATAATCGGAGCATAATCTTTTGAAAATCATTTCTATTAAATAAAAAGAGGGTTGATCCGAGAAGCGACCTTTGAGGGACTTTTGTGTTGATTGTTACTTACTGGAGTGGTAGAGGTAACCAACCATTTTTCCAGCATCTTTAACAATGTACCGTATATGCGAGTTCTATTTGAGGCGCTTAAAGCACTGGGCCTCCGTGAAGCTACATCCATTTATCGCAATTGGTGATAGTTCAGGGTCTGATTGGCAATGATGACGTGTAACATGTTTGGTTTTCGAGGCGTTGAATATAACCAGCCAGTTCCCCCCTACTGAGCTGTTAGAGCTCGGTCAGAGGAAAGATCAGCTGCCAATCTCTCGTCATCTAAGGAATAGAGAAAGGCAAAGAGAGAGACTATCACCAATTACGATAAATGGATGTACCTCCGTGAAGCTACATCCATTTATCGCAATTGGTGATAGTTCACGGTCTGATTGGCAATGATGACGTGTAACATGTTTGGTTTTCGAGGCGTTGAATATAACCAGCCAGTTTTTCCCCAACTGAGCTGTTAGAGCTCGGTCAGAGGAAAGATCAGCTCTCAATCGCTGGTCATCTAAAACTTTGGAGGTGCACCCATCTACCGTTATGTCATCAGTGTTCTTATATACTATCATAGACGGTAATTAATCTTTGAAGCTAGCTTCTTAACTGGATGCCTTTTTCAGTAAATAGCTAATTGATAAATACAGTGATAGAGCTAACATATTCAGTTGTATGGATGTGAGTTTGTGACCTTGGGTTTCATGCTTGTGCGATCCTCAGACAAACTTTCCTTATATATATATATATATATATATATATATATATATATATATATATATATATATATATTTGAAGTGATGTGTGATGATCCAGCGTCCTTTAAAAGGGCTATGGTGAAATAAGTTTTCTTTCACTCTCTCTATATTTCTCTTGTATCATCAATATGAATATTCACAAATAATCGGAGTATAATCTTATGAAAATCATTTCTATAAAATAAAAAAGAGGGTTGATCCGAGAAGCGACCTTTGGGGGACTTTTGCTTTGATTGCTACGTACTGGAGTGGTGGCGGTAACCGACCATTTTTCCAGCATCTTTAACAATGTACCGTATATGCTTTCTTATCTAGCCATTGGGTATAGAGAGACAATTTTATTTCTTAATAGTGATTTTCCCCATGTACAAAGCCTGGAATCCACTCGAGGTAGAGGGGTACAGAATAAGAGGCAGAATTAATACGGATATGTGGGCAAGATAACGTTTCACCCTAGACATGAACAGGTTAAAATTGTAATGATCGGGAGAACATCCTCTTGGGAGTCGGTTCCACAGAGCAGCGGTTCGCGGTAAGAAGCTGGTCGAGTGGAACGTACATCTCACCAATGGAATAGAAAGGGAATGAAGATAGTTCGCTGCAATGTGTGGATGACAGGGTGGGGTAGCCGCGAAGGTTAGAACTGGTGGAACTAAGGAATGGCGTTCATCTGAACTCTTTCCATAGAAATAGTGATAGAATAGTGTGAGGCCTTCGTTTCGTTTGTGGGAGAGGGGTTGTAGGATCGAAGATAATTCATCACCCATAAGGACGCGAAGACGCTTTTGGACTCTATCGAGACTGGAAAGCGAAGACTGAGCAGCTCCTGCCCATATATGGCAGCAGTACTTCCTTTTCGGTCCTGATCTTTGGCTCTTTTAAATGTAGAGGATAGCTGAAGTAGTTAACTACTTACTGAAGCCGTACAAAAGACACAGACCATTTTTCCAGCATCTTAAACGATGGATCCTATGTGCGAGTTCTATTTGAGGACTGGGTTCATTTTAAGTCCCAACAGACGCTTAAAGTACGGGGCCTCCGTGAAAATACATCCATTTATCGTGATTGGTGATAATTCAGGATCTGATTGGTGATTATTGAGTGCAACAAGTTTGGTTTTCAAGGCATTGAATATAACCAGCCAGTTCCCCCCTACTGAGCTGTTAGAGCTCGGTCAGAGGAAAGATCAGCTGCCAATCTCTGGTCATCTAGAATTTTGAAGGTGCACCCATCTACCGTTGTATCATCAATATGAATATTCACAAATAATCGGTGTATAATCTTTTGAAAATCATTTCTATAAAATAAAAAGAAGTTTGATCCGAGAAGCGACCTTTGGGGGACATTTGCGTTGATTGCTAGAGCCCTGGAGGGCTGACCATTACTAACCACCTTCCGGGACCTACCCGTTATGAAGGACTATATTAATGAGAAGATTATTCTAGTAATTC
>OZ038513.1:72496680-72509180 GCA_964036315.1 Acanthosepion esculentum | reverse complement strand
AGTAAGCTTTTCCATCTATGATTACTAAATATACTGTTTACTTAATAACAATAGCACCTAACTTTTATAAATTAATAGAGAAATTTAAATGATTTAAAACTTTAAAAATTATTCTGATTAAGATTTCTAAAAAATTAAAAACAACTCTTGTCAAAAAAAGCTTAAAACAAGTGTCCATAATTTATCCTATTCATAAACGCAATTAAAATCTTTTCTAATTTAATAATTGTTGTGGATTCCGGGAATGGAATCCTGCACAAATAAATAAACAACGCCAGTAATTGAGATAGAAAAATAAGTGTATTAAACGTAAGAATACAGACTTGAAGTGAAGATTAGTAGTCCAGGAATGCGGGTTAGTGGAAAGTATATGTACAAGTCTCTGTAAGTGTAGCCGCAATTCTCGCTCTATCTCTCTCTCTCTCTCTCCCTATCTCTCTCTCTCTCTCTCTCTATCTCTCTCTGTGAACACCCTGTGTACTGCCTCCATATCTCTCACCCTGACTCAACGTATCTCAACCTGCAAGTATTCTCTCTGTCAGTATAAGTATACTTTGGACGAGTCCATCTTGTGTAAAAGGGGTCAGCTCCACAAAAATAATATTTTAGTTTTATTGAATTTTTTTATTTTACGATTATATTTTCCAAGGATTCTCCTGTGTATAACTAAGTAATAAACCGTACAAAAATGCATTTATTGGAATTTCATAGAATTAAATCAGCGTTTGGTAACAAATGTTAAAAAAATGGTTCTACCAAGAGTTTCTTATAAAGCCATAATTTCTAAAATAATTTTACAAACAATTTTAATAAGTTCTAAAAGTTTCATTAAAATCCGAGAATTATTTGATTTTTGCAAGCATTTCCAAATGAATGTGTTTTTTCGCTGCAAAAATACGCTAAAATTGTTTATACTAATTTATGGTCACCCTCTGTCGAAAAAAAAATAACCAAAACAAAATTTCCAACTTTGTAAGAAGGAAAAAATCAAATTTAATAATCAAAAACTCTGGTCTTTTCTCTTAATAATACCATAAACATTTTGACAATAACGCTTCGTTTTAAAAAACTGTAGATTTTTTTTTATTTATCAGTCCATTAATCCGACAGATTTTATCACTTATTTTAATGGACACCTGCATTTGAGTAGAAGAGCTATTTATTTATTAAACAGTATATTGTACAGTATATGTTCACGTGGTTCGTATAAGAGGTTAGAACGTTCGCATTCTGACCATGAGACCCGAGTTCGAATCTCACTCTGGTCGATTTGTCAGGAACTAGGGAAATTGATACCAGCATGCGGCACCTATGGAAAGTGCCTGAAAACCATACCACGGGATGATCCAAGCCTCGTGAGTGAAAGTGGGTAGACGGAAACCGTGGGGGTGGTCAATAGCTGTGCTAGCACGAAGTCACAAGTCATTGTGGCCGAGGGCTTGAGCGTGCTGGCCTTGTTCAAATTGTTGATCACGCTAGAAACTGTAACTATGGTCTGCTCGGCATAGTTGCAGAATAAACACAAATGCGCGTGAGCAAGCCTCTGCTATAGGGATTGGCTAGTCGTCCTAATAGACGGGTATCCTCGAATACGAGTGGACAGCTATACTATATTGTACAATAGATAATATGGGTAATCAGATTTGAATGGTGAATCAGCTTCACCCGACTGATAAACAATTTTAACTTCTTAATGAAATAAAGATTATATAATCCTATTATTTCTCCTCTTAAGCACTTAAGAGGCTGGATAAAAAAAGAAAGTAATATACATTTCAATTAACCCCACACCGTTACATTTGTAATACCCTTCTTCTTCTTCTTCTTCTTCTTCTTCTTCTTCTTCTTCTTCTTCTTCTTCTTCTTCTTCGTCGTCGTCGTCTTCTTCTTCTTCTTCTTCTTCTTCTTCTTCTTCTTCTTCTTCTTCTTCTTCTTCTTCTGAGTCTTACGAGTCTTCTTCTTTTTCTTCGTCTTCTTCTTCTTCTTCGTCTTCTTCTTCTTCTTCTTCTTCTTCTTCTTCTTCTTCCGAGTCTTACGAGTCTTCTTCTTTTTCTTCTTCGTCTTCTTCTTCTTCTTCTTCTTCTTCTTCTTCTTCTTCTTCTTCTTCTTCTTCTTCTTCTTCTTCCGAGTCTTACGAGTCTTCTTCTTTTTCTTCGTCTTCTTCTTCTTCTTCTTCTTCTTCTTCTTCTTCTTCTTCTTCTTCTTCTTCTTCTTCTTCTTCCGAGTCTTACGAGTCTTCTTCTTTTTCCGACTCTTCTTCTTCTAACAATCCCAATGTTATTTTTGAAAATAATAATGTAGCATTCATTAGTTTTTTTGTTTTTTTTTTAAATAAAGCGTTAAGAGGTCATTTGATACAAATCGCCTGAGGATAGCTTAAGCTTGAAACCAAGGTAGCCGATTCAACCGTATATTTTTGCTCAACAAAAATAACTGACTATTTCTCCTGTAATTCTTTCTTTAGTAATGTTATTTCGCAGTCTAATGATGTTAAGTATATCTCTTACTGCTGCTATACGACACCAACAAGTTGACACAGTCCACTAAACGCCTAATCTACTAGTGATCTATAAATTTTAACCGACGAACCCTGCCCAATTAGTTCCCATTGTATTATGTCACCACATTTGAACCCTTATGTCTCAATTTAAACACTATTTCGAGAAGTAAACATTACCGTCATTTAATTTGTCCCAAGTTTAAGTTATGCTGCGACGAAAAGAGTGAGGATGCATTTCCGGAAGGAAGTCCTGGTAAAGCAAACAGTTCTCAGAACTTGGCGGCTTCGTTCACGTTTTCCCAAATCATTTTCTCCAGATCCGGGATTTCAGCATCCACTTTGCATCTGAATATCAAATTCCCGAATCCATATCTATGCAATCACTTCCGGGTGAACCTTGCAACATGTTTTGCCACGCTCCTTCATCCAAGTACACATCGCATTTTCCCCTTCGCTTATAGGGGAATAATTCTATTTGTCAGGAGGAAAACTCGCTCTTCAAATGCTCTACAGTGGACAGTTGACGTCTATAAGATCGCTTTCTTTACCACTTCATCATTATAGATTATACGTAGCGGAGCTCAAAAGGCAGTATTTTTTTTCAACTGTAATTATTTCGTCATAACTTCATTGCATGATTGGGTATTGAATATCTTTCGAGAAAAATGGCAAACCGTATTGAACTCTCATGAGATTCGATATCTCGAACATTCCTCACAGGCTCACGCCTACTTTAACCCGATTTATGGCGATTTTAGATCAAAGATCACTCGATGGTTCTTTTAGAGTTTGGAGTGCTTCTGTGGGCACATCATTTACAAATGTATCTCCTTTTTTTCCATATCTTCTTTCTCATTTTCGATTTTCATTTTTCCTTCAAATTCCTTCCGTCTTTCACATTTCTTTCTGTTTTCAAATTAATTTATTTCTTATTATAAAATTTGTATTTATTTTCAAACTAATGATTTTGTAAGCGTAGTTTAGATGTGGCACAAGGCTGAAAGTATAGAGCACCCAGTGAGGATCGAACACACTACTCAGTTGTAATTGATCTCGCAATACACGCACCACGTTGAAGTGCCCCAAGGAAGCATGGTAGAGCAATGGATTGCGGCTCAAATTGAGAAAAAGGAGAGCCGAGTTCGAATTCCAGTCAAGTTCATTACATTCACTTATGTGCCAATACCCTTGGTAAAGGTATGAAACCAAGTCTTCAAAAGCTATGAGCAAATAGTATGACAGACTGGGTTCTGTAGCTTTCAGTGGCAATCAGTCTAGGAGAAGGAAAACTTTTACAAAACTGTATGTAATCATTTGCAGACAAAAAAGTCTCGCTCGTCTTTTCAAACTAATTTCTCTTTTCTGTTTCTTTTCTGGAGAAAAGACGGCTTCTAAAATCTGATACTCACAGGGCAGATTGAAAAAAAGAAGAAAACAACGCATAACCTACTTAGTGAGCTTGGATGGCGGTGCAGGTTTTTGAAGAGGTAACAAAAGGACAACATTTATTAAGAGCTACAAAGGAAAAGAAATTGTGGAGAGCCATGATTACCTATGTCCTGAAGAGACACAGCCCACAGAAGAAGAATTTCTTTCTTTTTCATTCTTATTAAATTTATTTCTTTCTCTCTTTTTTTCTTTCGAACTAATTTCTTTTTTTTTCTTTTATAATTTCTTTGTTTTCGAATGGAAACGTTTTAGTCAAGAAAGAAAATCCCGCTGTTGGGTATTTGTGTTACACGACTATCTATCTATCTATATATATATATATATATATATATATATATATATATATATATATATATATGTGTGTGTGTGTGTGTGTGTGTGTGTGTGTGTGTGTGTATGTATATATATATATATATATTTATACATATATATATATATATATATGTATATATATATATTTATACATATAGCCAAATCTGATCACAATTTTGATTTCGACTCTGTGAAGATCTTAAAATATATCCACAATAAGAACCTTAGACAGATTTATGAGGCTGGCATGATAGCCACCTCACATACAGTAAATAATAGACCTGGTTTCTTTCAGATCGCGAGCTCTGTGGCAAGATTAATGCGTGACAAACGTACCGATAAGCTATAGTTTTAAATAGTCCCCCTCACCTTCCACTTAGGACACAATCTTTTCCCTGTGCGCAGGTCTTCGTAGTTGCCGCCCACGCGACGCCAGCATATCCGACTCTAAGAAAGAATACTTGACTTTAGAATTTCAGTTTTTCTGTTTCTGACCAGTCCTGTATATATCGTCTCTCCATCAAACTTAAATCTAATATAAATATGTCTCCATTAACCATGTCCCGAAGAAGGTCTATTTGACCGAAACGTCTGACGTCGCCAGAATAACAAAAACAAAAACAAAATAAAAACAGTAAACTCACATATTCGGATTTTGCTTTGTCTTTTCCACATTTTCATCATATATGTGTATATATATATATATTTATACATATATATATATATATATATGTATATATATATATATATATTTATACATATATATATATATATATATATATATATATATATATATATATATATATATATATATATATATATAAGGCTCAAACACTGATATTCCTCCAAGGTTATAATTTATTACATTGGAATCGTAATCACGATCCAGTTCATCAGACCTACAAATTAAAAAAGAAGATTCTTCTTGAATTTGTAGGTCTGATGAATTGGATCGTGATTATAATTCCAATGTAATAAATTATAACCATGGAATATTAGTGTTTGAGCCTTTTATATTACATTCTTACACTGCCCTGGACATTGTGTTCTACCTGGATTCTATCCTCTTGGCAATTTATATATATATATATATATATATATATATATATATATATATATATAAATATAAAAGTGGACATGGAAGTCAGCACTTAGAGGCGACAGTCTGTTTCATGCTAGTGCAATCGTCAGTCGCCTGACGATTGCACTAGCATGAAACAGACTGTCGCCTCTAAGTGCTGACTTCCATGTCCACTTTTATATTTACACACGCTCTATCTCTGATATTGAGCACTTTACCCCATAAATATAGCACACTTTAAGACTATATTTCTGCATATATATATATATATATATATATATATATTAGTCTCTGACGATCCACTTTGGTGAAACCTTGGTAGATTAGTCTGTCTCTTTAGTTTTTTTCTATTTAGCGTATTGAGCACATTATTTAGTCATTTTTCTTACTCGTATCGGGTTTTTTTCTTTGGACTCTGAACTTGGATGCTAGACGATTATTTTCGGCTGACGTACATGTTCTCTGTTCTTTCTTTTTTTTTGTACCATTTTCTTCGCTTCGGTATTGGTTTGTTTATTCACAAATCAAGGCACCTAAGGTTTTCCGGACGAGTATTATTTCTTATATTTATTAGATTACAACTAGTATATATATATATATATATATATATATATATATATATATATATATATATATATATACATATATATATATATATATATTTGAATTGGACAATGTCCGACAATTTATTTTAAAGACATTTATGATATGTTTAACGTTCTTTTTATAGATACAAGTATTTAAGCAAATGCTCTGTTTTATAATAAACAGTATTAAATAACATTTACCGGCCTGAATGTCCGAGAAATTTTCATAGAAAATTTTCGTTCTCCAACAGGAATCGAACCTGTACGGAACCGTCATTTCGCGTGACGTGCCTTAACCGTTCGGCCACGAAGAAGCGTCCGGTTAGCCAGGTCGATTTTACTATCTTTAAACTTAAATCTTCCATGAATCTCTTCTATTCATATCTGCTCTAGCGTATCAAATGTAAAAAAATGACTGTAAGACATTGGAATAGTGATACTTGTCGAGACAACATAGTTCACTCTAACCAAATCTGATAGTCATTACTAATACTTCTACTTCTTTGTATATATTTCTGTTTGTAATATATCTGTGTTATTCCATACCTGTGTTCGAGTTATTCTTCATTGGTTCTACCTTGGACCATCACCGTGGTACAAGGACCTTGGACCATAACAAGTGGCGACGAGGAAACCCCAAGGAAATACGAACTCTATACGCGGAGGACATACTTTTTTGCTATCCGTCGCACATAACAGTGGCGACGAGGTGACCCTTAAAGGACAAACGAACTCTCGACGCGGAGGACATACTTTTTTTGCTATACGTCGCACAAGGCACCTAAGTGGCGACGTGGTAACCCAAAAGAAAAACGAACTCTCTACGCGGAGGGCATACCTTTTTTGCTATGCGTCGTACATAACAGTGGACGACGAGTAAACTATAAAAAAACAAGTTCCACGAGAACACATAAAAAAAAAGAATGTTCTTTTTGGATATCAAATTTACTGGCAACAAAGGAATTTCTTTTTGCGTACACAGGTTACAGAATACCAGGTTACACAAAAATACGTTAACATGGAAGATTTTAAGTCAACCATTGTGGAATTTATCAAAATCCAATTTGAACAGCAGCAAAAGTACGAACAGAAACATCTGGAAGTACAGGAATTATTGCTACGTGTAATGTCAAATAAAGAGCAAAAATCCGAGAACGAAACAGTTCTCTCACAAGACGCTATTTGGAGTACTATGAAAGATTTCAAGTACGCACCCGACAAAGATAAAACTTTTGGAAACTACTTCTGAAGGTACGAATATCTATATGAATTTGACTGCAAAGATTGGTCAGACGCACGTAAAGTACGTCTATTACTAAGAAAATTAGGCACATGCGAATATACAAAATTCGTAGATTATATCCTTCCAAGAAAAACAAGTGAGCTAACTTTCAAAGAAGCCATAAAACTGCTAACGGAACTTTTCAGCCATAATACCTCACTATTCCACAAGATGGAAATGCATGAACCTTACAAAAAAGGACAACGAAGATTACATAACTTTCGCGTCCATTGTCAACAAATATTGTGACGACTTCAAATTATCGAAACTCAGCGCGGACAATTTCAAATGGTTAATTTACGTCCAAGGTCTGGTTTCAACCAAAGACGCGGAAATTAGACGCAGAATCCTTACTAAATTGGAGAGTGAACAAGATTTGACACTGCAAAAACTAGCCGAAGACTGTCAGAAATGCATCAGTGTGAAGAAAGACTCAAAAGACATAGAAGAAGCTGGCACCGCGCACATACATAAAGTACGTAGACAAACAAACTTTCCCTCCTCACAAACAAACCAAACCGATTTTACCCTCTCAAGAACAGGTAAAACAAAATTTTCTAACTCTAAATATCAATATCAGAAAAAACTACCACCCAGTCCATGCTATCGCTGTGGGACTTGGCATTGGTTTAAAGACTGTACATATCGTTTTACAACTTGTGTATCATATAAAAAAATAGGCCATAAAAGTTCTCATTGTTGGAATAGAAGAGAAAACAAAAGCAGAATAAGAATTACGAGGACTGACCGAGCAGATAAGACTAACATAAGAAAATACGTACAAGTTGAAATGCAAAACAGAAAAGTCAGGCTACAGCTGGATTCTGTCTCAGACTTAACTATTATAAACCTACAAACATGGAGAAAACTGAACAAACCTGTCATGTTAAAAACGGGTAAAATTGCTAGATCAGTTACGGGGAGTAAGATAAAATTTGAGGATGAAGTAATTACAAATGTAACATTTAATGGAATGACGAAAAATCTAAAAATGTACGTCTTAAGAAATACCGAAAACCTATTCAGAACGGACTGGATGCAAGAATTCGAACTGTGGAATCTACCTATAAGTACGTACTACCAAAATGTAAAAAGCTTATCAACCGAGGCAGACAAATTAAAAGAGAAACTAAAACGAGTTTCCCCGAAGTATTTTCAGCAGGTCTCGAAAGATGTAAGAAAATAGCAGCAATTATCGAAATAAAGGAAAACGTTCAACCTATTTTCAAGAAAAAAAGAGCATACCGTAAATTGATCAAGAATTAGCTAGACTCGAAAACACTGGCATATTGACAAAAGTAGAATACAGTAAATGGACCGCACCGACGGTCTACGTCAAAAAGAAATCAGGAGAAACTCGAGTTTGCTACAGGTTTGAACGCAGCAATAAAGGACTACCACTATCCTCTACCCAGTCCAGAAGAAGTATTCACTAAATTAAATGGCGGAAAATTTTTTCAAAAACTGATTTAAGTGAAGCGTACTTGCAAATTCCAGTCGATGAAGAAAGATCAAAATTACTGTACATAAACACACACAAAGGATTGTACAAATACCAAAGATTACCTTTTGGGATTAAGGTCGCGCCGGCTATATTCCAACAGACAATGGATACGATGCTTGCCGGACTAGAGTACACGATTACATACCTGGATGACGTATTGATTAATAGCGAAAGTGTTGAAAAACATTGGCAACATGTACAAGAAGTGTTTAAGAGAATACAAAGCTATGGATTCAAAGTAAAAGAAAACAAGTGCGATTTTTTCATAGATCAAGAAGGTAGACGACCAGACCCTGAAAGGGCAACAGTAATAAAAAAAATTGGCTTAGTGAGTTACTACCAGGAATTCATACATCACATGCTAAAGAAAGAAAAAGTTTTGCAGTGGACAGATCAATGCCAAAAGACATTTGACGAAATAATTAAGACGTTAACTTCAGATTTATTTTTCGCACACTACGATCCTAAACTAGAGATTCTTGTAGCAAGTTATTACATAAAATGCCAGATGGGGCAATAAATCCCATCGCACATGCTTCTCGAATCCTCGTATCAGCGGAGAAAAATTACTCCCAAATTGAGAAAGAAGTTCTGGATATTATCTTCGCAGTCACAATGTTTCATAGGTACATCTATGGTAGACATTTTACTCTTTAGACGGATCACAAACCGTTACTAACAATTTTTGGTTCGAAAAAAGTCTACCGGTTTACACTGCAAATAATGTACTTAGATGGGGAACAATTCTTCTGAACTACAATTTTAGATTGGAATATTTACCAACTAAAAAGATCGGGCATGCGGATGGTCTGTCGCGACTTATAACAACAAAGACAGAGCCATTGGAAGATACGGTAATCGCAGCCTTAAGAAATGAAGAAGATATATGACAGTAATATGATGTACAGTTAGAAACCTCCCAGTCACACTACAAGACATAAAAAATGAAGCCAAAAATGACGAATTTATTAATGAAACAAAAGAAAAAATAGCAGAAAAAGATAAGAAAATATCGGAGAGCTTTTCTCTATGCGATAATGTGCTACTTTACAACGAAACGTTTGTAATTCTCAAAACATTACAAAAGCGAATCTTAAAGGATTTCCATAGGGGCCATCCTGGACAAAATAGAATGAAGTCGCTAATGCGAAGCTATGTATATTGGAAGAATATGGACCAGGATATTACTCAGATGGTGGAAATGTGCAAGGGTTGTAACTTAGCAGCCAAAGCCCCGCCAATCTTACATAAGCCATGGCCAGAGACTGATCGTCCGTGGTCAAGAATACACGCAGATTATGCAGGTCCAATTGATGGTTTCTACTATTTGATCATAGTGGATAGTTATAGTAAATGGCCGGGGGTGTTGCGTTGCAAAAATCCTACTTCGGAAACGACCATAAATTGCCTCCACGAACTATTCGCTCGGTTTGGTGTAGTGGATTGCCTAGTCACAGATAATGGAACGCAAATCACGTCAGCAGACTTCCAAGAGTTTTGCGAAATTTATCAAGTCAAACATATAAAATCCCCGCCTTATCACCCAAGATCGAATGGGCAAGCGGAGAGATTTGTTGATACACTCAAAAGAGCTTTACGAAAAGCCTATGATATGCCTACGGAAAAAGCATTACAGCAATTTCTTCAGGTATATCGAATTTCGCCAAATAATGCTACGCCATCAACAGTATCACCCGCAGAAGTGATGTTTTCTCGAAAAATCAGATCTGCATTTGATAAATTGCTATCAAGTAAAACGAAACAAGTCACACAGTCCTACGCAACAAAAAGAAAATTCCTCCCAGTAGAAAAAGTTTTTTTAAAGCATATAAAAGTAATACATCTTACTGGGAGTAAGGGACAATTGAGAAAAGAATCGGCAAGATGGTTTACATAGTACAGGGACAAAAATTCTCACATAGAAGACACGTAAACCAAATAAGGAAGAGACCGTTACGGGATGCTAACGGTCCACTTCAAGAAGGGGTGATAGACTCGATTTTCGATACATTTGATATAAAAAGGCCGCAAACAATGCCAGAACCAAGAAAATCGTCCAGAAAAAGAAAGTTTACAGGACTTTTGGAAATAGATCCAAAGAAAAAAAGATATAAAGGGTATTTAGGCAGTGATGTTGGATTAGTTCATTAGAAATTCAAACGGAACCATACAGCCATAATGATGCTTGACGACAACCGAAAATTCTCGGCAAAACAAACAAGGACTAGGATCTTTTTTTCAGTAACTTAGTTGCAAATATTAAAAAAAAAAAACTTGCGAGAAAGGAAGAAAAGCAGAACAAAAGATTATTAAACGGAAAAGTTCTGTAGTCTTTAGCAGCACATGCCTCAATATATATATATATATATATATATATATATATGTGTGTGTGTGTGTGTGTGTGTGTGTGTGTATGTATATATATATATATAGGTATAGATATAGATATATATATATGTATATATATATATATATATGTGTGTGTGTGTGTGTGTGTGTGTGAGTGTGTGTGTGTGTGGTTACAAGCATGAAACTGTCGCCGCTCGGCGTTAATATCAGTATTCATGTTTATATATATATATACGTTCTGTCCTCGATACTGAGCAGCTTTACTCAAAAATATATAGCATACCTGTAAACTATATATATATATATATATATATATATATATAGATATATATATATATATATATATATATATATATATATATATAGAGAGAGAGAGAGAGAGAGAGAGAGAGAGATGTGTATATACGTATGTGTTTTCGGGCATATAAATAGTAGGTCTTTACTAGATTAAAAATTCTTTTTCGTTAAATTTGTAACCTGTAGGTGATTTTACTTGCTAATTATCCTTGATTACACTTCAGTTCTATTATAAATCTCCTCGTTTTTAGTTTACGCTCCCCAACTTTTTTCTTTTTTTCCCTCTCTCTCATCTTCTCTTTGCTTGTATACATAAGCTTAGTAATGCAAAGCAGACGGAAAATTTTCACCTATGCATCGGCAGTTTGAATTGGCAGGATTCATATCGTTTTTTATTGTAGGTAGTGTCACCACAAATGTATCCACACGTTCCCGGTGTCTGTTTTTTAATTTTAGGTCAGCGATTCGGTAACGAATTATGCATCGAAAAATAATTCCTATTTATCTGTATCTCACTCATTTAAACCGTTATTTAACTCCTCTCTTTAAAACCTCTCTCTGTTAAATCCGCTCCTTCACCTTTAGGTATTCCTGTTGTTTTTTCTTCTGTTACACCTCTCTCTAGAGCTTTCATACATTTCCCTCTCACACTTGTTTACCACTCCCACACATACACTCTCACTCAAATTTTGTTTTTTATACCCGGAGTTATATTTTCCAATTTCTTTTTGACTTTGTAGATCTGATGAATTGGATCGTGATTACGATTTCAATGTAATAAAATCATGGTAACCATGGAATATTAGTGTTTGAGCCTTTTATATTATATTCTTAGTCTGTCCTGGACATTGAGTTCTACCTGGATTCTATCCGTTTAGGAATTTATATATATATATATATATATACATACATATATATATATATATATATATATATATATATATATACATTTACCACTAATATATAAATATATATATATATATATATATATATATATATATATATATATATATATATATATATGTATGTATATATATATATAATGGACTCTCCCGTCGGTTTCGACGTATGAGGATCTGACAGCTTAATTGATTCAGTTATGAAATTTTCTGCGATAATCTTAAGTGGCATTTAAGACC
>OZ038513.1:72406680-72486680 GCA_964036315.1 Acanthosepion esculentum | reverse complement strand
GATGAGGGAGCAGTTCCCAACCCAGCTCGTTGATGGTCTGCACCGTTTGGGCTGCTGTGTGAGGCCTTGCGTTGTCACGATGCAAGATGACTCCTTCTGACTGATGACCCCTGCGTTTGTCCCAACAGATAAGCTCAAAGTCCTTGCAATGTCATCCACTGTCACCCTTCTGTCAGACTGAATGATGTCATTGACTGATTCGATTACCTCAGGAGACCTCACTTCTGTAGGCCTCCCAGGCCTGTCTTCATCCTCAACGCTGCTCCGTCATTCTTTAAACAATTGAACCCACTTGTAGACATTTTTTTGGCTGAAACATGTGGCACCATACACAGTGTTGTGGGGTAGCCTCGTTTTTATAGAGTTTTATTTAGTTCTTCTAGGTGGGTTTTTCAGAGGTGTTTATCAGTCAGTATAGGACAAAACCTACGTGCTAGGGAATAGGGGATGGATTTTAGGCAGCTTTTGGGGTGATGGCTCTTGAAATGAAAGTATTGTTGGGTGTCTGTGGTTTTGTGGTAGATAACTGTGATTATATGATTGTTTTTATTTCTAATGAGTATATCTAAAAATGGTAATTCGTTAAAATTATATTCTTGCGTGAATTTGATTTTTGGGTGTAAGTTTTTCAGTAGAGTGTGGAATTAGTTAATGTCGCCCCATGAGGATTTCCAGAAAATGAAGCAATCATCTAAGTATCTTTTCCAAGATTTAGGGAATTGGGTTTTTATATTTACCCCATATATTTGTTCTATCCGTTTATCGACGTTTTCTTATAGGTAAGCTAATGTTAGGGTGGCATATGTTGGTGACATTTTTGTTCCCATTGCTGTACCCAGGGTTTGGATATAGTTTTGTTGTCAAATTCAAAGGTGTTATTGTTTAGTTCTATACTATCGATAATGAACTCTTTAGTGAATCACGGATGTAGTGTTTCTGGATGTTTTTCAATCCAGAATGAGATTGCTTTCTTTCCTAGTCCATGGGGTATGTTGCTGTATAGGCTACTAATATCAAAAGTTGCCATAAGCGTTCCCGGATCCACCTTTTGTGGTATGCAGCTAAGGAAATGTATATCATCTCTGATGTGACTTTTAATTTGTTTCGTATATGGTTGCAATATTATGTCTATCAGGTTACTGAGTTTACTAGCTGGACAGGCTGGTCCTGCTACCATTGGTCTGAATGTAAGGTCACTGGGGTTTGGGATGCTAATGTATTCAGATTTTTGTGTCTGTATAGCTGCTTTTATTTCACGTGATTTGTGAATTTTAGGTAGTCCGTAGAAATTGCTTGGTTTTGGTACAAAGTTTATTAGGAAATCCTTCTCTTTTTTCGTTAATATTTTATTATGTGTTGTGCAGAGTTTTGTAATTTTTGATATAATGTTTTTGTCTATGTTAGTGTCAATTAATTTGTAGTTGTTCCTATCCTCTAGTGTTTCTAGAATTTTTGTTTTATAGTATGTTCTGTCCATGATCACTATGGCGCTGCCTTTGTCTGCTTCTTTTATAATTATGTTATTATTTTTCCAGACGCTCTCTAAGGCTAGTCTTTTTCTCAAAAAATATATTTAGCTCATTGGTGTTGTTATTTTTGTTTGGGAATAAATTGGATTTGTTTTTTACCAGTGACTCATCTGTAATATTTTCGTTATTATTAAATATTTCTTTTAGTCTCATTTTGCGTTCAGATTCATTAAGGTCTTTTTTTAGGTCAGCTATATTGCTTTTTGGAGCAGAGCAGAATTTTAGGCCTTATTTCAATAGGTTGATTTCGTCATTTGTAAGTGTATATGTAGATAGGTTTAATATTTTGGGTTTTGTGTCATCTAAACTGTTTTTGTATTTTTGTTCGGACTGGGGCTTCTAAAGAATAATTGTTTCTTTTAACATATTTTGGGGTTTCTAAGGGATACTCTCTCTCTCTGTACATTTTGAGTTTTCTTGCCAGTGAGATTTTTTTTTGTGAAATTGGTGTTGTTGTTTCTCGAGGGTTCTATATAGGTTTGTTTGTTTTTGTTAGGGGGCGTGTTCCAGATGTTTCTAGATTTGTTGTATATATATATATATATATACATATATATATATATATATATATATATATAGTTTACGAAAAACTAGGTAATCCGTATGGGAAGACCCAATGAGGATAGAATCCAGAGAGCTCAATGTAAACCAGAGCTAATAATTTAAATAAAAACAGATTGCTTTAAGGTTCCATATAATAAATTATTTCACCACAGCCCTTTTAAAGGACAGTGGATCATCAGATTTATTTCCAAATGTTGAAATGAAAAAAAAAAATATATATATATATATATACATATATATAAAAAAAATATATATAAAAAAAATATATATAAAAAAATATATATATAAAAAAAATATATATAAAAAAAAATATATATATATATATATATATATATATGAAGATTTGTTGTGTGTATATATATATATATATATATATATATATATATATATATATATATATATATATATATATGAAGATTTGTTTCTAGATTTGTTATATATATATATATATATATATATATATATGAAGAAATATACTCTTAAGGTGTGCAATATTTATGGGATAAAATGCTCAATATCAGAGATAGAGCGTGTGTAAATATAAAAGTGAACATTGAAGTCAACACTTAGAGGCGCCTCTAAGTGTTGACTTCAATGTTCACTTTTATATATATATATATATATATATATATATATATATATATATATATATATATCTTCAAACTCGACTTCTGCAAGTTGACCGGCCTCCTGTACCGCCCCCCAGTGCTATGGGGCAGGTGAACGGGAAGCGGTCGTGCTTTAGCGGTGTTACGGTCGGTTCGTCAAGGTTGCCCATTCTCTCCGCGACTTTATTTCTTGGCGCTGGAGCCCCTCCTTCGCCGGCTGAGGGACGGGGTGTGCAGTCCCGCCCTACGTGGAATCGCTGTCACGGCGGCCAGGATAAACTGCAACAAGTCTTCCGGCTTGTGGTTAGGCGCCTGGAAGGGGTCGCGCTTCCGGGGCGATTCAGTTGGACAGAGGGGCACGTCCGCATTCTTGCAGTAGGGTTTGTGCCCGGGCTCCAGTTGGAGAATTGGTCTTCTTGCAGGAAAAAGGTCGCAGTGGAGGTCAAAACTTGGCTCCTTAGGCGAGTGTTCTTGAAGTATTTACGAAATCTTCTTGCATTCCAAAAAATAATGAAAAAATCTTTTGTCACCTTTTTTATATTTTATTACAGTGGTTAACTGGGGCAAGAAATGGCTTGTAAATTTTAACGCGTCCAAAAGAAAACTACTTTTACTAAACCACCACAGAGAACATTTTCTGCCTGCCATCAGTATGGCTGACGCTAGACTCTAGGGGAGCAACACACTACCCCTTCTTGGCCTAAAGTTTTCCACTGACATGAAGTGGAGAGATTATATCGAATCGGTAGCTGCATCTAATGCAAGGAAAGTTGGGTCGCTGTGTCGTGCCAAGTAATCTTCCTAGTCAGAATCCATCTTGCACATTTACAAATCTACTATTCGCCTGTGCATTGAATACTGTTGCCATATCTGGACCGAGTCATCTTCCTATACAACTAGCGATTCTTGACAATATCCAAAGAAGAATCTGACGAGCTTTCTTCCCTGGTGCCCGACTATATGAATTTAAGCGTGCTACTAGTCATATTTTTAATGTTGAAATAGCTAAATGCAACCGCCACTTCTGCTCCAACAGTCTCTCTTCTCGCACTTCCCACCTGTGGAACTCCTTTCTGTTTCTTTGCTTCCCTGATAACTAGAACCTTCAAAAATCTACATGCAACGTAAATCGCCATCTTGCATATTCTTGAACACCGTCCATCTTATGCCTTCCCTCAGTTCTCCAGCGTGGAACCACCTCTTAATTGCTGATGTTCCCAGGTCCACCTTGGCCGGGGGTGGTAGCACCTGTTAGGGTCCCAGATATGGGCAAATAGTTAACCCCGAAACTATGAAAGTGTAAGAAATACTTTGTAAAAAAGTTATTACCAGCAATAAGTTTTTGAAGAAAAAAATTATTACCAGCAATACATTTTTGAAAAAAGATGTTACCAGCTAGTTACCAGCTATACTTCTTTTTTTTTTAAATTACAAGTGATACAATTTTGAAGAAAAAATATTACCAGAAATAGATTTTTGAAAGAAAAAAAATTTATCAGCAATACATTTGATAAAAAAAAACAATATTACCAGCAATAAAAATGTTGTCGGCATTAAATAACCAATTGAGGTTGATATGCCATAAAACAAAATAAACCAAACCAATCTAAACCAAATGATACATATTCTATTCATACAAATCCATCCTAAAAATGTTGTCGGCATTAAATAACCAATTGAGGTTGATATGCCGTAAAACAAAACAAACCAAACCAAACTTTCTTCAGTTCTCCCTATTCTCAGTCTTCACCTTCACTTCAACTCCCTGTAGCCCCCTGGGTACGAGTGGCATTCCATCGCGCTTGGGGTGAAATGATTAAAACAAGTTTAAACCATCAACCGCACCTTTTACTCTTGTTTTGTCAGATTCATTCCTTTTTAGTATTAATCTCTTAAATGCTGCCAAAAGCGTCCGATAAGTTAGATATCATGCCAGTTTCTGTTTATAGAATTTACATTTATTTTCCTTAATTATAAATAAGCAGAACTTAAAATAAACTTAAAATACATATAAAATTTAAATTCAATGTAGTGACAGCGTAATTAAAATTTGTGAATTTCCTCAAAGGTTTCCGATATAAACATTTTGTTATATTTAACAGCCCCCCACGAGGGATGCATGTGGCACAAGGCCGAGTTTACCGTGGGTTCTCCGATCCCGTAGGCTAGGCCAAAAATTTTCCCGTAGAACCCGCATAAGAAGGTCCGGGCCTGTCTACCTCCTTTCGGTAAAGTCTCGTCCGGTTTCCTCTCTGCTTAAGTCAAAGAGTTCCACAGTAATGAACAGTTTGGCACTGTTCCAAAAACGATTTTCTAAGAGTAGCTTAGATGTGGCACATGGCCGAGAGTGTGGAGCACCCAGTAGAGATCGAACTCACTATTCACTCGTAATAGATCTAGCGATCAAGCTTGCTAACCATTACACCACGTCGAAGTTCCCTAGTGATTTTCCAAGCGTAGCTTCGATGTGGCACAAAGCCGAAAGTAGGGGACACTCAGTCGTAATTGTTCTAGCGAGACAAGCTTGCTCACGATTTGTTATGGGACCTTACCTATAACTACAGAATGAACCCTTCCTAACATTATGTATACTACGCCTCTCAAGAGAGAGGGACGAATTGAGTCGAACCGACAGTAGTTCACTCCAAACCAGACTGACAGTCATACTAACACCTTTCACATCTTGTATTATTATTCCGTGTAATATATCTTCGTTATTTCTACTCTTGAGTTCGTGTTGTTCTTCCTTGGTCCTAAACTGGACCATAACACCATTACACCACCTCGAGATGCCCCATATTTTGCTTGATAATTGAAGAATTTTAACGGTGTGTGTATAGTAAGGAAGTAAGACGCAATAGAACGTTCGCTTTCTGGCCATGAGACCCGGGTTCAAATCTCACCATGGTCGATTTGTCGGGAAACTGACTTCTTGATGTTATTGGTCTGGAGGAGGCGATCCTAGCGTGTGGCAACTTTGTAAAACCATACGACGGGTTGACCCAAGCAAATATGAGGACAATTATGTAGAGGCTGTGTACGAAATCACAAGTCACCGAGACTGCTGAGCAAGCTAGATAACGCGCTATCTCCCAGAAACTATAACTAAGGTCTGCTCAGCATAGTTGGAGTATAAACCGCAGGTGGGCTCTGTGGGTGTTGAATAACACAAATTGTCTCCCATGGAGATGAACATGAACCTTATCAATTTTATGTTTGTGTCATTATATACACCAATATTAACTTCTATGCTATACTGCTTTACAATATTTAGCTGATTTTTACATCTACAATTATTAATCATAGCGAAAGTGATCTTAGCACTCCACAAATTTTTATTTTTCTTCTCTGAGAATTGCTAGAAGAATTATCTCCCTTGAAAATTCGAGATTTTTTTTTTTTTATTTTTTATGAGAACGGTTAGAGGCCCTCCAGTATTATCATTCAATTGCAAATAACCGGGATTCTGTTTTTGCATTTCTTTACGTTAGGTGATTCTAGGAGTACCTTAATTCGATACCTCTGGATACAGCTCCCTTGAAAAATAATTTATTTTGCTCTGCTATTTTTTCCAGTGAAGCGCGGATATAGACCCCAAAATATTAGTATTCAGTTGCAAATCAGCAGGGTTTTTTGTATTCTTATCACATTTTTTTTGCTTTATTCCTTAAGCTCCAGTTGCAATATACCACCTTCCTTGTAAAGTCGCTTTCTATTTTTCTTTTTCGTTTATATAATTATTTGCTGTTGTGCGCGGATGCAGACCCTACAATGCTGGCATCCACTCGCAAATCACATGGATATTTTGCATTCTTTACCTTAACACCGTCTAGGTTTGCTTTAATTCGATCCATCTGGCTACAAGACAGTAACACTGCTACTTAATGCTTATATCTTATAGCACCAAATCTCGTGCAGAAGTCAAGTGTTGAAGACTGTCTAAAGATGCAAATTTGGTCAGAGGAGAAAAATATTTTTTTATCAAAAAGTATTTAAATAAAAAGGAGTAATGGATAGCGGCTCTAAGTGAAGAATCGCAGAGCCGAGTTCGAATTCCAGACGAATCCATTAAATTCACTTAAGTGCAAATTACTTTAAGAAAATGTATGAATCCTTTTCTTCTCCCCTAAGGGTAAATAGCAGGGCAGACTGGGTTATATAGCCTTGGGTGGCAACTGGTCTAGGAGAAGGAAAAACTCTGAATTCCAAACCGGCCTAGAGATGGATGGAATCCATCAGGCTAGTTTGCAGTAGAAACACCAATTCTACTGCGGTTGTAGTAGTACACATGGTGCCCCTACAAATGAAGTACGAATGTAATGTAAATTAGCAGTTGAAAAGGTCAGGTCTGTTGATAAGTAGTTCAGCTGGTAGATGTTACCGGAAATCATCCTTGCTCAAACTTGAGCAATTTCTTTTGACATTCTATAAATTGATTGTGATTGAAATTTCGAAACGAACCCTTTATTTTGTCCACCGGGGTAGATTGTTCTAGTTCCACGAACCATGCCTCTTCCGGATGTCTCAGTTATTTCCCTTTAACTCAACTTTCCAAGGACACATGGCCCAGTGGATAAAGACGTTGGTTAGATCCATGACTGGAGTTGTGAGTTCAATACCAGGTCACAGCGGTGGGGAACCAAAATTTAGAGAGTTGAGTTAAAGAGAAATAACCGAGACACACAGAAGAGGCATAGCACGTGGAACTAGAACAATCTACGACGGTGGACGAAGTAAAGGGGTCGGATCGAAATTCCAATTACCTGAAGATGGTCGGAGCGTACAACGGCTGAATATGGCGATGAAGATGAGGATGACAATCCGAATGATGTAAATAATGCAAGTAATCATAATACCTCATCTCAGAGATATAGACAGATAGCCATTTCGATTGTAAAAAGATGAGATCTTGCTATCAATCTAGTACTTCGCTTAAACTCGTAGAGTCTCTGTATCATA
This sequence comes from Acanthosepion esculentum, assembly GCA_964036315.1. NCBI lineage: Eukaryota > Metazoa > Mollusca > Cephalopoda > Sepiida > Sepiidae > Acanthosepion > Acanthosepion esculentum. Next base: position 72,479,020 of record OZ038513.1, on the reverse strand, counting down.
TAGAAGAGTTAATTGGAAATATTACCAAGGGAATATTTACAATATTTACATTATTCGGACTATTGTCCTCATCATTGTCGCCATATTTATTACAACGTTTCGGCCCTTTTGTATCTGTCTATATTTCTGAGATGAGGTATTATGTACACTATTTACATTATTCGGACTATTGTCCTCATGTTTGTCGCCATATTTATTACAAAGTTTCGGCTGTTGTACGATCCGGCCTCCTTCAGGTGGTTGGAATGTCGAACTGAACCCTTTATTTCGCTCACTGGGATAGACTGTTCTAGTTCTACGTGCCATACTTAATGGATGTCAGTTGTCAATTATCTCCTGTTAATTCCCCTCTCCAAGTTCTCCACTGCCTTAACTGGGTATTAAACTCATACTATTTGTGTCCTGTCACTGGATCTAACTAACTACACCCTGCCATGTGTCTTCAGGGACAAAAAACGTTGTAATAAATATGGCGACAAAGATGAGGACAATAGTCCGAATAATGTAAATAGTGTACATAATACCTCATCTCAGAAATATAGACAGATACTGAAAGGCCGAAACGTTGTAATAAATATGACGACAAAGATGAGGACAATAGTCCGAATAATGTAAATAGTGTGCATAATACCTCATCTCAGAAACATAGACACATACTGAAAGACCGACACGTTGTTATAAATATGTCGACAAAGATGAGGACAATAGTCCGAATAATGTAAATAGTGTGGATAATACCTCATCTGAGAAATATAGACAGATACAGAAAGGCCGACACATTGTTATAAATGTTAGATTATTTTGGGTATTATGTACTAGTGAGCAAAACCAAATGACTAGACTCACTTTATAGTTCCCCAAAACAAGGTTAACCAATCAGGAGACGTGAAATATTCAATCCGTCGTGTATAATAGCGGCCATTTTGATTACTCTCTCCGAATATCCAGTGCCAACCTGTCAGGCCAAAGAACAGAAGGAAGAACTACGCTCTGCTACATTATCGAGATATCCACTGCTAACCTGAACTACGCTTCCCTACTGTCTTCGAAATATTCACTGCCAACATCTGGATTCTATACTCAAAGGCTACCGTCATCATGAACAACAATAAATATGGCGACAAAGATGAGGACAATAGTCCGAATAATGTAAATAGTGTACATAATACCTCATCTCAGAAATATAGACAGATAAGTAAAGGCCGACACGTTGTTATAAATATGGCGACAAAGATGAGGACAATAGTTCAAATAATGTAAATAGTGTACATAATACCTAATCTCAGAAATATAGACAGATACTGAAAGGCCGGAACGTTGTAATAAATATGGCGACAAAGATGAGGATAATAGCCGAATAATGTAAATAGTGCACATCGTACCTCATCTCAGAAATATAGACAGATACTGAAAGAAATATTTATAGAAAAGGCACAGAAAAGCTGCATTTCAGATGCCAGATTATATTATGAACAAGATCCTCCTTCTAGAGAGAAAGAAATCTATATTTTTCGATGCTGGCAAATGTCGTGGCTGTGGGAAAAGTGTAACGAATATGAATCTACAAAAATAAGAACCCCCACCCACAAAACACCCTGTAATGACAAAAGTACGCAGGTGTCGGATTTAAGAAAGTTTATTCAACTGAGAATACAAAGTTTACGGATAGTGTCCTTTTATAGTCTCGGTAAACAGAAATAGCTCTCTCAAAGAGAATAGTAACAAAACAAGGGGAGACCACTCTTGATTATTCCTAACACACCCTATTTTTTACGTGCGGACCAGTCAACTTAAGTAGTTCCAAAATATTATCTCGGTATGTTAGAAAGTTTCCAGATTTCTGAAATGAATAGACTCGATAATTTATAGATTTGTTTCCCAAAGTCAATTTCTCATTCGTTTAATGTCTATATTGGTAAATATATTATCCGAATTGAGCTTTCATGAAATAGATCAAGGGAATCAATCGCATCTAGTTACGTTTACATATTCGATTAGGTTTTCTTATCTTAATTTACCGCCATTTTATTCCCCATTCTGTTTTCCTTCCTCTTTCCCGTTTTCCTATTTACTTTGTTTTATACCATTTGACATGGAAAGAGATAAACCTACCACCCACCTTTACCTCTGGATTAACAGATTATTTCTATTTACATTCGTTTACACTTAGACTCAATAAACCCGTGTTGAACCAATCCTTGAGAGAAACGGTATAAAGAAATCATAAGAAAATAGTTGAATCCGTCAACACGACAATAAAAACAATATTTCCACACGTGACAGAATTTGACGTAATTTTCAGTTGACAATATGAATATAATAGAGTTTTATAAATTCTTCCAGTTGCTGAGGACATTTTGTTTTGTTAATTACTTTGTTTTAATAAATTCATTTCGTTTTTGCCTTGAAAAAGTCCACATTGGACGAAATGCGTCGGCTAATATTACAGTTTTTCTATTGTCTTTTACATTTATAAATATTGTCTTTTTCTACAGGTTAACTCTGAGAAATTTTTCATGTATATATATATATATATATATATATATATATATATATATATATAAAGACATTTTTGATATGTTTAAGGTTCTTTTTATAGATACAAGTATTTAAGTAAATGCTCTGTTTATAATAAACAGTATTATATAAATATAATATAATAGTATATAAATACTGTTTATTATAAACAGAGCATTTACTTAAATACTTGTATCTATAAAAAGAACCTTAAACATATAAAAAAAAATGTCTTTAAATAAATTGTCGGACTCTGTCCAATTCAATATATATATATATATATATATATATATATATATATATATATGTGTGTGTGTGTGTGTGTGTGTGTGTGTGTGTGTAATGATGAAAGCGGAGTCTTTAGAAATCAATTGTAAATAATTTATTTCACGGGATGAGAAGCCCATCTCTTCAGAGCAAAAAAATTTACAACAGAAAATGGATTTTATTTTTATCGAGACAAAGTAAAAACAAAACAAAAGAAAAAAGGAAAGAAAAAGAAAAAAAGAAGAAAAAGAAAAAGAAAACGGGGTAGAAGATAGAGAAAAAAGAAAATAGGTTCGGAAATAAGAGGGGAAGAGAGAGATTTTGAAATAAGATTTTTTTTATGGGAGAATCGAAAGAGAGAGATATATACAGACATGGGGGAGTAAATTTGGAATTATCCCTACTAATTATCAAATAATTATATATATATATATATATATATATATATATATATATATATATATATATATATATATATATATCTGTGTGTGTGTGTGTGAGAGAGAGAGAGAGAGTAATATAGTTTTAAGGTATCCTATATTCATTGATTAAATTACGCAATATCATGAATAGAGGATATAAAATATTAAATATTAAAGTAAACATTGAACCCAACACCCAGCGGAGACAATCTGTTTCTCGCTTAAACGCTGTCTTCAAGCTGTCGGAGTTAGCTCCTCCTCAGTTCCTTAATCCTTCAACAGGGGTCTCTCTCCCCTGCCTATAAACACTGGCTGACCCTTCGCCTCGATCTTTCTTTTCCACTTAGGCCGCCACCTCGCGTGGAGGTGAGGTAAATCTCTGTTTTCCACTTAAGCGTTGGGCCGCCACCTCGCGTGGAGGTGAGGTAAATCGCTCTTTTCCACTTAGGCCTTGGGCCGCCACCTCGCGTGGGGGTGTAGTAAATCTCTCTTTTCAACTAACACCAATATGTGACCTCTCACAGATACAGCGTTTCCCAAATTCTGGGAACACGCTAAGAACAATACACGTACGTACGAACACTCACAACACACTCACATAATTTAATCACACAAACACTATGTAACTGTCCATGTCTTTGTTTAAGTCGTTATTAATATATATTTGTTTACTGTTATGGGATCTTACCTGTAACGCCAATGAACTCTTCCTGACACTATAAAGACTGCGCCTCTCAAGAGAGACGAAAGGATGAAGTGGAACGAGTCGAGACAATAGTAGTTCACTCTAAACCAGACTGACAGTCATACTAACACCTTCAACTTCTTGTATTATTATTTCTGTTTAATATATCTTTCTTATTCCTACTCTTGTGTTCGTGTTGTTCTTCCTTGGTCCTACCTTTGGACCATAACAATGGTGCGAGGATATTGAACCATAACATTTACATATATATATATCGGTCTTGTTTGTTTTCTTTGTCTTCTTTGGACTTAATTAAAGTCAAACATTCTCCTGTAGCTGGACCGGCTAGCAGGAAAATTTAACCTTCTGATATCTCTTCACATCTTCACTCCACGGTCCACTACAAAGCCTTATGCGTTGTGTTTTAACTCAACTATTTATATATGTTGTTCAATAGTTCAATATGGGGATTTCGCCTCTTCACTTCTTCATCAAGAGTCTTTGCCTTTTCCCGCCAATATATTCCGGACTTTCTCGTTTTCTTTTAGCTTCCATTTTCCATATCAGCTTTATTATCCCAGTTAAAACCCTTTCGTCTTCTACAATTCAGTCTTTATTAAATCCGTCGCTGAACCGTAATATTTTTTTCTTTTTCGCTTTTCTTACAAAATACAAAAAAAATAAACAAATCAAATGATAACATAAAAATCACTGGTTTAAAAAATTAATTCATTATCAGATTTTGATTTTCTTTAAAATTCTAATTAAATTTTGTGAACTTTTGTTAAATTTATATTTCTTTTTTAACGTTTCGCTGATTTTTTTCATCTTTTCCTTACATCACGGATTTGCTTTCATTGGGATTCTTTTCAGTTGAAAATCTATTGTTTATCCTGGCGACTAATTTCTTGTTTTTCATTATCTCAGGACATTTTTTAATATTTTTTTCCGATTTTATCTTCCATTCCTGCTTTTCTTCTATGAAAGGATTAACACATTTTCGTTTCATTGTTGACGTCATTTTGAACTGTGCCTATTAAACAACACCTTCTTGGAAACGTTATCCTTCATTTTGCAACACATCATTATTAGTAGTAGTAGTAGTACTAGTAGTACTACTAGTAGTAGTAGTAGTACTAGTAATAGTAGTAGTAGGTGTAGTAGTAGGTGTAGTAGGTGTAGTAGTAGATGTAGTAGTACTAGTAGTAGATGTAGTTGTAGGAGTACTAGTAGTAGTAGTAGTAGTAGTAGGTGTAGTAGCAGGTGTAGTAGGTGTAGTAGTAGTAGTAGGTGTAGTAGGTGTAGTAGTAGGTGAGGTAGTACTAGTAGTAGATGTAGTAGTAGGAGTAGTAGTACTAGTAGTAGGAGTAGTAGTACTAGTAGTAGTAGTAGTAGTAGTAGGTGTAGTAGTAGTAGTAGTAGGTGTAGTAGTAGTAGGTGTAGTAGTAGGTGTAGTAGTAGGAGTAGTAGTACTAGTAGTAGGTGTAGTAGTAGGTGTAGTAGTAGTAGTAGGTGTAGTAGTAGTAGTAGTAGTAGTAGTACTAGTAGTAGTAGTAGTACTAGTAGTAGCTGTAGTAGTAGGAGTAGTAGTACGATACCTGTCGCTTTGCTGACGCTCAGATGATCAAATTTGATATAAAACTGTTGGGCCATTCAAAATATTATATTTATCTGAAAATTTATTTAGTTTAAAAACAGAAGGTATCAAAAAAGTGTATTCAAAGGGAAAAGATTATATTCATTTTCTGTTGACACAGAAGTGATGGATTGGTTTGTCTAACGGCATATAAAAACCCTTATGGGTCATTTAATGCCTTTCTTGGGAACCTGGAAGTAATAAAAATATGATATATGTTATTCTACTTTTACAGTTGTATACATGGTAGATGATACTCAGCTTTTGTTCATATACGTGTTTGTGTGGACATAATTACTAGACACAGTGATATATGCGTGTTTTATGATATATGTTATTCTGCTTTCACAGTTGTATACATGGTAGATGATACTCAGCTTTTGTACATATACGTGTTTGTGTGGACATAATTACTAGACACGGTGATATATATGTGTTTTATGATATATGTTATTCTGCTTTCACAGTTGTATACATGGTAGATGATACTCAGCTTTTGTGCATATACGTGTTTGTGTGGACATAATTACAAGCGGAGGTGATATATGTGTTTTAGGGTTCTAGTTTTGTTGAAGTTATATTTTGGAATACAGTTTGATCTCAGGAATTGTAAGATATTATATGAATTAATGTCATGAAAGTGTTCTTTCGTGGTGATTGATTGTTAGTATTTGTACCGGATTTGAGTGAAGTCGTTACAATTTGTTAGTATATGCGTATTGTTAGTCGTTTTACTATAAATTTGTATTGTAGGTTATTTTTTATCTAAAAATGTATTGCTGTTATTTTTACTATAAAAATGTATTTTTATACTTTGATAGTGTTTTGCCTTTGTTTGAGGATTCACTATTTCCCCATAGCTTGGATCCTAACAGGTGCTACCACCCCGGGTCTGGGTATACCTGGGAACAACAGCCATTAGTATTCGATTTCACGCTCATCAAACCCTCAAATCTCCCGATTAGACACCTTGCTGCCGGATGTAGTTAATTTTTTTTTAACTAAAAATTATTTTCCTGTTATTTTTACTATAAAAATATATTTTTATACTTTCATAGTGTTTTGGTTTTGTTTGAGGATTCACTATTTACCGATAGCCGTGACCCTAACAGGTGCTACTACCTCGGGTCAGTGTGGACCTAGGAACAAAAGTAATTAAGAAGTAGTTCCATACACCTAGAAATCACCAATCTCCTGATCAAAGTCCTTCCTGCCAGATGTAGTTAATTGTTTTTAATTCCATTTTCCGTGTCGATAACCGTTATATCACAAACATCCAAACTATTCAATATCGAAAACTAAAAACGTGAATGACACCTGAGTAAACTCCAAATATATACTTGTAAAATCTACAATACTTTGAATTATTATTACCAACACACAATCCACATGAAGGTAACATTATTGATCCGGGTCAGTGTTTCTCAATCCGTGCACCCGGGCACACTGATGTGCCCTGAAAGATAGCCAAGCCGCACCTCAGGCTAATAGAAGAGCGATTTATGAATTATTTTTATATTTAAATTTTTTATTTATAAAAAAGCTAGAGACACCAAACACATGGCTTCCATGTTTAAGTCAAATCTTTGTCACTTGATATTTTAAACTTGATGTTAAATTCGTAATCTTTAATAAGGCGAAAACAAACCTTTCCTTTTTGATATTTTAAACTTGATGTTAAATTCGTAATCTTTAATAAGGCGAAAATAAACCTTTCCTTTTTGATATTTTAAACTTGATGTTAAATTCGTAATCTTTAATAAGGCGGAAATAAACCTGTCCTTTTTGCTTTCATCAAGGAATAACTTATAAGGCCTATCATTCAAAATGTTACCAAGACACATAAATCACATGTTTCATAGAAGCATGTCAAATAAAAAAACAATATAATGTTTTAAAAACAAATGTTTATTTCAGGGGATTTCTTCATTATTTTCCTATTTTCAAATTTCATTACTTATTTTTCCTTATTTAAATTAAACGTGCACCCCAGAGTTTTACTTATTCTACAAGTGCGCCCTGATGTAAAAAACCAACAACTGAGAAACGCCCATCTGGGTAGGCTCTGATAGTTATCTAAAGTTTTCTTTTTTAGATTTATTCTCAATTTACAGATCTTAAAGGATATACCTTCAATTTTAGACGACCCATGTTGAGCCTTACTATGATCTGCATTTGCTTTCTAACTTCAAACTCCAGAAAACATCTAATCTCTCGATCAGAGACCTTGTTGCCAGATGTAGCATATCGCTATACCCAGGACTAACAGAGGAAGTGATATCAGCCCAATCGACACAGATTTCCATTATTAGTTCATATAGTGTGCGCACGTGCATATGCAAATGTATATTTTCATTCAATAAGAAACCTTAAAGTATTTTTCCAAGCTTAAAAAAAAACAATATTTTCTGAAAAGTTCAATAAAATTTTATAATTATCTGATTTTTTTAGGATTGAAAAACTTAAAGGATTTTCTTCCCTTTATAAATCCGTCCTGGGTAAGACGATAAACTACGTATCAACAGCAAGGCCTCTGATCAGGAGGTTTTGACTAGCGTGGAACCACCTCTTAATTGCTAGTGTGCCCAGGTCCACCCTGTCCCGAAGTGGTAGCACCTGTTAGGGTCCCAGCTATGGGCAAATAGTTAACACCGAACCTGGGGTCAAAACACCATGAAAGTGCAAAAAATAGGTTTTAATACCAGCAATTTATTTTTTTAAATAATATTACCAACAATACATTTTTGAAAAAAAATATTACCACAAATAGCTTTTTGACAGAACAAAATATTACCAGCAATAAAAATGTTGTCGGCATTAAATAATCCTTTGAGGTTGATATGCCGTAAAACAAAACAAGCCAAAACCAGTTTATAAATGTATTACTCATCCCAGAGTAAGAAGTGAGCAGACTGAGTGAAAAGGGAATGTATTATTCCAATGGTGTACTTTAAACTCACTGAAATTGTGTGCGTATGTGAAAACGTGTGTTTATTTGTACATTAAATGAAACAAACACACGCAAGTCACACACGTACAACACATACATATGCAAATACATTAAATACGGGAAGGCAATGTCACACGCACATAGTGTGTGGTGAACACAAAATCAGCTCTTCTTTTATTACATAGTTAATGATTATTATTGTTGGTGGTGTGTAAAAGAGCCAAAAACTGACGTTAGGATCCAAATATACAAAGCCCAATACGCCTGATGATGATACTGGATAAGGGCATACCTGTTGACCATGTCCGTCGTAGTCTGTGAATGTAGAATCCAGCACAGTAAGTAATTTGTTCAATGAAACAACGCCAATACCTCTAGCAGCAGCTGTTCAGTCTTCGATATCAGAGGTTGGCAGTGAATATTTGGAGAAAGAAAAAACATGGCTGCCTTTATACACGTCGAATTGAATATTTTAAGCTTTCTGATTGGTTGATTCTTCTCTTGGTCAATTATAAAATGAGTCAGCTCATTTTGGTTGGCTCACTATTATATAGGGTACCCAAAAAAACTCCAACAATACCAGGCACTCGGCTTCGGGAGAGTGACTCATTTCGCCTTCTTGGCCTCACGTTTTCGACTGACTTGAGGTGGAACAAATATATTGAATCAATAGATGCATCTACTGCAAGGAAAGTTGGTGTCATTCCAGCAGGGTTTTTTCGTCAAAGTTCATATTACACATCTACAAATGTACCATTCGTACGTGCATTGGATACTGTCGCCATATCTGGTCGGGTATCCGTGTTTTTCATCTCGAGGTTCTCAACAAAAATCTAAAGGATCTGCAATGTAATCGATCCTGACCTGGAATCTTGACTTCAGTCATTTTCTCACTGACGCGATGTGGCTTCTCCTGTCTTTTCTAAAATTATTTTTGATGGCAGCTGCTCTAACGAGTCCCCACCCCTGAAACTCCCACTACATGAATTTAAGCGGGCTACTAGGCTGTCGTCTAGGTCCCACACTTTTACTGTAGAAATAGTTAAATGTAACCGCTACTTCTACTCCAACAGATTTTTCTCGCACCTACCGACTGCGGAACTCCCTTCCTTTTACATGCTCTTCCCTGATAACTACGATCTTCAAAAACTTAAATGCAGTATCAACAGGCAACTTCTGGTGTCTTGAACACTGTTCATCTTTTATCTTTTCCTCAACCCCCCCCCCATACCCAGGCTTTTCTCTCACTCTTTGTAAACCTCTTTGTTATAGTGGCACTCCTACCTTGCATGGGGTGAAATTATTAAGAATAAAAACAAACATTCATCACAGACAAATGTGTAAGATATGATAACAGATTTTGATAAAAGCAGCACACAGATTTACAGCTGGGTCTCAGTTAATGTAATAGACGTAACAGCCGGGGAGGAAGACATGGTTATACCACCGCGAAGGAGTGCAAGGGTGAGACGACCAGCTCCTCACTGTCATTTATATGATCATACGATCAGGGGGTGTGTAATAGACGTAACAGTGACCTACCAGGAACAAAATGAATTCGCTGCCTCGCGTGCGTGTTGAACTATTTCGGAGATTCGGTCGCGCGTGCGTACACTACTGCCATTTTGTTTATGCAGCAGACTTATTTGAAGAAGAGAAGAACGCTAGCCGTTAAAGAACGAGGCGAGTGGTCGCGTTGATTATTGTTCTTCTAGGCGTCGGTGAGAGGAGAAGTATTGTGAAAAAACAGAGCGACAAGAATTTCAGTACAGTTAAAGTCGCTTAATTCAGTCCGCTTAGAATGTCACTGATTTAGAGTTTTCCCGAATATAAAGATGTGACACCCCCCACCTACGTCTGCATAGCTACTTCATCCTTCATACTTAAAAGAAGAACCCCCGAGCATTCAGCATGGTGCTCTCTCAATACACACCTTCATGAGCAGATAGACAATGCGTCAACCCCCTAGGGAACATGACTGCCTAAGCTACGTGCGCCCCTAGACGATATCCCCAATTAGTTAAGGAGTTACATCACAAGGAGACATACTAGTTAACACACGTCTAGCCATAGAAGACATGCTCAATTGGTTATGGTGCATCCGCTCGTAGAAGACATTCCCGATTGGCTAAGGTGAGTCAGCCCTAAGAGACATACACAATTAGTTAAGATACGTCAGGCCATAGGAGACATGCCCAATTGCTTAAGGTACATCAACCCGTAGAAGACATTCCCGATTGGCTAGGGTGGGCAGCCCTAGGAGACAGCCAAAATTAGTTAAGATACGTCAGGCCATAGAAGACATGCCCAATTGCTTAAGGTGCATCAACCCGTAGAAGACATCACTGATTTCCTAAGATGCGTCACCCCTAGGAGACAGCCAATTTGTTCAGATACGTTAGGCCATAGAAGACATGCCCAATTGCTTAAGGTTCATCAGCCCGTAGAAGACATCCCCGATTCCCTAAGGTGGGTCAGCCCCTGGAGACATACACAATTAGTTAAGATACGTCAGGGCATGGAAACATTACCAATTGCTTAAGGTGCATCAGCCCGTAGAAGACATCCCCGATTCCCTAAGGTGGGTCAGCCCTAGGAGACATACACAATTAGTTAAGATACGTCAGGGCATGGAAACATTACCAATTCCTTAAGGTGCATCAGCCCGTAGAAGAAATCTCCGATTGGCTAAGGTGGGTCAACCCTAGGAGACATACACAATTAGTTATGATACGCTAGCCATAAAAGACATGCCAAATTGCTTAAGGTGCATCAGCCCGTAGAAGATATCCCCAATTCCCTATGGTGGGTCAGCCCCTGGAGACATACACAATTAGTTATGATACACCAGGCCATAGAAGACTTGTCCAAATGCTTAAGGTGCAACAACCCGTAGAACACATCCCCGATTGGCTAAGATGCGTCAGCCCTAAGAGACAATTCTAATTAGTTAAGATACGTCAGTCCATAGACGACATGCCAAAATGCATACGGTGCATGAAACCGTTGAAGACATCCCCGATTTCCTAAGATGCGACAGCCTTAGGAGACTACAAAATTAGTTAAGATACGTCAGGCCATAGAAGACATACCCAATTGCTTAACGTGACTCAGCTCGTAGAAGATATCCCCGATTGGCGAAGATGGGTCACCCCTAGGAGACATATCCAATTAGTTATACGTCAGGCCATAGAAGACATGCCCAATTTCTAAGGGTGCATCAACCCGTAGAAAATATCCCCGATTGGCTAAGGCGGGTCAGTCCTAGGAGATATACCATTTAGTTAAGATATGTCAGGCCATAGAAGACATGCCTAATATCTTAAGGTGCACCATCCCCTAGGTTGCATGCCAATTGGTTATGGTCTGCTTATCTTAATTCACCAAGTCAAATTATGTACATGTTAATAACTCCAATCAATTAAGATTTAAAGCCATGAGAGTCTTGCCTGATTTAGCCTCAGGACATTGAATATTATTATCATTATATTAAACCAAATAATCATCATAACTCTTCCAATATTTTTCCGAATTTAGAGAAGAAGGCGATTTAAAAAAAACAGAAAAAGAAATGACAACGTTTAACAATGTTCAACAATGTTTCGACACTTTTTACGTCTTCTTCATGTTATGTTTAAAATTTGCATAGAATATAAAAAGTATGTCTGTGTACAAAGATCACTTATCTTGAGAAAAAACCGTTCTACTGGCATTCAACGCGACAAAACGAATGAAATGCAACCAGGATGAATGGAATGCAACGTAAACGTGAGTAACAGGATTGTGCTCATCTTTAAATTTTCCGTCAGTTGAATCGCGAGAATAGTTAATCAAATAGTATAAATCTTATAGAACTCACCTGTCAGTGTTGAAAGTTCGGTGGGTTTTGGATATTTATTCAGAATGTGTACCTTAATATTAACGCACACACACACACACACACACACACACACACACACACACACACACACACATATATATATATATATATATATATATATATATATTATGTCAATCAGAGACAGTACTGTTTCGCTGTATCACAGCTCCTCAGTGCGACTAGACTTCCGAATGCCTCAAGCCAGGATTGAAACACAACTAATTTGGTGTCAGCCAGAGCTATCTTCACTCGGTAGAGTTACACAACTAAATCTAGCGTATTGTTTTTACAAATGTAAACAAATGCCAACATCCAAAGTGCTCCATTCATTTTACTGAAGAGATTTGCATTAGTGCAGGTGGCTGTTGTTTATAGAATTAGCTTATCACTCAACAGTGCGCAATTGAAATTTATTTTCAAGAGCTAAATATATATATTAAGTAAGGTCGTGAAGTTGTCCTTATGGTCTTTTAATTTAATAAATGCTTCTACTTTTGCTAATTGTTTTATTCTATTGACTAATTTTACTTTAGTGTCTATGTTTTTAGCTTCTTTCTTTATATCTTTATATAAACTGTAACTAAGGTCTGCTCAGCATAGTTGCAGTATAAACCACAGGTGGGTTCTGTGGGTGTTGAATAAACACAGATGTGCCTGAGCAAGCGTCTGCAATATGGATTGGCTAGCCGCCCTAGTAGACAGGTATCATCGAATACGAGTGGCCAGCAATACATAAATACTTATTAACCCACAGTATGGAGGAGAAGAGGTGAATTCATAGCTTTTCTAAGTGTGACACTATTTAGCTATGGTAATTGGCTAACTAATTAACCATCGAAAATTAAAACAGAAAATAGACATTCTTAAAGCGAAAAAAAGAGCTATATCTAAAGATAGACTGATCGACGTTAAAACAAAGATTTTAATATTTTTAAAAAAACCGCAAAGAAGCCACGTGTGCAGTCTAGCCAAGTCGAGTTATCGCCGAGGGAGATAGAAAGAAAGGCAAATATGGAATTATCGGCCAAAACACGTGCCGATACATGCAGTGAGAATCAATGTTAATTATCTTTCCAAGATATCGTTTAATTTCTTTTCTTGAATACAGGCGAAGAGAAGCAATGTGGCAATTATAAAATTTGGGCTTTGTCTCAATATATGTGAGACGATTGTTATCATTTACTTGACCAACAGACGCTAAGGTGTCGAATGGCAATGTGGCAATTGTAAACTTTTAGCAGTCCCCAGAAAATAGTGGAGAATTGAGATTTGACGAGGTAAAAAGAATTTAATTTCTTAACAAGTCAAGGATTCCACGATAAAGCTAACTTGGAGTAAAAGAACCAAATGGCAAACTTCGATAGTGATTGATGGGTCAGTAGAGAGTGCTGGCTAAGTGAATTTTGGGTGGCTCCAAAAGAAAGATGTGATAAGAATTTAATTGGCAATCTGGAATTCGTAAAATTTTGGCCGATGGGAAAGGAAAATTTTGTAAACAAAAATTCTAGATTATAATTTTAAGGATGCCAGCTTAGCAACACCCACACTGTCGAGAGATCATTGGTTGTATGGTAGCATGGTGATAGACGGAGGTGAATGGATGAGAAAAGCGGAGAAGATGTTAACGCCCACTGAAGTGATTTGTATGAGATATCAATGTGAGAGTTAAAGAGTCCAGGTGGATAGCTCCCCTCCGACCTTCCCTCACGAACGACGGAGACCCACCCTCCGAAATGGGAAATGGTTAATTTTCCAAAAATGGGAAATAATCAATTTTCCTGTCCTGACAACAAAGAGATTTCTTGTTAGAAATAGAGATTATCGGGAACCCCAGGCCGCGTCGGGCCGACACAACGGGTTTTGGTCGGTACCCATATAAACGACCGTCGATGTAGATCGTTTTAATTCTACGTGCCATACATTTTAGTTAATTCCCCTTGATAACTCAACTCTCCAAATTGTTGTTCTCACTACTGAGACCAGGAATTGAAGTCTGCTATAAACAACAACTGTGAAATGCAAAGGATTACAGTCATCAAGAAAAGTTTATCAACGTGACAAATGATGGACCTATTATTGAAAATATTATAAAGATAAATGAATTACCTCCCTTTGTAGGGTGTCGTTATCACCGGCCCCTGGGTTGGGCTGAAAGCAGCCTATCACAGGCTCTGTTTTCCTGTGCCACCGACGAGTCAACACGGACAAATTTAGCTCCGTAAAACTCAACTGGCAGCCACATGGTGTCCGAAAATGAAGCGGCCAAGAATACAACATAGGAACGAGGATGTCCCGACAGTTGCAGCAAAGCATCCGAAAATTGAATCCCTCTCCAACCTGAAGACGAATATATGCCGACGTTGCAACAAAAATGAGAAGAACTATTAACCGAACGATCTTTACTGCCACTAGTTAAGTCAACGCAAAAACCAGTTTTTTTACAACGATTTTTAAACCCAATTTTTCTATCTTCCCTTTTCATTCTTCCTCTTTCTGATATAAAGCCTTTCTTTTTTCCTCTAAAGTTTCGTATTGTCCTGTTGTTTCTCGCCGTGTCGCGTCAATGCTCTTTTTACCCTTATTTTCTACAGACGACAAATTATTGGTCACATAAATTCAAAGGGTATAAAAACCCGCATACTATACTGTTAGAATTTACATTCACCTCTCATGTTGTGGTGGTAGGATCCACCTAATCTGCATAGGTGACTACCGACTATATAAATAATGGTTGGTACCGGAAGACAAGGGAGCGAATACAGAGATCCAGCTAGAGACTCTGCCCGACTGCGACTTAGTCAACACATTCTCCAGGAACGTCTTCCCAGAAATATACAGAAATACTATATGTAAATATTGTGTACATTTTCTTGTGATAATACATTCTTGTTCTAAGTACATTTTGTGTTGCATTATTATTCCATGCATTAGTCGAGATTCAACAATGAGTCAAGACTCAACACATGTATTGACAAACACTAGCACATTTTGAATGATTTCTTCTTCATGAATCAACTCATTGATTCTGGTTTCTGTGCTAATTGCACAGCTTTCTCGAATACTTATCACAATTTAGGTTGTTGTTTTTTTTTTCGAAGAGGCTAAAACTGGTTAAATTACAGAATAAAGTAAAATACTGTTTTATTTGTTACCATTTGACTGTTCTTATTCTATTGTAGACATTGTATGTTAGGTAATTGTAAAAAAAAGAATGTGATTGGGAGTAATCTCCCTTGTTTTATGATTACTTCCCTTTGGAAAACTCTTTCGTTTGTAGACGACTATAAATAGTCACTACGCTGGTATCAATTATCCAAAGCAGAAAAAAGCTTCCAAAAGCCTATTCTTGCCCTCTTTGTTATTACACCAAATTCTATGTGGCAGAGGACCGTATAGGTTTGAGTGTTGCTGAATTAGTAACAAGTGCTGTTTATTCCTGCTAGAAGGTCCAACTTCAAGAAGAATGGCGGACTCAAGTTGAAACCAACCGAAGATGTAAAGAAAACAAACAAGATGATATATATATATATATATATATATATATATATATATATATATATATATATGAAAAATTAATTTCGGTTGAGCTCTCTGGTTTGATGTGTGAATTTGTAAACAGTGACTATTTAAGCTAATATTGCACGACTCTTCGTCAGAATTGAGTCACTCTCAATCACTGTGTGTTTATCTAAATGTAAAAATAAACACGCTAAAATTAACCTTCATCCCTGACCGTGCGCTGACGGCTTAGTGGGAGAAGTTCTGACTGACGCAAATTCAGTCGGGTTTCGATCCTAGCTAGAGGCAACCGGACGTCTAGTCACACTGATGAGCTGTGAAACAGCGAAACAGTCTGTCTGTGGATGACAAAAATATATATATATCAACAAGTATATGTATTAAACAACAAATTTACAAGTGACAAAGTCATTAACATTTGTGTTTGTATGTGAACGTAAAGAGTTTGTATTCTGGTGAATGTTCGTACGTACGTGTCTGTGTGTTTCATAGCGTTTTCCCATAAGTTGGCGAAAACGCTGATCTCTACAAGAGATTACATTTTTAAATGTGTCCGCTGAAATGCAAAGTAGAAAAGAGAATGAGGCAAGAAGTCGCCCAATATTTATAGCGTAGGGAGAGCTTCCCCTAGTGAACAATTAGGGAACTAAGGAGGAGCTAACTCTTACAATGACACGCGTTTCGTCTTTTAAAGGTATTCCATCGGCCCAAAGTAATTAATGAAATTATATCTATGTAGAAGCGGGAGTAGATATAAACGTAAAAGTCTATTATTTTTATACCCCATGACGAAACGCTGAAGTTGTCAGAACGGTAAATTTTAAATTGTTAAATTTTTTATGGTTTCCGATGTGTCTAGACACACAGCTGAGCCGATCTCCTTTGTTTTCGCAATGATTATACTTTTTTTTATAGCTGTTGTTTTTAAATATTCCCTCCTGTGACAACAGATGATTTGTTAAGATGAAAGAATTTAAACGCAAATTGTTACTAATTTTATTATTATTATTATTGAAGTAAAAGTGATTTTCTGTTTTTGTATAATAACCTCAGGCTTCAGGTTTTATAATAAGCACTGACTTTAATTAAACACTTTGAAACTACCTAACAATTAAGATTTGTTTTGAAGTCCAAATTAATCGATTAAAATTCGAGTTAAAATTATTCAAAGCAAATTCTAGTGATTTGCATAACGTCAGACAGACTGTAATGTTTCAAATTATTTATTCTTTCTGGCTTTGGTCAAAGATTTATGCAATAATAAAAATAATAATGGAATTCAATAATGACTATATCATGTTATCATTTTAATAGATATTTGCTAAGGTTCTCGTTAGCAAAAAATGTAATTTGTACCTGTTGCAAGTATCGCCTGGAATAGCCATCAGGTGTGAATTATTCAAGTAATAAAATAAGCGCCTCGGTCCAAATAAATATTCCGTATATTTGAATAAACGTGCTGCTTTTTTATAATAGAGCCGTAAGATATTTGGAAAAATAATAAGCGTCCCGTGCTGATAGCACCATACACAGTATGCGAATGTAACGGATTTGACTGGAATTCGAACTCGGCTCTACGATTCCTCAGTCCGAGCCGTTATCCATTACTCCACCGTGCCTCCATTGACTTATGTGTTAATACCCTTGGGGAAGGTGTGAATCCTCTTCTTCTCCCTCCAACTATGGGTAAATAGCAGGACAGACTGGGTTCTATAGCCTTGGATGGCAACTGGTCTAGGAGAAGGTGAACTCTGAATTCAAACCATTCGGCGTCTGCACCGGCATCCGGCGGCCTCTTGGTTACTCCTGCCTCTGCGTCTGTGGAAATTCTGCGGCAAGTAAAAGCATACTCCTCCCTCCACTGGGATAGCACGCGAGGTGTGGGAACCGCGTGTGAAGTTCAAAACTCCCTTGTCACTCCGTTTCAAGAATTCGCCGCCGTTGGAATCGGGAATGGCTGTCGCTCGTTTCAGCATTGGCGATGGATCGCCGTGCTTGGTCGGCCTTCGTTCCGGACGCGGTGAATTCCTTGGAAGGAGCCGGCTTAACCGATCCAGGGTGAATGCCGCAACATACATACACACAGTATATATATGGTACCTAACTATACGTGGGGTTATTCCCGGTTAGGATGTTTTATAGCTAGTGTATAACACGGTATATACCCGGGTTTATTCTTGGTTAGGCTTTTTTATATCCAGAGTATAACTCTAGTCCACTGTATACCCAGGATTAATCTGGATTAATCTGTTTTATATCCAGGGTATAACTCTCGTCAAATTATACCCGTGTTAATTTCGGTTATGCTGTTTCTACATATAATATAACCTTAGTCCAGGGTATGTCCGGAGTTACTCTCTTTTGGGCTATTTTATACCCAGAATATAACCCTAGTTCACTGTGTATAGTATAACCGTAGCCCGGTTTATATCCGGGGTTAATATCGGTTAAGTTGTTTTATACCCAAGACATAAGTTAGGCTTGACCAATTTGCTTTTGTGTTAATTTCTGGGATAAAGAGTTATTATTTACATTATTTACATACAGTCCATTGTCCACATCTTTGTTGTTATCTATCTATCTATCTATCTATCTATCTATCTATCTATATATATATATATATATATATATATATATATATATATATATATCTACCAATCTATCTATCCATGTATCTATCTATCTATCTATCAATCTATCCATCTATCTATCTATCTATCTATGACAGTCTATTCATCTGTCGCAGTCTATTCATATCAATCTTTCTTGGTCTATATATCTATTTATGTAACCAAAAATGTGGATATAGATCCGACAGTATGGGGAAAAATATGGAAAAACAAAAAATCAGAATATGCAAGTTTACTGTATTTAATGTTGTTTCAATGTCGACGTCAGACGTTTCGGTCTAGTAGACCTTCTTCAGGTCATAGTTATTAAAACATAATTAAAATTAGATGATATTCAAGTCAACAGGAAAAGACGATAGACATAAGAATATTCAAAACAAAAGGACTGAATTTTAAGATCAGCGTTCCGTTTTGAAATGCGATCACGTCGGCGTCACGTGGGCGATGTTGTGAAAACGTATTCCTAAAATAGAGTTTATTACTATTAATGAAAGAGAAGAATTTTACTAGAATCTAAAGTTTATAAGTACGTTTGTCCAGCATTAATCTTGACAGAAAAGGGGAAATATTAAAGAAGCCGGGTCTTGTATTCACCGGGCGCGAGATAGATATTATGCCTGCCTCATAAATCCGTCTAAGATTTTTATTATGAATATATTTTAAAATCTTCACAGAATCAAAGTCGAAATTATGATCAGATTTAGTTATGTGTACAAATAAAGCATTGTTTAAATTACCGAGGCGAATATCTCGTTTATGTTTTGCAGCGTCAATGCGTGTGTGCTGGAGGACGACTTTGTCGTTTATTCAGCATATGGGGACAAGCTTGCCAGAGGAGTTTCTTTGCTGGTTAGACGTACTCTTGATGCGAAGGTGGACCTTGTGCATACCGATGCCGAGGGCCGGTTAATCGTGGCAGATATTTCCGTGAAAAGTGGTTAGTTTCGGGTCGTTGCGGTTTATGCTCCCAACAACCGGGAGGAGCGGGTTTTCTTTTTTCGGCGGTTGGGGCCGTTCCTAGTGGATTCAATGCGCCTAGTTCTAATGGGAGACTGGAATGCCATCCTGGACCCCAAGTTAGACAGGGGGCGGGGTGCTAACGGTCTCCGTGAGGAGGAATTTCGTAGCTATTTGGCTGACTTTCCTCGGCTTTCGCCGACTGAAGCGGCTAGCAGCGAGGGTGAGATTACGGAGGGCGAAGTCTACGTGGCACTGAAGAAGGTCGGCAGAGGCAAGTCGCCCGGTCTGGATGGTTTGCACTATGAATTGTACTTGAGGGTGTCGCACATCTTTGTTCCGATTTTGACTGCAGTGTTCAACAACTGGTTTCGGTCGGGGTCCATCCCCAACCGGATTTTCAGGGGTGTGATCACTCTGTTGAAAAAGGGCAAGGGTGCTGGGGGAAAACTAAATAATTATAGGCCCATAACTCTGCTAAACACAGAGTTAAAGATTATGGCCAAGATCTTGCAGGAGCGTTTGCAGTCAGATGCCGAGTCTCTGTTGGGTCCTGAGCAGACTTGTTCTGTGAGGGGCCGAACAATTCAGAGCAACCTGCATCTGATCCGCACGATCATAGAGGGTGTAAAAGACGACGAAGAAGCCGAGCTGATCAATTTGGATCAGTCCAAGGCATTTGATAGGGTTGACCATCGCTACCTGCTACTGTCCTGCTGTCCTGCAGGCCGCCGCATTCGAACCCGACTTCTGCCGCTGGATTATCCTCCTGTATCGCTCCCCCAGTGCTGTGGTACAGGTGAACGGAAAGTTGTCGGGCGCTTTTGTACTGTCTAGGTCGGTTCGTCAGGGTTGTCCGCTGTCGCCTGATCTTTATGCTTTGGCGTTGGGGCCTCTCCTTCGCCGACTGAAGGACGAAACGTGCAGTCCGGTCCGACGCAGAATTCCCGTTCCTGGAAGGTCTCGAGCCAGGGTTTCTGCGTACGCCGATGACGTATCTGCTATCGTGTCGTCCCGCAGCGACATTGAGGCGGTACAGAAGGCGCTTGATCGGTACGAGAAAATGACAAGGGCCAAGATAAACCGCGACAAGTTGTCCGGCTTGCAGTTAGATGCCTGGAAGGGGGTCCTGTCCGCATTCTTGGAGTGTGGTTTGGACCCGACCTCAAGCTGGAGAAAAATTGGTCTGAAGTACGAGCAAAGGTCGATTCTGCCGGTGAGATTTGGAATCGACGGAGATTGTCCGTGAAGGGCAGGGCGGAGGTGTGTGCTACATACATTTTTCCTCTTGTACTTTATCGAGGGTCCGTACTTCCTCTGTGTGACGCCCACAGCAAGGCGCTCGAGCGATCGCTATCCTCCATTTTGTGGAGGGGAAGCGTGAATCGGGTCGAATGACGAGTCTGCACTAAACGTCCGTGTCATGGGGGGCTGGGAATGCCACACTTGAAGAGCCACATTCGTGCCTCTCGGTTGGCATTCCTACACCGCGCGTTGACAGGAGGAGATCCGATTCTGACGGGGATTGTTAGGGACGCGTTCCCTTACCTTACTATCAGTCCCCCCATCTCGCGGTGTTGAGCGCCGTCGTAAACCCCGGGATCAATCATATTTCCTTTGCGAGTGTTGGTCGGCCTTGCTGGCTGTTACGCGGTCCAGTGACCTTTCACGGCCTAGGAAGGTCTTCTATCGGGGATTAGTGGAGGGGCCCGTGAAGGATCCCCTACGTGATACGCTCTGCTTGTCGGAGGAGGAGTTTCGCGCCTCGTGGGGGGGTAGCTGAATATTGTGGTGACGTGCACTGTTATAGAGTTTCGTATTAAGTTACGACTCTGTTTATTTTTGTCTGGAAGCTGGACGCTAGCTTAGAACCTACCGATAGAGTGAGCAGTGTAATTATCGGTGTCGACTGAAACGTGGAGGGAACACACTGACCGTCAACAGGGAGGCAAGTAGGTGGAAGGGAGTTTTACTGTCGCTAAGTGCGAGAGAAGAATCTGTTGGAATAGAAGAGGCGGTAACATTTAACTGTTTCGACAGTGAAAGGGTGGAACCGAGATGCCAACCTATAGTAGCACGCTTAAAGTCATGCAGTTGGGGTACCATTGAAAGCAAATCGTCAGAGCAGTTGCCATGAAAACATTTGTAGAAAAGACAGAGGGAAGCCACATCACGTCTGTGAGAAGGTGACTAGAGTCGAGATGCCAGATCAGGACCTATCACATTGCATATAAGAAAGTAGCATCAGAAATAGTTGAAATTTCTTAGACACATTATTAGCGCTTGGGAGCACTTCGACGTGGCCTAATGGTTAGCTAGTGTGTCTTACTAGATCAAATACGCCCGAGGAGCACGTTCGATCATTACTGAGTGCGCCACACTTTCGGCCTTTGTGCCACATCTAAGCTACACTTAAAAAATCGCCGTAATGAAGGCTTGGAAATTTTGACACTCACCGGACATATTGAAAGCAAGGTGGAGGGAGAAAATCAGCGCAGAATCTACCTACCGAGACTGTGTAAATGGATGGCAGAACCTTGACTAGGAGACAGAACAAAAAAAATCATTACTAAGGGCTACAACGCACAGGAAGTTGTGGAGAGACATTGCCACCCACATTTTAAAGGGGCACGACACATAGAAGTAATAATAATAGCTGAACGTTTATATTAGTAAGCTTGTATGTTAGGGTGGCTAGCCAGTCCCTGTTACAGACGTCTGCCTCACCGGTCGAGATAATATCAAGAAGTCACCTTCCCGACAAATCGGCCATCGTCAGATTTGAACCAGGGTCTTATAGTCGGAAGCGAACCCGGCTAAGTGCCCATAGAAGTAAAAGTAGAAGAGATGAAACAGTTTAACCGCAATCATATTTCGGAGATTATCGTGGATTAAGTTAGATTATATCTGGGTATATTCTAAGAGAAGTTTAATGTGGATTGCTTCATAATGAGTTCGATCCTCACTGGGTACCTTACAATTTTGACCTTGTGCCACATCTAATCTACGCTTAGAAAACCACCACCGGTGATAAGAATATAGTTATAAGGTATGCCATATTTATAGGTAAAAGTTCTCAATGACAGAGTTAGAACGTAGGTAAATATAAAGGTGAACACTGAGGTCAACACCTAGCGACAGTCTGTTTCATTTTCGAAATCAATATTCAGGACTTTATATGGTGTACGAACCTGAAACACTCAGTCTACCACACAGGGGTTGATAAAACGGAAGACCGATATCTTCGTCTGCCAAAATAGCCTATTCCCCATATGAAGTGATTTTGGATTTTATTATTTATTTATTATTTGCTCTGTAATAATAAATACATTGAGCTCTTTTGTGGATCAGTTTTAATATTTTATATTACTAGGATCCACTTGGATTATATACCGACAGATTTGTTATCTTTACTATATATATATATATATATATATATATATATATATATATATATATATATATATATATATATATATATATATATATAACCCAACAACCACTAAATTAAAATAGATTGAATTTTCCTTAACCTTAACAACTCATACTATTAATATTGTCTGCGCTTATAAATTAAATTAATTTCTTAGAAAGTTATTCCTAGCATCGCTTGACAATTGAACGAGAATATGGATTTTAAGTTTAATTTTTATAATTAAATTTATAAATTTAGTTTCAGTTTTGAAACATCTACATTTTCTGTGTAGCGATCGAATCCTAGTTTTAAAAAAGAAAGTAATTATAATATTTTTATTTTGATCGGTGTTTTTATTAACGTAGTAAAAATATATAGCTTATTTAATAGTTTTGTTTTTGTTTGGGAAAATAATTAAAGCTATTTGTTCAATTCAAATGCGTTATTTAAATAATTAAATATTAAATAATTGCCGGACTTAATCCTTTTTATAATATATATATTCAACAGAGTAAATGTAGTTAATAATGTTCATTACAAACATAGCATTCACTTAAATATTTGGATATATAAAATTGACGTATAAACAAAATATATATTAAAATAATATATATATATATATATATATATATATATATATATATATATATATATATATATATGAGAAAAAAAGAAAATAATTTTGATATTTTCCTTTATTCATTGTATCGAGCACTGTTTTTTTTTTAAATTGAAATAACTGTTAAGAAGACCGGATTATAAAATCTTACTGTTCTTTCTTATTATGTTAATAATAATTTTCACTACAGAATTAATAATTATTGCAATCGAATTAAGTCGACTCCCAATGAAAAATTATTACCTGTAGAACAACATTTCCGCCTACAAAAACACGATTTCAAAACCCATGCCAAATTCACTATAATTGAGAGAATAGATAAGTCCAGAGCAGATAACATTAGAAAGATTTTAGAGTTCCATGAGTCGATACGACGTTTAAAAACACACTATCCAGCCGGGCTAAACCATAAAGTTAACAATATAGATAGTAGTAATACATAACCCTACAAATCAAAACCTACCCACATTTCTCACCCACACAAAGCAGACATGCTTACGGAGGTGTTGAGGCCTCACACTTATACACACACCCACACGAATATACACACTTACACACATCATACTCACTCACTCCCTAATGAACCAAATGATAGCACACACCCACAGCAATATACACGCTTACACATATCATACTCACTCACTCTCTAAGAACCAAATAACACTCTCTCTCTCTCTCACTCACACACACACACACACACACACTTAACAGAGACACATACCCTTTCCAGGAACCAATAAAATTGTCAGACTGACCAAGGGAATTCAGAGCAGCATGGATCCATCCAGCTCTTATCTCAAATAACAACTTAAAAGAGACTGTTTGACCAACACAAGGAATGTTGAAAAAGTCATGTTAAAAAGATAAAAAAAAAAAACAAATGAAAACTACAGACAAAAGTTCATTTTCTCCATCAAGACATTCATTTCTGTAGTTCACTGCTACCAGCAAGCAGAAATATTTTTCTCCTGATCATGGCCGTGTTGGCCGAAACTAGTCGAGGAATCTAAATGAAATAATAATAATAAAAACGAAAGAATATTAATCTACAACCCAGTGTGTCTGAAGATTTCA
This sequence comes from Acanthosepion esculentum, assembly GCA_964036315.1. Lineage (NCBI taxonomy): Eukaryota > Metazoa > Mollusca > Cephalopoda > Sepiida > Sepiidae > Acanthosepion > Acanthosepion esculentum. Next base: position 72,454,449 of record OZ038513.1, on the reverse strand, counting down.
ATTTTTTTAATAATTTTTATTGTTCAATATATATATATATATATATATATATATATATATATATATATATATATATATGAAATGAGAACGAATCATTAATTTAAAAGAGGGGTCAATACAATAGTATACCAATGTTACGGTTTCTTTCTTAGAGGAAAAGTCATCTGTTAATATTGTAGCAAAATTTGTATCGAATATAACGTTTAAGTTGTCCGAATTTAAATCTGTGGGTCAGGATCTCTTACTTAGCGGAGGCCATTTTGATGGGCGAATCTGATTATAAACAAAACAAATTCTGATGTTATCCCCTCCCTCTTCTTTCCTACTCTTTTTTTAACTCTTTCTTTTCTCTGGAAAAGAGATTGTATCTTGTGGCTTTCTTTTTTCTATTTTTCTTTTCTTCATTTTTTCGCGTGAAAAGAGGTTGTATGTGGTTTTAAATCTCAATAAATTGTCTACTAACCAGTCATTTACTAACGTCTGATGAGATGTGTTAATACACATCGAAACATGACTGCATTTGTGTAGTATTATTCATATGTTTTGATGTAATATCCCAAAACAAAGTACATATAGATAGATAGATAGATAGATTCGAATAGACTGAGATAGATAGATAGATAGATAGATAGATAGATAGATAGATAGATTCGAATAGACTGAGATAGATAGATAGATAGATAGATAGATAGATAGATAGATAGATAGATAGATAGATAGATAAATACGAACAGACTGAGATGGATAGATAGATAGATAGATAGATAGATAGATAGATAGATAGATAGATAGATACGAACAGACTGAAATAGATGGATAGATAGATAGATAGATAGTTAAATACGAACAGACTGAGATAGATAGATAGATAGATAGATAGATAGATAGATAGATAGATACGAACAGACTGAGATAGATAGATAGATAGATAGATAGATAGATAGATAGATACGAACAGACTGAAATAGATAGATAGATAGATAGATAGATACGAACAGAATGAAATAGATAGATAGATAGATAGATAGATAGATACGAACAGCTGAGATAGATAGATAGATAGATAGATAGATAGATAGATAGATAGATAGATAGATAGATACGGACAGACTTAAATAGATAGATAGATAGATAGATAGATAGATAGATAGATAGATAGATAGATAGATAGATAGATACGAACAGACTGAGATAGATAGATAGATACGAACAGACTGAGATAGATAGATAGATAGATAGATAGATAGATAGATAGATAGATAGATAGATAGATACAAACAGACTGAAATAGATAGATAGATAGATAGATAGATAGATAGATAGATAGATAGATAGATACGAACAGACTGGGATAGATCGATAGATAGATAGATAGATAGATAGATAGATAGATAGATAGATAGATAGATAGATAGATAGATAGATACGAACAGACTGGGATAGATAGATAGATAGATAGATAGATAGATAGATAGATAGATAGATAGATAGATAGATAGATAGATTCTCTTGTCGAGAACGACGGATGTGCGTTTAATACATTCTAAGTTTTAACAAACAACCTGCACCAGGGAATAGTTTAAAGTGATCAATTGCCTTTGCCCTACAATGCACGCCGTCTCCACCATAGAACCCTGCTCTCTACTGGTGCGCTCTGTGTTGAAGAATATCCCTTAGCCCTGCTGACACGGGATGAGTTGGTGAACACGAATGCGTAACAAAGAGATCAGCAATTCACTGCCGGCTTAAAAGTATCAATATCTATAGAAATGTTTAAAGGAAAATCAAAATAAACGAAAACGAAATAACAAAACCGATTCTAGATCATGTTTTTCCTATTCACGTCTCCTAAAAAGGAATCCGTTGTTTTGGTTTTGTTTCATCACGTGATCTCATCACGTGATTGCGAATAATGATTCTTCTTCTTCCTTTTCTTTTCCTATAGCTAAACAGTTAGAAACAGCCTGGTGTACAAAACGCCTTTTTACAGATTCTTCATCAAAAATCACAAAATAATCCTAAATTGTGCCATAAGTTAACCCCAAAATGATAATGAATTTTTAATGAGAAATGAATATTATGTTATCTTAAATGTTATTACTGCCATTATTAGCACTTCCATGATGCTTACTGAAAGTCTAGCGAAAGATAAAGGTAGCTGTGAACGCAATCATAACTCGATGTTTACATTTTCTCAACTGTGCTTTCATGGAAACAAGTTGATTTCATTGATAGGGAATTATTCTTCGAATAGACAATTTATTATGCCAGCAACATAAAAGGTAGAAATGGTTTTGATACTTTTATTATCTGTTTATTTGATAATGTGAATCTTTTCCTGTACGTTATTAACCAAGAAGGCACCTAGGCCGACGTTAGCCAACTGATGAACATCACTCAGAATTTAAGGTTTCTTTGTTAGAATTGTAGTATAAGACAACCTCCCATTTTTAAGGGTGATTTTGGGGATTTAAAGGTCGTCTTACACGCGGAAATATGCAGTAATGCTCATTCCGTTAAAACAATATCACTCACTAACCCTCAAGTAGCCCTTGGGTCTCGTATTGGGTGAAAAGAAAATCAAATTTTCATGAATTTATCCTATACCTGTAGTATAAGACGACTGCGTATTGATTATATAAAGGGGATTTTATTGAAAATGTTGTTACTGTATCCTTAGAAATTCAAAACAAAGAAAATATTTTTTTTTCCTACACACGTCCCCTAAAAGGGAAACCATTGTTTTGTTTACGTTTCAACACGTGATCTCTTGCGAATCATGATTCTTCTTTTCCTATATCTAAACAGCCTGGTGTACTAATGGCCATTTACTTATACTTATTGACAATTACAAAATACCGCTAATAACAGTACGATAATAGTACATTCCACTTTTATTGAAAGTTCAGCGAATTATAAAGGTAGCTGTGAACGAAATCATAACTCTGTTTACATTTTCTTAGCTGAGCTTGCACGGATACAAGTTGATTTCATTGATAGGGAATTATTCTTCGAATAGATAATTTATTATGAAGTTATGCCAGTAATGGTTTTGTCACTTTTATTATCTGTGTATTTGATAATGTGAACCTTTTCCTGTAAGTTATTGATTATAGCACCGAAGCCGATGTTAGCCTACTGACAAACATCATGTATAATTTAAGTTTTTTTTTTAGAATTGTAGTATAAGATAACCTTCAATTTTTAAGGGTGATTTTTTTTTTGTATTCAAAGGTTGTCTTATACACGGAAATATATGGTATATAATCTTCAGAACTTCAGATTCTGGAGGATGTTCTAGGAAGACTGTCCTCTCAAATTGTTTCCTTAGCAGAAAAACTGCCTTGATATGCATCGAATGACTTATTCATATTAAAGCTGCAATGATTGTCAGGATAATACATAGGGTAACTTCTAACGAATTGTAAATCATTGTTATGCCTGTATTATATAAGGTAGAATAATGGTTTTATTACTTTTATTATTAGTTTATTTGATAATGTGATTCTTTTTCCTGTACATTATTGGTTACCGCACTGAGGCCGAGGTTAGCCTACCGACAAACATCACTCAGAATTTAAGATTTCTTTTTTAGAATTGTAGTTTGGCATTTAAAAGTCGTCTTATATGTAGTGAACAAAAAGAAAAAACTGACGAGAGGAGGCGGTTAGAGAGTGCAGCGCGCCGCACGCCGGCAGAACAGCTGTTCTACTTTCGTCGTCGGCCGCCTCGGGGAAATGGATTGCGAGCCTCCCTTTCTCGGACCTAACACCGGGCAGTCGTGAAACAGACACCAACTCAGACGCGCCTACTTCAAATTCCTCTTCGTCCAACTCTGTTGCACGAAGTCCGCCGAATGACTCGCCCTGATTCGTGCCGCTGACACCTCGCTTTTATGCCAGTCCGACACGGTCGAAATTTGCATGTGTGCAGATATCGTCTCGTTTTGGACGAGATCGGCGCACATAAATTGTGTCTTCGATAGCGGCTATGTTTCTTTTCGGGAGTACTCTGCAGGCAAGACATGTTCGCACACGTTTTGCACTCCGAGGTAAGTCAGGTCTTTCGTCACATTATACGTGAAAATATATGGTAAATATATTGGGTGGCACCATATAGTTGGCAATGTCAGTAGACTTTTGCTCCAGGCTGGTCTTTAGTTTTCTGCGAGAGATAAAAAAATGTCGACCATTTTATGTTTTTTGGAGGAGTTTTTTTTTTATTCAGCTGGGTTTCTTTTTTGTTACATATTTAGAACGATATTATCTGGGATTAACATTTGCATTATGTTTGCACTTAAATATTAGATAAACATGTTTATTTTCATTTAGTCTCTTCTTTTTTCGCTTTTCTTTTTTCTTTGTCCAGTACAAAAGTAAAATTGAGTTTACGAAAGGGGAATATTAATCACGATTATAAAGAGTAAAAACGCCCAACTCTGTAAAGAAAACAAGATTTGATGGTTACGTTATTTCAAAAGATTCTAAAAATGATTTATTCGGCAAGGCACAAGCGAAAGAATTATGATGAAGGAATAGCTTTTTAAAAAAAACATTTGTTCATTAGAAATTCTTCATTTTATAACTTACATTTATCCTAATGGATACGCTGATAATCAAACACAATATCAATATTTTCATTTTACATATATATATATATATATATATATATATATATATATATATATATATATATATATATATATATACATATATATACACACATATATACATATATATATATATATATATATATATGTACATATATATATATATATATATATATATATATATATATATATGTACATATATATATATATATATATATATACACATATATACATATATATATATATATATACAAGACCTTATGTACATGTACTGGAGCAGTAATGATGACGCTATGCTTCGAGTAATGGTCGAAATTATACGTTTAGTTCGATCGGCAAATGCTCGTAGCAAGTGTTTGTAAAGCGTTTGATGTCGATGTGAAATAATCTATTTTTTCGTCCTTCTGACAGAAACGAAACATCAAACGCCAATTACAAATAAGGTCGTAGATATATTTACACCCGACAATCGTTCGATCAAACAGATGGAATAAAAGAAATACTGATACGGCTCAATGATTACTAATCTCGCACCATACATAAGAGAGGGTGGCGAGAAGTTCTTAGCCTGACCAACTTCCCAAAATCTCATAAAATATCCAAACATAAAAAATTCATTCTGGAATCTCTGTTTAGTCGGACCGAGAAGATTCCAGCACACACACACACACACACACACACACACACACACACACACACACACACACTTATATATATATATATATATATCACTTGATAAGACACCAGAAGTGTTGTAACAAAATGGCTATTTTTGTAGTGATTTTATAACATATTTATGTTATAATATTTAAATAAATAATTATATATATATATGCCAACCCTTAACAATATTAGCTACGAACAAGGCCACAATGTGCTAACCATGTTCGGAAAATAAAACACCTCTATAACACACTGAAAGCATACACATAGGACACACACTCAATTAACTAAAAAATAAAATCATCCTTGATAATGGCTAAACGTATATCCGGAAGCGATCGGAACTATGGAACATTTGGACAGTTTCTACCCACTCGGTGTCCAAAAAAAGAAAACTCTTGTGCGAGCACAAGAAAAATTAAATTAAAAGCATAACCGTGGAACCTTGTCTGTCGTTTTTAATAATACGTTTGCGTTAAGATAGGCTTCGTGAGCAGATATGATCGATCGAGGAAAATTGTCGATGATTGTGTGTTTACAAACAGTCATTTGGACTTTGCTAACCAGACGCTTCTCTGTAGCTAAATTGTATAGCCCGTCCGATCAAATGACGATTTCCGTATAGGAATACAACTGTCGGAGAACGCATTCAAACGTTCTGTTCCATGCGTGAACGCAATATTAAGGCCATGAAGACTACGTTCAAGCATAAACAGACTGGTGCTACTCAGTTTTAAACTTACTGTCCCCTTTTATAGTAACACTCTGCATCATTGATATTGAGCACTTTTACCCATAAATATAGCATACTATAAAATTATATTTTTATCATCAAATCATCTAAGAATTATCAATGTGCATTTATTTATATATTTCCGGTCTATTTATTTATATATTTCCGGTGTAGTTATTTATATATTTCCGGTGTAGTTATTTATATATTTCCGGTGTATTTATTTATATATTTCCTGTGTAGTTATTTATATATTTCCGGTGTATTTATTTATATATTTCCTGTGTAGTTATTTATATATTTCCGGTGTATTTATTTATATATTTCCGGTGTAGTTATTTATATATTTCCGGTGTATAAGAAGGGTAGTAAATCAACTTAAGTTAGTAAATTAATGAGGAATTACATGACTTAATCGTTTTCATAATCTATACAAATAAAATATGTATCTGCATTTAGAAAAAATTCGTTCCCGTGCAAAATCAACCGTTTAATTTCCTTCCTTTCCTTCGATGATTCTTAGCTTGCAGTATTATTTGTTCAAGCCCATCAAGTGAGGTAGTCAGATACCATTGTCATTTATGTGATAGTTTTGCTTCAACGTCGTCTTAAGACTGTATTTGTCATCGTCGCCGTCTTTATCGTTCTTTTGCTAATCTTTTTCTTACGAGAAATATTTCCCTGATGTATTAAGAACATAAATTTTTTAAATGAAAATATATTGCGCAAAAAGAAATTTATAAATTACCGGAAATAATCAATAAAACATAGATAACATTGAAGATCTAAAAAGAATATAAAGGGAACAGGTTGATGAAACGGTGCATTGGCCTCTGTTTTAGGTGTGAATTTTTGATCTTCCATTTATCTCAATACATTGATTAAAGACTTTTGTTTCATTGCATCTCAATATTAAATCTTTCTAACAAATGCGGTCATTTTACAGCCCGAGTAGACTAGTATCTCTCTCTCTCTCTCTCTCTATATATATATATATATATATATATATATATATATATATATATATATATATATATATATATATATATATATATATGAGAAATGGACAAAGTCCGACAATTATTTCAAGACATTTTTTATGTTTATACGTTCTTTTTATAGATAAAAATATTTAAGTAAATGGTCTGTTTATATTAAACAACATTTACCGGCCTGAATGTTCGAGACATTTTTATAGAAAATATGCGTCCTCCGACAGGAATCGAACCTTTATCCTATACGGAACCGTCATATAGCCTGACGTGCTTTTACCGATTGAGCCACAGAGGAGCGTTTCGGTTAGCAGGGTCGATTTTACTGTTTTTAAACAACAATTCTTTATGATTTTCTCTCGTACATTCATATCTGCTCGATGCGTATCCAAATGTAAACAAATCGTCGGACTTTGTCCATTTCATAATATATATATATATATATATATATATATATATATATATATATATATATTAAGCATTTCATCCCAAGCAAGGCCGGAGTGCCACTAGTATGCAAGGAGCTACAGAGAACATGAGTAAAGAGGCGTGTTGGGGAGAGGATAAAGAGAATGACGGTGAACAAGATCAAGGTATCAGAAGATATCGATTGACATTACACTTGAATATTTGAAGTTATCAGTGAGAGAAGTAAAAGGAAGACATTTCCACAGACAGGAAGAGACGGTTCCATTTAACCGTTTCAACAGTGAAAGGGTGGGACCGAGATGCCAACCTAGTAGCTCGCTTAAATTCATGCCGTCTGGGAACCAGCGAAAGCAACAGTTGCCGTGAAAATCCTTATAGAAGACACAGAAGGGAGTCACGGTACATATATGAAAAAGTGACTGTAGACCAGATGCCAGATCAGGACCTATCACATCGCATATCCGACTCTGGATTTTGTCGATGACCTCGAGACTTACAGCGGGGGCACCAGACAATATATGACAGCAATATTCCAGGCAATGACGGATGGTTGATTTATAGGTTTGAAAGATGGATACAGACGAAAAAACTTTCTAGCACGACACAAAAAGCCTCATTTCCTTGCGCTAGATGAAGATATTGAATCTATGTATTTATTCCATCTCATATCAGCGGACAACATGAGAACAATCAGGCGCAGCGAGGCGCAGCGAGGCGCAGCGAGGCGCAGCGAGGCGCAGCGAGACGCAGCGAGGCGCAGCGAGACGCAGCGAGGCGTCTTCGTGTAGTTGGGCATCAGCCATTCTGATAAGAGGTGGGGGCAAATGAAATCAATTTCGTTTTATAGGCATAGATTGGAGGTCCTTTTCGAGACTGGCGGCCAGGTTAATTTATTCAACGATACCAGTTTTACTATTTACTATATATATATATATATATATATATATATATAGCATAATGAGAAGCCACGTATGCTTTCTTGATATGTAGTATATGGATAAAATAACTGAAAAAAATTTTGGTTGTTTTCTTTTGCGAAAGTATTTATTTCTATATTTTTATATATATATATTTAATATTTCAGACCACCTCGTTCCTTCCTCAGAAATTAATTGAATTGAAATAATTTGCAGCGTGTCTCACTGGCGACGGTTCGAGGTAATCCTTTCTCCATCATAGCGGCTGGCAGAGGATAGAAAAAAAAATTGTTTATAGTTGCGTTGTTCTGGAATTGTCATCATTGGTCGACTGAACTTGCTTTGTTTCAATGACTTTTGTTTTGTTATTTTTATATAGTAATATATATTTATATTTTTACGTAAAAAAACAAAAAAAAACAAAGAAATCGTAAATTGTGTAGATAAAATTTAATCTATTGAATTACTGTATTTGGCAGTTTGTTTACACTTTATAACAATAGTATTATGTTGTTTAAAAAGGTTTTTTAACTATATCTAAATAAATCTTTTAACTATTGAAATGTTATTGATATGGAAAAATACATTCGTAGACTGAGACTAAAAGAATATTTCTCAGACAACAAATCTACTTCTAATACAGACAACACCACTAAACAATCATGCTCCAAACTTCCTCCTACGAAGAATAACACTCTATGGACCCCACCAATCGGACGTAATCAACACTTGGACCATTATGCCATCAAAGCCAGACAACACATGGACAACTTCTTAACAAACAAAGGAGACCAGATAAAAAATACAACTTATCCAAAATAGAACACCAAGCCATCTATACTCTTAAAAACAACCAAGACATAATTATCGTACCAGCCGACAAGGGCGGAGCTATAACCATCTTAGACACTAAAAACTATATAAAAGAAGCAGAATCACAACTTCAAAATGACCGGTTCTATGTACCCTTACCTCTAGACCCAACTAGCGCATTCAAAACAGAATTATCATCCCTCACTCAGAACCTGAACCACAACATAAGGAACACCATAAAATCTCTTATTCCTGAGAACCCTAGAACAGCAACATTCTACACTATCCCAAAACTACATAAACTCCCCAGAATCATTTCAGAAAAACACTCTAACATTTTTTCATCCAACCAACATCAAATTACACAACCAAATAATGAAGAGGACATCTATGAGATTTCAAAATCCCTCAAAATCATACCACCTGGTAGACCCATAATGTCAGGCATTGGTACCCTCACAGAACTTATATCTGGGTACATAGACAACATCCTAAAACCTTTACTGCCTGACATACCAAGTTATATTAGAGATACTACTGACTTTCTCAACAAATTACAAAACATTAACTCAGTCCACCCGGATACAATCCTAGTAACGATGGATGTTTCGTCTCTTTACACGAACATTCCACATACTGAAGGAATTTCAGCTTGCCATGAGTTCCTTAGTAAAAAATTACCCAACAACCAAGTTACAGATATATGTCAACTAATAAATTTCATTCTAACACATAATAATTTTAAATTCAACAACAAGCACTATTTACAGATTAGTGGCACAGCAATGGGCACGAAAATGGCACCTAGCTATGCTAATATCTTTATGCACATTCTAGAAAGGAAAATACTAGACAATTCAGAATTTAAACCATTACATCATTTTAGATATATTGATGACATTTTCTTATTATGGACTCATGGATCAGAAAAACTAAAAAAAAATTTCACTTTCTGCAACAACTTCCACGATACAATTAAATTTACCATGGAGCATTCATACACATCCATCCCTTTCTTAGACGTTATGATAAAATTAAACAAACATACACTTTCTACCAGTCTATACAACAAACCCACAAACCAGCATAAATTCCTACACTTCAACAGCTGTCATCCTCTTACATTAAAAAGATCTATCGTATACAGCTCATTTCTAAGAATCAAACGCATATGCTTAGACCATCTAGATTTTCTACACAACATTAATAACTTAACAAAACAATTCCTAAAATGTAAATACCCAATAAATATAATAAAAGAAGCACTAAATAAAACTATCCATATAAATCGTAACACACTTCTCACATACAAGAAAATTGAAAACAACAATCGGATTCCCATGATTTTTAACCACAATCAATATTCCCACACACTTATTAATAAATTAAAAAATGATTACAAGAACCTCCAATTAAACAAAAATATCAAAGACATTTTCGCTAAACCACCCATCAACGCAAAAAAACAAACACCTAACTTATCAGCTATCCTCACCTCTACCAAATATTTAAATAATACAAACCAAACAGGAAATTATAATGTAATAAAACTCGTTGTCTAGTTTGCAAACACCTAATAACAGATAGTGAATTTTCTATACCCAACTCCAAAATCAAAATACATCCACCTCGCCTCAACTGTGATAGCAATAATATAATTTACTACCTATTCTGCACAATATGTCCTAATAGTGGATATATTGGCGAATCTGGAAGTAATTTTAGATTTCGTTTCAATAATCACAAACTGGACATACGTCAAAAAAATCCGTATTCCCCCATAGCTGAACACTTTAATAAATCAGGACACTCATTAGACAACTTTAAATGTTTATTAATAGACACAGGTTTTAGTACAACATACACACGAAGAAAAAAGAGAAATACAGGATTTTAAAATTAGACACATATAAACTAGGGTTAAACAAAGAGTAGGGTATTTTAAATCTGTATAAACATTTCAATAGTTAAAAAATTTCTTTAGATATAGTTAAAAAACCTTTTTAAACAACATCTAAAATACTATCGTTAGATTTACGTTAGAAATATTCAAACACAGTTGCATTCCACATCACGTGACGTCCGCGTCTAACGACGGACGCTGGAAAGGGTAAACAAACTGCCAAATACAGTAATACAGTAGTAATTCAATTAATTTCTGAGGAAGGACCGAGGTGGTCTGAAATATTAAATATATATATATATAAACATAGAAAAAAATACTTTCGCAAAAAAAACAACCAATATTTTTTTTTTCAGTAATTTTATCCATATATATATATATATATATATATATATATATATATATATATATATATATATATATATATATATATAGTTGGGTGTACATTGGTAGGTAAGTATGGAAGTCATATTTGTATGAGATCTTGACGTATGATCAGCGCAATTAATACAAAAACAACTTAAGTCCATTTTTGCTCAAATCTCTTTTAGCATCTCTGCATGCGCCTGCAAAAAACAGTACTTTGTCACCTGTCCTACATATAATCCATAGACACACGGTTCTACAAATAATGCTCATATGAATTGGTTCTTGTGCCATACTACTTGTTTCTGCATCTCTGTTTCTTTTTATCTTCTTCTACATTGTATGTGGTTCCATATTGCCATTTTCTACCTGACGCATGCGACATAAGATGGTCTCCGTCTCGTTCGAAGTTTGTAATTTAATTTAAATTAAATCTGATTTATTAGCTTGGAAATGAAATTAATGTGTTTCTGTTTTGGGGAGATTTGTGTTGTTGCTTCGTTTTCTTTTGTTTTTCTCTATTTTTGGGTAATCCTCTTGGAAACCGCCAAATTTATTTCACAACCAACGAAATCATTAATTTCTTTTCTAAACAAATTTATTACTCTTTTGTGCGCGTGTACATATTTTGTGCTTTTCATTTATAACGTTTCGATTGTTTCTTTCCTGTTTCATTCAATTAATTTTGATTCTCAGCTGAATTTCCTTCCTCATTTTACTTTTAGCTTTCTTTCACTTTCACTTTCAAGTTTCTTTCACTTTCACTTTTTCTTTCAGTTTTCTTTCACTTTCACTTTTACTTTCAAGTTTCTTTCAATTTCACTTTTTCTTTCAGTTTTCTTTCACTTTCACTTTTTCATTCAAGTTTCTTTCACTTTCACTTTTTCTTTCGGTTTCTTTTACTTTCACTTTTTCTTTCAGTTTTCTTTCACTTTCACTTTTTCTTTCAAGTTTCATTCACTTTCACTTTTTCTTTCAAGTTTCTTTCACTTTCACTTTTTCTTTCAGTTTTCTTTCACTTTCACTTTTTCTTTCAGTTTCATTTTTTCTTTCAGTTTTCTTTCAATTTCACTTTTTCTTTCAGTTTTCTTTCACTATTTCTTTCAGTTTCACTTTTTCTTTCAGTTTTCTTTCACTTTCACTTTTTCTTTCAAGTTTCTTTCACTTTCACTTTTTCTTTCAAGTTTCTTTCAATTTCACTTTTTCTTTCAGTTTTCTTTCATTTTTACTTTCTCCTTCAAGTTTCTTTCACTTTTTCAGTTTTCTTTTATTTTTACTTTTTCTTTCAGCTTTCTTTCACTTTTTACAACAAATTTCTTTCACTTTCACTTTTTCTTTCAGTTTTCTTTCATTTTTAATTTTTCCTTCAGTTTTTTTTCACATTCACTCTTTTTCAATTTTCTTTCAAATCCACCTTTTCATTCAGCTTTCTTTCACTTACTCGTTTTTTATTACTTATTTTGACATTCATGTTTCTTTCACATCATATTTTTTTTTTTTTCAAGCTTTTTTAAGTTTCTCTTTCACTTTTCTTTTAATTTTCGGTCACTATCAGGGTTTCTTTAACTTTTCTTTCAAATTCACTTTTATTTCAATTTCTTTAACTTTTACTTTTAATTTCAGCTTTCTTTCCATTTCACGTTTTCTTTCAACTCGTTTTCAAATTGGCTTTTCTTTCAAATTTTTTCAAATCCACTTTTTCATTCAACTTTCTTTCACTTACTTATTTTTTTTTTTTACTGTTTCGACATTCAAATTTTCTATCAGTTTTCTTTCGCTATCACTTTTTCTTTCAGCTTTTTCAACTCGAGCATTCCCTTTTTCTTTCATTTTTATTTTACATTAATTTTTTCTTTCAAAGATATTACCAGCAATACATTTTTTAAATTAGAGTACCATATGGCACTTAACTGACCGAGTACTTCAAAAGGAACGTATGAACAGCCAAGTGAAAATATTTAAAGACTGAATAATGATCCTCTGAAACTTACATTTTTTTACAATAATGCTCACCCTGTACCAGGTACAAGAGCCACTCAAGGTAGAGTTTTATATATAAATAAAGGATTCTGATAAAAATGTCTGAAACTTTTGCATCAGATTCATAGAATGTCTAATTTAATTGAAAGGTGGCGGAAGACCCTGTAAAACGTATGAAGATACTTTCCTGACGACATAATGATGCTATGTAATTATATGAATAAAAACTTTTATCAAAAACTCTTAGAAAGTTTTGCATCAACGTAGTATTTTTTTTCTTTCTGCCGTTTTTAATCAATTTTATTTTTTTGTTTTCGCATTTATTGCTAAAGAAAAAATGCTGGAAATATAAAAGAAAACAATTTTTCTTACGCGTTTTTTGGTTTCTTTTTCTTTATTTTGCTTTCTTTCGCTATCTATCTATATTTCTGAGATGACGTAATGTAACTACACTATTTACATTGTTCGGACTGTTTTCCTCATCTTTGTTGTCATATTCACGACGTAGTACGCTCCGGTCTTCTTCAGGATCTGTTTATATTTCTGAGAGGAGGTGTTGTAACTATTTACACTATTTATATTATTCGGACTGTTTCCCTCATCTTTCTTGCCATATTCACCTTCAACATCTGTCTATATTTCTGAGATGAGGTATTTTAACTATTTACACAATTTACTTTTTTCGGGCTGTTGTCCTCATCTTTGTTGCCATATTCAAGACATTTCGGCCGTTGTACGCTCCGGCATGGTACGTGGACCTAGAACAATCTACCCCGGTGGACGAAATAAATGTTTCGGTTCGAAATTCTAACCTGTATCACCTGAAGATGGCCGGGAAGTACAACGACCGAAACGTCGTGAATATAACAATAAAGATGAGGAAAACTGTCCAGTGTCAATAGTGCAAATATCTTTCTTTCGTTATTATTATTTTTTTCTTTCTTTTTTCCTTTAACTTTTGTTCGTGTTTGTCTATTGCTTTTTTACTTTTCTTTCCTTTCTTTCTTTCTTTCCTTTCTTTCTTTCTTTCTTTCTCTCATGTGTATTCATTAATTTCACTTTTCTTTCTTCGTCTTGTTTTTTTTTTTGGCTTTCTGTTCCTTTCTATATTTCTTTAAACGTTTTTTAACTTCCCGCTTTTTATTGTCGCTAATTCTTCCATTATCCGCGCTTTTGAGAGGCTTTCATCACATTTTGGCTGTAAACGAACATAACCTTGCGTGGGCGGCATCGGCCACAAAAGACATAATCCACACAACAATATGCATATATATATATATATATATATATATATATATATATATATATATATATATATATATATATGCGTATATATAAATATATATATATGCGTGTGTGTGTCTATATATATGTGTATATATATATATGCGTGTATATATATATATATGCGTATATATAAATATATATATATGCGTGTGTGTGTCTATATATATCTGTGTATATATAGATATATATATATGCGTGTATATATATATATATATATATATATATATATATATATATATATATATGCGTATATATAAATATATATATATGCGTGTGTGTGTCTATATATATGTGTGTATACATATATATATGCGTGTATATATATATATATATATATATATGTGTGTGTGTGTGTGTGTGTGTGTGTGTGTGAGTGTGTGTGTGTGTATCCGTGCGTGTCTGTGTACATATTTATAAAAACTCAACTATGGCATCACTTGATTAAATTTTCGGAAGCAAATGTAGATAAAAGAGAAACTTTTATTTCGTTTATGGGAGTTTGTCTATTTGTCACATTTGCTGAAGCGTTTTATCGTCCTTTAGGAAGAGTTATCTCCCTTATTTTCTTCTCTTTTTTTTGCATGAAATTCAGCGGCATAACATAATGAAATACGTCAATCGTTGTTTACAAGAACATAACAAGCGCATAAATCCTCCTGGACAACATTCGCTTAAATATATTTCTAGTGGTGACATTTAGGGATAATGACACAAGGATAGTATGAATGTAGCAAGAATGCAAAGAAAAAAATGGCCACCATTTCGCTCTTGTATCTGTTGTCCTCTGCAGAATGAACGCATAGCCTAATCTTAAACTATTTGCAAATGTCCTTTTCTGAGTTATATTAACCCATAAATAATATTCACTTCATTGAATAAACATAACTGTAATTAATCGGCTTTTACTCACACGATTAAAATATACATGATTTTTCTTTTCATATAAACAAGGGATTTTAAAAAGAACTCAAGTCGCTTTTTCAAGTTTACTATATAAACCACATCATGAACACTTAGCATAATGTGGTTTTCTAATCGAGACTCATAATATATATTTTTATGTTTATACATCATTTTTCTAGATACAAATATTTAAGTAAATGCTCTGTTTATAATAAACAGTATTAACAACATTTACCGGCTTAAATGTCCGGGAATTTTCATAGAAGTTTTTCGTCCTTCGAGAGGAATCGAAACTGTATCGGCCCGTGCTTATGCTATATATATACAGATTCTTCATAAAATCCAAAAAAGGATCTGCAATATTATTGGTCCTGATCTAGCATCTCGGTTTTAGTCACTTAGCAATTGCCGTAATGTGGCTTCCTTCTGTCTGTTCTATGAATATTTTCATGGTAATTGTTCTGATGAACTTTCCTCTATGGTACGTACACTTTATGAATTTAAATGCAGTACTAGATTTGTTGCATGGTCTCATCAGTTTGCAGTTGAATCGGCTAAATGTAACCATAAGTTCTATGCTAGCATTTTTTCTCGCACTTCTCGCTCGTGGAATTCTCTTCCGATTTATTCTTTTCCAGTCAACATTGATCTTCAAAAATTTAAATGCAATGTCAATCGTCATCTTTTGTGGTCTTAATTCCTTTTCTTGCATCTTTCTCGCTATCAATGTTTTTATTTTTCTAATTCTTTCACACTCCGTAACATTTTTTTTTGTCTTAGTCATAGCCTTGCTTTGTCGGGAAATGATTTAAAAAAAAAAAAAAGAAAAAAAAAGATGCACGTCATTCATAGGAAAGCCTCGTTCTGACGCGGCTATTTAAGAAAATGACGCGAGATTTTGGGATTTTTTTTTTTTTTTTATTTTGTAGCAACTTTGGGTATTGGAGAAAACTAACTCCAGTTTAACTTTCTCTAAATTCATTTCTTTATAAAAGACATAAAAAGATTTTTAAAAAGACGAAAAATTTTAAAACAAAAAAAAAAAGGTTTTTAGAAATTAAGGTATAATAAAAAGCAGAGTAGATTCGCAAGATCATGTCCAAAATTCAATAGCCAATCTACAATCGTGTCGTGAGATTCGTATTTTCAGTAATTCGTTTCACACGAGCAATCCTCTGTAAATGACAATTACTGGAAAAGAAAAATCAACACTCAAAATGAACGATGTTACGGTCATTAATTCAACTCATGTACTGACAATAAAGAGATACTTTTACGCTAACAATTGGCCATAATTCTCGGATTTTATGTGTCGTGGGACCACTACACATCCGATGAATTATTTCCGCTAAACTGGTACAGCACATCTCGCTACAAGGCTATACTCTTCGGGGGGGTGGGGGGTATTTTTTATTTTTTATTTTTTGCATGCGGTTTGACGTTCATATCATTCGTCAGAATACAAATAAAAGCTTTTCTCTGCATAAACCGCTCTAATTGTGTAAGTTCCAGACAAAATTCCCCATAGTTCGGGTTATACTATAAGGCGAAGTAATGTTTTCTTTTAAATACAGATTATACCAATGCCACATTTTGTACATCTAGGCCACATCACGTTAAAACATCTTTCCCCCGCACGATCACCGAAGGTAAGCAACGTCGAGCCTGGACAGTACCTAGATAAATGACCGCATGGGAATACCAGGTGCTGCAAGCTTGGATGTGCGGGTGGTGTGAATGGATAAGGGTACGTAATTGTTAATTGGAGAGCGGGTTTCTAATTCCCATTGGGTTCGTTATATTCACGTACGCGCAAATAACCTTGGGAAAGATATAAATCCACTCTTCTCCCCAACTATGGGTTAATTAGTAAGGCATGTATCACTAAAACTATTATCTAAAAAAAAATAAAATGTCATACAAATGATTTCGGCATTAAAAGAATCCATAGAGGTCGATACGTAGCTACCAAAACAAGACCAACCCAAAATTTTGTACGCATGACTTTTCAAGATCCCTTAGAAAAAATAGTTGATGAAAACGAATATAAGATATTACGTAGGCGATTATGGTCCTTCACAACTTCTTGCCCCTTGCATCTGCTTATAAATCTTCACCTCGTGCAAAATTTCGTTAGAAATAAAAAAAGAAAAAAAAAGTAGACTGGCTGATTATGTATTAAGGGCCCTCACAGACGGAGCAGAGACATTTAGCAATATAAATCTGGTACTACAGAAGGATGCTGTTGTTGTGGTTTCCGGGATGGAATCCTGTACAAATAAATAAATAACGCCAGTAATTGAAATAGGAAAATAAGTGTATTGAACGTAAGAATACAAACTTGAAATGAAGATTAGTAGTCCAGGAATGCGGGTTAGTAGAAAGTATATGTACAACTCTCTCTCTCTCTCTCTCTCTCTCTCTCTCTCTCTCTCTCTCTCTCTCTGTGTGTGTGTGTGTGGACTCTACGTATCTCAACCTTGTCTTAACGTATCTTCACATATCTCTACGTATCTCCAACTCTGACCGTATAAGTATACTTTAGACGAGTCCATCTTGTCTAAAAGAGGCGAGTCTATTGGTAAACATTAATTCTGTTTATATTTAGTCTTTACATAAATTTGAGTATCATTAAGTTGATAGATAAACACTGATCTTAAGTCGATCGCTAGACATTGGTTCGGCTTAAATTTGAGTCTTTACATAAATTTGAGTATCTTTGAGTCGATAGATAAACACTGCTCTTAAGTCGATCGCTAGACATTGGTTCGGCTTAAATTTGAGTCTTTACATAAATTTGAGTATCTTTGAGTCGATAGATAAACACTAATCGTAAGTCGATCGGTAAACATTAATTCGGCTTAAATTTGAGTCTTTACATAAATTTGAGTATCTTTGAGTCGATAGATAAACACTGCTCTTAAGTCGATCGCTAGACATTGGTTCGGCTTAAATTTGAGTCTTTACATAAATTTGAGTATCTTTGAGTCGATAGATAAACACTAATCGTAAGTCGATCGGTAAACATTAATTCGGCTTAAATTTGAGTCTTTACATAAATTTGACTATCTTTGAGTCGATAGATAAACACTGCTCTTAAGTATATGGGTAAACATTAGTTCGGCTTATATTTGAGTCTTTACATAAATTTGAGTATCTTTGAGTCGATAGATAAACACTAGCCTGCCTTATACTTAAGTTTATCGGTAAGCATTTGCCAGGTTTATATTTATGTTATTAGATAAATTTGAAGATAAATCAGCCAATACGTAAATATGGGTCTTTTTTATGCTTGAGTTTATCGGTAAATATTGTTCAGGTTTTTGCTTCACTCTATAGGTAAACATTAATTGTCTATACTCTAGTCTGCAAGAAAGCATGCTATAGGTGTACCCTTTGGAGAGGGGACACCTCTCCGCAGTAGATTTACTCGGAATACTCTAGGCCCCGCCAATTGAGAAACATCTAATATGCATAACATGTCTTTAGCGTATATTGTTAATCCCTGGAGACAAAATAAAACAAGGGTACGATTTAGACAGAGAGGAAGGTTTTTATTTATTGCTACTTCATTATTACTCACCCCCGTTGCCATTGAATCTAAGTCTGTACTACCTAGCCTTGGAATCGAACTCCCATTTATTTTCTCACCAATATCAAAAGCCAACGTTTTATTCTAGTACATTTTTTTTGTATGGAACATTCCCGAAACTAGAACAAGACGAGTTATCCGTAGACATGAACAGCCCAACGAGAACAGTCTACCTCTGTATATTAAATAAAGTGTTCAGTTCAAATGTCCATGAAGGTTATACGGATCTACGGACATCTGAAGAAGATCGGAGAACACAGCGGCCAAAGATCTGTGATATTGACTACAATGATGAAAACCATAATTAGAATATATATTATATTCCGTGCTAAGGGAATAAATACTTAACACCAGTTGGATAATAGAAGAAAGGTTTATTGTACACAACCAGTACAATATGAAATATAGACACAGGTCAATCTAGTAGTGAGTGCCACTAATTGGAAGGTCTTGTCACTGTATGAAGTCATGTCACTAAGCAGTCTGTCACATGACCCATGTGACTTATCTTCACCAGAGGAAGATAAGTGCCTTGTTTATCTTTACACCAGGTCATTTTGTTTACTTTTCTAATTGATAAGTGTTATATTTATATAAATTTTATAAATTATTACCAGGGATAAATTTTTGAAAAAAAAAATTACCAACAATACATTTTGGAAAAAAAATATATTACCAACAATACGTGTTTGAAAAAAAAAAATTACCAGCAATACATTTTTGAAGGAAAAAATTATTACCAGAAATAGATTTTTGACAAAACAAAACATTACCAGTAATAAAAATTTTGTCGGCATTAAATAACCCATTGAGGTTGATATGCCGTAAAACGAACCAAACCAAACCTTCATACGTAAAAGTATTATTCGTTCACCTCCGGACTCCACTGAATTATTTTCGACGTGATGTTTTTTTTTTTGGTGGGGATTATCTTCGAACGTTGATTCTCTTCTTCCGAGTATGTAAAGGACCCCAACTCTTCCCTCTCTAATGGGAGGAGTCTATATAACATCTTGTCATCCGGCTGTGTGTGTGCGCACGCGCGTAGTTTAATTTCAGCGCAGTTGATTTCCTGTTTATAAAATTTGAGGCAGCCACTGACACCTTTTGAGCTCCGGTTTTAAATGTGATGGCTATGAGATTACGCCACATCTAAGCTGCGCTGAGAAAATTACCATATTTTAACTGTGTGAGTCGCATTTCTGTAATTCACATTTTTAATTACTCCGCCATCTGTTAACCCAAAATAATGACACAGATAGTTACCTTTGTGCGATTAGATATATGAAAATAAAATGGTAGAATTTTCACCACACAGAAACCAATAAAAAGTGGGTGGATATTTGACACACGACACTTCACAGTTTAAATGCCATTGACGCTAACTCTTAGTAAAGCCCGCTGTATACAACAACATTAAAATCTGTGAAGTGTCTGCCACTTGCGTAGCGTTTTTGTTATTCTCTATTGTTTGCTTTATCAACATTTTCTTTTTTCCATTTTTCATCCGAACTGTCATGTTTGTCATATGAACATAATAAATGTCCACTTAAGTTAATACACACAAAGAAATGCTCATGTTTGTTGCGTTCCTGTTTATTGATTCTAGATTTGAAGTTAGAAGATAAGACTCTAACGTTATGTTAACAAAATCTAACAAGAATACGAAACTAAATCCTTCAGATAAGAAATAAGAATGTAACTTTATGTTAATAAAGTCTAACAAGAATACGAAACTAAATCCTTTAGATAAGAAATAAGACTGTAGATTTATTGTTATGTCGGCTATCTGCCTCCCTCTTCTACGCGTTCATTTTCTCCTCCTTTTTTAGAGATCTCTCCAGAAGGGGAAATAAGTACCACATTAAACCTCCCTCTTATTCTATTGAGAATGTTACTAGATATTTAATCTTAGATGTGATCTTCTCTCTCGAAGGTGATATCTGGGTACAGGTGCAGGTATGCTCTTTCTCTTCACCTATCACTGGTTCCAAATTCTTGTTAACCTATCTTTTTTGCAATTTCTTGAAATGCAAACAATTCCTTGTAATCTTAGACTTGGTGGCTGATGTCGCAGTTATCATCGTCCCTTACTTTTGCCCTGATAACATGGTGTTGGATTGAAACCGGACGTACTTTTTATTTTATTTCGCTTTGGTTGTTTAACCAATACCGTGTCTCCAATTTATATATATATATATATATATATATATATATATATATATATATATATATATATATATATATATTATTTATTTATTATAATTTTATCATATAGACAAAACCATTTTACTCACAACAAAGATGCAACTTGGTTTCAGTGCATTTTAACTGCACATCTACGGGTGAGGGTCGTAAATGGTTATGAACGATCCTGTTCAACAGGATCGTTCATAACCATTTCCGACCGTTCCGACTGTTCAACAGGATCGTTCATAACTATTTCCGACCCTCACCCGTAGATGTGCAGTTAAAATGCACTGAAACCAAGTTGCATCTTTGTTGTGAGTAAAATGGTTTTGTCTATATGATAAAATTATAATAAATAAATAATTATCGCTCTACTATCTGTATCGAGCTCTTTTTTGAATTAACGCTGCGAACGTTGGAATTTATATATTACTTTCATTCTCATCGCATCGGATATATATATATATATATATATATATATATATATATATATATATATATATATATATGTTTCTAGTATTTCTTCTTTTTTTTGTCATAATAATACTTCATGTTCTATTATCGCATTAGCATTCCTTTTCCTTATTTCTTGATCATCATACTTCTAGTGGATTTTGGGTGGCTTCCCTCTAAAATGTCGGCCCTGGAGCATAACCTCTGCAGAACTGTGTCCTGTAGATTTTGTGTAGCGTGGAATGATAGCTTTTATCTCCCATGTTAGTAGTCTCTGTCTGTTTATGCAACGTTCGATTGAAGTTTTCAGGTTGCGAATTAGCTTGCGGCCAGACAGGTGTAACAGGTTGTTGATTGAAACCAGGGACCTTGCAAAACCCTTAATTCTCTCACCCTTCCAAGGAGGTACATTATCTGTTTTTAATTTTTTACGTTTGGTTTGTTTTGTTTTACGGCATATCAACCTCAATAGGTTATTTAATGCCGACAATTTTTATTGGTAGTAATTTTTTTCCGAAAAATATATTGCTGGTAATATTTTTTTCAAATATATATTACTGATAATAATTTTTTACAAAAAAAGTATTTCTGGTATTAAAACCAATTTTTACACTTTCATTGGCTTGTTTTGTTTTGTTTTACGGCATATCAAGCTCAATGGGTTATATAATGCCGACAATTGCTGTTAATATTTTTTTTCCAAAAAATGTATTGTTAAGTAATATTTTTCCAAAAATGTAATGCTGGTAATATTTAAAAAAAAAAATGTAATGCTGGTAATATTTTCTTTTTCAAACATGTACTGCTGGGGATAATTTCTCCAAAACAGTTTTGCTGGTATTAAAACCTATTTTTATACTTTCATAATGTTTTCACCCCTTTTGGGGTGAGTTAACTATTTGCTCATAGCTGGGACCCTAAAACGTGCTACCACACCGGGTCTGCAATTAAGAGGTGGTTCCACGCTCCTCAATAACTCCTGATCAGAGACCTTGCTCGTAGTTTATCGTCTTACCCAAGACGCGGATGTAGTTTATCGTCATACTCAGGAAGCTTAATTTTTTAGGAATACCAAAGGCTGATAATACTCATTGAGTGTTGGTATAACGACTTTAGTCTTTACTGAAGTAAAAATTTCAACCTCTGGATATCTATTGAGTTCATCAGAAATTATAAGCAAATATTCCCTACTAGGTACAGGTCCCCAGAAATCTGCTGCCATATTAGTAATACACTAAGTTATAGTGGTTCTCTAACATTTTAATACGTAGTTGCTTGTTAAGGCAGACGGTCTTTGATTGCATCAGGAAATCTTGGAACGAAGGAATTGCTTAGTTTTTAATAATCGCATATGACCTTCATGTGCTACACACACACACAGATATATATATATATATATATATATATATATATATATATATTATGAAATGGACAATGTCCGACAATTATTTTAAGACATTTTTATGTTTAACCTTCTTTTTATAGATACAAATATTTAAGTAAATGCTGTATTTATAATAAACAGAATTAAATGACATTTATCGGCCTGAATGTCCGAGAAATTTTCAAAGAAAATATTCGTCCTCCGACAGAATTCGAACCTGTATCCTATACGGAACCGTGATATAGCCTGACGTGTCTTTTAACCGATTCGGCCACAGAGGATCATTCGGTTGGCAAGGTCGAATTTACTGCTTATAAACTTCAATCTTCCATGAATCTTTCACGTACATTCATATCTGCTCATGGCGTATCAAATGTAAACAAATGACGTCACACATTATGAAATGGACAAAGTCCGACAATTATTTAAAGACATTTTTATGTTTAACATTGTTTTTATAGATACAAATATTTAAGTAAATGCTCTGTTTATAATAAACAGTATTAAACAACATTTACCGGCCTGAATGTCCGAGAAATTTTCATGTGGCCGAATCGGTTAAAAGGCAAATCAGGCTATATGACGGTTCCGTATAGGAGACAGGTTCGAATATTTCTATGAAAATTTCTCGGATATTTAGGCCGGTAAATGTTGTTTAATACTGTTTATTATAAACAGAGCATTTACTTAAATATTTGTATCTATAAAAAACATGTTAAACATAAAATGTCTTTATACATATATATAGCTGGCCACTCGTATTCGAGGATATCCACATACTACTAGGGCGGCTAGCCAGTCCTTATTGCAGACGCTTGCTCAGACACATTCTGTGTTTGTTGAATACTCATAGAGCAACTATGCTGAGCAGACTTTAGTTACAGTTTGTGGGGAAAAGCGTGTTATCTAGCGTGATCAAAAATTTGAACAAGGCCATCACGCTGAAGCCCTCGGCCACGATGACTTGTGACTTCGTGTCAGTACAGCTATCGACGGCCCCCAGGTGTCCCGTCTACCCAATTTCACTCACGATGCTTGGGTCAACCCGTGGAATGGCTTTCAGGCACTTTTTGAAAGGTGCCGCACGCTCGGATCGACCGATAACATCAGTAATTCTCCTTCCTGACAAATTGACCATGGTGAGATTCAAACCTTTGTCTCATAATCAGAATGCGACCGTTCTAACCACACGCCCATGTGTCATATTTATGAGAGTAAAGTCTATCAAGAATACGAAACTAAATCCTTCACACGTAAAAGTATTATTCGTTCATCTCCGGACTCCACTGAATTAATTTCGACGTGATGTTTTTTTTGTTGTTTTGTTTTACATTTTTGTTTGGTGGGGACTATCTTCGAACGTTGATTCTCTTCTTCCGAGTATGTTAAGGACCCCAACTCTTCCCTCTCTAATTGGAGGAGTCTATATAACATCTTGTCATCCGGCTGTGTTGCGCGCGCGCGCGCGCGCGCGTGTGTGTGTGTGTGTGTGTGTGTGTGTGTGTGTGTAGTCTAATTTCAGTTCAGTTGATTTCCTGTTTATAAAATTTGAGGCAGCCACTGACACCTTTTGAGCTCCGGTTTTAAATGTAATGGCTATGAGATTGCGCCACATCTAAGCTGCGCTGAGAAAATGACCATATTTTAAATGTGTCAGTCGCATTTCTGTAATTCACATTTTTAATTACTCCGCCATCTGTTAACCCAAAATAATGACACAGATAGTTACCTTTGTGCGATTAGATATACGAAAACAAAATGGTAGAATTTTCCCCACATAGAAACCAATAAAAAGTGGGTGGTCATTTGACCCTCGACACTTCGCAGTTTAAATGCCATTGACGCTAACTCTTAGTAAAGGCCGCTATGTACAGGGACATTAAAATCTGTGAAGTAATGTCGACGTAATGGTTTTTTGTTTGCTGGGGACTTTCTTCAAACGTTGATTCTCTTTTTCCGAGTATTTAAAGGACACTAACTCCTCCGCTCTGATGGACAGAATCTTTATAACTACTTGTTATCCGATCGTGTGTGTGTGTGTGTGTGTGTGTGTGTGTGTGTGTGTGTGTGTGTGTGTGTGTGTGTAGTCTAATTTCAGCTGAGTTGATTTCCTGTTTATAAAAGATTGAGGCATCCACTGACACTTTTTGAGTCCCGGTTTTAAATGTGGTGCCTTGAGATTAACTTTATGATCAATCTTTTAATAAACTTGTCTCTTTCTGGTGTCACACCGACTTTAGAGTTTACTTCGCTCTCTTTTGTATCGCTTAGCATAGTTCGTATTGAGGTCACCACAGATCAACTCTTCTTAGTACAACAGTTTCTCATTGATATTACTCTGATATTTCCTGGCGTTTGTGACATGGTGCAAGATAATTCAAAAGCAAACTTCATTCGGTTTTTACAAATTTACTTAATGAAACAAACGCTGATTTACAATAACATTGACAGAAAATCCTAGAATGTTTTTTTTTTAATTTAGTTTTAATTTAATTTTTTTTTCTCAGAAAGATAAAAATTGGAAGAACAGCTTTATTAGTAGCTGAATAACTCAATATGTTTGTTTACCGGCATATCAACACCTTATGGGTCATTTAATACCAAAATTGATTTTTCATGGGAGCATTAGTAATTTCTTTTACTGATTATTTTTTTCCTTACAGAAATGTATTGCTGGTAATTTTGTTACTATGAAAATATACAACTAGTAGTACTATATTTTTTATACTTTCATAGTGTTTTGGACCCAGTTTTGGGGTTAACTATTTGCCCATATATGGGACTCTAATAGGTGCTATCACCTCGAGTCATGGACGACTTGGGAACAGGTGGTTCCATTCTCCTCAAAACCTCCCGATCAGAAGCCTTGCTACCGGACTTAGTTTATCGTCATACCCAGGACGGACTGAATTAATTTAAAAGAAAGCAAAATATGGGGAAAGATAACGATATATATTTCAATAATGTAAATGTCAAAAAATATTTTTTATCTTTATAAAACATTTTTAAAACGCTTCTTCCTTCTTCCCAGGTAGCAAAGGGATCAGCAAAAACCCCATTAAGCCTCAAACTACAAAAGCGCCAACATCCATGCATAAGTACAGCACCTGGGTATTGAATTATACCGTAGGATCCTAATGCAATTTCGCGTACAGTCTATGAAACCCAGAAGGCTGGAAACGTCCAAAGTGTTCAGGTATTACAAGATTCCTCTATAGATAATTAAAATCCACTATGTCGAGATCACACAGCATATGAATCACGCCAGGAAAAACCAGATGTCAGAATCGAAGGTAATATTAATAAGTGACTTTTGTACTAAAAAGAGTTGATCTGTGGTGACCCCATACAGATTAAACAAACAGATAAAAAAAACGGATATAAACCTTGAAGTTGGTGTCACACCTGAAAAAGCCAGGTGTATCAAAAACAGAGACCACTAGGAATACTCTGTTGTCAACGTGATGTTAAGAATACTTTCAGCATCAAATATCTACCGTAAATTATGGGTTTTGTTGCCGTTGCCTCCGACGGAGAAAACATTCTGCAAGAGAAAATTAGGGGTTGATGCCTAGTAAATTCTTTTGAGATACCATGTTTCTTATGCCATAATGCCAATTCCCCAGAGGCCAAATTATGGATATCGACATTTGCGGATTTCTGGTTCGCGAACTACTGACCTTCCCCCAAGACGAACATAAAATGGTTAGACGACGTAGGGTATGGCGTTTGTCCTTACCTCAATATCAATAGCCTCATGGTTAAAAGGGTCAAGATCTGATCACTAAGGACTCTGGGATTAATAGTGGCATAGCTTTGCATGATCGTGCTGAAGGAGAAATTGAAAACAAGGAAAGCCACATCGAATAAATTATTCGATTTGGGATAATGTATGAGTTGGATTGATTTTTTTGTATCAGTGAACACATACACACACACACACATACACACACACACACACACACACACACATATATATATATATATATATATATATCAAATATGTGGTGCAGTTCAATTTATATTACAATGAACAATTCATACAAAAAGTAGATTAGTAAAGTTAATGATATAAAATGGCGACATCCTGTTGTAAACAAAATATACAGCTTATAATTTTTTAGAACAAGGATCATAACATTCATCGAGTGATTTGAAGGTTAATGCACCTTTAGAATTTTGTTTGCGAAGGGATTTCGCCATTTTGTTTTATTAACTTTACTAATCTACTTTTTGTATGAATTGTAATATATATATACATATATATACTAATATAAAATAATTATAAATAAAATAATTGTAATATATATATACATATATATACTAACGCAAAAACAGAGAATGTATGAATAATTCATTGTAATATATATATATACATATATATACTAACACAAAAACAGAGAATGTATGAATTATTCATTGTAATATATATATATACATATATATACTAACACAAAAACAGAGAATGTATGAATAATTCATTGTAATATATATATACATATATATACTAACACAAAAACAGAGAATGTATGAATGATTCATTGTAATATATATATACATATATATACTAACACAAAAACACATGAATGATTCATTGCAATATATACATATACATATATATACTAACACAAAAACAGAGAATGTAGGAATGTAACATATATTGTAACATATATATATATAATATATATATAATGTAACATTCATTGTAACATATATATATATATATATATATATATATATATATATATATATATACTAACACAAAAACAGAGAATGTCTCGTATCGAGAATATTTAACATTGAAAAACATAAAGAAAAAATTAATTATTTTTAATAATATGTGGAAATCTCCACCCTTTACCTGAAGATGGTCGCAAGATCAGAAACACGTGTTGTAAAATTATGAAAAATAAAGGATAATATTTTTTTAAAAAATCCACATTACAACCAAAAACGTTTGCGGCACCTCTCTTCTTTTTAATATACACATTTTTCTCTCGTTGGAACCACTATAACCTCTTCATTTTACACACATATATATATATATATATATATATATATATATATATATATATATATATATATATATTAATGAAACTTGCATGAATGAAGGATTGCTGCCTAAATACAAACACACAATATATAAATATATATATGTGTGTGTGTATGTGTGTATGTATGTAAGTTGAATTGGGATCAAATATAAATCAGATTCGTCCCATTTAACGAGATTGTAGGACTTTTTTTTTAATTAGCTGCCAATTTGAGATTCATCGAACCGATGAGACTTATTTTTATGCTGACACTTTTTCTATATCTTCAACTTATATAACCTGACGATTATGTTTAAGCATGAAGTAAAGTTTCACCATCCAGTTTTGATACCTATGTCCACGCTTCATATATATATATATATATATATATATATATATATATATATATAGTTGTATATTTAGACAGCAATCCTTCGTTTATGCATGTTTCATTAAAAACGACAGATAAGGTACTACAATTGAGCTTTTTATTTAATTTTTCTGGTGTTCGAAGAAGAGCTTTCTTTACAGGACAAAGGGTGTGTAAGAACTGTCCAAATGTTTTATGTTTCCGAGCGTTTCGGCTATGCCTTTAGCCATTATCAAGGATGATTCGATTTTTCAGCTTAGTTGAGTGTGTGCATTATGTGTATGTCTTAGTGTGTTGTAGGGATGTTTTAACTACGAACAAAGCCACAATGTGCTAACCGTATTCGGAAATTAGAAACAATTGTGTGTAGTAGGGATGTTTCTAATTTCCGAATACGGTTAGCACATTGTGGCTTTGTTCGTAGTTAAAACATCCCTACTACACACTAAGACATACACACAATGCACACACTCAATTAAGCTGAAAACTCGAATCATCCTTGATAATGGCTAAAGGTATAGCCGAAAGCGCTCGGAAACATAAAACATTTGGACAGTTCCTACACACCCTTTGTCCTGTAAAGAAAGCTCTTGCTCGAACACAAGAAAAATTAAATAAAAGGTTCAATCGTAGTACTTTGTCGTTTTTTAATGAAACATGCATATATAAATATATATTAGAATTGGACATAGTCCGACAATTTATTTAAAGACATTTATATATATTATGTTTAACGTTCTTTTTATAGATACAAGTATTTAAGCAAATGCTCTGTTTTATAATAAACAGTATTAAATAACATTTACCGGCCTGAATGTCCGAGAAATTTTCATAGAAAATTTTCGCTCTCCGACAGGAATCGAACCTGTATCCTTTACGGAACCATCATTTCGCGTGATGTGCCTTAACCGTTCGGCCACAGATGAGCGTCTGGTTAGCAAAGTCGATTTTACTATCTTTAAACTTAAATCTTCCATGAATCTCTTCTATTCATATCTGCTCTAGCGTATCAAATGTAAACAAATGACGTCATATATTTTAGAATTGGACATAGTCCGACAATTTATGTAAAGACATTTATATATATTATTCAGGCCGGTAAATGTTATTTAATACTGTTTATTATAAAACAGAGCATTTGCTTAAATACTTGTATCTATAAAAAGAACGTTAAACATAATATATATAAATGTCTTTATATATATATATATATATATATATATATATATATATATATATACATATATATATATATATATATATATATATATATATATATATATATATATATATATATGATATCTTGATTTTAGATTAATGGTTTCAAGAATCTATCTGACGCCTTTGTTTTTGTTACTAATGTTGTCTGACCTTGTTAATGGATTGTGGTTGAAAGCGCGCTTTCGTAAATGCTTGATCAGTATTCGCATTCATTGTATGGCGACATGTATACTCCTTATCTGTGGCCTCTAAACATAAATATATTCATAATATATGCTTGTGTATTCATGCGGCACTGGTCAGCTTTCATTTCACCATTCTCATCTGGCGAAATCCGATCTTTATTTCGGTGTCGCTATTGGAAGAATTTTGCTGTACGAGCGGCCATAATAGAAGAGACTGACGTCATTTAGCTGACACCCAACCTAGGATCAGTGTAGTATATGTGCTCTACTCAGATCATAATATTGCTAACCACACCACGGCTAGTATCTGTGCGCTCTTCCGGAATCTAAGTTTTGCTAAGTAACTCATTACATCGGTGTAATATCTGTGCTAGAGGGGGGGGGGTGATCGGTGCTCGGACCGAGGCCAGCGCAACCGACGGTTGCGGGGGCTGTGGGCAATTTTTGTCCCCGCCCGAATGCACGCGCTCGGGGCCCCACTTTAAAAAGACTTTGTGTCACATCTCATTCTCGTGGGGGAATGAGTAAGCACTGTAGTATCTGTGCGATCTGCTCGAATCAAAGTGTGGATAAGCAACTAGGATCTGTGTAGTATCTGTGCGTTCCGCTCAGATTAGAGTGTTGATAGCCCACACTTTTCGTAAGAATTGAATACAGATAGATAATCGCTCAAGTCCAAGGATGTCTGTCTATTAGCCAATCCCTGTTACAGACGCCTTCCCAGGCACATTTGTGTTTGTTCAACACCTGTGGGTTATGCTGCCACTATACTGAGCGTACCTTAGTTACAGTTTCTAGGAGAGCAGTGTGAAAAAGGTCAGTATGATCAAAACCTCGGTCACGATGACTTGCGATTTTGTGCTACTACAACCATCGAGGGTTCTTAAATAGTTCCAAATCTTTTTTATAAGTTATCCTTGCTGTATGTCATATTTTCTGTTATAACCTTGCTGTATGTCATGGAGGAGAAGATGGTTGATGTAAGGTCAACTGAATATGACGGGTGAGTTAGACTAACCTAGTTGCAAAACTGTGTTGTCTTATCCTTGCTGTATGTCATGGAGGAAAACATGGTTAATGTAAGGTCAGCTGAACACGATGGGTGAGTGAGACCAACCGAGTTCCAAATCTTTTTTATAAGTTATCCTTGCTGTATGTCATGGAGGTGAACATCGTTGATGTAAGGTCAGCTGAACATTACGGGTGAGTTTGACCAACACAGTTCCAAATCTTTTTTAGGTGTTATCCTTGCTGTATGTCATGGAGGAGAAGATGGTTGGTGTAAGGTCAGGTGAACATGACGGGTGAGTTAGACCAGCCGAGTTCCAAATCTTTTTTATGTGTTATCCTCACTGTATGTCATGGAGGAGAACAACATTTCCCCGGTTGACGATGGCTGGATTCTTATCAACCAAACAATCATGGATACGTTGCTGGAAGTCCAAATGTGCATTTTTTTTTAAAACCAAATAAATACTACCCCGACGATTCTATTGCATGCAACTTTCCCCATGGAGATCAACCATTAGCGTTAGGTGCGAAAGGTTATACTTGTCAGATACAGACGCCTTCCCAGGCACATTTGTGTTTGTTCAACACCTGTGGGTTATGCTGCCACTATACTGAGCGTACCTTAGTTACAGTTTCTAGGAGAGCAGTGTGAAAAAGGTCAGTATGATCAAAACCTCGGTCACGATGACTTGCGATTTTGTGCTACTACAACCATCGAGGGTTCTTAAATAGTTCCAAATCTTTTTTATAAGTTATCCTTGCTGTATGTCATATTTTCTTTTGCGTTGAAAGTGCCGGATGTATCCCATTTCTCACCGTCTGTCATGATATATTTAAGGAACGGTTAGCATGATAAATTCGACATTATATCTGGTTTCTTAAAACGAAAATTATTTAAGCCTTCTCCTATTATTTAACCCCTGGCTGGTGAAAATGAGGAGGATACCATTCTGAAAATGTGAAACTCAATGTAACGATATTGACAGACTGAAAGTCGATCTCAGATCGCCGATGACACGTTCCAAGACGCTGGCCATTCACCACCCACAATTCTATACCTATCCCGCATTATCCTTTGCTACAACAGAGTTACGGCCACATCTCGTTAAAATACCGGTTCGCGTACCATCACCGAATTTAAGCAACGTTATGCCAGGTCAGTACCTTGATGGGTAACCAATTGTGAATACCAGGTGACGTAAGCTTGGACGTGCGGGTGGTGTAATACATATTGGGTCGGAATTGTTAACCGGAGAGCCGAGTTCCCGTTGTGATCGCTATATTCACTTATGAGAATATACACTTTGGAAAGATACGAACCTATCTCTTATCCCCCCATATATGGGTTAATTAGCAAGACTTTAGACCATCATTATTTCAAAAAAATTCTTATGATCTAAAATATTTTCTCGCTTTAAATAACCTGCAAAGAGTAAAAAATCAAATCAATTTGGAACAATATTGTGTCATAGGATTATACTTGAGTTAATTCGCTTCTTTCGTATTTGTGTTGTCACTCAAGCCATAAGAGGAAATTCACAGGCTTTGAAAATGGGTTGCCTATGAATAAAAGGAAATCACCATTAGTTAATGTTTGAACATTTGTTAGTTTCTTGTTCGGCTAAGTGAAATTAAATTGTTAGCCAATATCTTAAATGTCACTGAAAGATTGGATTTATTAAGAAGATAGGACAGAAATTGTGAATATAATCAGGAAAACTTGTGATAATCCAACCTGAGCGGATTCTATTTGGAGGAGAAAACGTTTCAAATAAGATTTAAGTCCGTTTTCTTTTTCTTTTCTTTTTTTACTGTATACACTGTTAACGCATAAAGCAACAGTGAGAAGTTGTCTCGTTTGAATGACATATTGGAACATAAAAGCAATCAAGCACAGAAATTGAACTACCTGCGAAGTGTTATAACAGACAAAGAAATCTGAAGGCGCATTATAATAGTGAAAGATGCCTTCCGAAAGCTAAACAAAGTATTAAGATACAGGAAACCTTTCATTAGAAATAAAGAAAAATAGTTTTTATCTCTATCTGTCTATACCTATGAGATGAGGCATTATGAATACTTGCATTATTTACATTATTCAGACTGTTATCCTCATCTTCATTGCAATATTCACAACGTTTCGGCCTCTATATCTCTGAGATGAGGTATTATGATTACTTGCATTATTTACATTATTCAGACTGTTACCCTCATCTTCATTGCCATATTCACAACGTTTCGGCCTCTATATCTCTGAGATGAGGTATTATGATTACTTGCATTATTTACATTATTCAGACTGTTACCCTCATCTTCATTGCCATATTCACAACGTTTCGACCTCTATATCTCTGAGATGAGGTATTATTATTATTTGCATTATTTACATTATTCAGACTGTTACCCTCATCTTCATTGCCATATTCACAACGTTTCGACCTCTATATCTCTGAGATGAGGTATTATGATTACTTGCATTATTTACATTATTCAGACTGTTACCCTCATCTTCATTGCCATATTCACAACGTTTCGACCTCTATATCTCTGAGATGAGGTATTATGATTACTTGCATTATTTACATTATTCGGACTATTACCCTCATCTTCATTGCCATATTCACAACGTTTCGGCCTCTATATCTCTGAGATGAGGTATTATGATTACTTGCATTATTTACATTATTCGGACTGTTATCCTCATCTTCATTGCCATATTCACAACGTTTCGGCCATTGTACGCTCCGGTCCTCTTCTGGTGATATATCCACTAGGCCATACGTTCTCAAGGGCACATGGCCCAGTAGATAAAGAGGTTGGCTAGATCCAGTGACTAGACTCAAAGATTTTTAAATTCAGTAACAGGGCCACAGCAATGGTAAACCAAAACTTGGACAGATGAGTTAAAGGGAAATAACTGAGACATCCGGAAGAGGCATGGCACGTGGAACTAGAACAATCTGCCCCGGTAGACGAAATAAAGTGTTCGATTCGAAATTCCAATCACCTGAAGAAGGCCGGAGCGTACAACGGTCGAAACGTTGTGAAGATAACAATTAAGCTTAATACAAATTACTCTAACGTAGTTTGCAACACATTATTTTCCATCTCTCGGTTGCGTTTCTGTCTTTGGGCATAGCGCACTCAGGGGCAACGCCGTCAAAGGTCAGAGTCACAACTGAAGACTGAGAGGTTCCGGCCCTGGGGAACAGCTGCCCGGAGTCGCGCCCACTCATTGCACTAGACAGAGGGATCAGTGCACGCACCAAAGCAAACGCAACCGACGGTTGCGGGAGCTTGGGCAATTTTTTTTCCTAGCCCGGGTGTACGCGCTCGGGCTCCCCACATTAAACCGACCTTGTGTCACAACCTGAGCTTGTGGTGGGGTTGAGTAAATACAAATTACTATAAAGTAGAGCTGGGGTGTTTTAATCTCAGAATTCGTGGGAGAATTCTGCTCCAATTTCGCATTTATTCATATAGATTCAATAATATAGGTTTTACTTAATTAGCTATTATGTTTCTCTAACTCTTCAAATGTTGAATGTATAACTAATTCTAATTTCCCATATTTACACTATATTAATTTTATCTTCTAAATTGTCCCCTCTTCTGTCACCCATGAAATAAAAATAATTGTTTTTACAGAAAATGAGCATCTACTTACATCAAATTGTCTTTAAATTAAGTGGCAGCAGAAGAATTATCATTGAACTTTTAAAAGGTAAGCTTAAACATTAATTCAATATTTAAATGCTGCGATCAATTGTATGTTCTTCTGTAGTTTATTGATGTCTATCGTATCTATTCCTCCCTAGATATTGTGATGGTGGCCAAACCAAGAGTTCTCCACCGGAGCTAGTTCAAACGTCGCCCGATAGGACGGCTTTTAAGCTAGCTCAAAATTTCAAGCTACCTGTAATTATGGATACAAAGGTAAAATAAGAGTTACTCTCCTTAAACCATGAAAGCAACGATAATGAGTAATATCATATATTAATATATATTTTTAACCTCCCATAACATGGTAACCCTGAATCTGAGCTCAACGAAAATCGTTCTCTTCGCCTAACTTTTCTAGGGCTTTTGAATAAGCTATGAATCATTGAAATCAGACTAGTGGGAGCGGTGGGGAAAACTGGACACACACGCACAAACACTCACATACACTGCACTTTATATATAAGATATCATTGTTTGTTTTCATCTGCACTGATAGCTAAAATACATTGCAAATATTTGAAAATAAATACTTCTCTGCCTTCTGTTGCTTGGGAGAAATAGGCAGTTAATATGTGTATGTCTCATGTTTTCACATGAGTATTTTTCTGCAGTCATGTGTTTCTCTATTCGTACGTCCGTTGTAGCGTTTGTTGGAGAATTTATGTTGATCGAATTTATCATTAAATGGCGACATTTAAACTACTAGAAATCCACAGAAGCAGACGATAGAAATAACAATCCAACTGGTTATTTTGTTTGACAATAAACCAACCGTACAGATGCCCTGAATTAGATTTGCGTTCTACTTTTCTTGCAGCTGTTGTCTTACAAAAAAATATCTTTTCTGAGATTTTTGTTTTAATTTTTTTTTTTTTTTATTTGTGTATCATGTTTTCTGTTTTTAATTTTTAGGCAACAAAGAAAATAGCATATCGCAATAACCAATTTCCCAACTTTCTTGTTCTTAAAATATTTTTAAATATCGATTGATACGCAGAAGTTGATCCAAATCGGGTTTCGTGGAACGTAAGAAAAGAAAATAATCGAATCACCATAGTAGCGTATTATTAATTGAGTTCTGAGGGAACAGATGATATTTGTACAGAATATGTTTTAGAATTCAAAAATATGCACGGAATAATATATCTTCAGACATTAAATGGCCGATTCTCGGCATTAAATCAAAGAGTACCATTGACTTTATAACGGAGAATGGCATTGCTCTAAATTTAAAATAGATATTCAGAAAGTAAGAAAAACAATGTACATATGTGTGTTTGTGTGTAGATAAATAGGTTTGCTTATACGTATGAAATTACACCGCTATGTGTGTTTGTGTAGACGATTAAGGAATTCTCTTCTTTTCTTTTAATTTTTGTATAGTTCTGACTTGTGTAATGTTTTGTATAAACCAGCAACGAGAATGTTTCTTTTTCTGTTTGTTTTTTCTTTCTTTCTTTATCTGTTTCTTTTTTCTTTATTTGTTTATTTTTCTTTTTCTTTGTTTCTGGTTCTTTTTTTTTCATTCTGTATCTGTTTCTTTTTTCTTTGTTTCTTTATTTTTCTTTTCTTTCTTTCTTCATATATTTCTTTTTCCGTTGTTTTCTTATTTGTTTCTTTTTATTTTTCTTTCTTTCTGTGTCTGTTTCTTTTTTATTTTTCTTTGTTTATTTATTTGTTTCTTTTCTTTTTCTTCTTTATTTGTTTCTTTTATTTTCCTTTGTTTCTTTATTTGTTTCTTTTATTTTTCTTTGTTTCTTTATTTGTTTATTTTTCTTTTTTCTTTGTTTATTTATCTGGTTCCTTTTTCTTTCATTCCGTGTCTGTTTCTTTTTCCTTTGTTTCATTATTTTTTCTTCTTTCTTTCTTCATATGTTTCTTTTTCCGTTGTTTTCTTATTTGTTTCTTTTTCTTTCTGTATCTGTTTCTTTTTTTATTTTTATTTGTTTCTTTATTTGTTTCTTTTTCTTTGTTTCTTTGTATGTTTCTTTTTCTTTCATTCCGTATCTGTTTCTTTTTTCTTAGTTTCTTTCTTTTTTCTTTTTCTTTCTTTCTTCATATATTTCTTTTTCCGTTGTTTTCTTATTTGTTTATATTTATTTTTATTTATTTCTGTATCTGTTTCTTTTTTCTTTGTTTCTTTGTTTTTTCTTTTTCTTTTTTGTTTCTTTAATTGTTTCTTTTTGTTCTCTTCTTTCTTTACTTCTTCCTTTTTTCTCTGATTTTTTATGTTTCCTTCTTTATTGCTTTCATTCTTTTATTTTTATTTACCTTTTTCTTTTCTTTTTCATATTTTTCTTTCTTTTTCTTCTTATTTTTTGTTTACCTTTTCTTTTCCTTTTTTCTTTATCTTTCTTTTGCTTTTGTTTTGTTTCCCTTATTTTTAATTTTTTGTTTTATTTACTTTTATAAGGAATATTTCTTATTCCTTTTTTGGTTTTCTTTCTTTTTATTTTACTTTCATCTTTATTTTATTTTTCGTTTTTTTAATGATATTTTCATTTGCTTTCCTTAGAAATAACTTTTTATGCTATTTTTAATCAAAGGAAATATTTCATTTATTTATTTAAATTTATTTTTATTTATATATTTCATTTATTTGTTTGTTTTGTATAAATATCTCAAGTTCTAAATTTTGGTATTTAACATTAAGTGCATTAGATATAGGAGTCGACATGGGATCTTTGGTAACGTAGTAGGGATTTCTTTTCGTATCTACATTGAAAAGAAGCTCTGTTCATTAGTCAATCCGTCATTTTTGGAAAGATGAGTACCGCTGTTTTCTGCTCTAGGCAAATTTTGCTTCATTTGAGGTGTTGCTGTAACCTGGTGTTTTTATTATATATATATATATATATATATATATATATATATATATATATATATATATATATATATATATATATATATATATATATGTGCGTGAGAGAGAGAGAGGATGAGTGGCTGTGTGCGTGCGTAAAGTTTAAGACATCACTAAAATGTATCTGTAAAAGGACAATGTCAATATAGACAAAAAGGAAAGAAAATTAATTTGTCCGACCCGTTGCGTCCTCAGGTGGACACTAACAAGGCAAATTTTCTTTCGTCTTTATTCTTATCGTCCATCAGAGGACGAAACGCGTCGGTTAAAATGCTTAGTGATAGAGCTTATGCAAATACAAAGGTCGACATTGAGGTCGACACCCAGCGGCAACGGTATATTCCATGCTTAAACCCAATCTTCAGACATAAAGAATAGCTTTAAGCATAAAACAGACTATCGCCAAAGGGTGTTGACTTGAATGTCCATCTATCTAACAATCTCTCCTCCCTTTCTCTCTCTCTCTCTCTCTCTCTCTCTCTCTCTATATATATATATATATATATATATATATATATATATATAGTCTTAAGATGTGCTATATTTATGGGATAAAGTGCTCAATATGAGAGATAGAACGTGTGTAAATATAAAAGTGAACATAGAAGTCAATACTTAGAGGCGATAGTCTATTTCATGCTAGATGCAATCGTCGGGCCTGACGATTGCATCTAGCATGAAATAGACTGTCGCCTATAAGTGTTAACATATGTATATGTGTGTGTCTCTGTGTGTGTGTGCGTTTGTGTATGTGTGTATTTTCAGTGAAATATAAAAATAAAAAAACATCCTTAATAAAGAAAAAATAGCCAAAAGAACTCGACTATTCAAAACATTTGGACAGAGTTTACATAATAAAATATATGAACAAAAGAAAAAACAAATAAAAAAATTTGGACAAATCGTTGTACGTTGTCAGCCATCTTTAATGAAAGTTATATAAAAGAGGGATTGGTGGCCAAATACTCAATTATAGATAGATAGATAGATAGATAGATAGATAGATAGATAGATAGATAAATAGATAGATAGATAGATAGATAGATATGAACAGACTGGAATAGATAGATAGATAGATAGATAGATAGATAGATAGATAGATAGATAGATAGATAGATTTGAACAGACTGGGATAGATAGATAGATAGATAGATAGATAGATAGATAGATAGATAGATAGATAGATAGATAGATAGATAGATAGATATGAACAGACTGGGATAGATAGATAGATAGATAGATATATAGATAGATAGATAGATATTAACAGACTGGGATAGATAGATAGATAGATAGATAGATAGATAGATAGATAGATAGATAGATAGATAGATATTAACAGACTGAGATAGATAGATAGATAGATAGATAGATAGATAGATAGATAGATAGATAGATAGATAGATAGATAGATAGATATGAACAGACTGGGATAGATAGATAGATAGATAGATAGATAGATAGATAGATAGATAGATAGATAGATAGATAGATAGATAGATAGATATGAACAGACTGGGATAGATAGATAGATAGATAGATAGATAGATAGATAGATAGATAGATAGATAGATAGATATGAACAGACTGGGATAGATAGATAGATAGATAGATAGATAGATAGATAGATAGATAGATAGATAGATAGATAGATAGATATGAACAGACTTGGATAGATAGATAGATAGATATGAACAGACTGGGATAGATAGTGTTCATATAATTAACCGTACACAAGTTTGATTTTGTTGTGGTGTCCTCCCTCTAAGAGTCTATGTTAGACTCTTCCGCCTACTATAATTTTAGTAGGAGAGAAGGTTCGAAAAACAGTCGACAGTGAACAGTGAATAGATTAAGTGCTAGTTCATTCGATACACTCTCACTAGTCTCTTCTGGTTTACTTACTGTTTAATATACGATATATCTGCAAACCTGGTTTTTGTTATTACTAACCATTTACTTGTCCACAACAGATTTAATAGAAATAAATCCCATTTATCCATTTTAATGGGTGAAAAAGTATTCATACAATGCAAATTCCAAAGTTTTTAAATTGCTTTAATACTCTAGATTATTCAAGTGGAAAATTTGAGAACTTTTTATGCGTTCACCCCAAGTAAGGCGGGATTGTCACTAGCACGCAAGCGGTTACAGAGAGTGAAAGTAAGAAAAAGGTAGCGTGTTTGAGGAAAAGATAACTGGAAAGACCCGGATCAAGATCAAAGCGTCAGAAGATGTCGATTGACATTACATTTAAATATTTGAAGATTATAGCAATCGGGGAAGCAAGTAAGAGGAAGGTTGCTCCACTGTCGGGAAGTGCGAGAGTTGTTGTTGTAGTAGAAGAGGTGGTTACATTTAACTATTTCGACAATGAATGGGTGGGGCACGCTTAAATTCATGCAGTTGGGGTATCAGTAAAAGTAGCTCGTCAGAGCAGTTGCCATGAAAATATTTGTAGAAAAGACAGAGGGAAGCCATATCATGTCTGTGAGAAAGTGACTGTAGTTGAGATGCCAGGTCAGGACCTATCATATTGCATGTCCCTCTCTGGATTTTGCCGGGGACCTCGATATGAACAGCAGGAGCACCAGACCATAGATGGCAGCAGTATTCAATGCAAGGACGAATGGTAGATTTGTAAATTTTGATGACGGTCTCAGGCGAGAAAAACCTTCTGGGTCGGCACAGTGAAGCAGATTTCCTTGCGCTAGATGAAGCTGACGATTCAATGTAATTGTTCCACCCCCAGGTCAGTGGTAAACGTGAGATCAAGAAGGCAGAAAGAGACGCTCTCGTGGAGTTGAACCCCAGCCGTGCCGATGGGAGGCAGGGAGGTTTCTCTATTGTGGATAAATGACAGCAGTTTCGTTTTCGAAGAATTGAATTTCCTTCCCCGGTCAACCACAGATTGGAGGTTCTTTTCGAGATCAACAGCCAATTTAATTTTGTCAGCAATGCCATATTTACTTTTTTTTTAAGCTTATCACCACAAGCAAGGCTGGAGGCCACTAGCACGCAAGGGGTTACAGAAGGTTTGGAGGAAGAGCAGATAGGAGTGGTAAAGGAGAGGATGTGGAGAAAGATAGTGGATCGATCAAGGCAAGGGGGTTACAGAAGATTTGGAGCGAGAGCAGATAGGAATGAAAGGTGAAAGGATCTGGAAAAGGGAAGTTGATAGATCAAGGCAACTGGAGATGTCGATTGACGTTTCACTTAAATAGTTGGAGATTGTATTTGTCAGGGAAACACGAATAAGGAAGGGAGTTCCACAGACGAGATGTGCGAGACATGAAGCTATTGGAGTAGAAGGTACGTCTACATCTAACAGTTTCAACGGTGAAGGGGTGGGAACGGGATGCCAGCCTCGTAGGACGTTTAAATTCATGAGGCCTAGGAACCAGCGAAAGCAGCTCCTCGGAGCAATTACCGTGAAAGTATTTGTAAAAAAGACAGAGCGAGGCAACGTCGCATCTGTGAGAGAGCGACTGCAGACGAGATGACAGATCAGGGCCAATTACATTGCATATCCGTCTCTGGATCTTATCAAGAACCCTGAGGCAAACAGCAGGGACTCCAGACCATATATGGCAGCAATAATCAATGCAAGGGCGAATTTATAGATTTGGAGGATCGATTCCGGGGAGAAAAATTTCCTGGCTCGGCACAGGGAGCCAACTTTCCTTGCGGCGTTAATGTCTACTTGGGAACTGATAACATCAGAATGATCGTTGAAGATCGGAAACAGTGTAGGACCCATGATAGAGCCTTGGGGAACACCAGCGTTCGTATGAAAGGAACTGGAGGAGAACCCATTTAGGAAGACCTTCATTTCACGGTTTGACTAGAATTGTTGGATTAAATCAAATAATCGTCCTGTAATACCGTGTCTCTGAAGCTTACGAAAAAGGCCGGCATGCCAAACCCTATCAAATGCCTTAGAAATATCTAGAGTCACATCAAAATGTTTTGGAAGCAAATTTAATAGTTTCGGTTGAAAATCTTGAACTTCTTTCTAACTGGATCTTCCAACAAGTTAATGATCCTAAGTACATTGAAAAATATACTATGAAATGGATTACTGAAAATAATGTAATTATTCGGAAATGGCACAGTCAGTCCCCAGATTTAAACCCAATCGTGAATCTGTGTCGTTATTTAAAAATTCAGATCCAATCGAGAGCTCTAAAAAATTATCGGATCTGAAGAACATATGTGAAGAAGAACAGAAGAAAATACCAACTAAAACTACGAGAAGATGTTGGTTGCTGTAGAAATGAATAATGGCTATTCTACAAAGTATTGTGTACGAATACTTCTTTCACCCATTAAAATGGATAAATGGAATTTATTTCGATTAAATCAAATGTTTTTTGTATTCTGTTTTCTATGCATATTTAGTTATTATACGTCTGTGTATATTTAATTATATGAGAACTCTGTTTATTCATTAGATGGAAATACAATAACTTAAATATATTTTGTGTCCCCCCCCTTCCACCTACACACACTGTGTATATATACATGATTACTGCAAAAGTAATGAACCGTACTTAAATATATTGGCGAATGACGTCAGAAATTATTGTTTGTGGAACAGCAGTAGAGAGAGAACCTTTCCCAAAACAGTTCATTAGTAACGACAAGTACCTGGATATCAAAAAACATTGCTCTCTGGGATAAAAAAAAGAGTTGCCATTAGTAGCGACTACGTGGAAAAATATCGTTTTTTGTTCCTGAAAAGTTATTCTATCCAACAGTGTTATTCCATGCATCTATTGTAGTTGTCATTGCAATAAACAGCAGGCATTATTTGCAAAGTGACCTTCCTATGCAGACGTGTATATGCGTGCGCGTACATAAAACTGTATATGTGAAATGGTTTTAGAGTAGATGCACTTCTTTGTGAGTATGTGTGCATATTGGTGTGGTGTGTGTCTGTGGGTATAGGAGAGGGGTATTCGTTAATTCATCAGAATGCAATGTTTCTGTCCTTATGCAATTATCGTTTGTAGGCTTTCATTTCTAATATCGATCCTGTTCAGATCAGGACGTTTACAGTTTAATCAGGTAAGACGTGTTTTGAAACGCACCAGTGCTGACAAATTTCATAGTCATGCATAGCGTCGTCACGTCTAGAAATAAATAGGTTCTTAGTCATGGATAGCATCGGCCTGGCTGGAAAAAATGGATTC
This sequence comes from Acanthosepion esculentum, assembly GCA_964036315.1. Taxonomy (NCBI): domain Eukaryota; kingdom Metazoa; phylum Mollusca; class Cephalopoda; order Sepiida; family Sepiidae; genus Acanthosepion; species Acanthosepion esculentum. The sequence goes on along the minus strand of OZ038513.1, from coordinate 72,411,634 downwards.
GTAGTCTGGGATAGTATCGTCAAACCTGGAAATATATGGATTCGTAGTCATGAATAGCATCTGCAAGACTGGAAATAAATAGGCTCTTAGTCATGAATAGCATCGGCCTGGCTGGAAAAATGGATCCGTAAACAGTGATATCATTTGCAAGTCTGGAAATATAAGGCTTCGTAGTCATGTCAAGGCTAGTGCTAACATCGGCAAGGCTGGAAACAAATGGATTCGACATGTCTGGAAATGGTACTGTAGCACCCACATGTCTGGAATGGTTTCGTAGTCTAGATATCATGGGTAGAGCTGGAAAGAAATGCATTCGTAGTCATGGATAGCTTCATTTACCCGAGAATAGGAAATTATATTAAAAGGAATAGGAAATTATATTAAAAGGGATAGGAAATTATATTAAAAGGAATAGGAAATTATATTAAAAGGAATAGGAAATTATATTAAAAGGGATAGGAAATTATATTAAAAGGAATAGGAAATTATATTAAAAGGAATAGGAAATTATATTAAAAGGGATAGGAAATTATATTAAAAGGAATAGGAAATTATATTAAGAGGAATAGGAAATTATATTAAAAGGAATAGGAAATTATATTAAAAGGAATAGGAAATTATATTAAAAGGAATAGGAAATTATATTAAAAGCACATATGCAACTTTTTTTATTATTATTATAACCAAACGAGAACTGGTCCAATGTGCCCACATTTGCGCGCGCACACACACACACACATATATATATATATATATATATATATATATATATATATATATATATATATATATATATATATATATATATATATATATATATATATAGTAATTCATCGAGTCTAGACAAATCCTCAACAGAATGCACTGGACGGCCGTTTGTTTCGTCCTATTTTGGGACTCATCAGCAGTGCGCATCTGGGTTCGTAGTGGATGTAAGTTTGTTTTTTTTACTACTAAGATATTTTACTTTCCTAACTGGATTATACATAAGTCCATGTCACTTTAACTGACAAATACATATAACAAGAAAATTTCGTGGATTTATAACTTTTCAAAATTACAACAAAACTCCTATGTGATTGATTTGAACAAGAACTCTATCGTCGCGGCATTGTGCGCTCCAAAACATATATTATCTGTTAATAAATAGCATAATTTAAAAAAAAACTATTTCTATCTACACTATATATATTTCGTCTTAGTGTTTGCCTGTGTATGGAAAGATTGCGCCCCAAAATTGACACTTTGAAATTGACGAAAGTACTTGGTCCGTCAATTCCATCAGACAACAATTCAAATATAAGGATCGTATTATTCAAGGAATTGATAGTAAGTTAATGCCTCATTAAGTCTTGGTAACGAAGTGATTTCGCCATTAATCACATTAATATTAATAACTAATTCTTCGTGTAAATTGTTTCTTTATGATATAATATATAAGCTGCACGCTCTAAGGTGGAAACCAAGGTAGCGGAATCGGCTGATCTCCTAATATATATATATATATATATATATATATATATATATATATATATATATATTATATATATATGAAAAAGAACGGACGAATAAAATTTTAACTTTCAAAACACCAATTTTAAACAGGGCTCAATAAAATAGACAAAACAATATTTATTATACACAGTTAAATTAGAACATGTAAGTATCAACCACAAAATTTTACATTTCGTTTCCACGTTTAAAATAAAACGTCTCTTCAGGTGGTTAACAATGATGGTAATAAACTGGATTGCAAGGTCAAATCTTTAATGTGCTTACAATTTACCGTTGTTTCATATGGTTGTTTCACTAAAATGTCACTTGAAATCCTGCTAAATTCCTTGACTCAAGAAACAAGAAAATTTTATTTTCTTTATAAACATTTTAATGTTATTATCGTTAATTCATTCTAGTTTTAGGTATTATATTGGTTAACATTTGTAATTTACTAGTAGTATGATTAGCCATGAATTAGCTTATTATTTTTATTTTTTATTTTATATTCATTTTTTATTTTATTTTTATTTTTAATTCTATATTTATTTTTTATTTTATTTTTTATTTTATATTTATTTTTATTTTATTTTTATTATACTTTTCACTTACTGCTTTAATAATAGTTTCTAAGTTAAAATAAATATAATAATATAAACGTTTAAAATTTGTTTTGTATTTTGTTTTATAATGTAAGGTCGTTTTTTTAAGTATTGTATTACTTCTTAAAGTGTTTTTTTACGTTCTACAGATAATTTTGGTTTAAAATATGATTTCATATTAAATGACATAAAATTCGAAATGCGACATTGTTAAACAATGTATCCATTTACTCCAGATTTCCGTTCAAATTTGAATTCTCTTATTTCATTCGCTTAATTCGTATCAACTCCAGATTTCCGTTCAAATTTGAATTCTCTTATTTCATTGGCTTAATTCGTATCAACTCCAGAATTCCGTTCAAATTTGAATTCTCTTATTTCATTCGCTTAATTCGAATCAACTCCAGATTTCCGTTCAAATTTGAATTCTCTTATTTCATTGGCTCAAATCGTATCAACTCCAGATTTCCGTTCAAATTTGAATTCTCTTATTTCATTCGCTTAATTCGTATCAATTCCAGATTTCCGTTCAAATTTGAATTCTCTTATTTCATTGGCTTAATTCGTATCAATTCCAGATTTTCGTTCAAATTTGAATTCTCTTATTTCATTGGCTCAAATCGTATCAACTCCAGATTTCCGTTCAGATTTGAATTCTCTTATTTCATTGGCTTAATTCGTATAAACTCCAGATTTCGGTTCAAATTTGAATTCTCTCATTTCATTGGCTTAATTCGTATCAACTCCAGATTTCCGTTCAAATTTGAATTCTCTCATTTCATTGGCTCAAATCGTATCAACTCCAGATTTCCGTTCAGATTTGAATTCTCTTATTTCATTGGCTTAATTCGTATAAACTCCAGATTTCCGTTCAAATTTGAATTCTCTTATTTCATTGGCTTAATTCGTATCAACTCCAGATTTCCGTTCAAATTTGAATTCTCTTATTTCATTCGCTTAATTCGTATCAACTCCAGATTTCCGTTCAAATTTGAATTCTCTTATTTCATTGGCTCAAATCGTATCAACTCCAGATTTCCGTTCAAATTTGAATTCTCTTATTTCATTGGCTTAATTCGTATCAACCTCTTTCAATTTGCTACCATCTTAACTTTCCTCTTCCTCTTCCTCTGTGTAATTTTGAATATACTTCTCTATTTCTTTTGTTTTTCTCTTTTTTTATTTTTTGTCTTTTCTCTTAGTAGTAAAATTAATTTCTTATGCTTTCTGTCACCTTTCTTTTCTTTCCTCTTTTTTTTTTCTTTCCTTTTTCTTTATAAAAATCCTTTTTAGCTTTTATGGAGAATTTTCCAAAAATGAAAAATGAAGCGATGTTTCATTTATTGCAATTTTAAATGATATTGTTTATTGCTATCATTGTTAACCACCAGATGAGACGTTTTATTTTAAATTTGTAATGCATACTTACACGTTCTAATGTAACAGAGTGTAATATATATATATATATATATATATATATATATATATATATATATATATATATGTTGCGTATACTTTCGCACCATGTTTTTATTGAGACATTTTCATTGAATACTTTAGACAAGTTTTGTCTACTTATTTTCAATTGCATCTTTTCATATTCACGGACAACCATTTTGACATCATTATTAAAGAAAGAGAGAAAATCGCTGTGTTGATACATATTATTTTATTCCGAGTACTTTCGACATAGCATAATGTCATCATTAGTGTGTTGTTTATTTCAAGACAGATATTGTTCTGTTCATCATTTTCAAAGATAAAATTGCTGTGTTCATCTGAAACTTAAATTTTTCTTGTAGAGAGAAAAACGCTGAGTGAGTACGTGATCACTTGACACCGCTTCAGGGGAGGTAACTAAGTATGGTGTATCGAGAGTTTTTTATAAATAAGTATTAGTGTAAACCTTGATATTTTAAACTATCTATGGTACACATTTTAAAACATTTGGGCAGTAGTCATAATTAATTTTATTAAGGCCACATTTCAATCTTTTATATAGATAGCTTCGAGAGAAAGTTTTCCTATGATTTCTTTATCCTATCATACTGCCGGATTCCGATCCATATTTGATCTCAATGCATATATATATATATATATATATATATATATATATATATATATATATATAAGTATAGGATTGGTGTATACGGAATAAATTTCAATAACCAAAGAATACTGTTCTTAAAAGAGTGCTCAATACAGAGTAGAGCAAATATAATTATTTATTCAAAAATTATAACATAAATATGTTATAAAATCATAACAAAAATAGCCATTTCGTTTCAAGACTTCTGGTGTCGTATCGAGTGATGGTGTTGAATGTACGTTCAACACCATCACTTGAGAAGACACCAAAAGTGTTGAAAGAAAATGGCTATTTTTTGTAGTGATTTTATAACATTTTTATGTTATAATTTTCGAATAAATGATTATATATACATATATATACATATATATATGCATACATACATATATATATATATGCATACATACATATATATATATATGCATACATACATATATATATGCATACATACATGCATATATATATATATATGCATACATACATACATATATATATATGCATACATATACATATATATATATATATATATATATATATATATATATATATATATATATAAATATAAAAGTGAACATAGAAGTCAACACTTAGAGGCGACAGTCTGTTTCATGCTAGATGCAATCGTCATGCAACTAGTGCTGTTATTTTTCTCCTATTTTCCATTTTTTTTAGAAGAAAAATGTACATACAAAATATACATAAAGTATCTGAGTGAAACAATAGTGGTTGTTGATAGCAGTTTGGTGGTGGGTTTTGTATGTACGTTTTT
>OZ038513.1:72361680-72401680 GCA_964036315.1 Acanthosepion esculentum | reverse complement strand
GCTAACTTTATATTCTTTCCTTATCTACTGTTTTTCCTCTGTTTTCTCTCTTTCTCGGTTTTTCCTCTCTTTCCTTTTCCAAGTCAAATATCTTCTATCATTCGTCTTTATCTTATCCACTACGTGCTAGTAAAGTATTTTTTCATTCTCTTTCTTTCTTTCTTTCTTATTTTCCACCTTTTCATTTTTCTTCTTCTCCTCCTACCCTTTCTCTTCTAATTTCTCCCTTCTTCATTTCCACATCTTCTGCTCTAACTTTTTCATCTTCTCCGGCTTGTTATGTTAATATCTTCCTTTTCCTCCTCCTTATGTTTTTCCTTTTCCCGCTCTTTTCTCTTTTTCTACTCTTTCTTTCTTCGCCTTCTTCAGGTTATCTTCTCCCCTCTCTCTAGTTCATTTCCTTCTTTTGTTGCTTCTCATTTCTCTCGTCTTTTATGTTATTTCAGATCGCTGACTTTTCCATTCTCTCGTTCCCCACTCCTTCCTCCTCACTCGCTTTCTTTCTCACTATGTAAGCCTCTCTCTTTTCTTCTCTCTTCTTACTACTTCACTTTCGTTCACTCACCCTTACTTTCTTTCTTCTGCCCTCACATTCTCTCTCTCTCTCTCTCTCTCTGATTGTTTCACTTTAGCAAGCTCTCTTACTTTTCTCCTCCCCTCTCTCTTTCTTTGTATGTTTATATCTTTCTGTTTTCTCTATCTCCCTCTCTCTCTCTCTCTCTCTCTCCCTTATCATCAGCTCCTTTGTGTTTCTCTCTTCGTTTCTGTATTTCTTTAGCATTCTCCCGCTTTTTCTCTCTCTCCTCTCGCGCCCCTTTCTTTTCTTTCTCTCTTCTGTGTCCCTTCACCGCTCACTTTCTCTTACTACTTTTTCTCATTCTTTCTCCTTCTCTCACACATACACTCTCTCTCTCTCTCTCTCTCTTTCGCACTCTCTAACACAATCTTTCTCTTCTTCTATAATGTTTTTCAGTTATTTAACTCATTTTAATTACCAACCTACTCTTTCTTTCTATCTGTTTCTAACTCTCTCACCTCACTCATTATTTCATCATCCATCATCATCATCATCATCATCACCATCCTCTTCCTCCTCCTCATCATCATCATCATCCACCACCATCATCATCATCAACCACCATCATCATCATCATCATCCACCATCATCATCATCATCATCATCATCATCATCACCATCCTCCTCCTCCTCATCATCATCATGATCATCATCATCCATCATCATCATCAACATCATCATCCATCATCATCATCATCATCATCACCATCCTCCTCCTCCTCCTCCTCCTCCTCATCATCATCATCATCATCATCATCATCCATCATCATCATCATCATCATCATCCATCATCATCATCATCATCATCCATCATCTCCATCATCATCCATCATCATCAACATCATCATCATCCATCATCATCATCATCATCATCATCCATCATCATCATCATCATCATCCATCATCATCATCATCATCCATCATCCATCATCATCATCATCATCTCTCTATATTCTTCTTCCTTTCTTTCTCCCTACACGATTTCTTTCTTTCTCTTAACCCCACTCTCTATGTTTCTTTCTATCTCACTATATATGTATATATTACGTATGTAGACATAATAAAATTATACAATTATGAAGATATATAGGCATACACTCACACTCATATGACTAGGTGTATATATATATATATATATATATATATATATATATATATATATATATATATATATCAAAGGAAAAACTCATATACATCACTAAAGAGTTCGTTATTTTATATTAAAAAGATCTATTTGGATTATCCTTACCACTTACGAATTTGATATATATATATATATATATATATATATACGCATACACAGGTACATATAGAGAGAGAAAGTGAGAGTCAGTATATATGTACATCTATATATATGCATGTGCATGTGTAAATGTGTATATCTGTGTCTGTAAATGTGTATGCGTGTATATGTGTGTGTGTATTGTCTCGAAGTTTACGCAAGCCACGGCTCTCAACATCAGATTCGATTCATTGTCTTCTCCTCTGTTAATTTCACAGCTTACTATTCATTAGTCGGTCGACCTCTTCTCCGCCCATCGACGTCCTATCGATAGCGCAAGTTCTGCGGGATTTCCATAATCAAATAAGACTTCGCTGTCCGCTTGGCTCCTTCACATTGCCGCGCCGGACACATGTAAGTAGACAGGACCACATTATTGCGAAGCCAATGCTAAAAGTTGGACATCGGTCGGCGACGAGCCGTTGTCAAAGAATAACCAAACTCGTGATGCCATTGGCCTGGTACTTTGATCACATTAAACACCACATACACAAGTGTGCAGTAAGAAAATATCAGCTTGGGAGGTTTTTGTCAGTTTTCTTCTTTTCTTTTTAACTTTTTTGAGTGATGGATAGGGATTCTCCAGCCTCTATTGTTGCAAACCAGAGTAAAGTATAAAAGAATGTAAAAATGGTCACTGAGTAAAACAAAAAAGAAAGGAAACGAAAGTAAAAAGATATACGAGTATAAAAGAAATAGAATTAAGTACTTAATAGAAAAATACGACTTGTTAAAAATATTCAGGAAAAAAAAACTTGCAAAATCAGGAAAAAGATTAAAAGAGAAAGAAAATGTCCATCGATTTTTGCAAAAGACTTGCCTCCGAACAATTTACCTATGTTCCATTTAACAAATTCGTAAGCAAAGGGAATTCCACTCAGTTGAACTTTTACGGATTCACTTCCAGAAAATCTTCCGATTTACTTATTTTTTTACTTATATTATTATATGTTCTGCTATTCGAATCGCTATCGGTCTATTGGTTGTTATACACACAACTCATACCATTCGGCCTTCGTCAGGGTGTCTGACTTATTATATACTTACTTTTCTTTTACGAGCAGCATACACATTTTAGCTGTTATACTCACAACGTTTCGGGTATTGTACCACTCGGCCTTCGTCAGTGTGTCTGTCTTATATACTTTTCTATTACGACCAGCATACCCATTTTAGCTGTTATACTCACAACGTTTCAGGTATTGTACCACTCGGCCTTCGTCAGTGTGTCTGTCTTATATACTTTTCTATTACGACCAGCATACCCATTTTAGCTGTTATACTCACAACGTTTCAGGTATTGTACCACTCGGCCTTCGTCAGTGTGTCTGTCTTATATACTTTTCTATTACGACCAGCATACCCATTTTAGCTGTTATACTCACAACGTTTCAGGTATTGTACCACTCGGCCTTCGTCAGTGTGTCTGTCTTATATACTTTTCTATTACGACCAGCATACCCATTTTAGCTGTTATACTCACAACGTTTCAGGTATTGTACCACTCGGCCTTCGTCAGTGTGTCTGTCTTATATACTTTTCTATTACGACCAGCATACCCATTTTAGCTGTTATACTCACAACGTTTCAGGTATTGTACCACTCGGCCTTCGTCAGTCTGTCTGTCTTATATACTTTTCTATTACGACCAGCATACCCATTTTAGCTGTTATACTCACAACGTTTCAGGTATTGTACCACTCGGCCTTCGTCAGTGTGTCTGTCTTATATACTTTTCTATTACGATCAGCATACCCATTTTAGCTGTTATACTCACAACGTTTCAGGTATTGTGCCACTCGGCCATCGTCAGTGTGTCTGTCTTATATACTTTTCTATTACGACCAGCATACCCATTTTAGCTGTTATACTCACAACGTTTCAGGTATTGTACCACTCGGCCTTCGTCAGTGTGTCTGTCTTATATACTTTTCTATTACGACCAGCATACCCATTTTAGCTGTTATACTCACAACGTTTCAGGTATTGTACCACTCGGCCTTCGTCAGTGTGTCTGTCTTATATACTTTTCTATTACGACCAGCATACCCATTTTAGCTGTTATACTCACAACGTTTCAGGTATTGTACCACTCGGCCTTCGTCAGTCTGTCTATCTTATATACTTTTCTATTACGACCAGCATACCCATTTTAGCTGTTATACTCACAACGTTTCAGGTATTGTACCACTCGGCCTTCGTCAGTGTGTCTGTCTTATATACTTTTCTATTACGACCAGCATACCCATTTTAGCTGTTATACTCACAACGTTTCAGGTATTGTACCACTCGGCCTTCGTCAGTGTGTCTGTCTTATATACTTTTCTATTACGACCAGCATACCCATTTTAGCTGTTATACTCACAACGTTTCAGGTATTGTACCACTCGGCCTTCGTCAGTGTGTCTGTCTTATATACTTTTCTATTACGACCAGCATGCCCATTTTAGCTGTTATACTCACAACGTTTCAGGTATTGTACCACTCGGCTTTCGTCAGTCTGTCTGTCTTATATACTTTTCTATTACGACCAGCATACCCATTTTAGCTGTTATAATCACAACGTTTCAGGTATTGTACCACTCGGCCTTCGTCAGTGTGTCTGTCTTATATACTTTTCTATTACGACCAGCATACCCATTTTAGCTGTTATACTCACAACGTTTCAGGTATTGTACCACTCGGCCTTCGTCAGTCTGTCTGTCTTATATACTTTTCTATTACGACCAGCATACCCATTTTAGCTGTTATACTCACAACGTTTCAGGTATTGTACCACTCGGCCTTCGTCAGTGTGTCTGTCTTATATACTTTTCTATTACGACCAGCATACCCATTTTAGCTGTTATACTCACAACGTTTCAGGTATTGTACCACTCGGCCTTCGTCAGTGTGTCTGTCTTATATACTTTTCTATTACGACCAGCATACCCATTTTAGCTGTTATACTCACAACGTTTCAGGTATTGTACCACTCGGCCTTCGTCAGTCTGTCTGTCTTATATACTTTTCTATTACGACCAGCATACCCATTTTAGCTGTTATACTCACAACGTTTCAGGTATTGTACCACTCGGCCTTCGTCAGTGTGTCTGTCTTATATACTTTTCTATTACGACCAGCATACCCATTTTAGCTGTTATACTCACAACGTTTCAGGTATTGTGCCACTCGGCCGTCGTCAGTGTGTCTGTCTTATATACTTTTCTATTACGACCAGCATACCCATTTTAGCTGTTATACTCACAACGTTTCAGGTATTGTACCACTCGGCCTTCGTCAGTGTGTCTGTCTTATATACTTTTCTATTACGACCAGCATACCCATTTTAGCTGTTATACTCACAACGTTTCAGGTATTGTACCACTCGGCTTTCGTCAGTCTGTCTGTCTTATATACTTTTCTATTACGACCAGCATACCCATTTTAGCTGTTATACTCACAACGTTTCAGGTATTGTACCACTCGGCCTTCGTCAGTGTGTCTGTCTTATATACTTTTCTATTACGACCAGCATACCCATTTTAGCTGTTATACTCACAACGTTTCAGGTATTGTACCACTCGGCCTTCGTCAGTGTGTCTGTCTTATATACTTTTCTATTACGACCAGCATACCCATTTTAGTTGTTATACTCACAACGTTTCAGGTATTGTACCACTCGGCCTTCGTCAGTCTGTCTATCTTATATACTTTTCTATTACGACCAGCATACCCATTTTAGCTGTTATACTCACAACGTTTCAGGTATTGTACCACTCGGCCTTCGTCAGTGTGTCTGTCTTATATACTTTTCTATTACGACCAGCATACCCATTTTAGCTGTTATACTCACAACGTTTCAGGTATTGTACCACTCGGCCTTCGTCAGTGTGTCTGTCTTATATACTTTTCTATTACGACCAGCATACCCATTTTAGCTGTTATACTCACAACGTTTCAGGTATTGTACCACTCGGCCTTCGTCAGTGTGTCTGTCTTATATACTTTTCTATTACGACCAGCATACCCATTTTAGCTGTTATACTCACAACTTTTCAGGTATTGTACCACTCGGCCTTCGTCAGTGTGTCTGTCTTATATACTTTTCTATTACGACCAGCATACCCATTTTAGCTGTTATACTCACAACGTTTCGGATATCGTACCACTCGGCCTTCGTCAGAGTGTCTCTCTTATATACTTTTCTATTACGACCAGCATACCCATTTTAACTGTTATACTCACAACGTTTCACGTATTGTACAACTCGGCCTTCGTCAGTCTGTCTGTCTTATATACTTTTCTATTACGACCAGCATACCCATTTTAGCTGTTATACTCACAACGTTTCAGGTATTGTACCACTCGGCCTTCGTCAGTGTGTCTGTCTTATATACTTTTCTATTACGACCAGCATACCCATTTTAGCTGTTATACTCACAACGTTTCAGGTATTGTACCACTCGGCCTTCGTCAGTGTGTCTGTCTTATATACTTTTCTATTACGACCATCATACCCATTATAGCTGTTATACTCACAACGTTTCAGGTATTGTACCACACGGCCTTCGTCAGTGTGTCTGTCTTATATACTTTTCTATTATGACCTGCATACCCATTTTAACTGTTATACTCAAAACGTTTCAGGTTTTGTACCACTCGGCCTTCGTCAGTGTGTCTGTCTTATATACTTTTCTATTACGACCAGCATACCCATTATAGCAGTTATACTCACAACGTTTCAGGTATTGTACCACTCGGCCTTCGTCAGTGTGTCTGTCTTATATACTTTTCTATTACGACCAACATACCCATTTTAACTGTTATACTCACAACGTTTCAGGTATTGTACCACTCGGCCTTCGTCAGTCTGTCTGTCTTATATACTTTTCTATTACGACCAGCATACCCATTTTAGCTGTTATACTCACAACGTTTCAGGTATTGTACCACTCGGCCTTCGTCAGTGTGTCTGTCTTATATACTTTTCTATTACGACCAGCATACCCATTTTAGCTGTTATACTCACAACGTTTCGGATATCGTACCACTCGGCCTTCGTCAGTGTGTCTGTCTTATATACTTTTCTATTACGACCAGCATACCCATTTTAGCTGTTATACTCACAACGTTTCAGGTATTATACCACTCGGCCTTCGTCAGTGTGTCTGTCTTATATACTTTTCTATTACGACCAGCATACCCATTTTAGCTGTTATACTCACAACGTTTCAATTATTATACCACTCGGCCTTCGTCAGTGTGTCTGTCTTATATACTTTTCTATTACGACCAGCATACCCATTTTAGCTGTTATACTCACAACGTTTCAGGTATTGTACCACTCGGCCTTCGTCAGTGTGTCTGTCTTATATACTTTTCTATTACGACCAGCATACCCATCTTAGCTGTTATACTCACAACGTTTCGGATATCGTACCACTCGGCCTTCGTCAGTGTGTCTGTCTTATATACTTTTCTATTACGACCAGCATACCCATTTTAGCTGTTATACTCACAACGTTTCAGGTATTGTACCACTCTGCCTTCGTCAGTGTGTCTGTCTTATATACTTTTCTATTACGACCAGCATACCCATTTTAGCTGTTATACTCACAACCTTTCGGATATCGTACCACTCGGCCTTCGTCAGTGTGTCTGTCTTATATACTTTTCTATTACGACCAGCATACCCATTTTAGCTGTTATACTCACAACGTTTCAGGTATTGTACCACTCGGCCTTCGTCAGTGTGTCTGTCTTATATACTTTTCTATTACGACCAGCATACCCATTTTAGCTGTTATACTCACAACGTTTCAGGTATTTTACCACTCGGCCTTCGTCAGTGTGTCTGTCTTATATACTTTTCTATTACGACCAGCATACCCATTTTAGCTGTTATACTCACAACGTTTCAATTATTATACCACTCGGCCTTCGTCAGTGTGTCTGTCTTATATACTTTTCTATTACGACCAGCATACCCATTTTAGCTGTTATACTCACAACGTTTCAGGTATTTTACCACTCGGCCTTCGTCAGTGTGTCTGTCTTATATACTTTTCTATTACGACCAGCATACCCATTTTAGCTGTTATACTCACAACGTTTCAATTATTATACCACTCGGCCTTCGTCAGTGTGTCTGTCTTATATACTTTTCTATTACGACCAGCATACCCATTTTAGCTGTTATACTCACAACGTTTCAGGTATTGTACCACTAAGCCTTCGTCAGTGTGTCTGTCTTATATACTTTTCTATTACGACCAGCATACCCATTATAGCTGTTATACTCACAACGTTTCAGGTATTGTACCACTCGGCCTTCGTCAGTCTGTCTGTCTTATATACTTTTCTATTACAACCAGCATACCCATTTTAGCTGTTATGCTCACAACGTTTCGGATATCGTACCACTCGGCCTTCGTCAGTGTGTCTGTCTTATATACTTTTCTATTACGACCAGCATACCCATTTTAACTGGTATACTCACAACGTTTCAGGTATTGTACCACTCGGCCTTCGTCAGTGTGTCTGTCTTATATACTTTTCTATTACGACCAGCATACCCATTTTAGCTGTTATACTCACAACGTTTCAAGTATTGTACCACTCGGCCTTCGTCAGTGTGTCTGTCTTATATACTTTTCTATTACGACCAGCATACCCATTTTAGCTGTTATACTCACAATGTTTCAGGTATTGTACCACTCGGCCTTCGTCAGTGTGTCTGTCTTATATACTTTTCTATTACGACCAGCATACCCATTATAGCTGTTATACTCACAACGTTTCAGGTATTGTACCACTCGGCCTTCGTCAGTCTGTCTGTCTTATATACTTTTCTATTACAACCAGCATACCCATTTTAGCTGTTATGCTCACAACGTTTCAGGTATTGTACCACTCGGCCTTCGTCAGTGTGTCTGTCTTATATACTTTTCTATTACGACCAGCATACCCATTTTAGCTGTTATACTCACAACGTTTCGGGGATTGTACCACTCGGCCTTCGTCAGTGTGTCTGTCTTATATACTTTTCTATTACGAACAGCATACCCATTTTAGCTGTTATACTCACAACGTTTCGGGTATTGTACCACTCGGCCTTCGTCAGTGTGTCTGTCGCATTATATACTTACCTATTACGATGAGCATACCCATTTTAGTCGTTATACTCACAATGTTTCGAGTATTGTACCACTCGGCCTTCATCAGTGTGTCTGTCTAATAGGAGGGAGGGTTGGTCCATTTAAACTTATTGTCCGGTGATGGGTAGGGATGATTTTAGAGTTATAAAACCCATAGTAGTAACTACCACCAGTTATGACCATAATTTCAATGCTATAAAGATGTTTATGTGTCATGACTAAATATATACTTAATATAGATCAATTAATCAAAGTCAAAAAAATAATAGATTTCTCACAGCTACTTTCTCACGCACACGATGATGTATCGTACTTTCCCTCTTTATTTACAATTGAAAAGCCCGCCACCGCCGCCAGGCGATCACTTTGAGAACTAATACGACTCGTTCCGCTAAGCCTGCAAATTTTGAAATACATTTCTGACGATTTGGAGGTTTCTTTTTCTTCTTGCAGAATTTTTTTTTATTTTGCCTTCAGTTTTTTTTTCCTTTTCATTCGAAGTACGTTGATGGGGGTGTCAGTAGATGAGAAGTTTTTCTGCATATGCTTTTCTGATACGACCAGCATACTCATCTTAGTTATTATACTCACAGCGTTTCGGGTATTGTACCATTCGGCCTTCTTCAGTGTGTCTCTCTCTTGATATACTTTCCTATTACGAACAGCATAGTAACGTTTCGTCCATTGTACCATTCGGCCTTCTTCAGTGTGTCTCTTATTATATAGCTTTCCTATTCAGACCAGCATATTCATCTTTGTTATGATACTCACAAAATGTAGAGCGTTGTGCTGCTCTGTACTTTTTGGTGCCTGTCCTATTATATGCTTTGCTATTCAACCCACCATAAAAGAGATACTTGTTAGGAGAAAGTCCCAATGCCACACACTCATTCGCCGATATTAATTGACGATGTCCCAGAGGTGAATAATTTTACGTATTAGTCCCGCCTTCGTATTAGTTTTTACAATATTAATGTTACAAAAATAAATGACCCCTGCCGACTTATGGCGTATGGTCCTCGAACGATGTTCTTGCAATTTTGACTTAACGATATCAAAGTGGAGAAAAACGTGGTACTAGTGGAATCCCACTCTCAAAGCCAGAACAGCATTTTACCCAAAAAGAAAAAAAAATACACAAAGTTATTGGATGCAGGTATTACATCAGTATTTTCGTTCTATTACTTGGATATCTTAACAAAGGTTGAGAGGTCCAACATTTCAGCCAGCGTACCGCGCGCCTGGACATCAATCCAGGTATTTCTACACTCCACACCTTTGCCAGATGGCCGTTGATACGATGAAAGAATTCATCTGCCCTTTAACAGGATTTGTTTTTAATCCTGTTGGGTGCATAGCCACTCTCCTCGCCAGAAAGCCTGGTGCAGGAATCGGTTTAGTTGGTAAAAAACCGACAACGCTGCAGAAAGTAGTTAGCGATATATTACTAGTAGCTCTTATGTTCGTGTTAATAGCAATATTAAACGTTTCCCTATAAGGGAACATTTGGCATTCTTTGACCGAGCAGCCATTACTACTGTCGGTTGAAATTTATAAAATCTTTCTCTTAAAAGAATTTTTTTTTAGAAAAAAAACGTTTCTCAAACATAGGGCGGATGAAATAAGATGAAAGTGGAAACAGATCTAGGAGATTCTAACACTATCCTGACCAAATATCACCGAGAATCGAAACCGGCACCTAGACCTCTGCAAATAGATCTGTCAGGAAATTCAATGGTTGTTATAGATAAACAGTGCAGTAAAAATACATAATAAAAAAAACATAATCCAGATTTAAAGTTCTGCTAATGGTAAGCCATTTCCTTATAAGGAAACATTTGGCATTTATTATCCAAATAGTATTGCAGTACTGCTTTCAATTGAAATTTGTAAAATATTTTTCTTAAAACAACTTTTCAGGAAAACAGGTTACTCAACGTCTAGGTTCACCCTGGAAGATGTCTAGGTTTGCCCTGGAAGATGTCTAGGTTTTCCCTGGAAGATGTCTAGGTGCGCCCTGGAATATGGCGAGGTGCGCCCTGGAATATGCCGAGGTGCGCCCTGGAATGTGCCTAGGTGCGCCCTGGAATATGCTGAGGTGCGCCCTGGAAGATGCCGAGGTGTGCCGTGGAAGATGTTTAGGTGCGCCTTGGCATTCCAGAGAAATATGAATCTGTGTATCCAGATATAAGAAATAAATATATTTACTTCATTATAGTGAGGTACCCGACTCGGTCGTATTTATGTGAATCAAGCTTTTCTTCTCTCACCACAGTCAAGTGTAAAATGACAGGAACTCTTCATTGTATTGAGGAAGAAATGAGACTTTGCCTATCGAAACATTGAAGTAATCCCTAAGACTCATCAGGCTCACATCAGGTTTCTCAAACACAAGAATAGATAAACTTAAGATATGTTTCATTTAATTTTTTTATTATTTCTTTATCTGCAATATTAGACTTCATTATAAAATATTTTTCCTAAATTTGTATATAGCGCGCCTAAAATTATTGGTTAGATTTCAAGTGAACCCATACTTTGCGCGTAAGAGAATGTGACGGACATGGCTGGAATTCGAACTCGGCTCTCCGATTTCTAATTCAAAACCGATATCAGTTAGAGTACGAATGGTTATAAATGGGATTATTTAAACAAAGGAAAAGTATTCGAGCGGATGGGTATAGGGGTCCCTTCAGGAAGTAGACAATCATCGCGCCCACATTTTCCTAGACGTTGTAACTCATACAAAGCCTCTCTTTTCCATATCACTGTCACACCTTAGCCTGCCATCAATCTATACAAGCTCATTACATAGGTAATACGATGTTTCCTTCTGTAGCTTCAGCGTGAGGGGAAGCTGGTTCTCCACAACTTCCTACCCCTTGTAGCTCATCAAAATCTTTCTCTTCTCACAAAACTTTCCCATACTTCCTGTTCTGCCATCAATAGTATTTTCGACATTATTCTTCCAAACCACATTGCTACAAGTCTTTTCTTCATCTTCAAGGAGATTGTCCAACATTCACTGCCATATAGGAAAACATATCACGTAACAGTTCCGTACACTTTTCTTTGTTTCTGTTGCTTCAGATCACTCCTTCCTCTGTGAGAAGATTGTCCAGTATTCACTGACATATAGGATGACTAATATTGCATAACACGTCAGCAAACTTTTTTGTTTCTCTTGCTTCAAGTCTCTTCATCTTTGAGGGGATTGTCCAACATTCACTGCCATATAGGACAGATATCATATAACATTTCAGTAATCTTTTCTTTGTTGTTCTTGCTTGAAATACCTTCTTCGTCAGTGAGGAGATTGTCCAACATTCACAGCCATATCGGAGGACATATATAATATAACATTTCAGTACACTTTTCTTTGTTTCTCTTGCTAGAAATCACTTGTTCATCTGTGGGGAGATTGTTAAATATTCACTGCCATATAGGAGGACAGATATCGAATAACATTTCAGTACTCTTTTCTTTGTTTCTCTTGCTTAAAATCTCTTCTTCATCTGTCAGGAGATGCAAAATTCACTGTCTTACAGGAGGACAGATATCATATAATATTTCAGTACTCTTATCTTTGTTTCTCTTGTTTGAAATCTCCTCTTCATCTGTGAAGAGATTGTCCAACATTCCTTGCCATATAGGAGGATAGGTGTCATATAAAACTTCAGTACATATTTCTTTGCCTATTGTTATGGGGACCTACCTTCATGGACAAAATAGACTCGTCTTATGATTATATTATGCCTCGTAAGAGGACTGTAGACACTTGACAGACGGTCGAACTCTCTGCCTCTGAACTGAGAGGAAACGGGATGAGGCAGCGCCGAAGGGCGAAGTCTCGTTCGGGGAGGTTGACCAACTCGATTCTGTTTTCACAGTTTCTACGGCCATTTTTTGGCCGAGCCTACGGGCTCAGGATTACCCACGTTAACCTCGGCCTTGTGCCACATCTTTCCCTCGTGGGGGGACAGTAAATATCGTTGACGACTCGACTACGGTTGACGAGTTAACGGTCGAACTCTCTGCCTCTGAGCAGAGAGGAACACGGACGAGGCTCCGCCGAAGGGAAGAGCCTCGTTCGGAGAGGTTGACCAACCCGATCCCGTTTATACGAGATCTACGGGAATTTTTTGTCCGAGCCTACGGGCTCGGGAATACCCCACTTTAAACCCGGCCTTGTGCCACATCTGTCCCTCGTGGGGAGGACACTAAATACCGTTGACGACTTGATTACGGTTGAGAAGTTAACGGTCAAACTCTCTGCCTCTGACCAGAGAGGAACCCGGACGAGGTTCCGCCGAAGGGTAGAGCCTCGTTCGGGGAGGTTGACCAACCCGATCCCGTTTATACGAGATATACGGATCTACGGGCATTTTTTGGCCGAGCCTACGGGCTCTGGAATACCCCACTTTAAACGCAGCCTTGTGCCACACCTGTCCCTCGTGGGGAGGACAGTAAATACTGTTGACTACTGTACTTAGCCGTCAGTCGGACGTGCAACACTTCTGTATTCGTTTTTTTTTTTTTTGATAATAATACGTTTTCACTGAATTACTGAGTTCGAGTTTTCTTTCGGAACTATTCCGGGTCCACAACATTTATCTTGCTTGAAATCACTTCTTCATCTGTGAGGCTATTGTCCAAAATTCACTGCCATATAGGAGGACAGGTATCATATAACATTTCAGGACGCTTTTCTTTGATTCTCTTGCTAGAAAACTCATCTTCATCGTCGAAGAGATTGTCAAACCTTTAGGACGGCAGATATCATATAACATTTCAGTTCTCATTTCTTTCTTTCTTTTGCTGGAAATCCCTTCTTCAACTGTGATGAGATTGTCCAACATTAACTCCCATATAAGAGGACGATATCATATAACATTCCAGTACTCCTTTTTTGATTCTCTTGCATGTAATTTCTTCATGTGTGAGGAGATTGTCAAACATTCACTACCATATAAACGACAGATTTCATATATTATTTCAATACACTATTCTTAGAATCTCTTGATTGAAATCACTTCTTCATCTATGGGGATATTGTCCAACATTCACTGACATATAGGAGGACAGATACCATATAACATTTCAGTATTCTTTGTTACTCTTGCTTGAATTCTCTTCTTCATCTGTGAGGAGATTGTCCAAAATTCACGGCAATATATGAGAAAAGATATCATATTTACATTACAGTACACTTTTCTTTCTTTCACTTGCTTGAAATCTTTTCTTCAACTGTAAGGAGATTGTCCAACATTCACTTCCATATAGCAGGACAAATGTGATATAACTTTTCAGTAATCTTTTCTTTTCTCTTGCTTAACATTTCTTCATCTCTGAGGAGATTGTCCAACATTCACTTTCATATAAAAGGATAGCTTCATGTAATATTTCAATACTTTTTCTTTGTTTCTCTTGCTTGAAATCCATTATTCATCTGTGAGAAGATTGTCCAACATTCACTGCCATATAGGCGACAAGTATTCTATAAGATTTCAGTACTCTTTTCTTTGTTCCTCTTGATTGAAATCTCTTCTTCATTTGGGAGATTTTTCAACATTCACTTCCATATAGGAGGATAAATTTCATATAATATATTAGTATTCTCTTATTGTTTCTCTTCCATGAAATCTCTTCTTCATCTGTGAGGAGATTGTCCAATATTCACTGCCATATGAAAGGACAGATATCATATAACACTTCAGTACTTTTTTCTTTGTTTCTCTTGCTTGAAATCTCCTCTTCATCTGTGAGGAGACTGTCCAATATTCACTGCCATATGAAAGGACAGATATCATATAACACTTCAGTACTTTTTTCTTTGTTTCTCTTGCTTGAAATCTCCTCTTCATCTGTGAGGAGATTGTCCAATATTCACTGCCATATGAAAGGACAGATATCATATAACACTTCAGTACTTTTTTCTTTGTTTCTCTTGCTTGAAATCTCCTCTTCATCTGTGAGGAGATTGTCCAATATTCACTGCCATATGAAAGGACAGATATCATATAACACTTCAGTACTTGTTTCTTTGTTTCTCTTGCTTGAAATCTCCTCTTCATCTGTGAGGAGACTGTCCAATATTCACTGCCATATGAAAGGACAGATATCATATAACACTTCAGTACTTTTTTCTTTGTTTCTCTTGCTTGAAATCTCCTCTTCATCTGTGAGGAGATTGTCCAATATTCACTGCCATATGAAAGGACAGATATCATATAACACTTCAGTACTTTTTTCTTTGTTTCTCTTGCTTGAAATCTCCTCTTCATCTGTGAGGAGATTGTCCAATATTCACTGCCATATATGAGGGTAGATATGATATAATATTTCAGTAGTCTTTTCTTTGTTTTTATTTTTGTTTGATATCTCTTATTCATTTACGAATTTATTGCCATACATTCACTGCCATATAAGAGGACACATATCGTATCACATTTCACATTGAAATCTCCTCTTCATCTATGAGGACATTGTCCAACATACACTGCCATAGAGGAGGACAGATATCATATAACATTTCAGTAAACTTTTCTTTGTTTGTCTTGCTTGAAATACCTTCTTCAACTGTGAGAAGATTGTCCAACATTCACTGCCATATAGGTGACAGATATCATATAATATTTCAGCACTCTTTTCTGACTTTTACTTGCTTGTAGACTCAAGGACACATGGCACAGTGGATAAAGGCGTTGGTTAGATCCAGTGACAGACCCAAAGAGTGTGAGTTCAATACCCGGTTAAGGCAGTGGAGAACTTTCAGAGGGAAAATTAGCAGGAGATAACTGATAACTGACATCCATCAAACATGGCACGTGGAACTAGAACAGTCTACCCCAGTGATCGAAATAAAGGGTTCAGTTCGAAATTCCAACCACCTGAAGAAGGCCGGAGCGTACAACGCCCGAAACGTTGTGACAAATATGGCGACAAAGATGAGGACAATAGTCCGACTAATGTAAATACTGTACATAATACCACATCTCAGAAATATAGACAGACTACAAAGGAGGACATATATCATATAACATTTCAGTATTCTTTGTTACTCTTGCTTTAAATCTCTTCGTCATCTGCGAGAGGTTTGTTCAAAATGCACTGCCATATAGCAGGACAAATATGATATAACATTTCAGTACTCTTTTCTTTGATTCTCTTGCTTAAAATTTCTTCATCTCTGAGGAGATTGTCCAACATTCACTTTCATGTAAAAAAACGGAATTCATATTGTTTCTCTTGCTTGAAATCCAATAATCTGTGGGAAGATTGTCCAATATTCACTGCCATATAAAAGGACAGATATCATATAACATATCAGTACACATTTCTTTGTTTCTCTTGCTTGAAAACTCTTCGTCATTTGTGAGGAGATTGTCCAAAATTCAGTGCCATATAGGAGGACAGATATCATATAACCTTTAAGTAATCTTCTCTTTGTTTCTCTTGCTTGAAATCACTTCTTTATCTGTGGGAAGATTATCCAACATTCATTGCTATATAGGAGGACAGGAATCATATAACATTTCAGTACACTTTTCTTTGTTTCTCTTGCTTGAAATACCTTCTTCAACTGTGACGAGATTGTCCAACATTCACTGCCATATAAGCGGCAGATATCATATCACATTTCAGTACTCTTTTCTTTGTTCATTTTGATTGAAGTCTCTTCTTCATTTGCGAGGAGATTGTCCAACATTCACTGCCATATAGAAGGACAGATATCATATAACCTTCCATACATTTTCTTTGTTTCTCTTGCTTGAAATCACTTCGTCATCCGTGAGGAGATTGTCCAGCATTCACGGTCATATAGGAGGACAGATATCATATAACATATCAGTACTTTTTCCATTCTTTCACTTGCTTGAATCTCTTCTTCATATATGAGGAAATTTTCCGACATTATCTGCCATATAAGAGGACAGATATCATATAACATTTCAGTACTCTTTTCTTTGTTTCTCTTGTTTCAAATCACTTCTTCATCTGTGAGGAGAATATCCAGCATTCACTACCATGTAGGAGGACAGATATCATATAACATTTTCGTACTCTTTTCTTTGTTTCTCTTGCTTGAAATCTCTTCATCTGTTAGGACATTGTCCGACATTCACTACCATGTAGCTGGACAGATATCATATAACATTTCAGTACTCTCTATCTTTGTTTCACTTACTTCAAGTCTCCTTTTCATCTGTGACGAGGTTATCCGGCAATCAGTGCCATAAATGATGGCCGTTATTACTTAACCGTTCTGCAATTTTCTTTGTTTCGAATGAAAGGCTTTTTTCTGTCTCTTGATACTTTGATGGTTTCTATGGAGGCACCTGATGTTGTTCTAATGCTTCTTCGGATTTCGGTGTCATATCTTTCGTCGCCTATTATAACAGTTCATAGATATTCAAATTTCTGGGCGTGTTACATTATTATATTTCCTATTCTCAGATCGCATCCTGTTACATCTAACCAGCTCAACTCTAAATTGATGAGATCTAGACGCCAGTCTATTCCTGCGCTTAAAATCTAAAAGTTTAGGGGTACCTTAGCGAAGAACTCACTGAACAATTACCTAACATTCTCCCGATTCCTCACGTTTAGGCCTAGTGTTGCATTTATTATACATATAAAATAATAAATATCCACTTCTAAGATTTCCCTAACATTTTTCTATGGTACTAGGGGATTTTGAATCAGTTTGGTTTGATTTGTTTTGTATTACAACATATCAACCTCAATGTTTTATTTCATGCCGACAAAATTTTTATTGCTTGTAATTATTTTTTTTTAAATTTATTGCTGGTAATAATTTTTTACAAAACCGTATTTATGGTTTTAAAACCTGTTTTTACCCTTTCATAGTGTTTTGGCCCCAGTTTTGAGGTTAACTATTTTCTCATAGCGGGGACCTTAACAAGTGCTACCACCCCGAGTCAGGGTGGACCTGGGAACACCAAGAATTAAAAGGTGGTCTCTCGGTCCTCAAAACCTCCTGATCAGTGACCTTGCTGTCGGACGTAGTTCATCGTCTTACCAAGGACAGTTTCAATTGTTGGTAGAATTTAACCAAGAATAAAAACTGATTTTGCTTAAGATTTATTCCTACTGTCTTGTTTGAACGTCTCTTGCTGTATGTATATATATATATATATATATATATATATATATATATATATATATATATATATATATATATAAAGCCATGTAAATAAACAAATAAACAAACAGATCAAATAGATAATAATGAAACATAACCTTCTAGTCACTCAACGACTCAAGGCAAACCCATAAATAAAAAAGACGCCGTCTGACTAGCATAAGCCAAAAACACTCTGGACATTGTAACTTGATACGCTTCTTTAGAAAGGGACTGGCCTGTAGATAAAAATTAATTCTTAATTCTTAGCCCCTCAAACCACCAAACTTCAACGGCCGAAACTAGCCGTTTCCATAGCAACAAATGTTCCAATGATACCGTAGTTATAAACACCAGCTAACCAAAAGATAGCTTATTCCCATATTCTCGCTTGACAAGGAAGCGGGTCCAGACGCCTTAACTCTTCATAACTTAAAAAATTATGTTAGGGGTCTCGGCTCTCGCTTTTGAAACATGAGAACTCTTATGTAGCGGAGGAATCATATTTTTAAAAACTAAAAATATTATTATAATATAAGCTCTACTTCTGTATGGAGCACTGTCCTTTTGAAAATAAAGCTAAATATTAAGGAACACCGGATTATCTACCTAACGTGTTCTTTCCTATTTCACTGCACACCTGCATACATATATATATATATATATATATATATATTATTGTGTATATAATACAGAATAACCCTTTCAGGCGAAGCTATTCGATTCGTAATAAAAGGTATTAATGTATGAAACCTAAAAATGATACCAAATGTCAACCGTTTAGTTAAACTATTCTGATTCTGTAGGGTTAAAAAAACGCACAGTGGAATAATGGATAGCGATTTAGGAATCGGAGAGCCGAGTTCGAATTCCAGTCGAATTCATTATATTCACTTACGTGCTAATACCCTTGGGAAAGGTATGAATCCTCGTCTTCTTCTCCCCCACCCCATTAAATACTGTTCTACCACAGAAAGAAATGGTTGCGGGAAAAAATCTGCCTCGTCAGTCATGTATCGAAAGAGATATGATCGCCTAAGCCTGTACCACGCATGGCACATAACTGTCTGAGGGTTTAAAATGAGGTTGACGCAAGCAAACAGTTATGGAATATCAGCCAAAGGTAGTGGATGCTGGACAATTTCCTTACAGATGAAGAGAACTCTTCAAACGACGGAGATGTGATTCGACACAAGCATGCTGCGAACGTCATGGATAGAAAAACCGAAGAATTTCATTAGAAAAAAGGAGTGCTGAACTCTTATGAAATATCAATCCACCTTTATAGCAGTGAATGCTGGTCAGTTTTTGTTGTAACCTAGAAAGGGTTACTGGAATGAGAAATAACCAAAAAGGGAGGTTGGAAATGAAATGGTAATCTTTATAATATCAACAAAATACAAGACTCGTCAGCGACGTGAAGTAGGTAAACCACTGCTAGTGGTGCACTACTTAGACAGAATATTGCCCCCACTTACAATAATGTCCAACGTATTTATGAGGATTGGAACATACCTATTAGTGTTCAGTATATAACTATTTTTTCCAGATAAGTAGAATTCTTGAATACATTAGAAAATAACGTATTTAATAAATTCTGTTTTTTAATTTAACTCTTCTTAAGTTGCTTCTTAAGAAACAAAAACAACTTCGTTAGGAACAAAGAAAAGAGGGCTGAACTGCTGCGTAATATCACTCATCTTCTATGACACAGATGAAGAAACGTGAGGAGACAGAAATGTTGATCTACAGAAGGATGCTGAGGATACTATGATCTGAACATGCTACTAACGAGAAACTTTTAAGGTAATCGAAACAAAAGGACATTTTTACTTAGCATCAGGAAGGGACAGGTGAACATTTCGGGACACATAATGAGGAAAGACTGCAAGGAGAATTTGATACTCACAAGACATATTAAAAATACGAGGGAAACACTGCGAGATTTACCTAAATGCTTGCGTAAATGGATAGTAGAACATGAGATGGGAATTATTGTAGGGGGACAAATATTACTTAGTTCTACGTAGAAGAGGAAATTGTGGAGAGCTATGATCATTCACATCTTGAAAGAACACGGCACATCTGACAAATGACGTTGATATAAACAAATTTAGCATTTTTGAGTCTGTTAATTTCAACTGGCAGAATTAAAAGATGCCCGTTTCTCAGAAAATTTGTTTTTAACCACAACGGAACCAATGTTAACACCTCGAAATGTTCTTCAACCAATACGACTTTTTAATCTTTTTACATCGAGCGAGAGGATAATGTCATTAAAAGGATGTCACTGAAAAAGAATGAGAGAACCTTAGTGATGAGAAAAGACAATAAAAGGACGGGTTTCAGGAAGACAGAAGATGGCGATAATGCCACTAAGACGCAAGGGGTTACTGGGAGTGAAAGAGAATGAGAAGATTTAGTGAGGAGAAAGGACAATAAAAGAACGGGTTTCGGGAAGACAGAAGATGGCGATTGGTGTTGTCAGTGGCAGGGAAGCAAGAAACCGGAAAAAGATTTCCACAGATGAATAGTGCGAGGGAAGAAACTTTTAGAATAGAACTTACGGTTACATCTAGCTATTTCAACAGTAAAACGATGTGACTTGGTTTGCCACTCGAGCAGTACGGTTTGGTTTGATTTGGTTTACAGCATATCAACATCTCAATGGGTTATTTAATGCTGACAAGATTTTTACTGCTGTTAATGTGTTTTCCAAAAATGTATTGCTGGGGTTTTTTGGGGTTTTTTTTTCAGAAACGTATTGCTGGTAATATTTTTTTCGAAAATATAGGGTGACCCAAAAAAACGGGAACTTTTTAACAATCCAATAAAACCAAGTGATGGAAGAAAAATATTTAATTCATAGTAATAGAAACCTTAAAACATGCCATTTAAGAAACAATGATGGAATTTTCATTTTTTTAAAATTACGTCCTGTAGATGGCGTCCTCCTGTACGGATGCATTCTTGAAATCTGCTGTTGAGATTCCTTATTGACTGCTGCAACATCTCAGCTGGGATACTGTGAATTTCATTCTCGTTACTAAAATAGCGAAATGTTTACTTGCTCAAGGTCACTGTCTCGCAGTGTTGCCACTTGCTCATGTCTGGCAATACGCACTTCAAAAATTCCCGTTTTTTGGGTCACCCTATATATTGCTGATAATGTTTTTGCAAAAATGCATTCTGGATTTTTTTTTTTTTTTCAGAAATGTATTGATGGTAATTTTTTTTTCAAAAATGTATTACCAGCAATAATTTTTTCTTCAAAAATTCATTGCTGGTAATAATTTTTACAAAAATATATTGCTGGTATTAAAACCTATCTTTACACTTTCATAGTGTTTTGACCGCAGTTTGGAGGGGGGTCAACTATTAGCCCATAGCTGGGACCCTGAGATGTGCTACCACCCTGGGTCATGGTGGACATGGTAACGCCAGCAATTCAGAGATGGTTCCATGTTAATTTTGTTTACCTCCTGATCCTTATAGCTTTACCCAGGATGCTCAAGCAGTACGCTTAAATCTCTGCGTTCGAGGTACCAAGGAGGAAAGCACATTAGAACAGTTGCCCTGAAAATATTTGTAGAAAAGACAGAGCGAAACCACGACACAGAGGTGGAGAAGTAACTGAAGTCGGTTTCCAAATCAGGATCGATTACATGACAGGCCTTTCTTTGGGGTTAATTTCCAGTGTAACACCCGCACTTTATGTGTAATTGTACACGCTCCATTCGAATCTGGCTTGATAAATTTGATAAAATCTAGCGTTTTGGAGTTATCAACAGTGAAAGTTCGGATTCATTTTTTTTATTACATGTCTATTTCTAGGGAGGTATGATTTAGCCACTACGACTTCAATATCGATTTAATAATTACATATCTGTTTCTAGAAATGTTTGTTTTAGCCACTACGACTTCATTATGGATTTTATAATTACATGCCATTTTATGAAGGTTTATTTTAGCCACTATGAATTCAATATCGATTTTTGTTTGTTTTATCGATGTGTGTTTTTGCGAAGATGTTTTAGCAACTATTATTTCAATGTCGACTTTTTATTAAACTCTGTTTCTAGGAAGGTTTGTTATTAGCCACTACGACTTCATTATGGATTTTTATAATTACATGCCATTTTATCAAGGTTTATATTAGCCACTATGAATTCAATATCGATTTTTGTTTGTTTTATCGATGTGTGTTTTTGCGAAGATGTTTTAGCAACTATTATTTCAATGTCGACTTTTTATTAAACTCTGTTTCTAGGAATGTTTGTTATTAGCCACTACGACTTCATTATGGATTTTTATAATTACATGCCATTTTATGAAGGTTTATTTTAGCCACTATGAATTCAATATCGATTTTTGTTTGTTTTATCGATGTGTGTTTTTGCGAAGATGTTTTAGCAACTATTATTTCAATGTCGACTTTTTATTAAACTCTGTTTCTAGGAAGGTTTGTTATTAGCCACTACGACTTCATTATGGATTTTTATAATTACATGCCATTTTATGAAGGTTTATTTTAGCCACTATGAATTCAATATCGATTTTTGTTTGTTTTATCGATGTGTGTTTTTGCGAAGATGTTTTAGCAACTATTATTTCAATGTCGACTTTTTATTAAACTCTGTTTCTAGGAATGTTTGTTATTAGCCACTACGACTTCATTATGGATTTTTATAATTACATGCCATTTTATGAAGGTTTATTTTAGCCACTATGAATTCAATATCGATTTTTGTTTGTTTTATCGATGTGTGTTTTTGCGAAGATGTTTTAGCAACTATTATTTCAATGTCGACTTTTTATTAAACTCTGTTTCTAGGAAGGTTTGTTATTAGCCACTACGACTTCATTATGGATTTTTATAATTACATGCCATTTTATCAAGGTTTATATTAGCCACTATGAATTCAATATCGATTTTTGTTTGTTTTATCGATGTGTGTTTTTGCGAAGATATTTTAGCAACTATTATTTCAATGTCGACTTTTTATTAAACTCTGTTTCTAGGAAGGTTTGTTATTAGCCACTACGACTTCATTATGGATTTTTATAATTACATGCCATTTTATCAAGATTTTTTATTAGCCTCTACGACTTCATTATGGATTTTATAATTTCATGACATTTTACAAAGGTTTGTTATGAGCCATGTCAATTTTGTAATTCCAAATCTGTCGTAAAAGAGAAAGCTGATTTTACCAAATTTGTGATATCGAAATCTGTTTAATTAAATAAATCAAACAACTATATAGGTCTAACAATATATCGGAAGCCATGTGATGTAGGCTTTCGTTTCCTTTAGCATGTATTTAATTCTCAACACGATCGCCTTCCTTTCCCGCGCATTTAATTCATAGCTATTGTTTCAGACATTCATGCTTCCATTTATGGTCTTAGAACAATAAAAATTGGATCGTTATTTTCTAACTTTCTACAGATGACTCTTAATTCTTTTAGCTTTTCTAATATATATTTTTATATCTGTCGGAACTTATACTTTTGTAAATGCCCTGTCCCATCAGGTGTTCATAGACATCCATCGATTTCTTTTTAGTTGGTTTTGTTTAACGGCATATCAACATCTATGGTTTAAATAATAGCGAAATCTAAATGATCTGAACACAATTTTATGTCTTCAAAAACTATATTTTGGACACATTTGTATGCTTTCAAAAAACACATAAAATGTATTGTCGGTAATTCTACTATAAAATGTATTGCTGGTCATATTGATCTATAGCGAAGAAAACGGCGACTTACCTCGTCAAACCAAGCGACAGCGACGGAAAAGAAAATTACTTACCAAAAAAAATGGGCACGTATTCCGCATGACATACTGACGACGGAATATGTAAATTAAATACAAGTCCGTCGCAGGAGTACTCTATAAAAGTATTTTGATATGCAAAAATTGGGCGTCCTCTCCCAGTTGTCAACGAATAGAAAAAATGCTTGACCGATAAAAGCAGTTGGTGTTCTCGAGCTGGGGGAGCGAAAATTGGTGTATTTTGGCTACTGCGTTCGTCAGAGAGGGAGTTATTTTTCTGACTGGTTACGAGCATTGGGATTTGTGAGATAGTACCCGTGAATCGAGTTTTCGATATTTCTTTCTACCCCCGATATTCAAGTCTGAACCTACAGTGATTTATTCTCTGCATTGTGGAAGTAATCTGGGACAAATATGTCCTTTCCAATCCCAGAACGCCTACATGATCTAAAATGTATTGTTGGTCATTTTGCTATAAATAGGTATTGTTCGTAATTTTCTTTATATATAAAAAATGTATTACTGGTATTTTTACTATAAAAATGTATTTTTATACATTCAGAGTGTTTTGTTTGGAAGTTCAGTATTTGCCCATATCTGGGACCCTAACAGGTGCTACTACCGCGGCTCAAGGTGGACCTGGGAACGACAACAATTAGAATTTGATTCGACGCTCCTCAAAAACTCCAATCTCCCAATAAGCTACATCCGACTTGCTGACGGATATAGTTTAGCGTCATACTCAGGACGTCTTTTTGCCTGCGAATTGCTGTGACACCTTGGGAAAAAATGGTGGAGTGTTTTCCTGTTACGTTGTCCACGATTTTGAATTCGAAGTTGACCTTCTCCTAGGATGAATGCCACCAAGGTTCAGTCAATCTTAATTACTCAGCCTACAGCTGAGAGGAGGATAGAGAAGGACGTTTGCCATGAGCATTAGTGCGAAAATGAACTCAACAGACGCAAGGCGATAAAACCACTAAGACGCAAGGGGCTAGTAGGAGTGAAAGAAAATGAGAAAAATTTAGAAAAATCCAGAAGCCCAGTCCTAAACAGGAAACAAGAACTAAACCTCTACCCTTGTTGAAAAAACTGGGCAGGTGTGTGAACCGGACGATAGGCGAACCTATATACTCATTTTAGTGGAGGAGAAATAAATAAATGAAATAAATAGTTAGTGAATAAAATTTCAGAGTTCAGGCGCAGACATTAAGAGTACAGTGCTGAAGTACACTTTAGAAAGAACCGGAAACCAAGTACTAAACAGGAAACAAGAGAGAAACCTCTACTCCTAATCAAAAGACTGGGGCCACAGTTAGATGGGGCATGATGAATGTCATCTCTGGAATAATGTATATATATATATATATATATATATATATATATATATATATATATATATATATATATATATGTATATATATATATATATATATTAATACATGTCTCATTAAATAATATAGATAAGCGTTGTCTATATATTTTATGTAAGTTTTTTTCATATAGTCTGATAATCTTAATAACATTATCATTAAATAATGAAAGAAAATCACAATATTGATACATACTTTTTTTTTTTTTTTTTTTTTTTTTATTTAATCCAATCTGAGCTTTCGGCTTACATAAGCCATTATCAAAGATGACAATTACACAATATATTTATGCAATACACGAACAAGAAATTGATGATAGTATTATTTGTTTACATGGATGATTTCCAAGCAACGATAAACACGTGCATATAAAACGCTGAAAGCGAAAATCGCACGACAGCTCATGACGTCACACATGACCACGCGAGAGTGAATCCGATGAGTATTGAGTATGGAAAGCCGTTGGTATGAACCAATGACTTCTGTTACTAATTATAGGCATTTAAGGATATTTTTGGAGATTTCATAGTTTATTTTGTTCAGGTTAGGTTTCAACTGTTTTATGTATATAGCTTCAAGAATTTTTAGTTTTTGTTTATTGTTTTCATGTTTAAGTATAGTTGTGTTTTCGACGAGGATTTTCCGGAATTGTGTATGCGGCCAGGCATGTTCTTTTAAATGTCTAAAAATGTTAGAGTTATCATTCAAATGTAGTGTCAAGCGTCGTGAAAGCGAGTTTGTGGTGTGACCAACATAGATATTATTTAGTTCGTTGGAGATACAATCTCCCAAAGGGCACCTGAATTTGTAAACTATGTTGGTTTTTTTCAAATCGCTAACCGGGGGAGAAGAATCATTTCGAATAATTGAGTTGGATATTTTAGATTTAGTGTAGTATATAATTAACTTAATTCTTTTGTTAGGATCAGTTGTGGATATGTTAGTATTTACTAATTTTTTTAGTATATTTTCATCTTGTTTATAATTAGTATGCATTTGATTACGATATAGGAGATTAATATGTTTGAGATTAGTAGAAGCAGTATTATGTACTATTTGCTTAGTATTGAGATTTCTAAGAAAGCATCTTATTTGTTCATCAATTATATAGTTTGGAAAACTATTATTAACAAGTGTTTGTTTTATATTCTTTAGTTCACTGTAAAAAATCTGTTTTGTGGATGAATTAGTTTCTGCACGGTGTATTAGATTTTTTATAATTGCTATTTTGTAGTAATATGGGCATTCGCTCTTGTAGTTAAGTGTACATGAATTTATGCTAGTAGGTTTTTTATATGGCGAAATAGTAAATTTGTTATTATTTGTGTTTATCAATATGTCAAGGAAAGGAATTTTATTATTAGTATTGAGTTCATACGTGAATTTGAGGACAGAATTATTTTGGAAACATTTTTGTAGTTGAAGTATTTCATCTGTATTTTCAACTAACATAAGAATATCATCAACGTATCTTACATAGATGGATGGTTTTTTAAAGTCTGTAAATATCTTATTTTCCAGGTTCGACATATAGAAATTGCTAAATGTCGGACCCAGTACTGAACCCATAGAGACACCATCACATTGTATATATATATTATTATTATGATCTAAGAAAGGGACTTCAGTAGTACAAGCTAATAGTAGTTTCCGTAATATATTAGGATTAATTTTAAGTGGGGGTAAAGATGAGTTACTGTATATATTTCTTATAATTATGTCAATAGTTTCACTAACAGGGACATTGGTAAATAAGTTTTCAACATCAAGTGAAGCTATGATTTCATTGTCGGGTTTTTCGCTTTTTAGGATTTGGATTACTTCTAATGTTGACTTAACACTATATTTACTAGGAAGGTAAGGAGTAATGAGTTGGTTGATGTATTTTGTTAGTTGATATACAGGAGTTGGAATTTGTGATATGATACTACGGAGAGGATAGTTAGGTTTATGTGTTTTTATATTGCCGTATATGTAACCAGGCCTATAATCACCAACAACCTTAGGGAGTTTTAATGAGTTCTGTTCGGCATTATTAGCATTAATGAGTTTATTAAGCTTTGATTTTAGTTGGTTGGTCGGATTATTGTTGAGTTTTTTAAATTTTATGTGATCATGGAGTATGTGGTCAAGTTTTTTGTTATAATTTTCGTCCTTCTAAACAAATTAGAAAAGTTTTTTGTTATAATCTAATTTGATTATAGGCCTGGTTACATATACGGCAATATAAAAACACATAAACCTAACTATCCTCTCCGTAGTATCATATCACAAATTCCAACTCCTGTATATCAACTAACAAAATACATCAACCAACTCATTACTCCTTACCTTCCTAGTAAATATAGTGTTAAGTCAACATTAGAAGTAATCCAAATCCTAAAAAGCGAAAAACCCGACAATGAAATCATAGCTTCACTTGATGTTGAAAACTTATTTACCAATGTCCCTGTTAGTGAAACTATTGACATAATTATAAGAAATATATACAGTAACTCATCTTTACCCCCACTTAAAATTAATCCTAATATATTACGGAAACTACTATTAGCTTGTACTACTGAAGTCCCTTTCTTAGATCATAATAATAATATATATATACAATGTGATGGTGTCTCTATGGGTTCAGTACTGGGTCCGACATTTAGCAATTTCTATATGTCGAACCTGGAAAATAAGATATTTACAGACTTTAAAAAACCATCCATCTATGTAAGATACGTTGATGATATTCTTATGTTAGTTGAAAATACAGATGAAATACTTCAACTACAAAAATGTTTCCAAAATAATTCTGTCCTCAAATTCACGTATGAACTCAATACTAATAATAAAATTCCTTTCCTTGACATATTGATAAACACAAATAATAACAAATTTACTATTTCGCCATATAAAAAACCTACTAGCATAAATTCATGTACACTTAACTACAAGAGCGAATGCCCATATTACTACAAAATAGCAATTATAAAAAATCTAATACACCGTGCAGAAACTAATTCATCCACAAAACAGATTTTTTACAGTGAACTAAAGAATATAAAACAAACACTTGTTAATAATAGTTTTCCAAACTATATAATTGATGAACAAATAAGATGCTTTCTTAGAAATCTCAATACTAAGCAAATAGTACATAATACTGCTTCTACTAATCTCAAACATATTAATCTCCTATATCGTAATCAAATGCATACTAATTATAAACAAGATGAAAATATACTAAAAAAATTAGTAAATACTAACATATCCACAACTGATCCTAGCAAAAGAATTAAGTTAATTATATACTACACTAAATCTAAAATATCCAACTCAATTATTCGAAATGATTCTTCTCCCCCGGTTAGCGATTTGAAAAAAACCAACATAGTTTACAAATTCAGGTGCCCTTTGGGAGATTGTATCTCCAACGAACTAAATAATATCTATGTTGGTCACACCACAAACTCGCTTTCACGACGCTTGACACTACATTTGAATGATAACTCTAACATTTTTAGACATTTAAAAGAACATGCCTGGCCGCATACACAATTCCGGAAAATCCTCGTCGAAAACACAACTATACTTAAACATGAAAACAATAAACAAAAACTAAAAATTCTTGAAGCTATATACATAAAACAGTTGAAACCTAACCTGAACAAAATAAACTATGAAATCTCCAAAAATATCCTTAAATGCCTATAATTAGTAACAGAAGTCATTGGTTCATACCAACGGCTTTCCATACTCAATACTCATCGGATTCACTCTCGCGTGGTCATGTGTGACGTCATGAGCTGTCGTGCGATTTTCGCTTTCAGCGTTTTATATGCACGTGTTTATCGTTGCTTGGAAATCATCCATGTAAACAAATAATACTATCATCAATTTCTTGTTCGTGTATTGCATAAATATATTGTGTAATTGTCATCTTTGATAATGGCTTATGTAAGCCGAAAGCTCAGATTGGATTAAATAAAAAATAAAAAAAAAAAAAAAAAGTATGTATCAATATTGTGATTTTCTTTCATTATTTAATGATAATGTTATTAAGATTATCAGACTATATGAAAAAAACTTACATAAAATATATAGACAACGCTTATCTATATTATTTAATGAGACATGTATTAATGAAAAAATGCTGCCTAAATACACACAATTTAAAATATATATATATGTATATATATAGGTATATATATATATATATATACGTATATATATATATATATATATGTATATATACATATATATATACATATGTATGTATATATATGTATATATACATATGTATGTATATATATATGTATATATATATGTATATATACATATATATATATACATATATATGTATATATATGTATATATACTTATGTATGTATATATATACATATGTATGTATATATATATACATATGTATGTATATATATATATATACATATGTATGTATATATATATATACATATGTATGCATATATATATACCTATATATATGTATATATATACATATATATGTATATATATATACATATATATGTATATATATACAAATATATGTATATATACATATATATATACATATATATGTATATATATATATGTATATATACATATATATATGTATATATATGCATATATATATGTATATATATATGTATATATATATGTATATATACATATATATGTACATATATATGTATATATATATATACATATATATGTATATATATATACATATATATGTATATATATACATATATATGTATATATATATATACATATATATGTATATATATATACATATATATGTATATATATGTATATATATTTATATATATATATATATATATATATATCAATGAAGAAATATAGTTTTAATGTGTATAGTTTTAATGTATATATATATATATATATATATATATATATATATATATATATATATATATTGCACTTTATTTAAATCCTTCGTGAGCTTCCGATCCTTAGCTATGATTAATTAATGATGGACATTTTTGTTTATGATCGATTTCGTCACGATTCTTCTGTCAAGTCCAAAACCCAATTGAAAACCTTTGGGTGATAATGGACTAGCGTCCCCGTAATAGGAAATTTAACACAGAACATGAGCTTTTTCGCGAATTCAAGAAATGCTGGTAAAATCTGGCGAAGGACTTTGACTTACTAAAGAATTTAGTCTATAGCATGCCACGAAGAATTAAGGCCATTATTAAAGCGAATGGTAACCTAACAAAATACTAAATCATTTTTTGACTTGTATAATGTACACATGTACACCTGTATTAATATGTACACCTGTATTAATATGTACACCTGTATTAATAAACGTATTATATTACTCACTTACTCAAAAGACCGGGGCCAGATTTAGATAGGACATTATGAATGCCATCTATTATCAAGGTCTTTTTCCAGCCTCATATCACATCTCTAGTAAGAATATTGCATAAAAAGATTATGCATGTGGCAATTTCAATGAGATTTTTAAGTGTGTTGCTTTTCTTCCTACTTCTGTGTTGTCATTGTTTTTATCCCTTCAGTCACACCTCTTATATATGATATCTTTATATATCTTTAATATTGCTCCTGAGTGACGCTACGATTTATCTTTATATTGGTATCGCATGATATCTATTCTTATATCTGTCGAAACATATACTTTTCGTAAATGTCATATACCTTCAGGACATAGGTGATCATAGATAACAATCTAGCCCTTTTTATCAACGAATTGCCACGATTTCTTGGGAGAGAAAGAAAACAGTCGCTTGATTCTCTCCTCTCTTGCCTTTTTCTTTATTTTTCTCTCTATTTGCCTTTTGTTTATCTTCCTTTCACTTTGCTCTAATGACCCTTTCTTTATCTCTTTTCCTCTCACTTTCTCGTACAACTTTTAATTTTAACTCGGCCCGACTACAGGTTTTTCCCGATAGAAAGAAATAATTTGCTTTCTGTATAGTCCGTTTTGGTTATCAGTTCTGTCAGAATCTACTTCGAAGTAATCCCAAATATCTTCCAGACAAACTCCTTGATGAATTTATATAATTTTTAAAAGAATCACTGAGAAAAGATATTTCTAAAAGCTCTGCCATGCCAAAGTTTTGGTATTTCGAAATGGCAAAAGGCGAATAGTTGCTACAATGTTGGTCGGCTGGTTTTGTTTCAACCTCTATGGGTTATGTAATGCCAATATCTAAATATTTTGATTGGTTTACTTTTGTTGATTTTGTTTAACGGCATATCAACACCTCTATGGGTTATTTAATGCCAAAATCTAAATATTTTGATTGGTTTACTTTTGTTGATTTCGTTTAGCGGCATATCAACACCTCTATGGGTTATTTAATCCCAAAATCTAAATATTTTGATTGGTTTACTTTTGTTGATTTTGTTCAGCGGCATATCAACGTCTATGGATTATTTAATGCTGAAATCAAAATATTTTGATTGGTTTTGTTTCGTTGATTTTGTTTATCGGCATATCAACCTCTATGGGTTATTTAATGCCGAAATCTAAAAAATTCGAACACAATTTTATAGCTTCAACTAAATATATTTTGAACACAATTTTATGCCTTCAACTATATATAATAATACATAATTGACGACTAAACCGGTTCCCCCGTAGGCTTTTCTGGCGAGGAAGTTGGCTAGACACCAGGCAGAATTAAAAAGAAAACGAGTACAGTGGTGTAGAATGGGTTCCATAGCAATGTATTTAGCCAGTGACACGGAATCGCTAGGCGAATGGCTTCCTAGACTGAAGTCAACGACCAGGGCGGGGATACCTTTCGATGGAATCAACGGTCACGCATTCGTGACCAAGGCGAGCCTTCAAGTTAGAGGACATCGACTGTGATTTGACCTGGAGAGGGATAGCACTCGCCAGGTCTCCTTGCCAAACCACACTAATGATGAATAGATACCACTTAAGTGTTTAATCCGGATATGTAAAGGGAACTGGTAAGGTGATCAGCTGAGCGGCGAGTGACGAATTCTTATGATGGTATCTGACATTTAATTATCTTAGTACGGCAATATTAGAGCTGAATATTTTCATAACCATATAAAGAAGTGTATTTGCTAAGATGTCGAGGACTGATGCACTCAAACTGGAGTACATCCACCCCAAGGGTTACGAAGGAGAGCTTTAAGCGCAGCGTGATCAATTTTCTTACGCCATCGGTCCTTTGCCACTTTTGTTATTAGAATTTCTACAGCCAACTGCTGTTTTCCGAATAGAAAGAAATAATCTGCTTACCGCTTAGCCCGTCTTGATTATCAAGTGATTCGGAATGCCTTACAGAGTAATCTAAAGTATAGGGCAGAAAAATTCCAAGTTGAATTTGTAGAACTTTTTAAGAAGTCACTTGCCAAAGATATTTTTGAAAGCTATGCTATGCATTTCTTGATTAAATCATACCTATCTCTGATGAGATCATACCTATTTCTGATTAAAACATACATATCTGTTGAAATCATACCTATCTTTAATGAAATTATACCTATCATCGATTAAATCATACCAATTTCTAATTAAATCATACATATCTCCGTTGAAATCATACCTATCTTTAATGAAATCATATCTATTTCTAATTAAATCATACCTATCTCTGATTAAATCATACCAATTTCTAATTAAATCATACATATCTCCGTTGAAATCATACCTATCTTTAATGAAATCATATCTATTTCTAATTAAATCATACCTATCTCTGATTAAATCATACCTATTTCTGATTAAATCATACATATCTCCGTTGAAATCATACCTATCTTTAATGAAATCATATCTATTTCTAATTAAATCATACCTATCTCTGATTAAATCATACCTATTTCTGATTAAATCATGCATATCTCTGTTGAAATCATACCTATCTTTAATGAAATCATACCTGTGACTGATTAAATCATACCTATTTCTGATTAAATCATATCTATTTCTGATTAAATAATACCTATCACTGATTAAAGCATACCTGTTTCTGATTAAATCATTCATATCTCTGTTGAAATCATACCTATCTTTAATGAAATCATACCTATTTCTGATTAAATCATACCTATCTCTGATTAAATCATACCTATCTCTGATTAAATCATACATATCTGTTGAAATCATACCGATCTTTAATGAAATCATACCTATCTTTAATGAAATCATACCTGTTTCTGATTAAATAATACCTATCACTGATTAAATCATACCCATTTCTAATTAAATCATACCTATCTCTGATTAAATCATACCTATTTCTGTTTAAATGATATATATCTCTGTTGAAATCATACCTATCTTTAATGAAATCATACCTGTCTGATTAAATCATACCTATTTCTGATTGTCATATGTATTTCTGATTAAATCATACCTATCTTTATTGAAATCATACGTATTTCTGATGAAACATCACTCTAACATTCCTACAGCATGCACATGTGGTGTGCTCTTTCTTTCGCGCGATGTGGAATGTTGTGTACGCCTCGAACCGTCCTTAAAAACCATCAACTACACGAGCACAAGTAAGGCATCAAACGCGTAACATGCTGTTAATCCGACATGCTTCAAAACCGACGGGAGACTTCAGCATCTCCCTATATAGAGTGTGTAACAGCAAAATTGTCCAAATCATGTAAATCCATAATTGTCCACCCCGGTAAATGTTTAATATCTCTGGAAAAAAAAACAATAAACTAATTAAGTTTCTATTTCCATATTACCAGATAAGACCTTTACCCATCTTGGCACCATTTGTCGTAAGAATCGCTGAAAAACCCTTTGACTTATTCAGCTAGAAAGAGAACAGGTTAAAATCATTTTGTGTCAGCCCCACTGTCTTCTCAACTTGTTTGAAGGAAAAACATCATTCAGGCCTTCAGTAATGGTATCAACATTCATACACTGGCTTCCGTCGTGAAAGTCCATTCAAGAACCATCAAGAGAACGGTGAAAAGGCTTTAAAAATATAGCTCAGTAGAGAGGAAAAATGGATCAGGAGGTCACAACAGGAAGAGGGATCATCATTACGAATTACAGCTAAAGAAATCAATTAGAAAAGATCCGACTCAATACATAAAACTTTTGTAACTATTTTTATATCTACCGTGAAACACTACATACAAATACACTCCAAAGAGCAGTGAAAATGACACGAAAATAAAATTGTATGTGTAACGTGTGAGGCAGCTTGTTACTGCAGGGTAAAAAGGATAAAAAGTTAGAAGGTTAGAGAGGGCGTAGATCATCTTGAATAAGTTGGAAAATGACCCTGGAAATATATATATATATATATATATATATATATATATATATATATATATATATATATAATTATTTTTAAAAAAATATGATTCCTTCACTACATAAGAGTTATCATGTTTCAAAAACGAGAGCCGAAACCCTCAATATAATTATTAAAATTAAATTGAATTAAGATATGAAGCCCTGTTTCATCCTCAAGCGAAAATTTAATTTAATTTTAATTTAATTCAATTTAATTTTAATAATTATATTGAGGGTTTCGGCTCTCGCTTTTGAAACATGAGAACTCTGACGTAGCGAAGGAATCATATTTTTTTTTAATAATTATAATTTAAGCTCTACTTCTCTATGGAGCACTGTTTTTTAAAAATAAAACAAAAATAGTAAAGAACTCCGGATTATTTACCTAACGTGTTCTTTCCTATTTTTCTACATACTGCGCGCACACACACACACACACACACACACACACACACATATATATATATATATATATATTTGAACTTTATCTAAATATTTCATGAGCTTCCGATCCTTAGCTCTGATTAATTAATGATGAACATGTCATTTTCGCTTATGATCGATTTCATCTTCTGTTAACCTTGGAGATTAATTATACATTCTTATTGGTCAAAGTAGAGTCAAATAGTGTTATAAAAACCTCGGAGAATTGCAGTAAGATATCTTTAATCACTTCTAAGATACAACGGTTCAGAGCTTAATCTATCAAATGGACAATTTTGCTTTTACACGATTTTGACTATTTTACTGTTACACCCGATATATATATATATATATATATATATATATATATATATATATATATATATATATATATATATATATATATATGAATAAAGACAAAAGGTAAATTATTCCTCCGAAGGACTTCATCAAGGCAAATCTGCTTGACATTGCATTTAGATTTTTGATGATCAAAGTTTACTGGAAAGCAAGGATCCAGAAGAGAGTTTCACAAGAGAAAATTAGTACAGAAGACAGTATTAGCACAGAACTTACGGTTACATCTAGTTATTTCAACTATAAAATGATAAAATATTCCTACCAATTTAATGCTGCGCTTAAATTTCATATTGTCGAGGTACCATAGTGGAATTTTCATCATAGCAATTACCATGAAAATATTAATAGAAACGACACATCGAAGCTACGTTATGGCTGTGGGAAAGGGACTGAAGCCAAGATGCCAGGTCAGGACAAATAATATTGCAGAGTCTACTTTGGATTTTACTAAGAATCTCTAAATATAAAGCAGGAGGACTAGATCGGAAGTGGCTGCAATATTCAATGCAAGGACGAATAGTAGACTTATTATTATATAAGAATAAAGTATTGCTGCCGACACTTGAGTTTGAACATAGATTACCAGTGAGCAAACACAGGCGATCCCATTATTGAAGTAGAAAGTAGCGTGACGTTTAAACGATCGCCATTTCTAGTCTATCCTCTATTACTATACGGATCACTATTCTCTACTCTATTCACTATACTATTTCTCTATTCGCTGGTTGTTGACCATGTTCACCATAGTCTATGAATATATAATCCAGCGCAGTACGTAATCTGTTCAATGAAACAACAACGTTAAACGTCATGTTTATGGTTCTAAAAAAATAGCAGCGATAAAATACTAGTTAAGTCCGACAAAACGGGCAACTTCTACAAGATGAAGGCTGACGACTACAACAAATTAATTTAAAAAAATTTAACTAAGACTTATTAAAAAGCCCATAACAACAATATCAACATGGTTGACAGTATCAATAGAGCAAGTAAGATAATTACTGAGAAACTAAAAATAAGTGATAGAGTTGGTAAACTGGCAGAGAAAAAATGCTACGTAACGCTTCAGGACTGTAAACATGATTTTGAGGAAAACCCCACTACCAGAATGATTAACCCAACTCGACCCGATATAGGAAAGATCAGCAAAAAATCCTAGAAAGGATCACCAGCCAAATTAAACAAACGACTCGGATTAAAACTCTGGATTAACACCAAAGAGGTCATCAACATCGACAATAAACCGGATTGCACCCTGATTGCACCCTGATTCAGTTCGATATTGTGGATTACTACCCGTCTATATCGAAAGACCTCTTCACGGCTGCCCTGGAGTTTGCTGCAGTATATTCTGACTTAACTCAGGAAGAAACAAAAATAATCCTCAGTGCCAAGAAATCTGTCCTCATCCACAATGAGGTGCAGTGGATCAAAAACACTGCTGACAATTTTGACATCAGCATGGGATCTCTGGACTCTGCAGAATCTTCGGACCTTGTCGGTTTGTTTATACTGTACAACTTAACAGCGCACAGAGAATTAGACATTGAAGACATCGGGCTGTACCGAGACAACGGGCTCATGGTAGTGAGGAGCTCCACAAATTTTAAAACAGATAAGATTAGAAAGATAATTTATAGTGAATTCGGAAAAATAGATCTAAAAACTATAGTAAACACCAAATTAAAAAGGGTAAATTTCCTCGACGTAACTCTAGACTTAGTAAATAAAAATTACACACCCTACAGAAAACCTAATACAAACCCCTTGTATGTACACCCTAAGTCAAACCACCCTACATCTATAATTAAGCATATACCCACATCAGTAGAGAAAAGAATAAGCATGAACTCCGCAAATAAGGAAATATTCCAAGCACATAGTAATTTTTATAACACGGCTCTGAAAAATATCGGATACAAAAACGCTCACATAAGCTATACAAACAATAGCACTAATAGTAAGAAGAATAGGAAAAGAAAGATCATATGGTATACACCTCCGTTCAACCAAATGGTCAGCACTAAACTTGACCATAAGTTCCTAGCTTTAATTGGTAAAAACTTCCCCAAAAATAGCAAACTGAGCGAAATCTTTAATAAAAATACCCTAAAGTTAAGTTACAGCTGCACTGAAAACCTAGAAAGGATCATAAAAAAGCATAATAGTAAAATCTTAGGAAAACACGCATGCCAAAACAGTGCCAATAAAACTCCTAAACTGCAACTAGACAGAAAAAATGAAAAATCATGTGATTGTAGAAACCGTAATGACTGCCCGTTAGAAAACAGATGCCTTACTAAATCCGTGGTATACCAATGTACCATCTCATCCATGGAGAGTCCTAACACTGACAGGATATACATTGGGTCAACTAAGAATAATTTTAAAATTAGATGGAGACAACACAAAAGCTCCTTCAACAACATCCAAAATAGAAGTCAGACATCTCTATCTCAATACTACTGGCATTTAAAGGAAACGAACAAAACACCGAAAGTAAAATGGAAAATAATAAATAGAACTAGAACATGTAAAACCTGGGATGACCCATGCCCTCTGTGCCTACACGAAAAACTGCACATAATTAGATTTCTAAATAGTGAAAAGTTACTAAACCATAGACATGAGTTAACGGTTTTCTGTCGTCATCAAATGATTTTCGCATTAAATAATTAATAAATAGATTTAAACAAATTAAGTCCATAGTTTAAAAGCCTTAAAAACTCAGCCCAATAATTATTGAGAAAAAACCTTTGATAAAAAAGCCATGTAAATAAACAAATAAATAAACAGATCAAATAGATAATAATGAAACATAACCTTCTAGTCACTCAACGACTCAAGGCAAGCCCATAAATAAAAAAGACGCCGTCTGACTAGCATAAGATAAGACCACTTTGGACATAGAATCCCCATTGTAACTTGATACGCATTTTTGGAAAGGGACTGGCCTGTAGATAAAAATTAATTCTTAATCCTTAGCCCCTTAAACCACCTAACTTCAACGGCCGAAACTAGCCGTTTCCATAGCAACTAATGTTCCAATGATACCGCACTTATAAACACTTGCTAACCAAAAGATAGCTTATTCCCAAATTCTCGCTTGATAAGGAAGCGGGTCCAGACAACTTAACTCTACATAACTTAAAAAATTGTGTTCGGGGTCTCGGCTCTCGCTTTTGAAACATGAGAACTCTTATGTAGCGGAG
Source organism: Acanthosepion esculentum (assembly GCA_964036315.1). Lineage (NCBI taxonomy): Eukaryota > Metazoa > Mollusca > Cephalopoda > Sepiida > Sepiidae > Acanthosepion > Acanthosepion esculentum. The sequence continues at coordinate 72,363,086 of OZ038513.1, read as the reverse complement.
GAATCATATTTTTAAAAACTAAAAATATTATTATAATATAAGCTCTACTTCTGTATGGAGCACTGTCCTTTTGAAAATAAAGCTAAATACTAAGGAACACCGGATTATCTACCTAACGTGTTCTTTCCTATTTCACTGCACACCTGCATACATATATATATATATATATATATATATATATATATATATATATATATATATATATATATATATATAGATAGATAGATAGATAGATATCTTTTTAAGAGTCGTGGAGATATTTCCTGTCTCGTCGCTTTGTGTGTGTGTGTGTGTGTGTGTGTGTGTGTGTGTGTGTGTGTGTCTAAATACGTCTGCGTGTTTATATTTTATAATCTAATTGTGTATGTATTGTCGTTTGCAAGATGTCATCCCCCCCCTGCCTCTGTTTATGCTTCAAATGTTGTCATGAAGTTCAGAGCAACATTTGACTTTAATGTTTATTCCAACTTCATTTCAATAAAAACAAAATAAATAAAATAACAGACGTATTTTTTCTTTTTTCCTCAGTAATTTTATAATTTTAAACTTAATAGAGATTAAATTTAAATTTTAAAATGAGTAATTTTTAATTTGTAATTTCAAATTTTTTTCGTATAATTTAAAAATTTATTAGTTAGAATAAATTCCATTTTAGTCTAACCCCAATATTAAAGCATTAAATAATTATTATAACCTTAGTTCGTTGTTAAGTTTTTTGAATTCTCGTATACTTGTATTTTGATTGGTCATTCCAGCTTATGTAACAGCGTTTCCCCTAGCGAGGGGTGTTTGATTCATTTGAAGCTTTTAAAACCCTTTATTCTACATTCAACATAATCACTTGATAAGACACCAGAAGTGTTGAAACAAAATGGCTATTTTTGTAGTTATTTTATCACATATTTATAACATAATTTTCGAATAAATAAATAAATATATATATATATCAAATCCAAAATGAATGTGTTGGTTGTCCGAAACAGAATATATATTTCTTTCTCCGGGAAGCTATTAACAGATATGCTGGTGTAGATTTAAGATGACGAGCAAGGCTGCCTTCGTTCGCACTTTATTAACAAGTCTTCATTAATGCTCACAAGGGGGGATAACCACTTAGTCCTGTTTGCCAAATGGACTGCAATGTGGTTTTCGAACATCAGCTGGGGATTTGCTCATGATGTGACATGCTGAGTTCAGACAGTTCATTAGGGGTCTTAATGGAAGTCCATCCTTAAAGTGTAGTTTATTGAAAGGTTCTATCAGCAATATGTTTTTTTTTTTAATAATTTCATATCAAAATGATCTTCGCTCTTCTTTAAGACCTGAAACGATTTCTTCTCCTGGTTCATTATTTTCTATTTAGAAATCTCAGTTTGATTATATCTGCTCGGATTTTTCCAAAGAAC
>OZ038513.1:72309180-72356680 GCA_964036315.1 Acanthosepion esculentum | reverse complement strand
TATCTATCTTAGCCTTTTCAGATCTATCTATCTATCTATATTAGCCTTTTCAGATCTATCTATCTATCTATCTATCTATCTTAGCCTTTTCAGATCTATCTATCTATCTATCTATCTATCTATCTATCTATGTATCTATCTATCTTAGCCTTTTCAGATCTATCTATCTATCTATCTATCCTAGTCTCTTCACATCCATCTATCTATCTATCTATCTATCTATTTATCTCAGCTTGTTTATATCTATCTCAGCCTTTTCAGATCTATCTATCTATCTATCTATCTAATTCCGTTCGTATCTATCTCTCTATCTAATTTATTTTGTATTTATCTCTCTAAATGCGTTCGTATCTATCTATCTATCTATCTATCTATCTATCTATCTATCTATCTATCTATCTATCTATCTCCGTCTGTTTATTATCTATCTATCTATCTATCTATCTATCTATCTATCTATCTATCTATCTATCTATCTATCTATCTATCTAATCCTAGCCTGTACATGTCTATCTGTGTCTGCTCATATCTATCTATCTGTCTATAAACATATATAACAGTCTGGCATGTCTTTCTATCTATCTATCTATCTCCGTCTCTTCACGTCTATATATCTACCTGTTTGTTCACATCTATCTATCTATCTCCTTTTATTAATAGGGTGGGTTCACAAATGGTGATTCTCTCTCTTTCATTGAGATAATCCCGAGGATCACGTCGGCTACAACAATGTAGCGAAAACACGGGAAAGAAATATTGATTTTCCCCTAATACGCTTCTCTCGGTGAAGGCATTTTGACCCTATTGCCCGAACATTGGGACACTTTTTATACACATTGCATGCATATTCTTTTGGATATTGTAGTTTCTATAAAATATGTTCCCCACATTGCTTTTATAACAACAAGCAGAATAAAAATAACTCCTTGTGGCACGTTCTAGAACCTGTTAAGGAAGGTGGGGTACCTGTTGGGATACAACTGACGATTCTATCCCTTTCATTGAGATAGACACGAGGATCCCGTAACGGCCGGTGAATCACATCAGGAGAGAGATTTACGGGAGCAGTTGTAGAACCCAGAGACGAAGGACGTAGGCAGCAAAAAGCTCACGGCCTAACTCAGTCCGTGTTGAAGCCGCTGTAACTCCAGTTTTTTCTTCGGGAAATTTAACAAGTAAGATTCCCCTTTCTTACACACCGTTTATTGTGGCATATGTTACAATTTCTTTGCGTGGGGCACTTGTGTATATGTATATATCTAATTTTGTGTACGACGTAGCATTTTAAACCTCTCTGTTAACAAAGCATGTGTGTTATTCTTTTTCCAATCAATCATTCCGTTCTGTCCGTGAAATATCTGTGTTGTTATATCATGGATATAGCAATGCCAATAACGAAAAACGTATTAAGGAAAATAAATTTTTATTTTCCAAGCTCTCGTTATGATAGCGACATAATCTTTAAAGTAAAACATTAAAAATGAGTGTTTCGGGTGTTTGTTTGTCGTTGTTTTTTTTTGGAGGGGTATTGTTTGTTTGTTTGTTTTTATTTTTGTTTTTGTTTTGTTTTATTTGGGGGGGTATTGTTTGTTTGATTGTTGTTTGTCTATTTAATTATAATGACGAATAAATTCAGTTTATAATAAACTACTTGTTTCCGTCTGAATTTGTTAGAAAATGGGGACTAATTTCATCATTATCATAAGGTTTCGACCGATCTGTAAATCGGTTCGGTGAATCCCAAATGGAACATTATATTTCATCTGCGCGTGTGGATTTTTCCATATAGGTGTTTACCCTAAGCCTGATCATATCCTTGTATAGATAGATAGATAGATAGAGAGAGAGAGAGAGATATGAACATACTTAGATAGATAGATAGATAGATAGATAGATAGATAGATAGATATGAACATACTTAGATAGATAAATAGATAGATAGAGAGAGAGAGAGAGAGAGAGAGATATGAACATACTTAGATACATAGATAGATAGATAATATAGATAGATAGATAGATAGATAGATAGATAGATAGATAGATAGATAGATAGATATGAACATACTTTGCTTTAGCATTTACATTTCCGTTTTTCTTTTTTCCTCCCTGCAAACATTTGAAGTCCAGCTGTTCCTCACTTAACGACTTACCGATTTGCCGACCACGGTCTCAGAAATATAATCTTTTCTTTTTCGGAAATATCCGCCCAGTGATTGTTTTCTCTTTTTCTTCAAAATGAATCAAAGTAAATTAAATGAATAAATAAAATGGAAAATAAATCAAATATTTAATTGTATCGAATGCAAACCGAAAAACACAGGATACAGAGTTTACTTTTCCAATTGTTTATTACGCTTACTGTTCAGTAGACTATTGCATAGTGATAATAGCAATATTAACCATTTCCCTATAAGGAAACATTAGGCATTCATTGACCGAGAAGCCAGTACTGCATTCGTTTAAAATTTCTAAAATCTTTCTCTTAAAACAATTTTTTAGGAAAATAAGTTTCTCAATTTCAGTTATGGCTGTTTTCCTTTGTCGACTTTTATTTAGAGTAGTGTCGTTGGTTGATTGGTTGGTTTGTTGGTTGATTGGTTGATTGGGTAGTTGATTGATTGGTTGATTGGTTTGTTGGCTGGTTGATTGGTTAGTTGGTTGATTGGTTGATTGACTGGTTGATTGGTTCATTGGTTTGGTTGCTTGATTGGTTGATTTTTTGGTTGATTGGTTGTTTGATTGGTTGATTAGTTGGTTTGATGGTTGATTGGGTAGTTGATTGATTGGTTTATTGGTTTGTTGGTCAGATATGATTTTGTTTGTAATTTTCCAATCATGTTGTGGGCTGATGACGCCTTTTTAACCCCCCAAAATAGATCTATAAAATCATTACATTCAGACAAGGCTAACACATCACCAAAACACCCACAGCAGGAGTTATGAAAATATGGAGGGATCATCACAGCCGATGTTTATTCCGTCCTGGGTAAGACGATAAACTACGTCCAACAGCAAGACCTCTGATCAGGAGGTTTTTGAGGAGCGTGGAACCACCTCTTAATTGAGGTGGTCCCAAGTCCACCTTGACCCTGGGTGGTAGCACCTGTTAAGGTCCCAGTTATGGGAAAATAGTTGACACCCACACTAGTTTTAAAATAGGTTTTAATACCAGAAATACTTTGTAATAATAATAAAAAAAAATTACTAGCAATAATTTTTGAAGGAAAATTATTATCATAAATAATTTTTTAAAAATACCAGCAATACAAAGAGTTATCCATTCTTTGAAAAAATATGACCAGCTATAGATTTCTTCAAGGAAAAATTTTCTCAGAAATAGATTTTTGAAGAAAGACATATTACCAGCTATAAAACTCTTGGCGGTATTAAATAACCCATTGAGGTTGATATACAAAGCAAACCAAACCAAACCGATATTTATTGCCAGCAATTTGTTCAGGTAAACGAAGCATTGCTTTGAAAATGCCCTGATTTGATAAAGAGAAAAGGTGTCATTCTCCAGCGGGACGAAGTAAGGGCAGACAACTCTGCAAAACAATACCAAGAAAACAAAATGTCCACCATACACAACATATTTAGAACCTACAAATATTTGCTTCGATTATTAGAACATTTCAGAAGCGGCAGAATGTTCAGAAAAAAAGTTGGTGGGTTGTTTGCATATCAACACCTCTATGGGTTATTTGTAATGCCGAAATCTAAATAGTTTGAACACAATTTTATGGCTTCAACTACAGATAAAAAGTATTGTTGGTAATTTTACTATAAAGTTGTACCGCTGATCATAAAGGAGGACAGATACTACATAACAATATTTCTTCAATTCCAAATACACACTTCATTTCGTTCACCGGGGTAGACTGTTCTATTTCCACGGGCCATGCCGCTTCCGGGTGTCTCAGTATCAGTTATCTCCCTTTTAACTCAACTCTGTTCACCTCTTCTGTAGCCAGGTATTCAACTTGTTGGCCATGTTCACCATAGTCTATGAATATAGAATCCAGCGCAGTACGTAATCTGTTCAATGAAACAACGTTAAAGATTAACACTCACGAGTCAGACACTCTACTGAATCTGACTATATCGCCAATACCACCAGCAGATGTTCCGTAATTCTTCAGTCTTCGATATCAAAGGCTGGCAGTGAATATTCCGGAAAAAAACATGGCTGTCTTTATACACGTCGTGTTGAATATTTTTACCTTGTGATTGGTTAAACCTTCTATTGGTGAACTATAAAATGAGTCAGCTCTTTTGGGCTGGCTCACTAGTATACCAAGGTACCCAAAAACTCCAACACAACTGACAACTCTGGGTGAAGTCACTGGATTCAGTCAACGCTTTTATCCACTGAGCCATGTTTGTTATTGCTGTAGATCAAGTGACAGTAAGTCACATGAACCTTCTTTTCTTTAGTTTTCTTTGTTTGCGAGATCTCAAATCGCATTCCTATGACGATTTTCGTGTCTATTCCGATAATAATGTGTAAAGATTTGCCTTCAGTTACCTTTTTCTATTCGTTTTCTGCTCCATGGCAAGGTTCCCATATATTTCGTCTTGTTCCCTAGTCAGTTGCTTTTACTCTGTGTTCCACGGAAACATGGTGCTTCAGGGAAGGGTACATTTTCTTCATCCAAGGTCACGGATCCAACGCAGATGTCAGTGGAAGACAATCCCTCAAGAACTTGCAGGAAGAGGGGGTGGTGAGGCGCACATAAGTGGTGCAGTACACGCCCTCTTTAAGCAACCAGAAATCGGAGAGCGTACGGCCATATCTCGTAGAAACATCTGTTCTCCTACAATCACCGAAGTTAAGCAATGTCGAGCCTGGTCTGTACTTAAATGGGTGACTACTTGCGAATATCAGGTGCTATAAGCTTGGATCTGCGGATGGTGCAATGGATAGCGGCTCTGAATTTGAAATCAGAAAGCCAAGTTCTAATTCTATTCGGGTTCGTTATGTTAACTTACACATAAATAACTTCTCCTCCAGCTATGGGTTAAATAGTAGGACTTCTTTTCTGAACAAATAATTGTTATTCTCCATGAGATTGTTAATTCAATATTCACTCGCAATAAAAAAAAATAGAATTATTCTTACAATCTTAAATATATTTTGGTTTTAAGTTACCCAGAACGTGTTGATAAGCCGTAACAAATAAACCAGTCAATCACTTAAATCCAAAATGTTGAGGTCGAGAGACAGAAGAAATCTATTGCAGACATTTATTGCTACTCTAAGTCGACAATCATTTTTTTTCTTTTCTTTACAACTACAGTCGGTTTAAAAATAATTTTTATAATGGCGGATGACCATAAAACAGTGATAAAAAAAAACATCAGAGTTCACAACGAGGGCCCCCCCCCCCAAACGCCCCCCTGGTCAGGAGCTTCGGGGGTAAGACGCGCCGGCTCTGTTCCCAGACAAGTGACATTTTAAGATAAATTAAATTTAGTTACTATTTTCCAAAAGCTTCCGCGTTAATTACATGTTCCGTCTATTCAACGTCGTCCTGTAGAAGCAAATCTCCCTTGCTTCGCCTCCTCTTTATCTGTTAGGAAATAATTCAACATTCGCTGCCATATAAGGTGGAGCGATATTACATAGTAGTTCAGCACTTTTTCTATGTTTCTAATTAAATTAAATTTAAATTTTCCTTTTCTTTTAAAATCTTGTTTACCCAAAATCTTAAAGAGTGAAAAAGTAACCATATTTAACGATACAAGGGAAATAACTCAACGTTTTTTTCATTGAGTTACTTCCCTTACAATTTGCAGTATTTCTTATCGACTAATGAATATATAACGATTTAAAATGAAACTATCAGACTCACTGATACCAAACGATAATACACTCCCACTGCAGCTTATCTTTTTCCGATCTCTGAATTAGGGAATAAATAAATGGAATCTACACGTACACGGCTGCTTTTAATTCTGCAAACCAAATATAAAAAAAAACTTTGGGAATGGTATGAATTTGTCTCTTCAGTGGGTAAATCGAAGTTGTCTGAGAAGCATTCATGCAACCAATCTAAGATAAGGAAAACTCTGATTTCAAGGCCTGAGGAGAATCGTTTGCAGACCTTGCGGCATCCTATGTACAAGAGCTGTCTTTATTCAATTCATCCAAAAAGTGTGGTTCGTTCACTAGCCCTCAACAAACGAATCAAATCTATTCATATATATATATATCCGAGGGTCATTCAATAAATAAGGTGCATTTTTCGGTATAAGGACTTCTAATACAGATAGAAGCTTACTCTTTTTTTTTTTTTTGTTTTACTTCTTTTTCACATGGATTTAATTTCTTTTGCAGGTTAAAAAAAAAAACTTTGAGAGTTTTGGCGATTAACAAAGATGGCCGACCAAGAAGCATGCTCCAGGATTGAACAGCGGTCAGTTATCAAGTTTTTGGTTGCTGAAGGGTGCAAACCACTTGAAATTCATAGGAGAATGTCAACTGTGTATGGTGCCACATGTTTCAGACAAAAAAATGTCTACAAGTGGGCTAAATTGTTTAAAGCAACGCGGAGCAGTGTTGAGGATGAAGACAGGCCTGGGAGGCCTACAGAAGTGAGATCTCCTGAGGTGATCGGATCAGTCAATGACCTCGTTCAGTCTGACAGAAGGGTGACAGTGGATGACATTGCAAGGATTTTGAGCTTATCTGTTGGGACAAACGCAGGGGTCATCAGTCAGAAGGAGTCATCTTGCATCATGACAACGCAAGGCCTCACACAGCAGCCCAATCAGTGCAGACCATCAACTAGCTGGGCTGGGAACTGCTCCCTCATCCCCCTTACAGCCCAGACCTTGCCCCTTCAGACTTTCACCTGTTTGGTCCCTTGAAAGCGTTCACGAGAGGCACGAAGTTTAAAAGTGACGATGAAGTCAAAAGTGTTGCGAGCGACTGGCTGAGACATCAGTCCAAAGATTTTTACGCTGAGGGAATACGGAATCTTGTGCACAGATAGGAAAAGTGTGACAGTGCTGGGAGACTATGTTGAAAAAAAAAAGTAAGCTTCTATCTGTATTAGAAGTCCTTATACCGAAAAATTCACCTTATTTATTGAATGATCCTCGTGTATATATATATATATATGTTTCATTAAATAATATAGACAAGTGTTGTCTATATATTTTATGTAAGTTCTTTTCATATAGTCTGATAAGCTTAATAACATTATCATTAAACAATGAAAGAAAATCACAATATTGATACATATTTTTAATCCAATCTAAGCTTTCGGCTTACATAAGCCATTATCAAAGATGACAATTACACAATATATTAAGCAATACACGAACAAGAACTTACATAAAATATATAGACAACACTTATCTATATTATTTAATGAAACATGTATGAATGAAAAAATGCTGCCTAAATACACACATATATAGATATATATATATATATATATATCAATTGGTATCACCCCATACAAGGCAGTAAATTCACTAAAAACACAAGGTGTTATAGGGTCTGGAAAAATTACAGTGTAACCCGGATATAAGAGAGTTGTCGGGACCGGAGAAGAAGTCTCTTATATCCGGGTTTGGTCTATTTTGTTTTATTAACACAGGCTCTAATTTGGGACCAGAAAAAATCTATCTTATATCCGGGTTTCTCTTATATCCGGGTTACACTGTACTAACAGAAAAAATAATGAACGGGACGAAATAGAAGAGCAAACAGGAGGACAGTCGTTAATGTAAATGTAGGTGTATAGTGATTTTCCAAGCGTAGCTTAGATGTGGCACAAGGCCGAAAGAAGGGGGCACCCAGTGAGGATCGAACTCACTACTCAGTCGTCGTCGTTCTAGAAAGACAAGCTTGTTAACCATAACACCACCCCTAGGTGCCCAATGTAGATGTATATATATATATGGATATGTTTTTGTGTGTGAATTTGTAGTATATTTCCCTCCGTAAGTAAATGGACTGCTATACTATCATTATCAGGCAGTTATGTGCCATGCGTGATATACGCTTAGGCGATCATGTATCTTTCGATACATGACAGACAGATTTTTCCCGCAGTAGGTTGCCATTTCTTTCTGCGGTAGACCCGTTGCCATCAAAGACTATAGAAACCGGTCCGTCCTGCTATTTGCCCATAGCTGAGGGGAAAAGAAGAGGAATCAGCACGTAAGTAAATGTAATGGATTCGACTGGAATTCGAACTCGGCTCTCCTTTTTCTTAATCTGAGCCGCCAAAGCATTACAGCAGGACATAAATATCAATATTTAAATTTTGCAACCGTCAGCTTTCAATCGGCCCATCGCGATCACATCGTGCATGAAACTCAAAATTGTGCTATCGGTGAGGAATAAATTTATATTTATTATTTTTAATATATATATATATATATATATATAGGTAGCAATTTTTCATTGATGCATGTTTCATTACATAATATAGACAAGTTTGTCCATTTATTTTAAGTAAGTTCCTTTCATATAGTCTGAAAGACGAAAGGAAATCGCCATATTGATACATATTTTTTAATCCTATCTAAGCTTTTAGCTTACATAAACCATTATCAAAGATGACAATTACATTTTAATATATCCATCAACACATGGACGAAACAATAATGATAGTCTGAAAATCGCGTCGCAGCTTGTGACGTCACACATGACCACGCGAGAGTGAAAACGAGAAGTATTAAGTATTTAATGAAACATGCATCAATGAAAAATTTCTGCGTAAATATACATTTTTTTTTTTTTTTTTGTCATCCACGGACAGACTGTTTCGCAGCTCATCAGTGTGGCTAGACGTCTGGTTGCCTCTACCTAGGGTCGAAACCCGACTGAATTTGCCTCAGTCGGAACTTCTCCCACTAAGCCATCAGCGTACGGTACGGGATGAAGGCGAATTTTAGCGTGTTTATTTTTAGATTCAGATAAACACACAGTGACTGACAGTGACTCAATTCTGTCGAAGAGTCGTGCAGTATTAGCTTAAATAGTCACTGTTTACAAATTCACACCTCAAACCAGAGGGCTCAACCGAAATTATATATATATATATATATATAGAGAGAGAGAGAGAGAGAGAGAGAGAGAGAGAAAGAGAGTGTGTGTAAATTGTCGCCATTTCATATTTTAATTTCACGCATGCGCGTTGTTTGTTTTTGGTTTTGTCGACTGCACAGTATAGTAGTGTCAGTTGGGCACCGTCTGTGAGAAAAAAGACCTTCATGGCGGAACTCACTCTACTAGAAATTTGGCAATGGTATGCGCCGTAAGCTCCAATACGAAAATTTCAGAGTGTTTCGGTGTCAAACTAAGCACAGTGCATAGGATCCGGAGAGAGTTGGATGATATATCCAGTCAGCATCCTGGTGTTTGGAGTGATCATTTGCGATGGTGACATTATGATTTATTCATCTTCCCACAAGTCCTTAGACTCAGCATGGAGATCTACATCAAGCGCCTTGCGGAAGTAGTGCTGCCCTGGGTCAAGAGGGTGGCTACTGGAAGACCCTATATCTGACAACAGGTCTCTGCACAATGCCATACAAGAATTTGAACCCAGTTATTGCTGTCAGACAATTTCTATGACCACATCACCCCTTACACCTGGCCTCCTAACTCCCCAGACTGCATTCTCCTTGATTAATATGTGTGGGTCGCAGTTGACCGAAAGACCGACAAAACACCAAAGATGAACTGAATGCAATCATTATGGAAGCATTCACCACCTTAAAAGTTACAGGAGATTCCGAAGCCATCTGGAGGCCGGGGTTGAAGCTAATGGCCACTTTATTCAATAAATTCTTTATCATTTCATGATATTTTGGTGTAATTTTTGGTAAATATATATGTTAAAATGAGGTGTTAGAGTTATTTTCATTTTTGCGTATTAAGACGAAAATTTATCCATCGCACCCTATATATTTATGTGTGTGTGTGTGTGTGTGTGTGTGTGTGTGTGTGTGTGTGTGTGTGTGTGTGTGTGTGTGCTTAGTTTAATTTTTTTCTCCCAATTCCAATTGCAATGAGTTTGTGGGATTGTATGAGTTTCCCATTAATGAGTTTTATAATTACTAACCTCATTTTTACAAATATATTTCACTTCCCGCTTCGTTATTATTATTATTATTATTATTATTATTATTATTATTATAGATTTCTGCAATGGTCGCCCTACTAAACAAGTCTTCGGGAACACCTAATTAGTGGTGTGTTGTTATGGCTATGTCGGAGTCAGCTCCTTCTTAATTCCCTTATTGTTCACTAGGGGAGGGGGCGCTCTCCCTACACTATAAATACTGGGCGACTTCTTGCTTCGTTCTCTTTTTATTTTGTATTTCAGCGGACACATTTAAAAATGTAATCTCTCGTAGAGATCAGCGTTTTGACCACTTGTGGGAAAACGCCATGAAACATTCACCAAAATACAAACTCTTTACGTTTACGCAAAAACACAAATGTTAATGTCTTTGTCACTTGTAAATTTGTTGTTTAATACATATATTTGTTGATATATATATATATATATAATACATATATTTTAATGTTTTATATATATATATATATATATATATATATATATATATATATATATATACATATATATATATATATATATCAGTCTTGTTTGTTTTCTCTACATCTTCGGATGGACTCAACTTGAGTCCGCCCTTTTCTTGTAGTTGGACCTTCTTCTAGCAGGAATAAACGCACGTGCTCCTAACCTAACAACACGCAAACTGACGTTCCTCTACAGCTACATTTAATGATTTGCTTTTCTAACTTCCATAACACCACAGGGGTTAAATAGAAAAAGTTCTTCCTACTGTGTGGACTGTACTTGAATTTCCTTTTAATTTCCACAGTTTTTTCTATTTGGATTCCCAGGTCCTAATAATTCGACAGTTATTCAAAATCTTGGTTACTATGTTACAGTCCTCTGGGTAAGCCATATCAATAATATATAAGTTTTTTTTTTTCGGATTTTGAAAATTATGTCCGGCCTATTTGCTTCACTCTTCCTGTCTGTAAAGATGGTGTAATCCTATAGAAATGTAATGTCTTCTATTTCTGTAACCGGAGCTGAGTGATATAAGCGTTTGTTAAGATCTTTCCAAAGTGTTTGCACATTGTCCTGTATAAATATTGCCCCACTCCATCGTAACGATTTTTATATTTGTGATAATCATCATCACACACATATATACATACATACACTAATTCAAATTATACAACAACAAGCATTCATTGGATAATAAATCAACACTACTGGGAAATGGACAATTTATAAATCGCAGCTATGCGACAATTTTATAATCGCTATATTTTCATGTAGACGATTTCGTGCACTTTTGGGAGAATCGGATCCCAAAAGCTTTCTTGAGTCTCCCCAAAGCTTGCTCGCTCATTGGTCAATGCCAACTAATCAGATGGTCTGCACGTGAAAATGATTCTTCCCACGCAGCGCTTCGGAGCCGATGATCACCTATAAAAGCAAGAAATATTCTTAGATAAATATTTCAGCTGCCAAACGAATCCACGACAGTTGAAACCATGCGCCAATCTTCTCACACATACCATCACTCACATGCTGAATATTCCCTATACTCACATAATCTTTTTCCTTACACAGCAAAACTGTTGAAAACAGAAACTATCACAAACTTTCTTTCAGTCAATTTTGGAACACAAATAATATTTAAAGAGAGACAACTCTTGTTTAACTCAATGCATGCCTTTCTTTCACATCCTTCTTTGTACATCTTGTTAAATACAAATTTTATGTGTGATGATGTCTTTGGCTTATCCTCTTTTTCTTCACGTCAGTTTGGTTTCCTAATCTAAGTTAAATAAATGTGGTGAAGTCTGTTACAATTTTTGGATACTCTATTACCTAGTGAGCCAACCAAAATGAGCTGATTCATTTTATAGTCTACCAATAGGAGGTTAACCAATCAGAAGACTTGAGATATTCAATCCGACGTGTATAAAGGCGGCCATTTTGTTTTCTCGGAATATCCACTGCTAACCTGTCAGATGAAAGACCTGAAAAACTACGCTTTCCTACTCTCTCCGAATATTCACTGCCAACCTTTGATATGGAAGACCTTAAGAATTATTGAACAGCTGCTACTAGATATTGGTGTTGTTTCATTGAACAAATTACTTACGTTGATTTTCTACATTCAGACTACGGTGAACATGTATAACAAAGTCCGCCACATTTCCATTTGGCGCAAGTACAGAACATCTCGACATTATATGGTCTATGGTTTCCTGATATTTGTTACAGAACCTTTATTTTGAATCTATTATGTATGATATTTGCCTGAAAGTTCGTAGTGAAAAGCCTTCCGTTTCAGCCTTTAATCCAGATGCTCGTAACCCTCAATGAGTGTTAACCTTATCAACATCGGCTTTATTAGCCTCCTTCTGGATATTGGTCTTGCAAAAGTTTGTCTTGCCAGCGTTGTTTCATCTACTCAAGAGCTTTACCCTTGACTTTCTTTCTTGATTGAATTTTTTTTTCTTTCTGTTTTCGTGTTGTTTGACAAATCAACCATTCGCCCTTGCATGGAGTATTGCTGTCATATATGGTCTGGCGCCCCTTCTGTTTGACTCGGGGTTCTTGATAAGATCCAGAGACGGATATGCAACGTAATTGGCCCTGATCTGGCATCTCGTTTGCAGTCGCTTTCTCACAGACGTGCCGTCGCCTCTCTCTGTCTTTTTTTACAAATACTTTCACGGTAATTGCTCCGATGAGCTGCTTTCGCTGGTTCCCAGACTTTATGAATTCAAGTGTCCTACGAGGCTGGTATCCCGCTACCACCACCTCACTGTTGAAACTGTTAAATGTAGCCGTCTCTTCTACTCCAATAGCTTCATATCTCGCACCTCTCGCCTGTGGAACTCCCTTGCTTATTCCTGTTTCCCTGAAAACTATAATCTCCAACTATTCAAATGTAATGTCAATCGACATCTCCAGTTGCCTTGATCTATCCACTATCCTTCTCCACTTCCTTTCCTCTATCACTCCGATCTGCTCTTGCTCCAAATCTTCTGTAACCCCTTGCCTTGATCTATCCACTATCCTTATCCACATCCTTTCCTCTTTCACTCCTATCTGCTCTCGCTCCAAATCTTCTGTAACCCCTTGCCTTGATCTATCCACTATCCTTCTCCACATCCTTTCCTCTATCACTCCTATCTTCTCTCGCTCCAAATCTTCTGTAACACCTTGCGTGCTAGTGGCTTCCCGCCTTGCTTGGGGTGAAATGCTTAAAAAAAAATTGTATCATTCAGGTCTTGTTACTATATATCTTAGTAAAGCAATAGTTGCTGTTTAGTACGATAATTCTCTAGCTGAATATTACCTGTTTCAACTTCTTTACGGGAAGAGACTGTTTGCATCAGCCTTTGGATGATGTATGCTATGCTTTTTATTAGTATAAATATATATTTCCGAAGGAAAATTCAATTAAATACTTTCCATCTCAGTTGCTAAATATTAAAATTAATAAATTAAAAATAAAAAAAAGTAAAATTATCAGGGGAGGAAACTCTGTTTTTAAACGATATTTGTTGCTTCCCTTGTCTAATTTTGTTTATTGAGATTATTATTTTTCCAATTGTATGTTTTTATTTTTCCACTGCAAAATATCAGATCAGTTTTTTGACAACACCTTAGAAAATATATTTTAAATTTTGAGTATAGTTATGTTTGTAGTGCATTATTATTATTATCATTATTATTATTATTATTATTATTATTATTATTATTGTTGTTGTTGGGATTTGTCTTCTGATTTTGTCATGAGAAAAGGCAGTGTTCAGGCTTTGTTTGACCGTAAGTCTTCTGTAGTAGTTAGCAGTTAGGAAACTCAGATCCAATAATTTAAGGAATGCAGGTTCGAATCCCACCGGAGAACAAATATTCAGGCTGGTAGTTGTAGTTGGATAAAATAAAACTGTTTAATTAAAAAAAAAAACACCGCTTCTACTTGAATATGAGTATCCACCAAAAATATCATTTAAACAAAATAAATGAACAATATGTCGGATTTAATCCATTTTCCTAACATTATACATATATATATATGTGTGTGTAGTGGACCGGGGTGTTAATGTGTGAGAGATGTTAGGATGAGATATCTCTGGATTACACTTTCCCGCTGGCCGGTCCAGCTACATAAGAATGTTGGACTATAATGGAGTCCAAAGAAGATAAAGAAACAAACAAGACCGATATGCATGTATGCAAACAAATATATATTAATAACAAACATTAATACACGAAGACATGAAAAGTTACAGAGTGTTTGTATGGAAAGTTATGTGTGTGTGTGTGTGTGTGTTGAGTGTCCGTACGAACGCGTATTTTGTTTTTAGCGTGTTCCCAGAATATGGGAAACGCTGTATGTGTGAGAGGTCACATATTGGAGTAAGTAAAAAAAAAGAAAGTTTTTTTTACTTCGCCTCACGCGCGAGGTTGCGGCCCGAAGGCCTGAGTCGAGAAAGATGGCTGCACGTGTGCGTAAGCCGTAAAAAGAGGAAGAGGCGAAAGGTCAGCCAGTATTTATACTCGTGGGAGAGAGAGACCCCTGTTGAAGGATTAAGGAAATGAGGAGGAGCTAACTGCGACATATGTAGAGGACCGTGTGGGTTTGCGTGTTGTTGTGTGGAATCGCCCACGTTACCTATGTACCCCTGTGTATAGGAACAATCCATTTTCACACCCACGTACACCAACAATCCAATGAAAACCTTGTTTTTTGTAAACTAGACTTTCTATTGGCTGACAGCTTGAAAAGTTTGAAGCGCACGTGAAAGAAAATAAATTGCCCTGTGAGCCGATTTTTAATTCCAAAAAGCTATAAAAGGAGGAATTTCGACTAATTAAGTTAGTCAGAACACCACACCCAGAGAGAAGCCAACGGAATCCACGCAACTCAGAAAAATAACTTTCCCGCGTGAAATCAACTCATGACTCAACGACGTTTTGGCTCGATAATCCTCTCTGACGAACAAGAACCTTTGAACTTCAAATATTTTACTTTTAAAAGTTGAATAATAACCATTCACTACCAGCGAAGTAAAATAGCGAACTGACATCAAACTTAATTTACAGTTAAGGGTACACAACTTTTGACGATATAACATAAAACAATACGTAGAAAAATACATACACCCTCACGTTACATTGTGAATGAACATTTATTTTGTAAAATTCATCAGACTTTAATTTTCGCAACAAATCACGAATATAACAAACTTAAACATTCAGATAAGTTCTATCGCATAATACTGTCGCGTACCGTGGGGGTGAAGATGTGAAGAGATATCAGAAGGTTAAACTTTCCTGCTGGCCGGTCCAGCTACATGGGAATGTCGAACTTTAACTAAGTCCAAAGAAGACAAAGAAAACAAACAAGACCGATATATATATGGGTAAACAAATGTATATTAATAACAAAAACAGTTTAAACAAAGACATGGACTGTTACATAGAGTGTGTATGGAAAAATTATGTGTGTGTGTGTTGCAAGTGTTCGTACGTACGTGTATTGTTCTTAGCGTGTTCCCAGAAATTGGGAAATGCTGTATCTATGAGAGGTCACCTATTGGTGTAAGTGGAAAAAGAATGATTTTACCTCGTCTCCGCGCGAGGTAGCGGCCCAAGGCCTGAGTCGGAAAAGAGAGAGAGAGAGAAGGGTCAGCCAATATTTATAGCCAAGGGAGAGAGACCCCTATTGAAGGATTAAAGATCTGAGGAAGAGCTAACTGCGACAATACAAACACAAAGACATAAACATTCACATCACTAATTAATATCTGTAAATATTTCTTGAATTGAATATAAATGTTTGTGTTGATTTAAAAATGACCCTTGGCCTTGTTTCTATTTCAATTGCGTGAAATATTTTATTATTGTTGCGGATGAATGTTAGGAACGCGCCAGCCGAACAAGATTCCTTCTGATAGTTTCTTTCCTTCTGATAAAGAAAACAAAATACATTCATTCGTCCCCAACAGTTGTACTAGAAACACGTGTGTAATTCCTGGTAGAATATTAAAAGGTCCAACTAGAAGAAAATGGCCAGACTTGAATTAAGTCCAACTGAAGATAAAGACAAACAAGACCGATATATATATATATATATATATATATATATATATATATATATATATATATATATATAAGTGAACATAGAAGTCAACACTTAGCGGTAACAGTCTGTTTCATGCTAGATGCAATCGTCAGGCCACGAGTGCTGTTATTTTTCTCGGCTATTTATATATACGGGTCAGTGGTGCATTGTAGGTAGTCTATTTTGGCAGATATTATACCGGGAGTCGTTTATTTGTTTATTTGTATCAAATTATGTTGCTTGTTTTATTTAATTTATTTTTGTTTTTTATCCTTTATATTTATTTCATTTTTATTTTTTATTTTGATCGGTGTTTTTATTAACGTAGTAAAAATTTGTTTATATAGCTTATTGTGGGTAGTCTATTATGGCGGCTATTTTACCGGAAGTCGTTTATTGGTTTATTTATTTGGGTCAAATTATTTTACTTGTTATATATATATATATATATATATATATAAACAAATATGTAGTAAACAAAACAATTTTACAATGGACATAGACATTTGTGTGTGAGTTTGTAAATGTAGTGACTACTCTGATACACCACGCCCACAAAATACTTAATAATTATTGGCTAGAAAATAAGTACTATTTACTACAGGACAATTTATCCATCGCAGTAGCCACACCAAATTTTCTGCCATTGACTTTGCCAAACTTGGTTTAGTAAAAAATCAGTGATTGGATGATTTTTGACCAATCGTATAATTTAAACATGCATTTTGATATTTTTCCCGCTCCTCTCTGGAGCCTACCCAAAAAGTATAAATACCACGAAAATAAAACAATAGAACAGTAGTAGAACAAATAAATCAACAGAGCTCAACTACGTACGTGTACCTACATTCTTCTACTCACTCACACACACACAGACACAAAACTACAATTGCACTACGCTGTGAACTGTCTGTCCAAAATCCAAGTAACAAACTCAAAATTCTATTATCCTTTTGTACAAGCTTTTTCATACTTGAACTCAGTTATCATTTATCACTGAATTCTGAACATTTAAACAAGAAAGTTCTTTAATACATATTTTCAATCTTGAATCAGTACAAGGGAAACTACTTCCTTTTTCTTAATTTTATTTCATCAAGCACGATTGTTGTACTCGTCTATTTTCAATACATTTTATTGTTGATTACTACATAATCTCTTGTTATTTCTTCCTTGTGTCTTTTGCAAATTTAAATGTGATTTGCTAGCCAAAAACGCAACCTTCACCAAAGCCTTCTTAACAATTCTAAACCAAATCTAATTAGCACACCACATACTCATTGTTGTCTGTTCTTAGGTGAATGTTCGTACGTACGTGTATTTGTGTATAATGTTCACGGCTTCTACCCACAAGTGGGGAGACATTATGTTTTTGCGAGAGTTTACATTGTAGATGCGTTCGCTGAAATGAAGAAATGAAAAAGGGAATTTACCTCACCTCCACGCGAGGTGGGATGCGGCACGAGGTCTGAAGGAAAGAGAACGAGGCAAGAAGTCGCCCAGTATTTATAGTATGGGGAGAATTACCCCTAGTGACAATTAGGGAATTAAGGAGGAGCTAACTCCGACATTATATATAAATATATATATATATATATATATATATGTGTGTGTGTGTGTGTGTGTGTGTGTGTGTGTGTGTGTGTGTGTACTAGCAGCATGACCCGGCGTTGCCCGTGCTTGATTTAAAAATCGTACGACTCATACAGAAATCGCTATCACTTGACTTACAATATTTTTGCCCTTCCTTGCCTGTAAAGGAGTGCCCTTTGCCGTGCTGATGTTGCTACATGCCTTACTTCTTGCCTATCTCACACTGCGATTTTTTCCTAAGCTCTATACTAAACATTAAATCTGTTACGAAAAAAGAACTAAACAAAATGAACACAAAACGATCAGTTTAAAAAAAGGACTCGTAACTGGAAAAACCGAATGAAAAAAGAATGTTAACAACAAATACTATTTCACACCCAACCCAGTTCTGCGGTATCAGAATCAACGTTGAGTTTAAGCAAGCGAATGAGCCAACTGGAGTAAAGTGCCATGCAGATTTAAATTTTTCCCACTTGTGACGAATGCAGCTATCGTTTTTTTTTTTTTGCATGCTAGCATGCTAGTTAACATTCGTGCCAGTCAGCTGCTGGCTCTCACGCTGGCCAATAGAGTCTTCCTGCCTATTCGTGGCAGCCAGCTATAGGCTCTCACTCTGCCCAGTAGAAAATGACCGCAAACTACATGAAAACTGCCGTAGAAGCATGAAAAAATCGATTATTTCCACTATCGATGGGAATTGGAAAATCAAAGTCGGTCTTGGCTTTTATACTAACTTGGAGTATTATGCATGTAAATTTTGGTACAAATCCGTCGAAAATTGCGGCCATGCATTCGTTACACACACACACACACACACACATCCTGCATTTTATATATATATATATTACCTTACACCGAAAGTACGACTTGGAGTTTAATGTTCAATACAATCTTAACCCGAAGATCGAATATAAATACATACATGCAACAATCTATTTCTTGTTAACAGTTAATATATTTCAACCTTGAAAATAGCTAAACATATTGCCGAAAGGGCTTGGATAAAAAGAACAATTAAACAGTTTTTATTTAATTTATACTCCGAAAAGAAAAAAAACTCCTACGATCACATGAGAAATTGTATAAAAAACTAAACAAAATCACCTTGTCTGTCGTATTCTCTGAAAGGTGCATATACATATATATACTTAATACTTCTCGTTTTCACTCTCGCGTGGTCATGTGTGACGTCACGAACTGCGGTGCGATTTTCGCTTCCACGTCTCGTATACACGAGTTTGTCCTTGCTTGGAAATCTTTCATGCAACAAAAACAGACTATCATTATTGTTTTGTCCGTGTATTGTTTAGTATATTGAAATGTAATTGTCATCTTTGATAATGGCTTATGTAACCCGAAAGCTTAGATAGGATTAAAAAAACATGTATCAATATGGTGATTTTCTTTCATCTTTCAATGATAATGTTATTAAGCTTATCAGACAATATTAAAGGAATTTACATAAAATAAATAGACAAAACTTGTCTATATTATTTAATGAAACATGCATCAATGAAAAAATGCTGCCTAAATACGCACAATATATATATGTGTGTGTGTGTGTGTGTGTGTGTGTGTGTGTGTGTGCGTGTGTGTGTGTGTGTGGTCTAGATCATTCAACGGATTTTTTTCTTTTCTTTTTTTTAATAATTTTATCCACGAGACGATATCCAATACGAGAGACACCGAATAACGTACTCAAATGTCAGCTCTTACAAAGAACCGATGAACATGTCGTTGTGTGAGTTGTATAGAGGCTATGTGCAGTAGGCGTGCAAATTCAAATTCAGGTTCAAATTTGAATCCCTTCGCACTATTAGCCTTGGAAAATGTATGAATAAGTCTTCCTACAGAGATTAAATAAATAGCGGTCTAGCAGAAGAAAAACTCTGAACTCAAAGCCTTATACATAATTTGTAACACTGGACTTTTAGTTACGTTAGGTCAATCAATTGAGGTGAAGGAAAACTTAGAATTGAGAATCAGCTTGAACAGATACTTCAAGTTGAGCTCTGTCATGATACGATGTTTGCATCCACAGTTATTACAGATACAGTACTCCCGATGCCCTGGCGACATATATATATATATAATTATTTATTTGAATATTACAACATAAATATGTTATAAAATCCCGACAAAAGTAGCCATTTTGTTTCAACACTTCTTGTGTCTTGTCAAGTGATAATATAGAAATATAGATTCTATATTATCACTTGACAAGACACAAGAAGTGTTGAAACAAAATGGCTATTTTTGTCGTGATTTTATAACATATTTATGTTGTAATATTCAAATAAATAATTATATCTGCTCTACTCTGTATTGAGCACTCTTTAAGAATATTAATTGTTGGTTAATGGATTTCACTCCGTATATACCAATCCTAAACTTGGGTATATATATATATATATATATATATATATATATATATATATATATATATATGGGTGTGTGTGTGTGTGTGTGTGTGTGTGTGTGTGTGTGTGTGTGTGTGTGTGGATTTAGGCAGCAATCCTTCTTTCATGCACATTTCATTAAAAACGACTGACAAGCTGCTTTTATTTAGTTTTTTATACAATTTCTCATGCGATCTAATAATCTTTTTCTTTTCGGATGATAAATTATATAAAAACTGTCCGAAAGTTCTTTTTATCCGATAGTGTCGTGTGTGCAGTAGGCGTGAAAATTCAAATTCAGGTTCAAATTTGAATCCCTTCGCACTAATACCCTTGGAAAAGGCATGAATAAGTCTTCCTACAGAGAAATTCAACCAACACATCATTTTATCTATATATTTTAAAGTTATTTCTAAACCTCTTTTCATTTTAATTTACTATTTCATTCTTTATATAACCGCAAATTAATGTCCTAAGTTTAATAATCGGGTTTAATTTTATAAAACTTCTTTTTAAGACAAATACCTTTTCACCCTCTCCTGACGCCTGCCTTGTGCCTTTCGTCTTGAAATGGATAAATTCTATATTAGTCTTTTGACTGTTTTTTTTGTTTTGTTTTTTTTTTTACGGTTAAATTTCTATTTCTGACAGGAACTCAGTCCACGCCGGGGTTGAGAAGACAGACAACCGATATTTTTGTCTCCCAAAATAGGCACTTCCTCATATGAGGTGATTTTGGATTTTATGGTTTATTAATTATTTGTTCTGTATTAATAAATACATTTAGCTCTTTTTGTGGATCAGTTTTAATATCTTATATTACTAGGATCCACTTGGATTATATACCAACGGATATATTATCTTATATATATATATATATATATATATATATATATATATATATATATAATCTCTTTTTTTACATAAATTGCTAAAAATTACCACTCCTCCTCTCTTCTTAAAGCCTAATTACATCTTCTTTCTCTTTACTTCCCCCTTCTTTCTTTCTTTCTTTCTTTTTATTTTTTTCTCTCTTCTCCCCCTTCCCTTTCAATATATCACTTCCGTTAAGTTAACCGATTAAATATGTCAATGTCTGGTCCCTCCTCCCCTAATACTAAGTATGATAGATAGAAATATTAAAATAAACCCTGTCTACAGTGGGTCATGTCTCTCAAACTACCCCTCATTACCCTCTCTGTTAAATTACATAAACTTAATACTACCCGTCAAAAGTGTAAATGTTCATTTCATTTTTCTTTTCACCTTTTGGAAATGTGGTCTGATGAACTAGCGTCCTTTAAAAGGGCTATGGTGAAATAAATTATTACATGAATCCTTAAAGTGGTCTGTTTTCTTTATTATTATTATTTTTAAATTATTAGCTCTGAATTTACATTGAGCTCTCAGGATTTCATCCTCCTTGGGACTACCTATACGGATTACCAAATTAATTATTATATATATATATATATATATATAAGAAGGATTGCTGCCTAAATATACAACTATATATATATATATATATATATATATATATATATATAGTTGTATATTTAGGCAGCAATCCTTCTTTTATGCAAGTTTCATTAAAAACGACAGACAAGGTACTACGGTTAAGTTTTTTATTTAATTTTTCTTGTGTACGAACAAGAGCTTTCTTTGCTGGACAAAGGGTGTGTAAGAACTATATATATATATATATATAGTAGTGAAGGTTTTGTGCAGAACCATCCACACTTTTTGAAGGGCCAAATATAGAGACCTCGTGCACTGTCCCCAAATGACGCTCCGCAGGTATTGAAATCACAGTTTTCCTTCTCCTAGATCAGTTTCCATCAAAGGCTATAGAACCCAGTCTGTCCTGCTATTTGTCAATAGCTGGAGGGAGAAGAAGATTCATACCTTTCCCAAGGGTATTAGCACTTAAGTGAATGTAATGGATTCGATTGGGTTTCGAACTCGGCTCTCCGATTCCTCAATCGAAGCCGCTATCCATTAGTCCACCATGCCTCCTTCACCACTATAATCAAATAATCAAATCTCATGTGCTGGTGTCGGGATTTCGGTTCCTAGGAACTGATCTGCTTGACCCTCATACGTCAATATATATTACAGAAATGAAAATGTGCAGCTTAATTAATATTACAAGACATTTTAAAAGTGAAGCAACCGGTTTCGCTCCCGCCCTTCAGGCTTCTACGGGAGGTTTTTAATTTAAATTAAATCAACAAAAAATGTGTAATGAGAAGGAGAAGGGGAAAAAATGAACCCAAGGATCTAGAGACAAATAACAGCGAGTCCCAACAAACACTCACGCTGTTTACACAGGGAAGGCTTGCGGGACCCGATATAAAGTGCCTCCAGCACCTTAAGATGAAATAGAGAGTGTGACCGGGACAGAACAATGAACAAATCAGCACTAAAATTAGCAGCACACCCTCTGTTATTTAAGAGGTGCTCACATATAGCGGAACCATAGGTATTTGGGACACGTCCATTCAAAGATAAGGTGTTATTCCTGATCTTGGTGGGAATATGTTGTTTGTCACTTCTTCCGGCTATACCAGAGCGACACGTTCGACTGGTACAGATGTCTCTTTGTCACCGCTCTTAATGAATGTGTCCTTAAAGAAATAAAGGCAGTATTCACTGATAAAATGAGACGCCGTATAGCCTCTCGCATGTTTGTTTCAAAATGTTACTGGCGGTTCTACAAGAGCGTTCATAAAAAGAGCAAATCCTCAGTCCTTCCTCCTGTCAATCAATTTGAAGTGTTATCATCTACTGCAGATAAAGAAGAATACTTTGTCCGAAAATTCTCTTCCAACTCTACTCTCGAGTGATGTGGACTATATTAGCCTCGTTTTCGCCCTAGAATTGAGTCTCTTCTGAGTGATATGGATGTAACCCCCTCCACGGTTTCTCCTATCATTTCTAAACTAGATACCCAGAAGGTATACTGATTCAATGATTTCCCTGCATTTGTCCTAGACAAATGTGCTCCTGAACTGGCTTCTTTTTTCGATGAATAGTATAAGATTTAAAGTTTAATTAAACTGATTTGAAACTAATATTACTTATTTTAAGTTTAAAATATTGCCGAAATGCATTATTTTTAACATAGCAGCAGCTGGATATTTAAGGCATTAACAAGTTGCTATTATAGAATCGTCCATATTTTTTGACTCACCCCCGTTAAAAATAGACTCTTCCTTAAGAATGAGCTTCAACCAATCAACACCACACATTGTGAAACTCGGCTTATTATTGGTCGAGACGACCCCAGAATGTGTATCCATGGCCAAAAATCTGTTTTACGCTAATTTCGCCGGAGCCTACTTTGACTTCCCAAAGTAAATAAAAGGACGAATTTCAGTCCAATTCACCGGTCAGTAATTCGCCTTCAGAGAGATTCCACACAGATCCACGCGTGTCTACATTTTGACTCAAGAACTTTTCGCGCTTCAACTCCTGACTTAAATACCAACCTCTTTCTATCTCTCTGAACCCATTACAGCTTTCTTAAAAAGTGTTAATTACACTACCAAACAGAAATTGTAATTCTAGCATAAGACAAAAGAAAATACAGTCCAGGGTGAACAACTCTGTCAGAACAAGAAAAAACAAATCCAACTTAAATCTCACATACATTACTTTCTAATTTATCTCTCGATAAATTGTCTTTAATATTACATGTGAATATTTTCATAAACAAAAGAACATGGCTGAACTTTAATGCACTTAATATTCTTGATGCAAACTTCGTCAACTTGCATATAACCAAAACACAACCTTTTCTCTATTTGTAAAAATTGTATATAAATGTTCGATATTTTCTAGTTGAATGCACACCCACCGTTGTTTCTTGTTCATTTTGCATTGAGTTTTATTCGACTTGTACGTCTATGCTTTTATTTGTTGTGATTAATGTGAAGAACATGCTTTCAAATTCATCACTCTAGTAACAAAAAAACCTTCTGATTTCACACTCAATTCATAGCAATCCCAACAACATCATGACTGGCATACGGAAGTGTATAGATGTGTAAAAATACTTTAGGAATATAATGTAAGCGCCTTTTTTTATAATTTTTAACTACCCAGTAATCTTAAAAAATTACCAAAATATTCTACGTAATCTAATATTTTATTGAATTGTAGGAACTTTATCTTTTAATTTGCTATAGTTATAGCTGCTATTTTCTTATAATGTCATGTATGGACGTCCGTATTTACAAAAATCGGAACGTTTATACTCATACAAAAATTCAAAATTCTTTTTAAAACTTTAGTGGTTGCTAAATTGTAATAATCTTTTCCATTTATGACTAGTAAATATAGTTTTTACTTAATAACAATATCAAATAACCGTGGCAAATTACGACAGAAATTTAAAAGATTTAAAACTTAATAAATTATTATAATTACATTTTTAAAAAACATGAAAACAATTCTTGTAAAAATTCATTATTCATCGAAAATTTATTTTTAGGACAATAGTGTCCATAATATATCTTATTCATAAAAGCAATTAAAACTTTACGTATTAAATAATGCCTAAATATTTTACTACAATTTTATTTTATTTTATCATTCAGAGCAGATTTTCAGTAACTAGTGGTACTGTTATTCAAAAATTGATGATTTAAGTTCTCCAAGGTGTTTTGCTTTTAATTAATAGAAACATTAAGTGGAAGAAATTTGAATTTCTCAAAAATTTCATGAAATTAAATAAGTGAGGAAGTAAAAAAATATTTTTTACCAAGACTTTCTAAAAAAATAACATTTTTAAAATGATTTCATTCATCTGTGAATTAAAATCCTACAATCATTTGGTTTTAGGAAGAATTTCCAAATCAATGTGTTTTTCACCACCAAAAAAAAAGACGTTAAAATTCCTGATACTAATTTATACTCGCACCAACCCCCGCTAACACAATAAAAACAAATTTGTTTTAAGGATTCTCAGAAGTGGCAAAAATATAATTTAATAATAAAAGAATCCTTTGGTCTTTTCAATTAATAATAGCATCAAGATTTTGATGATAAAACTTTGAATTAATTTCGTTTCAGGCATTTTTTCATCATGGTTTGCTAATTTTTTAGAACCGGACTGTTTATTTAGTCCACGGGACTCGATTGGGTTTAGCTCGGTTCAAAATTCCCATTTGACGAATGCCGGAGAGTACAACGGCCGCAACGTCGTGAATATAGCAATAAAGATAAGGCCAACAGTTGGGAGGATTTAAATAGTGGATACATTCTTACAATACGTCATCTCAGAAATATAGACAGATGTACCTGTATATATATATATATATATATATATATATATATATATATATATATATATATAATATGGAGAAAACACCTGAAAAGTTGCAAATTTTAAAAAAATTGAATTTTTTTTGTGAAAGTATTTATTAATATTTTTATATATATATATATTTGATATTTCAGATCTGCCCCGATCTTTCGTCAGAAATTAATTAAATAACTGTATTCAGAAGTTTGTTATCAAGTAGCGTCCGTCGCGAGACGCGGACGTCACGTGATGTGGAATGCAACTGTGTTTGAATAACGTACTTTCACAAAAAAACATTCAATTTTTTTAATTCGCAACTTTTCAGTTCTTTTCTCCATAATCAAGAAAGAATACGTGGCTTCTCATTATGCTATATATATATATATATATATATATATATATATATATATATATATATATATATATATATATACAGGCTCCAGAAATATTAATTTTTGTTGAGCTCTCTGGGGGAGGAAGTGTGGGTGTGTAAACAGTGACTATTACGGCTATTATAGCAAGACTCTTCGGTAAAGCGAATCGAGTCCTATCAGTCACACAGTGTTTATCTAGAAATAAATACGCTAAAATTCACCTTCATCTCTGTCGTGCGCCGA
Source organism: Acanthosepion esculentum (assembly GCA_964036315.1). NCBI lineage: Eukaryota > Metazoa > Mollusca > Cephalopoda > Sepiida > Sepiidae > Acanthosepion > Acanthosepion esculentum. The sequence goes on along the minus strand of OZ038513.1, from coordinate 72,330,602 downwards.
CGGCTTAATGGTAGTATCTCCGACTGACGCCAATTCAGCCGAGTTTCTGTCCTAGCTAGAGGCAACCGGACGTCTTGCCCCACTGAAGAGCTGTGATACAGCGGAACAGTCTGTCTGTGGATGAATATATATATATATATATATATATATATATATATATATATATATATATATATAGTCATCCATATATATAGTACAGGTAATAAATCCGTTAGTATATAATTCAAGCGGGTTGTCATAATATTAAAACTGATCCACAAAATGATCTCAATGTATTTATTATAACGAAGTATATCAATAGTAGTCCACAAGAAAATCCCCAAAATTGTCGGTTGAAATCGATTACCCCCCCCCCATATAAGCTAAGTTTGGATTTTGTTGTGTAATACTATTTAGAGAGAGTTGGTAACTAAATTAAAAAATGCGAAAAAAAACTGTATGTTTACACGTTTCGTCCCTAACAGAAACTTCTTCAGACTAATAATGTTTTTTCAATGGGGTCTGTCTTATATAAATAGGAAGCATAGAAATAAAGGCAAATGCCGGTTACAATTTTACACATAGAAATGCTGATTTTCAAATCGCTTAGCTCAAAATTTAAATTTTTCGTTTCCCGCAATTTTTCAGCTCATCGTCTCCATTTTTATATTTTTATTTTTTGAAAATTAATTTCGGTTGAGCTCTCTGGGGAAGGAAGTGTAGGTTTGTAAACAGTGACTATTAAAGCTGATATAGCGTGACTCTTCGGCAAAAGCGAATTGAGTCCTGTCGGTCACTGTGTTTTTATCTAAAAATAAATACGCTAAAATTCACCTTCATCCTTGCCGATGGCTTAGTGGTAGAATTCCCGACTGACGCCAATTCAGTCAGGTTTCGATCCTAGCTAAAGGCAACCGGACGTCTAGCCACACTGAAGAGCTGTGATACAGCGAAACAGTCTGTCTGTGGATGACAATAATAATTATATATATATATATATATATATATATATATATATATATATATATATATATATATATATATATATATATATTTGGGGAATTTAGGCAAATCATTATAGTAATTCATCGAATCTAGAAGAATCCTCAACAGACGGCCGTTTCGCCCTATTTTGGGACTCATCTGCAATGCGCATCCACTACCGAGATTCGAACCCGTACCAACTGTACCAACGGGCCTCGACAATGAAGAAGAAACTGAATAAACTCGATATAGCGCCGCTACTCACAAAATCCGTGGTGATACACATCCAAGTATTGTGCCCCAAGAGCCACGACTTTTTCTTTCCCAAATTTGAATTTGCCTAATTCCCCAAAATTCTATTACTCGTATATCCTTGCTATATCGAGTTTATTCATTTTTTTTTTTTTTTTTTTGCTGTTATCGGAGTCTACGAGGAATTTTTGCCTAAGCCTACGGGCTCGGTTTTGCCCCACGTTAAAAAACGGTCTTGTGCCACATCCTGCCTCGCGGGGAGGTAAGGGAAAAACCTTGCTTCGAGAATTGAGATTCGTCTACAGCTGTGCTGGTCAAACTCTCTGCCTTCGGGCAGAGACGATCCCCAGACGAGGCCATGTCAAAGGCCAAAGTCTCTTTTCGGGAAACAGCTACCCGACCCCGTTTTATACCCCACGTTAAATTCGGCCTTGTGCCGCATCTGACCACGTGGGGCAGTTGGTAGATATCCTTGCTTCGGGAATTACTAGCCTGTCACCCGATTCCCTGTCTTTCAGTAGTGTAATCTCTTTTACAATAAACCTCTCTTTCTTTCATCAACGCGCCTGTTGCTGTTCCTTTACTCGAGTACCGCCTTTGTCAGATTGTAACCTCTTTATGGATACAAAGATTTTACCGTACATTGCGGCGTACCAGTCAATTTTTCAAGCCCCAAAGATATTTGCAAAACTAGGGGCCGACTCATATGGTAGGCATAAAATGTAAACCGTTACCATCGATTTGTAATGAAGTGGGGCAGCACCCCTAACAATTAACGTACACCACTTACCGTACATCCAGCAGGCTGCTAGAAATATATAACTCTAAAACTAGTGTTTGGTTAAAATATTTGTTATATTAATACAGAAATTAATATAAAATAATAAAATAGCAACAAAAATTCAGTATTCTGTTAATGCTGCAGTACGGATGAGTTTATTTCTTGTTCTCGGTGATGAACCCGTTGAGTAATTCACCACTGCATTTCGGTCTAAGACTGGCCCATCAAATATATGTCCACATCCGGCATAGTGTGTGCGAGTTAGGGGTAGGCTTCAGTCTCTTCATTATGCAATCGCCTTTAGTTGACGAAAATAAAAGAAAGGGTGTTGATCGCTCGAGTTCCGCAGTCCAACTGATACTTCAGATATTTTTCCCGCGCAGCCTTTCGAATTCTATCACGTGATTCCGCACGTGTGTGATATGCTATTTTTAGATTTCATCCGATTTCGTTTCTAGGGTCAGTTATTTGACTGCCCAACAGTTCACCCGAATGTTGACATCAACAAGTTGATAGGGAGAGGGTGGGTGAATATCACAGTTAGAGAGAGAAGAAAAGAGAGATGTTTCACTATAGGTGTAAAGTGTATTGAGAGTTAGGGGATTGGTTGCGTAGTAACGTAAAATCCCCACACCCGACGGACAAAAAAAAATGTCAATTTCTTTTTTTTTTCTTTTTTTTTTTTCCTGGCCGGTGTACAGTCAGATAGGAGATAAAGCATCAATACATTTATTTTCTACCCCTATGATATGTTCAATTCTTACATTGACTTCCTGTAACGCCAAGGTCCACGCTAGATGGCGCGTCTATTCTTATTTTTCCTTTTCAAAACTAACGGGTTGTGGTCTGTGAAATAACCAGTAGGTGACTGCGACATCTCCACATAAATGTCAAAGTGTTGTAAACTAGATATTCGTGCTAGGGCTTACTTTTCTAGTGTGGAATATGCTTTGTGGTGTTCGTTAATTTTTTTAGAATCATAATTAACATGTAGCGGACCGTGTGTGTTTACGTGTTGCTGAATTAGGAACACGTGTGTTTATTCCTGCTAGAAGAAGGTTTAACTATACGAACATGGCTGACCCAAGTTGAGTCCAACCGAAGATGTAAAGAAAACAAACAAGACTGATATATATATATATATATATATATATATATATATATATATATATATATATATATATATATATATATGAAGAAATATAGTCTTAAAGTGTGCTATATTTATGGGATAAAGTGCTCAATATCAGAGATAGAGCGTGTGTAAATATAAAAGTGAACATAGAAGTCAACACTTAGAGGCGACGATTGCACTAGCATGAAACAGACTGTCGCCTCTAAGTGTTGACTTCTATGTTCACTTTTATATATATATATATATATATATATATATATATATATATATATATATATATATATCAACAAATATATGTATTAAACAACAAAATTTACAATGGACAAAGACATCAACATTTGTGTTTGTGTGTGAACGTAAAGTGTTTGTATTTTAATGAACGTGCGTATGTACCTACGCGCGCGCGCTCTCGCGCGTGTGTGAGTGTGTGTGTGTGGGGGGGGGGGCAAAACGCAGATCTGTGCGAGAGATCACATTTTTAAATGTGTCCACTGAAATACAAAGTGAAAAAGAGGACGAGGCAAGAAATCGCCCAGTATTTATAATGAAGGGAGAGCGCCCTCTAGTGAACAATTCGGGAATTAAGGAGGAGTTAACTCCGACAAACGGTATACATTTTATTCTGATGTTCAGCTTCTCTAATACTGCCGCAGTTCCTAGAATGCTTGCATCAACTGCAATTGCAAAAGTCTGACTAAAATCTGAAGCTTTAAGCACCGGATCTGTACTCAACTAATCTTTGATTTTATCAAAGGCTTCCTGACATTTTGAAGTCCATACAAACTTAGCCTTTTACTTTACCAGATCAGTCAGTATGAAAGAAATTTCGGAAAAAATCCTACAGAAATTGCGGAAATACCCCGCTGTAGCTAAAAATTTCGTAAACCTTTCACATTTTCAGAAACCGGATACCTCATAATATCCTGAACCTTAGCATTAAGCGGAGAAATTCTCCCAACGTTCCCTAAAAATCGCTCTTCATTAAATTAATAGCAACATTCGCTAAATTAAGACTATCAAAACTTCCTCAAAGTTAAGAGGTGTTCTTTCCAAGTATCACTATATAATACAGTGTTTTCCATATATGTGTCGTTTCCTGATATATCCTTCATGAACTGATTCATTAATCTTACAAAAAAAATGATTGCCAATTCTTCATACTGATAACTCCCACTGCGGGTTAAAAAAAGCCGATATCTTTTTAGCCCAATCGGTACAGCCCAATAACCTTTTAAAAGATCACACTTCGTGATGTATTTAGCCTTTCCGATTTTGTCTATACAATCATGCATTCTATGAATGGGATGGGATATGTCAACCTTCAAATATATGGTAGGCTACCAGTGGCCCAAAAATTAGGACTACCGGTTAATGAAGTTAGTTCTAAACCTATATAAAACCTGTGGCAAAACTACGTGTCACACCACTTACCTGTATATTGAGACGTATATCGTAATATCTCTCTCTCCCTCTCTCTCCCTCTCTCTCCCTCTCTCTCTCTCTTGTTTATAAACTCCTGCATTTACCTTTCCATGTAATCGCACCAAAGGGCCCACACCATCTCCAGATATCACCCCCCCCCCCAAACCATGACACTTCCTCCACCGAATTTAACACTTAAGGCATTTAGGCGACAATTTTTCACCTACTTTTCGAAGAACATACCTTTTCCCATCTGAGCCAAATAACATAAACTTAGATTCATCACTGAAATGCACCGTTTGCCATTTTTCTTGAGACCACAACACATGTTCGGTTGCAAAGGTAAGACGACACTTGTTATTCTTGAAGCTGATCAGTGGCTTCACTGCAGGTGCTCTTGCTTTTAGGTCATGTTCAACTAAACAACGAGACACAGTTTTTCGAGATAAACTTTTCTTCAGTACAATGCTCATTTCCCGAGAAACAGCAGCAGCAGTTTTAAATCTGTCCTTTTTAACCAACTTTATCATAGCACGATCTTCTCTCTTGGTCGTTTTTCTTGGCCTACCTGTAGACTTTCTCGCTTCACACGAACCACAATCATCGCAGACCTTAAGCATACCGTGGACAACACTTTTTGACTTGTTAACAACCTTTGCAATAGACCCAATACTTAAATTATCCTTCTTTCGAAGCTTAATAATCTGCTGACGAATTGGTAACGGAGTAAGTGGCATTATATTAACAAAGTACACTGCAGATATTCTTACTAATATTTAGTAAACGAACCGTCACGCAAACAAATTAAAAAAATTAGAGTTCGCCGGTTAAATATACTAAAACATGGAGTAAAAGCAACCGTTCTGATCATTTTGGCCGCCATGGGTTTTGCAGTAAATCACTAAATCATCCATAACTTTTGTATTATACTCTCAAATTACACCAAAATCTCAGACAATAACAAATAATACCGTATTTATTGTCTGTGAAAATTATAGAATATAAAACAACTTTGATAAAAAATTATACCTACTTTTCTGACGAAAACAATGCCGTTCTGAACATTTTGGCCGCAACTGTATAGTTGAGATCACTTTTCGTTCTCCTCATTTTAGCTTTAAGCGGATGGTTATTCGTGGATAATAAAATTAGAACTTCATCTCCTATCTCGAATTTTGCTTCCGCTGTTTTCCTATCATAACGCCATTTCATTTTGCCTTGAACACTACTGAGGTGTTCCCGAGCTCACGTATTTGCTTCAGATATTCGTCTTCTGAATCTTTCTACATAATCTAACATATGCTCTGTGATTGGGTTATCCTGTAACCAATTTTGCTTTATCAATTACAGTGGACCTCGTACCGATTATCCAAATATAAGTTCAAATGGAGTGAATCCTAGTTATCCTTGTACTGAATCGCGAGCTGCGAACATTAGGGATGGAATGCCCATTTTTTTCTGGTTATCCAGGTAATAAGTGCGTAGCATATTCTTTAGGCTGGAGTGGAATCTCTCTAGAGCTCCCTGGGATTGTGAATTGTAAGCACCCGCTTTTATTGAAGTGATGACTAGTTGTTAGACTATTTTCTGAAAAATAGACTTGACATGAATTTTATCCTTGTTCCGATTGTATTACCTCGGTAAAGAAATTGATAAGAGCTTTTGCTACTTTCTTGGTTGAAATATTCCTCAGTGGAATGGCCTCAGAATATCTTGATAACGCACACGTGATGCTCAGCAAGTATTTATTACCTTATTTGTTCTGTAGAGGACCGGGTGTTTACGTGTTGTTAATTTAGGAACACGTGCTGTTTATTCCTACTAGAAGGTCCAACTGCAAGAAAATGGCGGACACAAGTTGAGTCCAACCGAAGATGTAAAGTAAACAAACAAGACCGTTATATACACATATATCAACAAATATATGTATTAAACAAAAAATTTACAAGTGACAAAGACATCAACATTTGTGTTTGTGCGTGAACGTAAAGAGTTTGTATTTTGGTGAATGTTCGTACGTACGTGTCACTGTGTTTCATGGCGTTTCCCCACAAGTGAGCGAAACGTGGATTTCTACGAGAGATTACATTTTTAAATGTGTCCGCTGAAATGCAAAATGAAAAAGAGAACGAGGCAAGAAGTTGCCCAGTATTTATAGTGTAGGGAGAGCGACCCCTAGTGAATAATTAGGGAATTAAGGAGGAGCTAACTCCGACGGTTCTTCGGTAGTGGACCTACACAATCTATAATTACTCGACTGAATGGTACTTCAAAGATCGGAATAGGGTGTAGGGATGCAGGTGGGATTTTTTCATTTGGCTTTCTCGACATTTGACATATATGACATGTTCTATAAAATTTCAGTAGTTTTATTAATTCCTACGTGCCCTGCTAATGGAATTTCAGGAGCTGTTCATTATATCCTGAAGTCTTGGAACTACAGTTTGTTCGGAAGGTTTCCAGTCTTCAGAATTTTGGATCTTAGGTGGTTTCTACGTCCTTATTAATATTCCACTTTTTAATATAATAGGACTGTGGTATGAAAATACATCTAGATTATCCCCTGTCCTTGCTTGACTAATAAATTGCATTAATTCAGGGACAGACTTTTGTTCAGTAATAAGATTCCTCCTCGACATAGAAATGCCTGAGGTGGGGTCATCATTAACAACGCCCGTCACTTTTCTACTTCTGTTCAACCCTGACGCACTAGGATTATGGTTCGAAAATGTTTGTTGATGAGTGTATTTGCTCATCATCTTGTTCATTATTTATCGAACTTACTTGCGCACGGGTTACTGCGCACAAAGTTACATTGGCTGTTTTTAAGCTTCTTACTCGAAACATTTCCACATAAGGCAATTTTTTCTTAAGCAGACTGGTTTTCTCGGTTTGGTCGAAGAAGAGATTATTGCTTTTCTACACGCAAAATCATTTCCCAATAACATCGACGCTCCGTTTATTTGTTTACTCGCCCACCGTGATTGGCCCTCATATTAGATTCGACTCTATATTAAACCTATGTAGAGAGATGCTCACAGAGGTAGGTCGCAAACTCTTCGAGTAGTTATTTGCCTACCGGTGGCTGGTTTTAGTCCTCCTGGTAAATATCATCGTAATAGAAGAGATTTTGACATGCCAGTAATCTCTTAATCTCTTAATCCCTGCGTTCCTGAGCAGTTTTAACCCTTCCGCCCGACATCCTCAGTCAAAATTCGCAAATAATTGGTATGTAATGTTTCAAGATAGATATAAAAATAGGTACAAAAATATAAGTGTCTTGCGGAGTGATTAGTTTGTTTAAATAAAATTTAGATCAGAAGGTATTATTTTTTTTTTTGTTGGGTGAACGAAAACATCTCCACAAACATTTTTATTTACTTGTCTGGCACAAGGCTGTTAAACACCACAAATATAGGATTTTTAAATAATTAAGATTTCTAAATAAATGATAAAAAGGATTTTAATAAAAATAATATACAAAGTTGAATGATAAAATAACTCAGGGAATTAATGCTGAGTTTCAGAATTTAAAATTGATTTTTTATACACAAAAATGTTTTTATATCAAGTAAAAAGTGTCTTTGTTTAGTTTTTATAGCAAGTAAAAAGTGTCTTTGTTTAGTTTTTATAACAAGTAAAAATTGTCTTTGTTTAGTTTTTATAACAAGTAAAAAGTGTCTTTGTTTAATTTTTATAGCAAGTAAAAAGTGTCTTTGTTTAGTTTTTATAACAAGTAAAAAGTGTCTTTGTTTAGTTTTTATAACAAGTACAATGTGTCTTTGTTTAGTTTTTATAGCAAGTAAAAAGTGTCTTTGTTTAGTTTTTATAGCAAGTAAAAAGTGTCTTTGTTTAGTTTTTATAGCAAGTAAAAAGTGTCTTTGTTTAGTTTTTATAACAAGTAAAAAGTGTCTTTGTTTAGTTTTTATAACAATTAAAAAGTGTCTTTGTTTAGTTTTTATAACAAGTAAAAAGTGTCTTTGTTTAGTTTTTATAACAATTAAAAAGTGTCTTTGTTTAGTTTTTATAACAAGTAAAAAGTGTCTTTGTTTAGTTTTTATAACAATTAAAAAGTGTCTTTGTTTAGTTTTTATAACAAGTAAAAAGTGTCTTTGTTTAGTTTTTATAGCAAGTAAAAAGTGTCTTTGTTTAGTTTTTATAGCAAGTAAAAAGTGTCTTTGTTTAGTTTTTATAGCAAGTAAAAAGTGTCTTTGTTTAGTTTTTATAGCAAGTAAAAAGTGTCTTTGTTTAGTTTTTATAGCAAGTAAAAAGTGTCTTTGTTTAGTTTTTATAACAAGTAAAAAGTGTCTTTGTTTAGTTTTTATAGCAAGTAAAAAGTGTCTTTGTTTAGTTTTGTTCAAAGTTATGCCAATAAAATGTAGGCTTTGTAATGAATAAATCATTTAGGATTTTTTTTTATCCAAAAACACATGCAAAAAACACAATGAAAAGGCACGGACATGTTGGTATAACGTTCGATGACATCAGAATATTACGGCTTCTCTGATTGGCTCTTCAAAATAAGACAACCAATAGTAAAACCCGAGGCAAGTGTTTACCCCACCGTTCAATCGGTCGCTGGGCATAAAGTCATTTTTCTCTATCACTGATCAACCGGTGGCTGGGCATTACGTCATTTTTCTTTACCACTGGTAAAGCGGTAGTCAGGGCTTAAAGGGTTAAAATTCAGATCGGCATTTGTCTCGTAGAAACGTCTACCATTGAAATCTGTATCTCGGATATGATTGGTCGACATACACCTGCTATTTTACTCGCACATATGACTCCATGTCACGTATTTGAGTCATTTGATTCACTGTCCTGCGGGTCCACGAGTTTGTTATACTGTGCCCTGTATTTAAACAGTAACGGCATATTATAGGTTTGCTTTTCCGACGGATTATCGGACGGTCGTTAACTAAGTGTAAATTCCCGCCATTTTCATGATTTGTTTTTCAATTTATTACAAGTTTCAGTTGTTAAATTAGGTTTGCCTCTGTTCTTTCTGTGAGCAACGACGTATTCATCCGCTAGTACGGCTAACTCGTAAGCGGTTTCTGTCTTTCTTTCATCTATATGAACCTTAACGTCCTCAGCGATACAATTTTTAAGTTCTTCAACCAGCATTAACTGCTTTAGTTTGTCAGAATCATTTTCCGTATTTTGTCACCGTTTTCCAGCGGTCGAAATAGTTTTTTTTTGTCATAAGAATTCAACATATATTTGGGCATCTATTTTTTATGGTTCCTAAATTTTTGGCGATACGCCTCTGGAACAAGTTTTTATGGTTCGCCAATATTATCCTCACTGTCCCCCACTAAAAGTGTTGCATACATCTTCTGGGCTTTTCCACATAAGACAGTTTGCAATAACATCGGCTAAGCATTCCTCGGACAGTTCAAATTCAATGCTGTTTTCTCAAAATGTGAAAAATTACCTCAGGTATTCTCAACGTGGTCCAGGTGTACCACCGGTGGTCCATGTAGCATTTCTAGAGGTCCACAGAGAATTCGTAGCCATGAAAAATTGTAGCCATTTCACAAAAATGTATCTACATTATTCATACTATGAAGAATTAAAAAAATATTATATTTTGTTGAATTAAACACATGCCCATTACATTTGAAAATTTTTGAAAGTATGTAGGTATTAGGATATTCGGCTGTTGTGGATGTTTTCAGTAGAAAAAGAAATAAATTCGATCAGCAGAGGAACTATCAGTCTAACACTGAATTATACCATAAAAAATGATGATGATATCTTGTGAAAATCCTTGAAAATTTTGTTTCTATCATCATCGAATGACTTTAGGCAATATAAAATACATAAACAGCTCTGTTCTCTCCAATCATTTCTAGCACATAAAGAATGATGGTAATGCACCCATTATTACGTGGGATATTGTAGCAAGAGCCAATTCTTACAATGGGAAAGGCAATAGTTGTAATTTATGTCTTGTTGAAAAATTAGTTACTTTAAAACACTTAAATAAACCTAGTTTATTAAACAAGAGAAATGAATTGATGTTTACATGTAGGCATAAAGATAAATATCTGCTCATATGTCGATACAGATTAATTTTTAATGTAAATTATGTTTTGTTTGATTTTAAAAAAAGAACCAGTAATTTCCTTTTACGTTTAATATAAAAATAATATTCACAACTTCAAAATATTTTTGACACACACACACACACACACTCACATATATATATATATATATATATATATATATATATATATATATATATATATATATATATATATATGCAAATCTCGCTTATTTTAAATGTATTTAAATATTTAAAAAAAAAAATGTAATCCTCGTAAAATATATGACTATGCCAACATTGCGATAAGCAGATATATTTTTTATTAAAATTTAAATTACGTAACGGTCAGTATATACTCACCACCGGACGATTGCGTTGTGCCCGAAATTCCGAGACGTAATACCGGTGGTGAAAGATAATATATATATTTTTAATACACACACACACACACACACACACATATATATATATATATATATATATATATATATATATATATAAATTGTGTATATTTAGTGTTGTGGTGGGATCCACCTAATCTGCATAGGTGACTACCAACTATTTAAATAATGGTTGATACCGGAAGACGAGGAAGTGGAATCACGAGATCCAACTAGAGACTCTGATCGACTGCGACTAGTCAACACATTCTCCAGGAACGTCTTCCCAGAAATATACAGAAATACTATATGTACTTATTGTGTACACTTTCTTGTTATAATACATTCTTGTTCTAAGTACATTTTGTGTTGCATTATTATTCCATGCAATAGGCGAGATTCAACATTGAGTCAAGACTCAACAATGGCGACGAAGTAGAACGAACCATACGTCAAGTTTCAACAATGGCCACAAAGTAGAACGAACCCTACGCCAAGTTTCAACAAAGGCAAAGAAGTAGAACGAACCATAAGGAAAGAAGAAAGAATTAATAGTGAGAGTTTTCAACAATTGGGACAAGTCATTGAAGAACCCAGGCTGAAAAAAAAACTATTAATTAAAAGTCCAACGTTAACGTAACGACGAAGGATTCTAAACTTCTGGATATGTAAAACTCGTTAAAAGACGACTAAGCATAAAGGAACGTTCACTCAGAAAAATTGGAAAGGTGTCGTAATCGAATAACGGTAATTTTAAATTAAAAAATTATCTACACCGAGACACCTGCTAAAAAGAAAAATTGGCCGACTACAAAAACATGCATGGATTAAAAGGAGCACAAATAAACCGTGTCGACTTTGAAAGGTAACAAACTTTAAAAAATTATTTTTTTAAATTATTTGTTCAACAATATAGTGACGAATTACCTCTGATAAGAAAATCAGACGTTGTCATTGAAATACGCGAACAGAAGTCGGAAACGAAAAAAAAAAAGTCCGACGCTCTCTGTTCACGAGAAAAAAATACCAAAGTTGATTAGCACGGGCGTGAATGTAAAAGCAAGTCATAAAATTAAAAAGTCGTACGTTTGTTTCGATTTTTTGGTCAGCTTATATGATATTCGGGGATACACAAATTAAAAGTATATTCCTTGTTGCATGAACACTATCAGCTAAAAATGGAGGAACTATCCAAAGTCATATCTGAATTATTAAAATCCCAGCAGTTGAGTCAACAACGTCAGCAAGAACAACAGATAGCACAGCAAGAACAACTGATAGCGATGCAAAAATATCAAGTTAAACAAGATGAAAGACAACAAAAATATCAAGAGAAACAAGATGAAAGACAACAAAAACAACAAATAGCGCTGCAAAAATATCAAGAAAAACAAGATGAAAGACTTTTGGAAATTCAAAAGTTAACACTGGAGAAATTAAACAACTTTCAGGCAAATGAGGGAAATTCTTCATATTCTAATAACACCATATTTAATTCGCTGGAAACTTTCAACTATGTGCCAGACGAAGAAAAAACGTTTGAAGCGTACTTTAAACGATATGAAGATATTTTCTACACAGACTGTGAAAACTGGTCGAATTCAAGAAAAGTCAGTCTATTACTAAGAAAGCTAGGTACAGCAGAACATAGCAAATTTGTAGATTTTATTCTACCGAGAAAAACAACTGAATTGGAATTCTCGGAAACAGTGAAATTGCTAAAAGAGCTGTTTGGAGCAAATATGTCGCTTTGGCATAAGCGATGGTTATGCATGAATGTCTCTAAATCCGACGATCAGGATTACTTAACATATGCATCTATAGTGAATAGACATTGTGACAATTTCAGATTGGCAGAGATTACGGTTGAAGAATTCAAGTGCTTAATTTTTGCTCAAGGACTGGTATCCAGTAAGAGTGCCGAAATAAGACGTCGAGTTTTGTCTAAACTCGAATCTGAACAAGGCCTTACCCTGCAAAAGTTAGCAGAGGAGTGTCAACGGGCCGTAAGTTTAAAAAAAGAGTCGCAAAAAATCGAAAAATCTGGTATTGCTTATATTAAAAAAATAAAAAAGCAGTCAAAGTACCCAGTAGAGAAAAATTGGAGAAAAAATTCAGCGTACTTTAATAATAGACAAGAAAATAAAAAGAACGAAAATAAAAAAGTCCCACCATATAATTGCAGACGTTGTAACGAAAGACATTGGGAGATAAATTGCCCATATAGAAATAAGAAATGTTTCGTGTGCCAAAAGAATGGTCACAAAGGATCTTGTTGTAAAACGAAAAAATGCAAGAATCGAATTAGACAAACAAATTCGAATATCAAATCAGATAGAGATTTGAGGAAATATGTGACGACTGAAATATTCAAAAAGAATATCAAATTTCAACTCGATTCAGGGTCAGATTTAACAATAATGAACGATAAAACATGGAAAATTTTAAAAAGGCCTACAATAATGAAGTCAACGAAACTCGCTCGAACGGTAACTGGAAAGCAAATTAATTTCGAAGGCGAGGTTGTACTTCCAATGAAATTGAATGGGATCGTTAAAAAAATGAAAGTTTTCATTCTGAGAAATGGAGAAAACTTGTTGGGTACAGATTTTATTGAAACATTCGAATTGTGGGATAAACCGTTAAACTCTTTCTGCAGGAAAGTAGAAAGTAATACGCAAACAAGACAGGACATTAAAGATGAATTAAAGGAAAAGTTTCCGGAAACCTTTACACCTGGTCTTGGAAGATGTAACAAATTTGAAGCTAAATTTGAATTAAAAGAAAATACTATGCCTATATTTAAAAAGAAACGTAACGTGCCTTTCGCAAGTGTAGAGAAAGTTAACGAAGAACTTGATAGGTTGGAAAAAATGGGAATTATTTCAAAAGTAGAATCTAATTCATGGGCTGCGCCGATTGTGTGCATAAAAAAGAAATCAAACCAAATCAGAGTCTGCGTTGATTTTTCGACAGGGTTGAACTCTGTAATTAAGGACTACCATTACCCGTTACCGAGTCCTGAGGAGATTTTTAACAAGCTAAATGGCGGAGTGATTTTTTCGAAAATCGACTTATCAGATGCCTATCTCCAAATTCCCATCGAAGAAGAATGTTCGAAGTTACTAGGGATAAACACGCATAGGGGTTTATTCAAGTACAACAGGCTTCCTTTTGGTATTAAAGTGGCACCAGCCATTTTTCAACAAGCCATGGACGTCATGTTGAATGACTTAGACTTTGCGTGTGCCTACTTAGATGATATTATAGTAAGGAGTGCAAACGTCGACGAACATCGAGAGCATCTCAATTAAGTATTTAAAAAGATTCAGGACTTTGGATTTAAAGTCAAAGAATCAAAGTGTGAATTTGGTTTGGAGGAAATTAAATATTTAGGTCACATAATCAACAAAAATGGCAGATTTCCAGATCCGGAAAGGTCCATTGCGATTAGAAACATGCCGACGCCCACTAACGTGGCGACACTACAGAGTTTTCTGGGGCTCGCGAACTATTATCAAGCATTCATTAAAGGAATGTACAATCTAAGAGCTCCGTTGAATGAACTACTGAAAAAAGACAAGGCATGGGAATGGACGGTAGAATGTCAAAAAGCCTTTGATGAAATTAAGAAAATGCTTACGTCCGACCTCTTTTTAACCCATTACAATCCTAAACTGGATATTGTAGTGGCAAGTGATGCTAGTTCATACGGGGTAGGAGCATGTATTCAACACATAATGCCAGATGGTTCTAGAAAACCAATTGCGCATGCTTCGAGGGCATTACTCCCAGGAGAGCGAAGTTATTCACAGATAGAAAAGGAGGCGCTGAGTATCATTTTTGCCATAACAAAATTTCATAGGTACATCTACGGCAGACATTTCAGGTTAGAAACGGACCATAAACCTCTGATCACTATTTTTGGGTCAAAGAAAGGGTTACCCGTTTACACGGCAAATCGACTGTTAAGATGGGGAACCATTCTTCTCAATTATGATTTCCACATAAAACACCTATCATCCAAAAATATAATTCATGCGGATACCTTATCAAGACTCGTACCGAATAAAGATGAAGGATTCGAAGAAACAATTATTGGAAATATCAGAGCAGATTATGAGGTCAAAAGCATGGTAAACAACATTGTAAGAGAGCTACCGGTTACATCAAAAGAAATCAAAAAAGAATCTGAGAGCGATGATTTCATTTTAGGAATTAAAAGTAAAATGGTAGCAAATGACCAAAAAGTTCAGGAGATCTATTCAATTTGTGACGGAATTTTACTATATGGTGAGAGAGTAGTAGTACCAAAAAAGTTGCAGAAAAGAATCCTACGGGACTTTCATATGGGTCACCCGGGGATTAATAGAACAAAAAGCTTAATGCGAAGCTTTGTATATTGGAAAGGAATGGATGTGGATATCGAAAACATGGTTCATCGATGTAAAGGGTGTGCGTTAGCAGCTAAGGCACCACCTATAGTACACAAACCATGGCCAAAGACGGATCATCCGTGGGAAAGATTACACATTGATTTCGCTGGTCCAGTAGAAGATTATTACTACTTAATAGTAGTAGATAGCTTTACAAAATGGCCGGAAGTACTACGCTGCAAAAAGCCTACGTCCAATACCACAACAACTTTTTTGCATGAACTATTTGCACGGTTCGGTGTGCCAGAGTGTATTGTGAGTGACAATGGTACACAATTCACTTCTGACGAATTTAAGGAATTTTGTGAGTTATATCAAATTAACCACATAACGACGCCGCCGTATCATCCGAGGGCCAATGGACTCGCAGAAAGATTTGTAGATACGTTAAAGCGCGCTCTGAAGAAAGCCTCAGGAGTTCCAACGGAAAAGGCGCTTCAGCAATTCCTACAAGTATACAGAATCACGCCTAACCAGAGAACACCATCAAACATGGCACCAGCTGAACTAATGTTCGCTAGGAAAGTTAAGTCAGTGTTTGACAAGCTTTTGCCAGGAAGAAATAGAATAAAGAACACTATGTATACAGCTAGAAAAAGATACACCCCCGGAGAGAAGGTCTTTTTCAAGTGCTATAGAAACAACATTGAGTTCTGGGAGCGAGGCATAGTGGATAAGAGAATCGGTGACCTGATTTACATAATAAAAGAGCCGAAGAATACTCATAAAAGGCACCAGAACCAACTCAAAAAATGCTACGTGCTAGAGCATGAAGAGAGTATACCGGATGAGGAGGAAGATCTCATTGATGTAATGTATGATACTTTTCAAGTAGAACCTCCGCAGAGTGCTCATGAACCGAGAAGATCCGGTAGGAAACGAAAGTTCACGGACCTATTGGACGTGAATCCAAAACGAAAAAGATATTGAAAAAAAAAAAAACAGACATATATATGAACTATGCAAAGGGGATCTACAAAGGAATAACCATAATCATCATCCCATATAGAAGCCAGTTTGAAATCCAAAAGGATTCCAAGGCTTGGGAGGGGGGTGTTGTGGTGGGATCCACCTAATCTGCATAGGTGACTACCAACTATATAAATAATGGTTGATACCGGAAGACGAGGAAGTGGAATCACGAGATCCAACTAGAGACTCTGATCGACTGCGACTAGTCAACACATTCTCCAGGAACGTCTTCCCAGAAATATACAGAAATACTATATGTACTTATTGTGTACACTTTCTTGTTATAATACATTCTTGTTCTAAGTACATTTTGTGTTGCATTATTATTCCATGCAATAGGCGAGATTCAACATTGAGTCAAGACTCAACATTTAGTCAGCAATTTTTCATTAATGCATGTTTCATTAAATAATATAGACAAGTTTTGTTTATTTAACTAAGTTCTTTTCATATTGTCTGATAAGCTTAATAACATTATCATTGAAAGCCGAAAGGAAATCACCATATTGATACGTGTTTAAATCCAATCTAAGCTTTCGGCTTACATAAGCCATTATCAAAGATGACAATTACATTTCAATATATCAATCAACACACGGACGAAACAATAATGATAGTCTGTTTTTGTTGCTTGAAAAATTTCAAAGCAATGACTAATTCGTGTATACGAGACGCGGAAACGAAAATCGCGTCGCAACTCCTGACGTCACACATGACCACGCGAGAGTGAAATCGTGAAGTATTAAGTATGGGAAGCCGTTGCTTTGAAATTTTTCATGCAACAAAAACAGACTATCATTATTAAGGAAAAATTGTCTTTCGAATTGTTGACTTTAACCTATCCATTACTCTAAAGGATGTTGTATAACGCAGAAAACTGACATCAATGGCTGGCCTTAGGGAATTTAAAATGCATGTGGAGCAATCCCATGCATTAATTTTCCGTACTATGTCTGGAAGCTAAATGCTACCATTTTGAGCATCACTTGTGATTGTAGAGTCGAAAGGTAACTTGTATTCATAAATGTATTAGAATATTTATAGAAGTTTTTCCTTTGCTGGAGTGCGCACATATATTTTGTTATGAACTCTCTCTCTCTCTCTCTCTCTCTCTCTCTGTCTCCCCCCTCTCTCTCTCTCTCTCTCTCTCTCTCTGTATATAATATATATATGTGTGTGAGTGTGTGTGTGTGTGTGTGTATTTAGGCAGCAATCCTTCTTTTATTGAATACGACAGACAATGTACTTTTATTTAGTTTTTATACAATTTCTCATGCGATCTAATATTTTTTTTCTTTTCGGATGATAAATTATATAAAAATTGTCCGAATGTTCTTTTTATCCGACAGTGTCGTGTGTGCAGTAGGCGTGAAAATTCAAATTCAGGTTCAAATTTGAATCCCTTCGCACTAATACACTTGGAAATAAGAAATAGTTTGTTGTATGTATCTATTTCTTATTCAACAGTTAAAATATTTAATCCTTGAAAATGGCTAAATGTATAGCCGAAAGCGCTTGGATAAAAAGAAGATTCGGACAGTTTTTATATAATTTATCATCCGAAAAGAAAAAATTATTAGATCGCATGAGAAACTGTATAAAAATCTAAATAAAAGCACCTTGTCTGTCGTATTCAGTGAAATATATATATATATATATATATATATATATATATATATATATATATATATATATATATATATATATATATATATATATATATATATATATATATATATATATGTATGTATAAAATGAAATTGATTAAAGTCCGACACTTATTTAATATGTTTCTGCTTATTTCTATAGATACAATTTATTTAAGTAACTTCCCTCTTTTTAATTAAATAGCATTAATTATATTTAATTAATTTTCCGTATAGCAAGTCAGGTTCGATTCCTGTCGGAGAACGCATGTTTCCTACGAAATTTCTCGAACATTCAGGCCTGCAAATGTAATTAATTCTATTTAATTAAAACATAGCGTTTACTTAAATAAATTATATCTGTAAAAATAATGTATAACCAAACAACACACACACACACACACACACACACACACACACACATATATATATATATATATATATATAGAGAGAGAGAGAGAGAGAGAGACAGATAGATAGTATGATAGATAGAAATATTAAAATAAAGCCTCTCTAAATTCGACCATGTCTACCACACCCCTCATCACTGCCCTCTCTGTTAAATTACATAAACTTAATACTACCCGTCAAAAGTGTAAATGTTCATTTTATTTTTCATTTCACCTTTTGGAAGTGTAGTCTGATGATCCAGCGTCCTTTAAAAGGGCCATGGTGAAATAAATTATTACATGGAGCCTTAAAGTTGTCTGTTTTTCTTTAATATATATATATATATATATATATATATATATATATATATATATATATATATATATATATATATATATATATATATAAATATATATATATATATATATCTGTGTGTGTGTAAAAAATATGTGTGTGTAAGGATTGGAACGTGTCACATGGACTATTCGACTGCTTAAATATCAGCAGGAGAAAACTATGTTGTCATGAGTAAGCTTCTTTTTGTCTTAGATGAAATAATATCAAATTCTGTAATGTCGTTGTATATTGGATTCCTTCTGTCTCCAGTGTCCATTCGATGCTCGACTTTTTGGATATTTATCCGTAGCTTCATTAGCGTCTGTGTTGTAATGGATGTACCGCAAGTGACGCATCGGCAGTAATCTACCCGCAGCGCCCACCCTTGACTAGCGTCCAACCCTTTAATCGGGTGAGTCATATTTCGTCGTCTGTGCATATCGCAGTGGAGAGTGATGAGAAGTTCTGCAGATTGTTTGGCATCAGTAACAAGAGAAGGACACACGGGAGAAGAGCGTCGATGAAATGCAGTGATGTTGTCTGAATTTCTTCAACGAAGACTTTCCATTGATTTTACCATTTTTCTCGTGACTCTAGTAAATGACAGTTTCACGATAAACTCGATAATTCAACATATAATGATGGCGTTCATCATGAAAATGATGGTCACGTTTTGTAATTTAAATGCATAAAAATGTTTTTTATAACATCGACCCATATATATATATATATATATATATATATATATATATATATATATATATATATATATTATGAAATGGACAAAGTCCGACAATTCCTTTTAAGACATTTTTATGTTTATACATTCTTTTTATAGATGCAAATATTTAAGTAAATGCTCTGTTTATAATAAACAGTATTAAACAACATTTACCGGCCTAAATGTCCGATAAATTTCATAGAATCCTGTCGGAGAACGAATATTTTCTATGAATATTTCTAAGACATTCAGGCCGGTAAATGTTGTTTAATACTGTTTATTATGCACAGTCCATTTACTTAAATATTTGTATCTATAAAAAGAATGTATGAACATAAAAATGTCTTACATACATATATATATATATATATATATATATATATGTATATATATATATATATATATATATATATATATATGTATGTATTTAAGACATTTTTATGTTTATACATTCTTTTTATAGATACAAATATTTAAGTAAATATTTAAGTAAGTATATATATATATATATATATATATATATATATATATATGTATATATATGTATATATATATATATATATATATATATATATGTGTATATATATATATATATATATATATATATATATATATATATATATATATATATATATAAGTGGACTTTTAACTTAAACTGCTCCAACTGAAAAGCAAAAATTCCCAGTAATGAAAGAACCGCTCGAAGATGGGTTATACTGCTAGTATGTATATATATATATATATATATATATATATATATATATATATATATATATATATATGTGTGTGTGTGTGTGTGTGTGTGTGTGAAGAAATATAGTCTTAAGATGTGCTATATTTATGGGATAAAGTGCTCAATATCAGAGATAGAGCGTGTTTAAATATAAAAGTGAACATAGAAGTCAACACTTAGAGTCGAAAGTCTGTTTCATGCTAGATGCAATCGTCAGGCACTCTCATTCTCTCCGTATTCCATTGGTACACCCAAGCAGGATGGAATATATATCCTGATATATATATATATATATATATATATATATATATATATATCAGGATATATATTCCATTTGTCCACCCAAGCAGGATATATATATATATATATATATATATATACTGAAAGGTGTGAATCCTCTTCTTCTCCCTCCAACTATGGGTAAATAGCAGGACAGACTGGGGTCTATAGCCTTGGATGGCAACTGGTCTAGGAGAAGGACAACTCTGAATTCAAAAACTGCGGAGGGTCGTTTGGGGACCTTGTGGCATTCGTCGCACCAGGTCCCTGTATTCGTTCCTCCAAAAAGTGTGGATGGCCCTGCACAAAGCCTTCACCACTATAATCAAATCTTGTGTGGGTGTCCGGCTTTCAGTTTCTGGGAACTGATCTGTCTGGCCCTCATACGTCGACTTCGACGGGTGAGTCTATCATATATATATATATATATATATATATATATATATATATATATATATATATATATATATATATATATATATATATATATATATATATATATATATCCTGCTTGGGTGGACCAATGGAATACGGAGAGAACAAAGTGCGTATCATGGCGGTCAGTGCCGTAAAATTTAGAACTGGTAGAACTTAAAAATGTAGTTCGAACGCGCACTTGACATGGAAGATGCGATAGATTAGTGAGAGGCTTGCGATATCTCTTCTGTGAGTGAGGGATTACAAGGTGAAAAATAATTCATCATCCACAAGGACACGGAGACACTTATTCCTACCCAATTGCCCAGAGATTAATTTGAAACAACGGTTACCGCCCATCCATTAACCGTTAAAATAATACAACAGACCTACCCATAATGCACTATTGACCAGGATATATATAAGTTGTCGAGATTGTGTATTTGTGTGTGTGAATCTAAACGTCTAATAAAAACACGTAAATTAGTAAAATTAATAGTTTATAAA
>OZ038513.1:72269180-72306680 GCA_964036315.1 Acanthosepion esculentum | reverse complement strand
GTAAGCAACTATACCGGCTCGCGATATTTAGTTTACATTGAAGAAAAATTTATAAAGCTACAAAAACAGAAACAGAATTAACTAAGAAAATGAATAATTACTATTATTTTACGTTATATTAAAAAGTAAAATGATATTTTATATTATATTATTTTATTATATATTATATATTATATTATTATAATGTTTTATATTATTTTATTATATATTATTTTATTATAATATTTTATATTATATTATTTTATTATATATTATATATTATATTATTATAATGTTTTATATTATTTTATTATATATTATATTATTATAATATTTTATATTATATTATTTTATTATATATTATATATTATATTATTATAATATTTTATATATTATTATTTTATTATATAATATATTATTATAATATTTCATATTATATTAATATATATTATATTATAATAATATTTTATATTATATTATTTTATTATATATTATATTATTATAATATTTTATATAATTTTATTATATATTATGTATTATATTATTATAATATTTTATTACATATTATTTTATTACATATTATATATTATATTATTATAATACTTTATAGTATATTATTTTATTATATTTTATATTATAATATTTTATATTATATTATTTTACTATATATTATATTATTATAATATTTGATATTATATTATTATATATTATATTATAATAATATTTTACATTATATTATTTTAATATATATTATATATTACATTATTATATTTTATATTATTTTATTATATATTATATATTATATTAACATAATATTTTATATTTCATCATTTTATTATATAATATATTATTATAATATTTTATACTACATTATTATATATCATATTATTCTAATATTTTATATTATATTATGTTATTATATATTATATATTATATTATTATAATATTTTATATTATTTTATTATATATCTTATTATTATAATATTTTATATTATATTGTTTTATTATATATTATATTATTATACTATTTCATATTATATCATTATATATTCTATTATTTTAATATTTTATATTACATTATTTTATTATTTTTTATATTTTATATTATTATAATATTTTATATAATTTTATTATATATTATATATTATATTATTATAATATTTTATATTATATTCTTTTATGATATATGATATTATTATAATATTTCATATTATAGTATTATATATTATATTATTATAATATTTATATTATATTATTTTTTATATATTGTATGTTATATTATTATAATCTTTAATATTATTTCATTATATATTATATATATTATTATAATATTTTATATTATTTTATTATATATTATATATTATATTATTATAATATTTTATATTATATTCTTTTATGATATATTATATTATTATAATACTTCATATTACATTATTATATATTATATTATTATAATACATTATATTATATTATTTTATCATATATTATATATTATATTATTATAATATTTCATATAATTTTATTATATATGATATATAATTTTATTATATTTTATATTATATAATTTTATTATATATTATGTCATATTATTATATCATTTTATATTATATAATTTTATTATATATTATATTATTATAATATTTTATATTATATTATTTTATTATATATTATATTAGTATACTATTTCATATTATTTTATTAGATATTATATTATTATAATATTTTATAATATATCATTTTTTCATATATTATATATTATATTATAATAATTTATATTATTTTATTATATATTATATTATTATAATATTTTATATTATTTTATTATATATTATATATCATATTATTGTAATATTTTATATTATTTTATTACATATTATATGTTATATTATTGTAATATTTTATATTACATAATTTTATTATTCATTCTATTATCATAATATTTCGTATTATATTATATTATTATATATTATATTATCATAATATTTCATATTATATTATTATATATTATATTATTATAATATTTTATATTATATTATTTTATTATATATAATATATTATTATAATATTTTATATAATTTTATTATATATTATATATTATATTATTTTAATATTTTACATTATATTATTTTATTATATGTTATATATCATAATGTTATAATATTTTATAGTATATTATTTTATTATATATCATATTATATTATTATAATATTTTATAGTATATTATTTTATTATATATTATATTATTATAATATTTTATATCATATTATTTTATTATATATTATATTGTAATAATATTTCATATTATATTATTATATATTATATTATAATAATATATTAAATTATATTATGTTATTATATATTATATATTATATTATTATTTTATTTTATATTATTTTATTACATATTATATATTATATTATCAAAATATTTTATATTATTTCATTATATAATATATATTATAATATTTTATACTACATTATTATGTATGATATTATTATTATATTTTATATCATATTATTTTATATTATATTATATATTATATTATTATAATATTTTATATTATTTTATTATATATTATATTATTATAATATTTTATATTATTTTATTGTATATTATATGTTATATTATTATAATATTTTATATTGTATTCTTTATTATATATTATAATATTATAATATTTCATATTATATTATTATAATATTTTATATTATATTATTTTATTACATATTATATATTATATTATTATAATATTTTATATTATATTATTTCATTGTATATTTTATATTATAGTATTATAATATTTTATATTATATTATTATATATTATATTATTATAACATATTATATTATATTATTTTATATTATATTTTACAGTGTATTATTATAATATTTCACATTATATGATTTTTTATGTATTATATATTATGTTATAATATTTTATATTATATGATCTTATCATATATTATATATTAAATTATTATAATATTTCATATTATATTATTTTATTATATATTATATATTATATTACTATAATATTTTATATTATATTTGATTATATATTATATTATTATAATATTTTATATTATATTCTTTTATCATATATATGATATATTATATTATTATAGTTTATATTATATTATTTTATTATATACTATATTATTGTAACGTTTTATATTATATTATTTTATTATATATTATATTATTACAATATTTTATATTATTATTTTATTATATATTATATTATTATAATATTTTATATTATATTATTTTATTATATATTATATATGATATTATTATAATATTTTATATTATATTATTTTACGTTTGACACTGACCACAAAAATTGATCTTTGTTTTATGAGAAGTTAGAAACTGACTTCAAAATTACTTCTCTTTTCTTTTTACCTCTTTGAAATGTTTATATATACATGGCAATTCAAAGTTTAGAAACAATTAATTTCTTTTTCTTCAATCATTTCACCCTGATCATTGAGAAAATGCCACTGGGACGCAAAGTATGCTGGGATTGAAATAGAATGAGAAGACTCCAGTGATGAGAAAGACCATAAAAACAGGTTTCACGACCTCAGAAGAATGCGAGAAAATGAGATGAATTTAGTGACATGTGTGTAGAAATGACAATAAAAAGAATTTTTCTGGAAGGCAGAAGATGACGAGAAAGTCAGAAGACGTTAGTGAGAAGTGCGTGGAAACGAAAATAAAAAAAAATATAACATGTTTCAGGAAGACAGATTACGAGAAATTGAGAAGACTTTATTTTGAAGTGCTTGGAAGCGACAATAAAAAAAAACAGGATTCACCAAGACAGAAGATAGCGAGAAAGTGAGAAGACTTTAGTTAGAAGTGTGTGGAAATGACAGTAAACGAAATTTCTGGAAGGCAAAGATTCCGAAAAAGGGAGAAAACTTTATTTAGAAATGTGTGCAAAATGGCGGTAAAAAAGAGAATTCATAAAGACAGAAGATTGCTAGCAAGTGTCAAGACTTTATCAAGAAATCCGTGGAAACGACAATAAAAAACAGGATTCTGATAGACCGAAGCTTGCGAGAAATTGAGAAGATTTTAACTAGAAGTGCGTGGAAATGATACTAAAATTCAGGAAGACAAAATTTTGAGAGAAGATGAGAAGATTTTTGTGAGAACTGCGTGGAAATACAATAAAAATAGATTTCAGGCAGACAGAAGATTGCGAGAAAGTAAGAAGAATTTAGTGGGGGAACTATATGGAAATGCCAATAAAAAAAAAACAGGTTTCAGGAAGACAGATGTTGATTAGCGATGCTTTTAATTTATTCAAAACTTGTAGCTGACAGGGAAGCAAGAATTTGAAAGGGAATTCCAAAGACGCGAAAGGAACTTATTAGTGTAGAACCTATGGTTGATTTTGTTATCAGATGCCTGTTCTTTTACCATTTGCATTTCAGTTTTCAAGATGAAAGAAACAACTTAAAGACATATTTATCTACCTTTCATGCGAAAACTATTAAGGATCTGCGCCAAACATTTATTTGAAATGCTCACCATTGACAATCAACGAAGGATGGCAGTAATGACATTCCTAGATATCAATTTGCCCAATCTTTGCAATCATGTCTGCTATAACTTACTGAATGGCACGAGTCTTTTCAAGAGCCCACAAAAGAAATAAATCTAGAGGTATGAGGTCCGTGAAGTGTTTTGGCGTCCAATAAAGGACAGTTTTCCTCATGCTATTGACTAAAATTGGCGTCCACCAGAACAAGATTGTAATAAAACGGTAGCGAAGGGGGGGATTAAACGAGAATTAACGAGATTTGGATTTTCGTTAAATAATATTTTTTTCATTCCATGTTTTGGATTTTCGTTAAATAATATTTTTTTCATTCCATCTTTTCGTCATTTACACTTTGACACTCTGTGATGCAACCTCACCCAGGACACTACATTTAGTCTGCGATGTGTGCTAAGGCGGCCTGGGAGAATGTGAATTACAAAACCTTTACCGTGCCTCCAAATCAGAGTCATGTGTCAGGTCACGTACTTCTGTATTCGGTGGTCGGTTATGATTTTTGCACATAGTTTCATTGACATCTATCTATCAGTCTATCTATCAGTCTACCTCATTCAGTCCATATCTCTCTGTTGATATATCTATTATATTCATATCTGTGTATCTCATTCAGTCCATATCTCTCCGTTGATATATCTATTATATTCATATCTGTGTATCTCATTCAGTCCATATCTCTCCGTTGATATATCTATTATATTCATATCTGTGTATCTCATTCAGTCCATATCTCTCTGTTGATATATCTATTATATTCATATCTGTGTATCTCATTCAGTCCATATCTCTCTGTTGATATATCTATTATATTCATATCTGTGTATCTCATTCTGTTCATATCTATCTATCTATCTATTTATCTATCTAAGATATATATATAAATATTTTAAGGTCTGCCTTTCTCCGTATCTATCTAAATCTATTATTAGGCATCTCAGTGTTTCTTTCGTTCTCGCTTTCTTTTTCGGTCTCCCTATGTCTTGCAGATTACGTTTTCTGTATCAATATAAACATTTCCACCGTTTATAAACCAAGTCAGCTTTTCACTGATTAATTCTATCTTTAAATATTAAACTGATGTTGCTCCGTTGTGAAAAGCGAGATACAACAATGAAGATTTAATCAATAATGAGACCAACACAGATGATTGGTCATTCGCTCTTGTGTGACCCATAAAAATTATAGTCAAACTTTTTCTTCGTCTGTTTGTCAATAAAGCCAAAGGTTGGTCGCTATTGATTTTGCAGCCTTTGTCTGGCAACAATGCATCATCATATCTTCAGTGATCATATGATTTTCTATTTCCTAAAAGAATTGCAACATCCAACGTGAAAATCTGTTGAGAGTTCGGTAGAATCTTGCGCTGATTTCAATATGGATCCTTAAGTTACGTGAACAGAATGAGATAGATAGATAGATAGATAGATAGATAGATAGATAGATAGATAGATAGATGAATAGACGGACATAGATAGATAGATAGATAGATAGATAGATAGATAGATAGATAGATAGATGAACAGACGAGATAGATAGATAGATAGATAGATAGATAGATAGATAGATAGATAGATAGATAGATAGATAGATAGATAGATGAATAGACGGAGATAGATAGATAGATAGATAGATAGATAGATAGATAGATAGATAGATAGATAGATAGATAGATAGATAGATGAACAGACGGAGATAGATAGATAGATAGATAGATAGATAGATAGATAGATAGATAGATAATGAACAGACGGACATAGATAGATAGATAGATAGATAGATAGATAGATAGATAGATAGATAGATAGATAGATAATGAACAGACGGACATAGATAGATAGATAGATAGATAGATAGATAGATAGATAGATAGATAGATAGATAGATAGATAGATAGATAGACGGAGATAGATAGATAGATAGATAGATAGATAGATAGATAGATAGATAGATAGATAATGAACAGACGGACATAGATAGATAGATAGATAGATAGATAGATAGATAGATAGATAGATAGATAGATAGATAATGAACAGACGGACATAGATAGATAGATAGATAGATAGATAGATAGATAGATAGATAGATAATGAACATACGTAGGTAGATAGATAGATAGATAGATAGATAGATAGATAGATAGATAGATAGATAGATAGATAGATAGATAGATAATGTAAAAGCTAGATAGATAGATTCATATGCTCAGGATGATAGATGGATAGAAATCGATGCGATAACGGACACATAAAAACATTGAATAGAGAACAAAATATTAAGTATGATTGTCTAGGGGCCAAGGTGTGAGGCATATTTTAATATCTTCGAATAGTGTAAATAGTCTACATAATACCTCATCTCAGAAATATAGACAGATACTGAAAGGCCGAAACGTTGTGATAATTATGGCAACAAAGATGAGGAGAGTAGTTCGAATAATGTAAATAATGTACATAATACCTCATCTCAGAAATATAGACAGATACTGAAAGCCCGAAATGTTGTGATAAACATGGCGACAAAGATGATGACAATAGTCTGAATAATGTAAATAGTGTACATAAAAAGAAATTAACAGTTAGAATGTAGGGAACACATAAGGAAGAAAGAAGGCTCAGAGAATTTGACACTCACAGGGAATAATGAAAGTAAGAGAAGCAGAAGGAAATAATAAGGACCACAAACACAAAAAAGGAATGGTAAAGGGCCCAGTGCTACTTAAAGGAATAAAAGATAAGAAGTTGTGGAGAGCCATGATCACAGCCTTCCTAAAAGCACATGTCAAATAAAAGGATAGAAAAGTATTGCAAATAAATTTACATAAGAAATATGACAATAATAAATTGTGTTTTTATTAGTTGTAATTTTATTTTATAAGTTATATAATAGATATTTTTTAGATATAATAAATTCATCAGTATCTGTCTATATTTCTGAGATGAGGTATGGACACTATTTCGTCAGGTGGTAGGTCCTCAAGGACACATGACACAGTGGATAAAGGCGTTAGTTAGATCCAGTAACAGGACCCAAAGAGTGTGAGTTCAGTACCCGGTTAACGCAGTGGGGAACTTGCAGAGGGGAATTAACGGGAGATGACTGATAACTGACATCCATTAAACATGGCACATGGAACTAGAACATTCTACCCCAGTGAGCGAAATAAAGGGTTCAGTTTGACATTCCAACCACCTGAAGAAGGCCGGAACGTACAACGGCCGAAACGTTGTAATAAATATAGCGACAAAGATTAGGACAATAGTCCGAATAATGTAAATAATGTACAAGATGCTGACATTCTACACGGCTTCAAACAAAATCTTAAGAAAGAAACCGTCATTAATACTGGCAAAAGCAATAACAGTAGATTTGAAAAAGTTATTTTGCTGAAAACGTATTTTGCTGAAAACTATATTCTCCTGAAAACTTTTTTGCTGAAAACTTATTCTCCTGAAAACTTTTTTGCTGAAAACTTATTTTGCTGAAAAATTATTTTCCTGAAAACTTATTTTGCTGAAAACTTATTTTCCTGAAAACTTATTTTCCTGAAAACTTATTTTGCTGAAAACTTATTTTGCTGAAAACTTATTTTGCTGAAAAGTAAGAGAAAGATTTTCACTGTCAAATGATTCCCTATAATAGTAGAAGTAGTTAGGTTTGCCTGTCGTTCATGTTAACTGTGCTGACTTCTACCTAGGATTGAACTCACCATCCTTGGCTAACAAATTAGCCCCCTTACTCCTCAGATTGACATTCCAGACTACTTCAAATAAAAAGTTAGGAAGGAGACCTCCCCGCCATCAAGACTGGGAAGAAAGGTAACAGGAAACAGCATTAACTAAGAAAACAGATAATTACTATTATTTACATTTGAAAGTGGCCATAAAAATTGACTTTTGTTTCATGAGAGGCCATTTTTTAAGTTAAAAACTGACTTCAAAACTACTTCTTTTTTCTTTTAACCTCTTTGAAAATGTTTTATATACAGGGCGAGTAAAAAGTCAGAAAAGATATCTGCTTTTTTTTTTCATCTTTTCGCCCCGAGCAAAGCCATAATGCTACTATGATAATCAAGATGTTGACATTCCACACTATTTCAAACAAAAGGTTAGAAAGGAAACCCTCACCAGTGCTGGAAAGAGCTATAACAGGTAATGGGATTCAGAAACCAATTTACTGAAAAAAAATTTTAAAAAAGATTTTATAAATTTTAACTGAAAGTTATATTGGTTGCTTGGTAAGTGAAGGCCAACTGTTTCCTTGGAAGGAAACGGCTAATATTACCATCACCTGAAGAAGGCCGGCGCGTATATCGGCTGAAACGTTAGAAATATGGCAATGAGGATAAGGATGATAGTCCGGATAATGTAAATAATGTAAGTAACTTGAGTTATGTTATAAAATATCCTCATCAGATTGAGACTTTCACATAGATGTCATACATGGCATTCAGAAACATCTAAACTGTCAGCTCTATGCAGCTACTTTCTCAGATCAATTCCTTCAGCGAATGAAGCCTGTAGGTTTTAGTGAGGACCACCCTTCTTTTAATATCATACACTAGCACTACAGAATCACAGAGAACTGTACCAAATAATAGAAATTACATTACTTAAGGACTTTCAATAACAGCAACAACTAAAATGATTAGCATATGGAACTCAAAGGGGAAATAATAACACTCAAGATGTTGATGTTCCACAGCAATTCAAACAAAAGGTTAGGGAGGAAACACCCCTCAATATGGGAAGGAGCAATAACAGTAACTGAACGAGGGAAACTTATTTTTCCTGAAAAATGATGCAAGAGAAAGATTTTATAAATTTCAAACAATGATAGAATTGGCTGCTTGATCAATAAATACCGAATATTTTTTCATAAGGGAATGGCTAACATTAACATGAAATCAGATCCTACACTTTGATCCCAGCCCGTTAACCAGAGAGTGAAGAAAAGCCTAACTTGAATAGTATTGATCAATCAATGAAGGCTGAGTGTTTCCTTATAAGGAAATAGCTAATATTCTCATTACCATATAGTTACTAATTAGCAATTATATTAAATGACAGACATACACGGAAAGAAAGTAATAAGGGAATTGACCATAGAATAGGCTGAGCTCGGGGTAGCTTCACACAAAACTACAAGTTGCTACAAAACCAAAACATTAACCTAAGAACTTGAGTTATTTTATAAAACAGGCTCATCAGATTGAGACTTTCACATAGATGTCACGCATGGCATTCAGAAATATCTAAACTGTCAGTTTCTTAAAACTTTCTCAGATCAGTGGATGAAAATGGCATTCAACGAATGAAGCCTGTAGGTTTTAGTGAGGACCATCCTTCTTTTAATATCATAGACTAGCACTACAGAATCACAGAGAACTATACCAAATAATAGAAATTACCTTACTTGAGGACTTTCAATAACAGCAACAACTAAAATGGATAGCATATGGAACTCAAAGAGGAAATAATAACAGTCAAGATGTTGATGTTCCACAGCACTTCAAACAAAAGGTTAGTAAGGAAACCCCCATCAATACTTAAAAGAGTAATAACAGCAACTGAATTCGAGAAATCTATTTTCTTAAAAAATTGTTTTTAATAGAAAGATTTTATACATTTCTACCGACAGTAGTCATGGCTGCTCAGTGAAAGAAGCGGATAATATTGTCCTTTTTACCTTTAACTGCAATTGTGTTTCTTTTCTTTACAGAGTGACATAATGTAATCAATCCCCAAATGATTTTTTCTAGATAAAAAATAAAGTTGAAAACAAATGATTTGTTGTTGATAAATCGCATCAACTAACGTGTGCCGATGTCTCTTCTACCAATAAATCCAGGTTCTTGAGTTGTTCAAATGGAGACTGTGACACACCGTAGTCACGTTAAAAGCAAACGTCTAAGTCAAGTCACGCAAAATCTCGTCGGGAGAAAGTCTTATCAATCTTGTTGTTCGTTTGTGACGGGAAGTGGGAAACGAAGTTGTTTAATTTGTCTTTCCACTTGATTGTCACGTCAGACTACTCGACACTAATTAACTGAGTTTGAGTTTGGCTAAATAGGTCGATTCTAGTTCTTATGTCTCACTGCACGTAGCTGACTCTGTGTTGCTTTATTTCGAATATAATCGAACCCTTCTTCTCCTTCTTTTTATGGACCGTGTACCATGAAGATGTGGACGATCGCGGCTCTCCACAACCTCTCATCCCTAACAGATCTTCGTAACGTTTGCCCCTTTTCGATCTTTCCCGCACACACGTTCCGGCATCCATTCACCCAAGGTCGTCAGCCAGTTGGCCCGCTGCCTCTGTCTGTTCCCTTGGTTTCGATATGTCCTGTGGGTGTCAAATTCTCCAAGCCGTCCTTCCATATGTTGTGTCGAAGAAATTTAAGCTGTCTTTTTTTCTTAAGTGTCTTTTTCTGTTTCCATTTTCCTTACTACTACTTCGTTGCTAACGCTCTCCGTCCATGGCATTCCCAGCATCCTTCTGTAGTATCACATTTCTGTTGCCCGCAGTTTTTAATCTATCCAACATTCACTGTCATACAAGGGAATTGATAGTCTATAAGAGCATAATTATCCTGTTCCTTAGTATTTTGCTTAGATTTTGGAAGGCATCTTCCTCTATTCCAATGTGCATTCTGATTTTGATGTCGCATTTCCCATCCTCTGTTAAAACATTTCTTAGATATTTAAATTTTAAACTTCAAAAATTCTCAAAAGTTTTTCTTTGAATTTACATTATATTCCTCCCCTTTTATGTACCGTGTCAACTTTTTTTTTATCGATTTCAACCCAAGCAAGGCAGTAAAGCCACTAAGACACAAGGGATTACTGGATGTGGAAGTATTAGAAAACAGGAACATTACTGGGGAGCAGAAATAAAAGAGAAATAACCAAGAGGAGAGTAGATAGCGATTGACATTGCATTTAAATTTTTGAAGATTAAAGTTGGTTGGAAAGCATAGAATTTACGGTTACATCTAGCCAACTCAACTGTAAATTGAGACCCTCTCGCCAGTCTACTACTGCGATTAAATTCATAAAGTCTAGATACACTAGCGAAGAGGGTTATTTATTTGTAAATATTTATAAAACGTGACACAAGGCCAACATGGGGAATGGAGAAAAGAATGGTCTACATCTGTCTTAACTTTAAACTTAGCTAGCCACAAACACTGACCAAAACATACCCCATTATTCCTAACACCAAAACAACACATTCTTACTTAGCTTTCTTACTAGATCCACACTAATACATCATTATCTATCGAAGAGCACAAGTATTTATAGAAAAAGGTAGAAAGCTTTACGGCGATGGGTAAATGACTGAAGCCGAGATGCCAGATCAGGACTAACAATATTGCTGATTCTTCTTGGGATTTTAGCAAGAAGCTTTAGATGTATGGCGGCAGCAACAGACCATATTTGGCAGCGATATTCTAAGTATGAACAAATGGTAGACTTATAGATATGTAAGATAGATTCAGGGTTGATTGATTTGTTTGTCTAATGAACTATCAACTGTTTATGGATCATTTAATGCCGAAATTTAATTTTATTCGGTGCTTTGAAGCAATAAAAATATGATATATGTCATCCTAATTTTACAGTTGAATAAATGGTACATGACACTCAGCTTTTGTGTATATTGTAGGGACATTATTATTATTATTATAAATAAATAAAAATAATAATAATAATGAATATTATAAATAAAATAAAATAAAACAATAACATTGTTTAACTTGTTTAAAATAAAATAAATAAATAAAAATAATAAAAATTCTACCAGCATGCTACAGAAATTGATCCTGCCGGAAAAAACGGACACCTTGTCAAAAGACGTTCAATTTCTCTC
Organism: Acanthosepion esculentum; assembly: GCA_964036315.1. Classification (NCBI taxonomy): domain Eukaryota; kingdom Metazoa; phylum Mollusca; class Cephalopoda; order Sepiida; family Sepiidae; genus Acanthosepion; species Acanthosepion esculentum. Next base: position 72,294,260 of record OZ038513.1, on the reverse strand, counting down.
TCCGGAGCATGTAATAATACGAAATGACTTCTCCCTTTTATCACATACCAGTACACGAAAAATAAATTGTATGATTTTAATTTACAATTTAACATGCTGTTACTGTTATCACTGTGTATGTTTTATTCCTGTGAAGTATGTTTTTATTTCTTGTGAACACGAGGCTATTTCTGCTGCTATGATGTGAGTTCTCCCACAATATACATGTTCATGGGGACATAATTATTAGAGGTGGTGATATGTGTCTTTTATGGTGTTGTTTTGTTAAGGTTATATTCGGAATACAGTTTGATTTAATAAATTGTATGATATTACATATATTAATGTCATAGAAGAGTTTTTTTATTTGGGGGAGAGCTGATTTTGTTTCACGACCTATCAACCTGTATGGGTTACCTAATACCGAAATCTAAATATTTTGAACACAATTTTATTTACTGTGAACGCAACTACATGCCTTCAACAACAGGTAAAATGTGTTATAGGTAATTTTGCTTTAAAATGTACTGTTGGTAATTTTACTATAAATATATATTGTTGTTCTTTTTCATATACAAATGTATTTTTATACTTTGTTTTGTTTCAGGTTTCACTATTTGCCCATAGCTGGTGCTACCACCCTGGCTCAGGGATAAGTCACGCTTTAAATTAAATATTAATTCAAAATAATTAACGCTTTAAATTAAATATTAATCAAAATAATTAACGCTTTAAATTAAATATTAATTCAAAATAATTAACGCTTTAAATTAAATATTAATTAAAATAATTAACGCTTTAAATTAAATATTAATTAAAAATAATTAACGCTTTAAATTAAATATTAATTAAAATAATTAACACTTTAAATTAAATATTAATTAAAAATAATTAACGCTTTAAATTAAATATTAATTAAAAATAATTAACTCTTTAAATTAAATATTAATTAAAAATAATTAACGCTTTAAATTAAATATTAATCAAAATAATTAACGCTTTAAATTAAATATTAATTTAAAATAATTAACTCTTTAAATTAAATATTAAATGAAATTAAATTAATATTTATAAATTTTCAAACTGTCGACTATGTCAAAAAATGTTTCCTTTTTTCCGGAATCACCGCTTATATCAGACTTTGTTGATTATTTCGATATCAACGTTACTCCTTTTACAGATGCCATGCCTTTTCTGCGAGTAACGCAAGTCTGATTTTTCATCTTTCAGACAGTCCTTGATATAGCGCGCACCGAGACATTTTGAGAAGTTACCCTGTTTTCTGTGCATCGTTCACACCTAAAAATTAGTTGTGGTTAAATAAATATTAAATTGTTTGACAATGAAATTCATAACGTTTTGCTGACAACTATTCTCGGACCGTCTGCTTGTCTCTGAGGGCATATCGGTATCGTCTTATATTTGGGGCGTGGCAGTGACACTATTACCGTGAGGTACCATTCAAACATACTGAATTTAAATGTCTTACATTTAATTATGTTAATCAAAAGCAAGAAGACCGCTTCAGATACGGGGAATTATGTCCGCTTCTTTTATGTATCGTCTGTGGGGGTGGTCCTTTGTCGCCCACGTGTAACATTATCAAGAGCTGTTTTCAATACAGATTACAATTATGAGAAACGAAACAAAGCGACGTACGCACTGCTGTCTTTTATTTCAATTCATTACAGAAATCTTAATTTAGTCTGCGCTTTTATCCGAACAATAGTGTTTATTCTTATTTAATGTACAACACAACATGTGTTATAACAAAAAACTTAGTCTGTATCTTCTGTCTCAGAAATTCAATATACAGGGTGCGATGCGTAAATTGTCGTCATATTTTCTTTTCAATTTTGCTTGTTTTTTTATTTTGCCGACTGCTCAGTATAGTAGGGCCAGTTGGGCACCCTATGTAAGAAAAGAGTGCACCCTGACACAATTCACATCGGCAGAAATTTGGAAATGACATGATGTCCTGTTTGGCCTTCCCGGCTGAAGCTCCAATCCGAACATTTCTGAGGACAGTGCATAAGATCGGAAAGAGTTGGATCCTGTCAACATCATGGTGTTTGGATTGATTACTTGTGATGGCTACGTTAGGCCTCCATTCATCTTCCCACAGGACCTCAGACTCAGCATGGAGGCCTAGATCAAATGCCTTGAGGAGCTAGTGCTGCTATGGGTCAAGAGGGTGGCTACTGGCAACAGGACTCTGCACCATGCCAAACAAACAGGAGAACCCAGTCATGGCTGTCAGACAATTTCTGCGACCACATCACCTCTTACATCTGGCCACCTAACTCCCCAGATTGCAACCCCCTTTATTATTATGTGTGGGGTGCAGTTGAGGGAGATATCAACAAAATTCAACATTTAACACCAAAGATGAACCAAAGACAAGGATTATGGAAGCATTCACCAATTTAAACAAGGAGTCCGTCTAGAAGAGTTGCAGGAGATTCCGAAGTCGTCTGGAGGCTGTGGTTGACGCCAATAACGATTTTATTAAATTAATTTACTCTAGCATTTCAAGATAGTTTTGTGTAATTTTGGTAAATATATCTGTTAAAACGAGATGTCAGTGTTATTTTTCATATTTCACGTAATTTAGGCGAGAATTTATCCATCGCACGCTCTATTTGAATAACAAGGCTTACGGTCAGATTACATTGAAACACTGCTTCCCGGACGGTCACCGAAGTCGAGCCTGGTCAGTACCTAGATTGGTAACCGATTAGGAATACCAGTTGCTGTAAGCTTGGATGTGCGATGGTGTATAGATAATGGTTCTGAATTGGGAATCTAAGAGCAGAGTTCCAAGTCAAGTCGGGTTCATTATATATACTTTCCCTTGGTGAAAGTATGAATCTATCTCCCAACACTAGCTAGGGATTAATAATTCTTCTTTTATGCAGCGTGTCTTTTCACGATGTTAGTGATCATGGCTCTCCACAATTTCCTGTCATTTGCAGAACATGTTTTGTCTTTTCGTTGTCTCTCTTAATCCTTGTTCCACAATCCATTTACTCAAAACCGCTCGACAGGCTATACATTCTTTCCCTCTCTCCATCTTGCCTTCGATGTGTCCTGTGAGTATCAAATTCTCCAAGCCCTCTTTCCTCATTATGCGCTCTAGAAATTTCAACTGTCTCTTTCAAATGTTAAGCATGTTCTTTTTTTTTTCACCATTTTCTCTAAAGTTTCAGTGTTGCTCACATGTTTGCTCCATAGTAATCTCATTATGCTTCTGTAGAACAACACTTCTGTGAGGAGATCGTCCCAAAATTTCTTACAATCTAAAAATATTTTCTGGCTTTAAAAAAAAAGCTGCAATAGGTTGATAAGCCCTAAAAAATAAATCAGTCTATCAAATGGTACAACAGAGAAATAACGTCACTCCTATGATAAATATAAAAGAATACCCAACAGACCTAAGAGGCAACAACGTTTAAGAATATTTGACATGAAATATTTAGAACTACTACTTTGTGAAAAAACGACTCCCACGTAGATGCTTCCCGTAAGTTTACAATATCAACCTCTTCAAGTGTCAATAATTATCAATCCTCTTTCTCCCCATGATCTTGTACACGTAATTCAGTCACCTGCTACCATGAGTAGCTTTCAAGCCTTGTATTGGGTTAATTTTAGTATAAAAACGTTAGTTGTTTAAAATATTACAAAGAAGCGGGTAAAATATTTTGTAATTATGTTTATCACGAGGAGAAAACCCGTAACTTATTAGGGTCTAAGGGGGAGGGGCACATGTAGCGCAGCTGCAGTAGAAGTGGTGTGTTTTTGGCAAGATAACCCGACGGAACCCAACCTTGCTGGTTTTGAATTCGTAATTTTTCCTTCTCATAGACCTGGTGCTACCCAAGGCTATAAGACCCAGTCTGCCCTGATATTTACCCATAGCTCGGGGGAGAAGTGATGGTTTCGTACATTTTACAAGGATATTAGCTCGTAAGTGTAATGAACTCGACTGGAATTTGAACTTGGTTCTCCGATTCCTAAATCCAAACCGCTATCTATTACTCGACCGCGATTGCGTAATATGGAAAAAAAAGAAAAGAGATATCTGAAATTTCTTGGACACCTAATGAGGAAAGAAGGAGTAGAGTATTTGATACTCAGTAGGAGCAAAAAGCGAGCAATCTACCTAAGGGCCTACGTAAAAAAGGACTTGGGGGTAGTAAAGAGAAAAACGTGGTTCACACCTACGAAGGATACAAAGTTGTGGAGAGTTACTACCTTTCAGTTAAAATGTGAATTCTGAGAGTGTTTTTCTCATTGTTTCCTTTTAGCTTCTATCTTCAACATTTGTCCGTTGAACCTGTCACTTTCAAGTTTTTTTTATTCATAAGGAGGTGGCCCAACATTTGTGATTGCTACACACAGTAAAAAAAAAAGAAGATTTCAGTCTTTTCTGGAAAGATCCTAAGTGTTGTGGATTCCGGGAATGTAATTCTGCACAAATAAATAAACGACGCCAGTAATTGAGATAGAAAAATAAGTGTATTAAACGTAAGAATACAGACTTGAAGTGAAGATTAGTAGCCCAGGAATGCGGGTTAGTAGAAAGTATATGTACAAGTCTCTGTAAGTGAAGCCGTAATTATCTCTCTCGCTGGACTCTCGTATAACTCTCTGTGAACACCCTGTGTACTGTCTCCGTATCTCTCACCCTGACACAACGTATCTCAACCCGCAGGTATTCTCTCTGTCAGTATAAGTATACTTTGGACGAGTCCATCTTGTGTCAAAGGGGTCTGCCCCACAACACTAAGCACAGACACGCGTTTTTTTTGTTTTTGTTTTCTTTTCTAGCGTGTATCTTAGATATTTTAACGCTCTTCTTTGTCTCGCTGTAACAATTACGACTGAGTGGTGAGTTCGAACCTCAATGGGTGGCCCGTACTTTCGGCCTTGTGACACATATAAGCTATGCATAGAAACTCACCATAATGAAAACGCAGGTTCGAATATATATCACTGACACATCTTTCAATACGTAGGCGATCATGACACTCCCCGACTTCCAGTCTCTTGTTGACCTAAGTAACTATTGCCTCTCTAGACCCCTTTAGTCTTTTTAGTTCTGCCATTCATTCACATAAACTTCTCAAGTAGGTTACACGCTGATTTACATTTTCTTGTCCTCCGTAGGCCATGTGAGTATTAAATTCTCTGAGACTGTTTTTCTCATTATTAACAACCGTTTCCTTTTAGCTACTATCCTCAACATTTGTCCGTTGAACCTGTCACTTTCAATTTTTCATTCATAAGGAGGTTTGATTTGGTTTGGTTTGGTTTGTTTTACGGCATATCAACCTCAATGGGTCATTTAATGCCGACAACTTTTTTTTCCTGGTAATAAGTTTGTTTTGTCGAAAATCTATTTCTGTTAATATTTTACTCAAAAACGTACAGCTGGCAACATTATTTTTTCAAAAACGTATTATCAGAGGCCTTGCTGTGGGACGTAGTTTATCGTCTTACCCAGGACGCGAACGTAGTTCATCGTCTTACCCAGGACACGGATTTAGTTTATCGTCTTACCCAGGACACGGACGTAGTTTATCGTCTTACCCAGGACGCGGACGTAGTTTATCGTCATACCCAGGACGCGGATGTAGTTTATCGTCATACCCAGGACGCGGATGTAGTTTGTGTGTTAACTATTTGCCCATAGCTGAGACCCTAGCAGGTGCTACCACCCCAGGTCAGGGTGGATCTGGGAAGATCAGCAATTAAGAGGTGGTTTCACATTCCTCAAAACCTCCTGATCAGAGGCCTTGCTGTTGGACGTAGTTTATCGTCATACCCAGGACGCGGATGTAGTTTATCGTCATACCCAGGCCGGTCATAAGGAGGTGGTCCAACATTTGTGATTGCTACACACAATAAAAAAGAAGATTCCAGACTTTTCTGGAAAGATCCTAAGCACAGACACGCGTTTTTCTTTCTAGCGTGTATATTAGATGTTTTAACGCTCTTCTTTCTACAAAAATATATCATGAAAAATTTAAAAATAACGTTTACAAGTTTCTCGTTAATATAATTGTATCAGTGAAGAGGTTTTCATTTTTATCTCGACTTCTTTGTTCTTGTACTTATTGCAAACAATATATTTTTCCATTTACAATTCAATCGATTCAGAAGAGATATAAAATATCTTACTAAATCAGCAGCCACTCACCTGACAGCCCCATTAATATTTCTCGCAGACGACCTAACTATTACTCACACCTGCCGCAAACTGCTGCTCCCACCTTTCTGCTGGCTCAATTGGCATCTCAAAATCGCTTCAGATGTCCCCAAATTAGCGAGAAAACGGTTTTATATATTTTTCGTATGCTGCTGCAAATTTTCCTAACGTCATCTTAATCACAATGTTCTAGAAATCTTAGAAGTGTAGTCGAAGAATGCTTAGCTCATTGATGATTGTGTAGATATAATCACGAAGAAATGTCCGCGGAAATGTGATAATTTTACTTTATATACACTAATTAATTTGTGTAAAGCTCACCAGGAAATGAGTCAGAAAGATTTTGAGATTAAGGAAAAAGAACAATCGGGAAGGAATATTTAAAATATTTCAAGTAAAATCATTTCAGCACAAGAACACGGCAATATAGCCACGTAAAGGGTTAGTGATTGTGATGGAATATTAGAAAATTATTAATGAAAGAGAAAAATAAAGAAAACAGAAGTTAAACGAATGATACTGCATATAAAATTTAAGGAAAACTTCTATTCATCCACTCATCACTCAATTTGAGGTGCTCCAACTAAAGTGTCCCCAAAGAGGCTAAAACTTTGTTTTCTGATAGAATGAGGGACCGTATAGCCCCAAATAAGTTTGGTTCATTTGAATACTGGCGGCTCTGTAATATTGTGTCAAATAAGTTTAAGACTTCTATTACTCCACTCTTCATTCAATTTGAGGTTTTACCAAATAAAGTGTCCCTGAAAGAGGCTAAGTCTGTGTTTTCTGATAGAATGAGGTACCGTATAGCTTCTAATGATTCTAATGAGGTACCGTATAGCTTCTTTGATTCTTGTGAATAATGGCGGCTCAGTAATATTGTGTCAAATAAGTTTATTTCTCCTATTCACCCACTCTTCATTCAATTTCAGGTGTTCCCACCTAAGTGTCTTCAAAGAGGCTAAGCCTTTGTTTCTGATAGAAAGGGGCACCGTATAGCCTCTAAAAGGTTTGGTTCTTGTGAATACTGGCGGCTCTGTAATACTCTGTAAATTAAGGGTAAGTCTTCTATTCCTCCTCTCTTCATTCAATTTAAGGTATTCCCAACTAAAGTGTCCTCAAAGAGGCCAGGCCTGTGTTTTCTGATAAAATGAGGCACCGTAAATTAAGTGTAAATCTTCTATTACTCGTCTCTTCATTTAATTTGAGGATTTACCAAATAAAGTGTCCCCAAAGAGGCTAAGTCTTTGTTTTCTAATAGAATGAGGCACCGTATAACTTCTAACAAGTTTGGTTCTTTTGAATAATGGTTGCTCTGTAATATTGTGTCAAATAAGTTTATATCTACTATTCCTCCACGTGTTCCCAACTAAAGTGTCTTCAAAGAGGCTAAGGCTTTGTTTCTGATAGAAAGAGGCACCGTATAGCCTCTAAAAAGTTTAGTTCTTGTGAATACTGGCAGCTCTGTAATATTGTGTCAAATAAATGTAAATCTTCTATTCATTCTCTCTTTATTCAATTTGAGGTGTTCCCATCTAAAGTGTCCTCAAAGAAGCTATGTCTTTGTTTATGATAGAATGAGAAACAGTATAGCGTCTAAAAGGTTTGGTACTTGTGAATACTGGCGGCACTGTAATATTCTGTAAATTAAGTGCACGAATTCTATTCCTTCTCTAATCATTCAATTTGAGGTGTTCCCAACTAAAGTGTCCTCAAAAAGCTAAATCTGTGTTTTCTGATAGAATGAGGCACCGTATAGCCCCCAAGAAGTTTAGTTCTTGTGAATGCTGGCGGCTCTGTAATTATGTCTTTGAGAAACAATATAGCCTCTAAAAAGTTTGGTACTTTTGAATACGGTAGGCTCTGTAATATTGTGTTAAGTAAGTGTAAGTCTTCTATTCCATCTCTATTCATTCAATTTGAGGTTTTCCGAAATAAAGTCTCCCCAACGACGCTTAGTCTTTGTTTTTTAATAGTATACTGCATCGTATAGCTTCTAAAAAGTTTAGTTCTTGTGAGGAATGTCGGTTCTGTAAAATTGTGTCAAATAGGTTTATATCTCCTATTCACCCACTCTTCATTCAATTTTAGGTGTTCCCAACTAAGTGTCTTCAAAGAGACTAAGCCTTTGTTTCTGATAGAAAGAGGCACCGTATAGCCTCTAAAAAGTTTGTTTCTTGTGGATACTAGCGGCTCTGTAATATTGTATTAAATAAGTGTAAGTTTTCTATTCCTCCTCTGTTCGTGCATTTCGAGGTGGTTCCAACTAAAGTGTCCTCAAAGAGGCTAACTTTTTCCTTTCTGATAAAATGTGGCACCGTTTAGGCTCGAAAAAGTTTGGTTCTGGTGAATACTGGCGGTTCTGTAATATTGTGTTAAATAGGTGTAAGTCTTCTATTTCTCCTGTCTTCATTCAATTTGAGTTGTTCCCAACTAAAGTGTCTTCAAAGAGGCTAAGTCTTTGTTTATGATAGAATGCGGCACAGTATAGCCTCCAAGAAGTTTGGTTCTTGTCAATAATGGCGGCTCTGTAATATTCTGTAAATTAAGTGTAAGTCTTCTACTCCTCCTCTCGTCATTCAATTTCAGGGTTTCCCAAATAAAGTGTCCTCAAGAGACTAAGTTTTTGTTTTCTAATAGAATAAGGCAGCGTATAGCTTCTAACAAGTTTGGTACTTGTGAATAAGGGCGGCTCTGTAATATTGTATCAAATAAGTTTATATCAACTATTCCTCCACGTCTTCCCAACTAAAGTGTCCTCAAAGAGGCTAACTCTTTGTTTCTGATAGAATGAGGCACAGTTTAGCCTCTAACAACTTTGGTTCTCGTGAATACTGGCGGCTCTGTAAGATTCTGTAAATTAAGTGTAAGTCTTCTATTTCTCTTCTCTTCAAACAATTTGAGGTTTTCCGAATTAAAGTGTCCTCGAAGAGGCTAATTCTTTGTTCTCTAATAGAATGAGGCACTATATAGCTTGTAACAACTTTGGTCCTTGTGAATACTGGCGGCTTTGTAATATTCTGTTAAGTAATCGTAAGATTTCTATTTCTCCTCTCTTTATTCAATTTAAGGTGTTCCGAAATAAAGTGTCCTCAAAGAGGCTGAGTCATTGTTTTCTCATGGAATGTGGCACCGTTTAGCCTCTAACAATTTTGGTTCTTGTGAATAGTGGCGACTCTGTAATATTCTGTAAATTAAGTCTAAGTCTACTATTCTTGCTCTCGTCATTCAATTTGAGGTTTTCCTAACTAAAGTGTCCTCAAATAGGCTAAGTCTTTGTTCACTAATAGAATGAGGTACCATAAAACTTGTAAAAAGTTTGGTTCTTGTGAATAATGGCGGCTCTGTAATATTTTGTCAAATATGTTTATATCTACGATTCCTCCACTCTTCATTCAATGTAAAGTGTTCCCAACTGAAGTTGGCTATTTCTCCTGTCTTCATTCAATTTGAGTTGTTCCCAACTAAAGTGTACTCAAAGAGGCTAAGATTTGTTTCTGATAAAATGTGGCAACGTTTAGCCTCTAAAAGGTTTGCTTCTTGTGAATAATGGCGGCTCTGTAATATTGTGTTAAATGAGAGTAAGTCTTCTATTCCACCTTTCTTCATTCAATTTGAGGTATTCCCAATTAAAGTGTCTTCAAAGAGGCTAAGTCTTTGTTTCTGAGAGAATGAGGCACCGTATTGCCTCTAACAACTTTGGTTTTATGAATACTGGCGGCTGTGTAATATTCTGCTAAGTAAGTGTAAGTCTTCTATTTCTCCTCTCTTTATTCAATTTAAATAGTTCCCAACTAAAGTGTCCTCAAGGAGGCTAAGACTTTGTTTTCTGATAGAATGTGGAACTGCTTAGCCTCTAACAAGTTTGGTTCTTTTGAATACTGGCGGCTTTGTAATATTGTGTTTAATAAGTGTAAGTCTTCTATTCCTCCTCTCTTCATTCAATTTGGTGTGTTCCAATTAAAGTGTCCTCAAAGAGGCTAATTCGTTGTTTCCTGATAAAATGTGGCACCGTAAAGCCTCTAACACTTTTCGTCCTTGTGAATACTGCCGGCTCTGTAATGTTGTGTTAAAAAAAAGAGTAAGTCTTCTATTCCTACTCTCTTCATTCAGTTTTAGGGGTTTAAACTAAAGTGTCTTCAAAGAAGTCTAAGACTTCGTGTTTTAGTAGAATAATGCACCGTGTAGCATCCAACAAGTTTGGTTCTAGTGAATACTGGCGGCTCTGTAATATTGTGTTAAATAAGTGTAAGTCTTCTATTCCCTCTTTCTTCATCCAATGTCCTCAAAGTGGGTACGTTTTTGTTTTCTAATAGAATGAGGCACCGTATAGCTTCTAATACGTTTGGTTCTATGAATAATGGCGACTCTTTAATATTGTGTCAAATAAGTTCATATTTACTATTCCTCCTCTCTTCATTCAATTTAAGGTTTTCCCCACTAAAGTATCTTCAAAGAGGTTAAGTCTTTGTTTCTGATAGAATAAAATAAGTTTAAGTCTTCTATTTCTCCTCACTTCATTCAATTTGAAGTGTTCCCAACTAAAGTGTCCTCAACAGCCTAAGTCTTTGTTTTCTAATAGAATGAGGCACCTTATAGCCTCTAACAAGTTTGGTTCTTTTGAATACTGGAGACCCTGTAATATTGTGTTAAATGAGTGTAAGTCTTCTATTCCTCCTCTCTTCATTCAATTTGAGGTGTTCGCATCTTCTGCCGACAAAGAAGAATATTTTGCTCGTAAATTCTCTTCAAAATTTACTCTTGACGCATCTAGAGTATCATTACCTGACTTGCCACTTAGAACTGAGCCTCTGTTGAGCGATATGCATATAACTCCTCCGATTATATTTTAATTTTCAAGTTTTCTAAAACTCAGTAGCTTGTTGCGTCTTAGTGGCATTATTCCCTTGCATGGTGGGGTATGCTAAAAAAGCTATTTTCGTTACATATGTAGCAGTAACTTTAATCCTTACGTTTGCTCATTAATATAGCTTTGTGCCAGACTAGGGTAAGTTTACCTGATATTTATGAAGGCTAATTGTGATCAAAATGGATTGTAGCCAGTCTTTCGGAAATGGAAAAAATTTTGATTAAATCTTCGGCAAAATTGTTAGCATAAATAGAATGTTGTATCTATAATTTTCAAGTTCACATCATTCTTTTCGTCACAGCCTCTTTATAAAAGACTCGCGATAAACACAGACAAAAATAAACACTCCAACAAATAGAGACGTCTACTCAAACGTTAAATATAAGTAATAGAAAATAATGTCGGGTTGTAGATAAGTTGGTAGAGTGATTTTTGTTTAGCGGCATATCAACACCTCTATGGGTCATTTAATGCTGCAATTTAATTTTCTTGTGTGCTTTGATTTGATTGGATTGCTTAAGGACATTACAACTCCTCATGGGTCATTTAATGGCGAAATTTAATTTGAATTTTGAAGTAATAAATGTATGATATATGTTATTCTGCATTCACAATTGAAGACATGGTAGATTTTGTGCATGTATATGTTGATTGATTTTGTTTATCGCCGTTATCAACACGTCTGTGTGTTATTTAATACCGAAATCTTTTGATCATAATTTGATATTTTCAGAGTAAAGGTATGTTTTACATAGATATGTAGTTTGTTTACTTTTTTATATATTTTTTCGGAAATGTGTCAGAGAGATTTTGAAATTAAGGAAGAAGAACATTGTGGAGGAACCTAAGATGGAAAACAGAATTGCAATCAATTTTGAAGGAATATTTGAAACACTTCAAGTAAGATGTTTTTAAATCATTTTTCCAACAACTTAAGGGATTACTGATTGTGGCCCATTATTAGAAAAAATATTAATGAGAAAGAAAAACAACAGAAGAGAAATTAAGGAAACAGAAGGCAACGATTGACATTGCATTTAAATTTTTGAAGAACAAAGTTGACTGGCAAGCAAGAAGCCGGAATTGATTCCCACAAGCAAGAAGTGAGAGAGAAGCATAGAACCTAAGGTTACATCTGGTCAGTTTAACTGTAAAATAATGAGACCTAGCTGCCAATCTAGTACTGCACAATAGAGGAGAGCTGATCAGAAAAAATTACCATAAAAATATTTATAAAAATAGCAGAGGGAAGCAACGATACGGTGCCAGGTCAGGACCAATAATATTGCAGATTCTTCTCTGTAGTTCATCCATTATCTCTAATACATAGCAAAAGCACCAGACCAAATGAAGCAGCAATATTCAATGCATGTACGAATGGTAGACCTTTCAATGTGCAAAGATAGATTCACGACACAGAGACCTATCAGCCCACCCAGCAATATATTCAATATAATCTTATCATTTCATGTCCATGGCAAACGTTAGATCGAGAAATTCCAATGTGTCACTCATCTTGGGGTTACCATCAGCCAAACTGATGGAAGGCAAAAAGGCTTCTCTCAGACAATTAATAGAGATCAGTTTCGTTGTGGAGGCGTTAAAGTTAACAAGCCGTTCCTTGCCCCAGTTAACAACAGACTGTAGGTCATTTTATATCAGCTACTAACTTGGAATTATCGAACCGATCTGATTCGTTATAAAGACAGGAGAAAATCATTGTGTCATAAGCATAGCTAACGAGTTGAGAACTTATGTCTTCAGAAAAGTTGTTGATGCAATAAGGCAAGAGTTGCTAGCCCGCTGGGAAACTCAAATGTCCAGTATCTAATAATTATGTGCTGTCTCCTGTCTGTATCATCTCTGTCAGAACCTATTAAATGCCTTATATTAAAATATACAAGCCATGATTATGTGTCCTTTCTGTATTGACTCTATCAGGACCCATTAAATGCCATAATTATATTATTTACATTATTCGAAATGTTATCCTTATCTTCATTGCCGTATTCGCAACATTTCGGCCGTTGTACGCTCCGGCCTTCTTCAGGTGATTGGAATTTTGAACCGAACTCTTTATTTCGTCCACTGGAGTTGATTGTTCTAGTTCCACCTTCCGCGCCTGTTCCGGGTGTCTTAGATGAGGATAATGTAAATAAAGTAAGTAATACCTCATCTAAGAGATATAGACATATATTAAGTGCTTTGTATTAAGCAACGTCCAATATCTAATTATTATTTGTTGTTTCCTGTCTGTATTGACCCTCTAAGGGCACATCAAAAACCCTGCATTAAGAGACACAGGCTATGATTTAGACCTGTTTTGTATTTTATAATTTTGTATTGCCTTCTGTCTCTATTGACTTTATCAGGACATTAAATGACATATATTAAGAGATGCAGACCATGTTTTTTCCTCTTTCCTTTCTTTGTATTGTTTTTATCAGGATCCTTTTGATGATTTTAGATTCTAAAACTAAAGTTACTAAAGATTTGTTAAAATTTTATTAAATTGCAATATTTCTTTTTTATTTAACTATAATACCTACGATATTTTTAGTATATAGGTTTCACCAACGCAATAGTATCGTTTTATTCTAATTTACGTAATTATATACAAATTATAATTCATTTGACATTAGATTTGAACAAATTTCTCTTTATTTCAGATCAGGGAATCTAAAACAAAAATAAACTTGTAGGAATATATTTGGGAAATCAACCAATTCGTTTTACTCATTAGAAGAGAAAATAACTTTTGAATCTCTGCTAAGTCCCATGACCTTCATTTTGCCAACCATTTACACAAGCTTCTTAGGTAGGTTCCTCACAAGTTCTTTCTCTCTGTCTGCCCTGTCTCCATTATGTCCTGTAGGTGTTAAATTCTTCAGGCCCTTTTCCACACACACTCACGCACACACATGAATACCCCCACCACACACACACACACACACACACACACACACACACACACACACATATATATATATATATATATATATATATATAGTTTACGAAAAACTAGGTAATTCGTATGGGTAGACCCAAGGGAGATAAAATCCAGAGAGCTCAATGTAAATCAGAGCTAATAATTTAAATAAAAACAGACCACCTTAAGCGTCTATTTCATTCCAAAGAAAGTTAATGACACTTTCTCTCATAACTTCTCTTTCTTTTTCTCTTTATGCCTTTTCTCCTATCCCCCTTCCATATCAATATATAACTTCCGTTAAGTTAACCGATTTAATGTGTCAATGTCTGGATTTCCTCAAACAATTTAAATTTGAAAGAATAGAAATGTTACATCTAACTCAATCATGTCTCTCTCCCCCCTCACTTCCTAACTTCGTTAATTTACATATACTTAATACTGCCCGTCAAAAATGTGTAAATTTCTTTTCATTTTTCGTTTCAATCTTTGGAAGTAAAGACTGATGATCCGTCTCCTTTAAAAGGGCTGTGGTGAAATAATTTATTATATGGAACCTTAAAGTGGTCTGTTTTTATTTAAATATATATATATATATATATATATATATATATATATATATATATATATATATATATATATATATATTCAATTGTATGGATATGAGTTTGTGACCATGGGTTTCACGCTTTTGCGATCATCAGACAAACTGGTATTTTTTTTTAAATTGGATTTATTTTATGCTTGCTTAAATATGTTTGGTAGTGGGTGAGTGAATCTAGTTCTGCGTTTGCTTGCGGTGACACTCTCATACACATAGACACACACATACAGGTGTACGCATTTTAGTTCACACAAACACATCCAGGCAGGTATATATATAGAACGCAGCTATATATATATATATATATATATATATATATATATATATATATATATATATATATATGTATGTATATATCCAAGTATAGGATTGGTGTATACGGAATAAATTCTAATAACCAAAAAATACTATTCTTAAAAGAGTGCTCAATACAGAGTAGAGCAAATATAATTATTTATTCGAAAATTATAACATAAATATGTTATAAAATCACTACAAAAATAGGCATTTTGTTTCAACACTTCTGGTGTCTTATCAAGTGATGGTGTTGAATCAAAACTATCACTTGATAAAACACTAGAAGTGTCGAAACAAAATGGCTGTTTTTGTAGTGATTTTATAGTTATAATTTTTTAATAAATAATTATATATATATATATATATATATATATATATATATATATATATATATATTCTGTGTATTTAGGCACAAAATGTTCAATAATAGGAAAATATTATTGAAGACAGTAAATGTATTTTGGCAATCAATTTTAATGATCGACTTTTCCAACTTACGAATAAATTCAGAAAAATAGAGGAAATATTGTCCAACGTTTCGACTTTCTTAAGTCATCATCAGGGTCGGTAGAAGCAATTGTTGAGTTTCGTAGAACTTGTGTGTCTTGTGACGTAGGCAAACACTGTTGTGACGTAAGCGAAGTGTGACGTGTGTATTTTATATACATTTAAGAATGCGGCCTACTTATAATTATTATTTATTAATGGCTATTTTTTGTTGTACGAGTTTTGCTTCAACGATCATAAGTTTGTTTTTGATTTTGTTAGTATTAAGGGGTTTCCCCTTTTTACACAAATGGACTCACCCAAGGTATACATATACTACTACCAGTGAATACCCAGACAGTCAGTAAGTACGTCAAGTCAAGCAGTAGTAGAACGTTGAGTCGGTCGGTAGAATAACGTAGCGGCAAGAGTCACAATAACAAGAACGTCATACAGCGATACATCGATATCAAAGACTTTATATATATATTTGTCTACTAACCCCGCATTCCTGGAACTACTAACCTGTATTACCAGTTTGTATTATTACGTTAATACATTTATTTCCTATATTCATTCTTGGCGTTGGTTATTATTTTATACCGGATTTCATCCCGGAATCCACAGCAGTTAGTATTTTCGAATTCTTCGTGAGTAGCTGCATAATCTTACTATGATCCGTATACTGCTTATTAATGTATTGTCTAACGACACTATAGTCTAATAAATCACAAGTGAATCTCCGTGAAAGAGTGATTGTGGTATATCCTATGTTTTTTAATTACAGGAAATCATTTTCCGAATGTTCAAGTATACTCATGTACAACATTGATCTAATACAGGGGTTGGAAAGTTCGAGATATATTATCTTTAATATCTAAGTTGATAGTTTTTAATTTTTTGTATAAATAATAAATCTAATGCATTTATTTATATCAACTGGTTTTATATATCTATGTATGTTTGTTTTTATTGCTGTTTCGTCATTTTTGTAATCGTGTTGGCGTCTCCGAACCCTTGTGGGTGACAAATGATTCTCTGGGGAAGGGTCAGCCAGTATTTATAGCCAGGGGAGAGAGACCCCTGTTGAAGGATTAAGGAACTGCGGAGGAGCTAACTGCGACACCGTTATCCATTACACTCGAAGAGCCGAGTACCAATTCCAGTTGGGTTAATTATATTCACTACGCGCAAATACTTTTTCGAAAGGTAAGAATTCACCTCTTATCGCCATAGCTATGGGTTAATTAGTAAGACTAATCAATTAATCATTATTATCTCGTAAAAGAATATCTTGCAATCTAAAAATTATTTTCTGGCTTTAAATAACCTACACTAGGTTGATAAGCCGTAAAAAGAAATCAGTCTATTTCATTATCACACTATATAACTACGTTACTGTCAGTAGAGCCTATTCTTCATTTGTAAGAAAATTCTCCCGCATTCACTACTATGAAAGGAGGGTTGAGATGAAATAGAAGTTTGCCACTTTTTTCTTTGTTTCGAATGAAAATTTCCTGCTTCTTAATATTTTGCTTGGTTTCTGCAAGGCGACATTTGCTTTTCTAATACAACTTCGGATTCTTGCGTTAAGTTTTTGTTCGTCCGTTACTACACTAACCAGATTACGTATCAGTTATCTGCATGATTCTGACGTCTCCAGTCAACACCTTACACATTTGGTTATCTCTCTTGCTAACGACCATATATTCGATATTCTTACAGTTAATAGTTAGCCCTTTCTTCTCGCTTTCCTTTTCTATCCTATTTCAGAGTTCTTTCAGTCTTCGTTCTGAACCTGCCATCATGTCAACTGGCAATCTTTTCCGTCGACAATAAAGCCTGGAAGATTTTCATGTTCTCTCATGATCAACCCGCTATGTTGTTATCTGTTTAATAAAGTGCCCTTTCATAAATCATTTTTCTTTCTAAGCCATTATTTTTATTTTCGTTTCTCTTTCTCTCTCTTAATATTTGTCTCAAAATAGATTTCTATCTTAACAAAAAATAATCTATTGCGATATATAATATTTAAAAAAATCACAGTGGTATTATTCGATCAAGAAAAAGAGAAAACGTCTCCTCAAAAATGAAAAAAAAAAAAACAATATTACACTTTTATCAATTTTTATAAGGACAGGGATAGGTCCAACCAAGACGACCTTTCAAAAATGTTCATCTCAGGTGTATCGAAAATATCCTTTAAAACACTTACATAATGAAATCTTTGAAATAACAGCAGAAGAAGTACACAGAAGGAAGGAAGGAAGGAAGGAAGGAAGGAAGGAAGGAAGGAAGGAAGGAAGGAAGGAAGGAAGGAAGGAAGGGCGAATGAGAAGATGGATGGGAGGAAGGACGGAAGGGTGGACGGGTGGAAGGAGAAAGGAAGGAAGGAAGGAAGGAAGGAAGGGTAGTTGGGTGGAAGGAAGGAAGGAAGGAAGGAAGGAAGGAAGGAAGGATGGAAGGAAGGAAGGAAGGAAGGAAGTGTGAATGGGAAGAAGGAAGGAAGGGTGGTTGGGTGGAAGGAAAGAAGGAAGAAAGGAAGGAAGGAGGGAAAGAAGGAAGAAAGGAAGGAAGGAAGGAAGGAAGGATGGGCGGATGGAAGGAAAGTAGGAAAGAAAGAAGTAAGGGCGGAAGAAAGAAAGAAGGATGGATAAGGGGATGGATGGGGGGCAGCAATGAATGAATGAATGAAGGAAGGAAGGAAGGAAGGAACGAACGAACGAACGAAGTGTGAATGGTAAGATGGATGGGAGGAAGGAAGGAAGAGTGGATGGGAGGAAGGAAGAAAGGAAGGAAGCAAGGAAGGAAAGTTCGAAAGAAGTAAGGAAGGAAAGAATGAAGGCCGGAAGAAAGGAACTAAGGAAGATGGATGGGAGGAAGGAAGGGAGGAAGGGAAGAAGCAAGGAAGGAAGGAAGGATGGAAGGGATGATGGTAAGAAGGAAAGAAGGAAGGAAGGAAGTAACGAAGGAAGAAAGTAAGGAATGAAAGAAGGAAGGGCGGAAGAAAGAACTAAGGAAAGATGGAAGGAAGGAACGAAAAATGAATGAAAGAAAGATTAATAAAATAAACAAGAAAAACCATAACGAGGGAAAAATAGAAACAAAAAATAACAAAAACTGAAAAAAGAAAGAGAAAAAAGAACGAAAATGAAATAAAGAAAGAATGAAGAACAAAGAAAGAAAGAAAGAAAGAAAGAAAAAGATAAAGCTGGTGACAAAGAAGGAAATACTGGCTCAAAACACAAAGAAAGAGTGAGTGAATGAGAAAAAACAAAAAAAAAAGAAGGAAATAGAATGAAAGAAAGGGTGAAAGAATAAATGAGTCAATGATTTCTCACGAAATATGTTATATAGTTTTTTGGGATTTTTTCATAACAACTAATTATGACGTCATGTTGACATCATTTGTCGATTTGGGTTGCGAAAAATCATCAGTGGCAACTGCTACTGCTGATGCTGTCTGCTGAGTGGACCCCCCCTCTGCACACAGACACACTTACTCTCTCTCTCTCTCTCTCTCTCTCTCTCTCTCTCTCTCTCTCTCTCTCTCTCTCTCCACACACACACACTGACATACAAGTAGTTTCCATAAACAAAAAAAATCTGGGATATTCTTAATTAACTTCAGATCTGTTCCATTCAATGATTTTAAGTTTACGTACACACACCTACACTATACACGCTGATAGATATAGATACAATTTTTTTTAATCATTTCACCCCAAGCAAGGCAATAACGCCACTAAGACACAAAAAGCAACTGACTGTTAGAGAATATGAGAAAAAAAACAGGAATTACGAAGACAGAAGATAACTATTGCCATTGCATTTACATTGTTGAAGAACAAAGTTAACTGGCAAACAAGCTGAGAAAGTGTTTCACAAGGAAGAAGTGCGAGAGAAGAAACTTTTAGCATAGAACTGACGGTTCGATCAATCTATTCCAACTGTAAAATGCCGAGACCTCGCCGCTAATCTAGTACTGCGCTTAAATTTATAAAGTCGAGGTACCAAAGATGGAGTGATTGATTCGTTTTCTACGGCTTATCAAACCATTGCAGGTTACTTATGCCAGAAAATATTTTTAGATTTGTTGCAAATAATAATAATTAGTTATACAATTCCTACTAATTAACCCATAGTTGAGGGGAAGATAGGTGGATTCATACATTTACCAATGATATTTGCGCCTAAGTTAATATAATGAACCCAACTGGAATTGGAACTCGACTCCACGATTAAATTTCAGAGACCTTGTCTATTACGCCATCCTTACAAACAACATTACAGCATTTGGTACCTCCAAGCGGTCACCCATCTAAGTACTGACCAGGCTCGACGTTGCTTAACTTCGGTGATCTTACAGTAAGCCAGGTACGAAAGTGAAAAACTCATTAAGACAATTTCCATGAAAATATTTCTAGAAAAGACATAGGTAAGATACATTACGACGGTGGGAAAGTGACTGCAGACGAGTTGCCAGGTGAGGACCAATAGTACTGCAGATTCTTCTTTGGATTTTATCAAGAATATCTGCATAGATAGCAAATGCACCAAGCCAGATATGGCAGCAATATTCAATGCATCGTTGAATGGTAGGCTTATAAATGTGTCAGGTAGATTATTTGATACCTAGAGTTTATGAATTAAGACACAGTTCTCGACCGGTGGCAAGATCTTATCATTTTTCAGTTGAACGTATCCGGAGGTTCTATGCTAACAGTTTCTTCACTCGCACTTCTTATTTGTGGAACTCTCTTCTAACTTCTTGCTTTCCAGTCAATTTTGATCTTCAAGAAAATTAAATGTGGTATTAATTATTATCTTCTATCTTCGTTGTTCCTCTTTTATTGTTCACTCTCATTAATAATGTTTTCTTCATATTGTCTCACGGTCAGTGACAACTTGCGCTTTAGTGGCTTTATTGCCTTACTGGGGATGAAATGATTTAAAAAAATATACATGTAATGTTTCAAATATTCTTTCAAAGTTCCTTCTATTTACCTTCTGGCGTCTTCCAGAATGTTTTATATACTTCAGCACAAAATCTTTCTGGCACTCATGTCCTAGTCACCTGGCGCGCTTTTCCCAAATAGAGGATGAATAAAGGAAAATTATCACTTTTCCGCTGACATGTCTTCGTGTTTGGTTCCCTTTGTCGCGCCAAAAAGAGTCCATCTTTCAAATCTATAAATTAACAATTCGCCCTTTCATGGAATACTGCTGCCATATATGGTCTGGTGCCCCCGTTGTTCGCCTTAAGGTCTTCGACAAGATCCAGAGACGGATATGCAATGTGGTTGGTCCTGATATGGCCTCACGTCTACAGTCGCTCTCTCGCAGACGTGCCGTCGCCTCCCTCAGTCTTTTCTACAAATACTTTCACAGTAACTGCTCCGACGAGCTACTTTCGCTAGTTCCCGGACTACATGAATTTAAGCGTTCTACTAGGCTGGCATCACGGTCCCACCCGTTCACTGTCGAAACGGTTAAAAGTGCCCGTCTCTTCTACTCCTAATAGCTTCATGTCTCGAACCTTCCGTCTGTGGAATTCCCTTCCTATACCCTGATAGCTATAATCTCCAACTATTCAAATGTAATGTCAGTCGACATCTCCAGATGCCCTGTCCTATTCCCCGTCCTTTCCTCCATCACGCCTCTTTACTCTCGCTCCCACTCTGTAACCACTTGCGTACTAGTGGCATCCCGCCTTGCTTGGGGGGGAAATGCTTAAAAAAAAAATTTAAAAAAAGACAAAAAAAAAAACAAAGAAAAAAACATTCTACAACTACACTTCTAAGATTTCTAGAACATCGTGGCGAGGATTATGTTAGGAATTTAAACGTGCTACTTGATTGGCGGCAAGGTCTCATCATTTTACAATAGAAATGGCAAGATGTAGCCGTAAGCTTAATACTAACAGTTTCTTCTCTCGCTTGGGAAAATCTCTTCCGGCTTTTTGCTTTCCATTCAACTTTGACCTTTACAATGTAGATGCAATATCAATAGTTATCTTTTTTCTTCATTAATCTCATTCATTAATAATGAGTAGCTTTATTGCCTTGCTTGGGGTGAAATGATATAAACTAATATGCCACTAGTGTATGTAAGACCTCGAAGTTAAATCCTTCAATAATTTTCTCTCCACACACACAGACACATACGTACTTTGATAGTAATTACGACCAAGTAGTGAGTTCGATCACCACTAGGCGGCCCTTAAATTCGGCCTTGTGCCACATCTAAGTTACGCTTGGAAAATAGTCATACATACTTTTATCGGTGCCTCAATATTTTTTCTGTCAACTGAAGAAAATCATTTATATTATACAACAACTATTTTTTAATATAATCCCCTTCAAACATACATTATGTTTTCCAGCAGTTAATAATTTTTCTTACTTTCCTTTATTTTTAGTCAATTCACCATAAGCAAGGCAATAATGCCACTAAGACGGAAGGTAACTACTGGAAGTGAAAGAGAAGGAAAATACTTTAGAAGGAACCGGAAACCCAAACCTAAACAGGAAACAAGAAACTTGCTTTTAGTCCTTTTCAAAAGACCGGGGAGGAGTGTGAACCGGACGATAGGGGAACCTACCTATTTCTATGACTACCTTGTCTCAGAGTTCTTAATTTTTCTTTCACCAATGACTCACCTATCTTATGATGATTTACTAAGCATAGCTTAGATGTGGCACAAGGCAGAAAGTATGGAGCACTCGGTGAATATCGAACTCACTACTCAACCGTAATTGATCTAGCGCGACAAGCTTGCTAACCATTACACCGACGATAGGTGCCCAATCTGTCTACCCTATTTTGTTATGGCTATATCAGCTGATGAAAAATCATGGTGCATCTTCGTATCGTTTCGCTTTATAGCGTAAATTAAAACTCGTGGGTGCAAGTGAATGGAATGAATAGATCGACAGACTGAATGGCATGTAAGGACGTTTGCCGCCAGTAGCCACTGAAGCTTAGCTCGCCAATCGAAGGTAATCTAGCATTCGTCGGTGAAAGAAAACAAAAGCAAAAACAAATCGAAAATTGGTATTCATATGAGCAGTTGCGAATTTCGTTCGATTTTAGCCTGATCGCTGATTTTTAAAACAGACCATGTGATCGATCTCACATGTTTTGCCTCTTCATTTAAGAAACAATATCTTGTGATTTTCGATACTTCGCTAACATAACGGCGAAAATATTCCATAGACTGACGAAACATGAAACCGACTTCAAGTACACCGTAAAACGTACTTTCTACAAAAATCACAGCACCACGCCTGGGATGATAATGGTAATATATATATATATGTGTGTGTGTGTGTGTGAGAGAGAGAGAGAGAGAGAGAGAGAGAGAGAGAGAGAGAAAGAAAGTATATTTTTTTTGCATATCCCACACGGGTAAAATATAGGAAACTGAAGTTGAAAATGGAACTGGAGTCTTTAAGAATATTTATTTAGAGAAACTTAACACTTCTATAATCTTTAAAAGTTAAATTGATATGAGGCAATGTGTCACTATACCCTGATATGTCTCGCATCGGAGGAAAAATATAAAAATCCTTGAGCTGCGAAACCGGTAAAGTTACTCTAAATAAATGCATTTTCAACTTCTTTTTCCGATTATATACACACACACACACACACACACACACACACACACATACACACACACACACACACACACATACATATATATATATATATATATATTGTCATCCACAGGCAGACTGTTTCCCAGCTCATCAGTGTGGTTAAATATCCGATTGCCTCAAGCTGAGGTCGAAGCTCGATTGATTTGGTATCAGTCGGAGACTCTACCCCTAGGCCATTGGCGCACGGCTGGGATGAAGGTGAATTTAGACGTATTTATTTTTAGATAAACATGCCAGTGACTGGAGAACTCGATTCGTCTTAACGAAGCGTCTTGCATGAGCAGTAGTAATAGTCACTGTTTACAAATTTATTTTTCCCCCAAGAGCTCAACCGAGATATATATATGTGTGTGTGTGTGTGTGTGTGTGTGTGTGTGTGTGTGTGTGTGTGTGTGTGTGTGTGTGTGTGTGTGAATAAAGATAATAACGAAAACTTATCTGAGCGAAACCATATCGTCCTCTAATGGACTTTATTATCCCCCATTGGATCAGTAGTAATTTTAATTACTCTACATTATTATCTTGCATTTATAGTAATTTTAGCTAACCCCATTTCATTAGTAGTAATTTTGCTTATCTCTCATTGAATTAGTATTAGTTTTAAGCCTCTACCATTGGATTAGTAGTAATTTTACTTATCCCACGTTGGATTAGTATCCATATTAATTAACACACATTTTATTAGGCGTAATTCTAATTATCCCACATTGGATTAGGCATGATTTTAATTCTTCTACATTGGAATGGTAATAGTTTCCAGTATCATGCGTTGAATTAGTCGTGGTTTTAATTAATCCTCATCGGATTAGTAGTATTTTTAATTATACCAAATTGGATTAGGGGTCATTTTAATTATCACAGATTGGATTAAGCGTAATTTTAAGGATCTTCCTCTAGATTAATAATAATTTTAAGAGTCATTCATTGAATTAGTCGTAATTTTAAGGATCTTCATCTGGATTAGCTTTAATTTTAAGTCCTTCATTAGATGAGTGGCAGTTTTAATTATTCTGATTAGATTATTAGTAGTATCCCCATTTGATTAGTAAGAATTTTAATTATTGTCCATGGATTAAGGGTAATTTTAATTGTCCCACATTGGATTAGTAGTAATTTTTAAAAATCCTCATCCATTTCTGTAGTAGTTTTAATTATCCCAAATTGGATTAGTAGTAGTTTTAAGTGTCCCCTATTAGATTAGTAGTAGTTCTAATTATCTTCCATTGGATTATTAGTAATTTAAATTATCCTAAATTGATTGGGTAGACATTTAATTATCCCCATTGGAATAGTAATAATTTTAATTATCCACATTAGATTAGTAGTAATTTTTAGTATCCCACATTAGATTAGTAGTAATTTTCTATATCCCAAATACAATATCTAGCAATTTAATGATCCTACTTTGAGTTACTTGTAATTAGCGAGGAAAGGAAATACATACATATATATATATATATATATATATATATATATATATATATATATATATATATATAATTTTATATTACAAAGAGTTAATAATACCTCGAATCAATTATCAATATTAATGCAATTATTGGCGAAATCCCTTCGCTAGTAGACATAATTATAAGCATTATACTACTAATAATCCACTGAATGATGAAATCCTTATGTATAAAATGGATATGGTGTATTTTTTAATTCAGCTAGTACTTTCAAATGCTTCACGCATTCATCTTCAGGCTGTATTTATATATATATTTATATATTTGTATGTATATATATATGGAATATCTGCCCAATGTAACGGGTGTTTATTTCATTTTATTTTATTTCATTTTATTTTATTTGTAATTCACTACTCATTTCAATATAGACTTTCCCATCTTGGACTCACCATATCGCGTACACAAGGTTAAATGACTGCCATTCCCGTCATATTCCTTCTGTAAATGCAGACAGCTTCTTTAGAACTATTAGGTTTTGGCAAAGACTCCCGAGAGAATGCTTTTCCGACCATTAAGAACCTAAATGTTTCAAGCGCTCCATCAAGAACCTCCTTCTGTTATCTTC
>OZ038513.1:72176680-72264180 GCA_964036315.1 Acanthosepion esculentum | reverse complement strand
GGCTGATAATAAGAACAGATACTACACTTTGATCTAAGCTAAAAGGCCGGGATCTACTTGACCTCCCACAGGGTCAGGTTGTGACACAAGGTCAGGGTTTAATGTGGGAAGGGAGGGGGAATGGACCCGAGTTTTCACCCGGGCCGCAGTGCTTTGGCTTTAGCTGGTCTTAGCTTGTCCAAGCTGGTCTTTAGCTGGTCATAGCTAGTCTTAGCCCCGATACTACCAGCGCAGGGACGAATCCCTGCGACCGGCCTGTATCAGTGATCGCTCCCGGCCTAAAGGCGATCATTCAGCGAGTAATCTGCGAACAGATACTACACTTTGATCTTAGCCAAAAGGCCGTGGATTTACTTGACCTCCCACACGGTCAGGTTGTGACACAAGGTCGGGGTTTAACGTGGGACGGGAGGGGGAGTGGACCCGAGCTTTCACCCGGGCCGCAGTGCTTTAGCTGGTCTTAGCTTGTCCAAGCTGGTCAGAGCTGGTCTTAGCTAGTCATAGCTGGTCATGGCTGGTCTTAGCTTGTCATAGCTAGTCAGACGTAGCCCCCAATACTACCAGCGCAGGGAAGAATCCCTGCGACCGGCCTGTATCAGTGATCGCTTTCGGCCTAAAGGCGATCATTCAGCGAGTAATCTGCGAACAGATACTACACTTTGATCTTAGCCAAAAGGCCGTGGATTTACTTGACCTCCCACACGGTCAGGTTGTGACACAAGGTCGGGGTTTAATGTGGGACGGGAGGGGGAGTGGACCCGAGCTTTCACCCGGGCCGCAGTGCTTTAGCTGGTCTTAGCTAGTCTTAGCTAGTCATAGCTGGTCATGGCTGGTCTTAGCTTGTCCAAGCTGGTCAGAGCTGGTCATAGCTAGTCAGACGTAGCCGCGATACTACCAGCGCAGGGACGAATCCCTGCGACCGGCCTGTATCAGTGATCGCTCCCGGCCTAAAGGCGATCATTCAGCGAGTAATCTGCGAACAGATACTACACTTTGATCTTAGCCAAAAGGCCGTGGATTTACTTGACCTCCCACACGGTCAGGTTGTGACACAAGGTCGGGGTTTAACGTAGGACGGGAGGGGGAGTGTACCCGAGCTTTCACCCGGGCCGCAGTGCTTTAGCTGGTCTTAGCTTGTCCAAGCTGGTCAGAGCTGGTCTTAGCTAGTCATAGCTGGTCATGGCTGGTCTTAGCTTGTCATAGCTAGTCAGACGTAGCCTCCGATACTACCAGCGCAGGGACGAATCCCTGCGACCGGCCTGTATCAGTGATCGCTCCCGGCCTAAAGGCGATCATTCAGCGAGTAATCTGCGAACAGATACTACACTTTGATCTTAGCCAAAAGGCCGAGAAGCGATATTATTTACTAGACCTCCCACGCAGTCCAGATGTGGCACAAGGCCGGTTTAATGTGGGAAAAGGGGGTGTGAGGATAGGCCCGGGCGTTTCCACCCAGGCCACTGTTCAATAGCTGGTCAAAGCTAATCATAGCTGGTCATAACTGGTCATAGCTTGTCCGAACTGGTCAGAGTTGGTCAAAACTAGTCATAGCTAAAGACCCAGCCCCGATACTACCAGCGCAGGGACGAATCCCTGCGACCGGCCTGTATCAGTGATCGATCCCGGCCTAAAGGCGATCATTCAGCGAGTAATCTGCGAACAGATACTACACTTTGATCTTAGCCTAAAGGCCGTGGATTTACTTGACCTCCCACACGGTCAGGTTGTGACACAAGGTCGGGGTTTAACGTGGGACGGGAGGGGGAGTGGACCCGAGCTTTCACCCGGGCCGCAGTGCTTTAGCTGGTCTTAGCTTGTCCAAGCTGGTCAGAGCTGGTCTTAGCTAGTCATAGCTGGTCATGGCTGGTCTTAGCTTGTCATAGCTAGTCAGACGTAGCCCCGATACTACCAGCGCAGGGACGAATCCCTGCGACCGGCCTGTATCAGTGATCGCTCCCGGCCTAAAGGCGATCATTCAGCGAGTAATCTGCGAACAGATACTACACTTTGATCTTAGCCTAAAGGCCGGGGATTTACTTGACCTCCCACACGGTCAGGTTGTGACACAAGGTCGGGGTTTAACGTGGGACGGGAGGGGGAATGGACCCGAGTTTTCACCCGGGCCGCAGTGCTTTGGCTTTAGCTGGTCATAGCTTGTCCAAGCTGGTCTTTAGCTTTGGCTTTAGCTAGTCTAGCTATGATACTACCAGCGCAGGGACGAATCCCTGCGACCGGCCTGTATCGGTGATCACTCCCAGCCTAAAGGCGATCATTCAGCGAGTAATCTGAGAACAGATACTACACTTTGATCTTAGCCTAAAGGCCGGGGATTTACTTGACCTCCCACACGGTCAGGTTGTGACACAAGGTCGGGGTTTAACGTGGGACGGGAGGGGGAGTGGACCCGAGTTTTCACCCGGGCCGCAGTGCTTTGGCTTTAGCTGGTCATAGCTTGTCCAAGCTGGTCTTTAGCTTTGGCTTTAGCTAGTCTAGCTATGATACTACCAGCGCAGGGACGAATCCCTGCGACCGGCCTGTATCGGTGACCGCTCCCAGCCTAAAGGCGATCATTCAGCGAGTAATCTGAGAACAGATACTACACTTTGATCTTAGCCAAAAGGCCGAGAAGCGATAATAACATTTAGCCACTCGCCACGGGGGTTACATGTGGCACAAGGCCTGGTTTAACGTGGTTTTTGAAACCGTACGCTCGGCAAAAAAATATTCCCTTTTGAACCCGTAAAAACGGGTTCAGGTTCAGTCTAAACAAGGAGACTCTGCCCTTCAGCGGAGGCTCGTTCGGGTCCTCTCTGCCCGAAGGCAGAGAGTTCGACTGTTTAGCTGGAACAGGTCGCAGCCAGTCGAGAATCGATAGTATTTTCTTGCTGGGAGAATGTGACATAAGATCAGTTTAATGTGGGAAGCCCGAGCGTGTGCCACTAGTGCACGGTCAAAAAATAGCCCAACCCATACTCCAACCGTCGGTGGCGATGGCATCGTTATTACTACCGATCCCCTCTCTTTAGTGCGGTGACGGAGGTACTGCTGCAGGCAGTTGTTTCCCTCGACCGGGCACCTATCAATAATATTTTCAGCTGCGCTCTGTCCGCAGACAGAGACAGAACAGAGATTAAATGTAATTTATCTTCCGAGGGCAGATATTACAACTTGATCTTAGCCAAAAGGCCAAGAAGCGATTGTATTTTCTTGTCGCCCCATGCAGGCAGGGTGTGACTCCAGGTCATCTTAATGTGAGAAAAAAGCCCGAGAAGCCATGACAACCACGATAAATGTGCCATTTTTCAACCCCACCGTATTGAACGACGGAAACCGAGTAAGGCAATCGCCAAAAATCCAATTATCATAAATGTTGTGGTGCCCTCCCTCTAAAGAGTCTATGTTGGACTCTTCCGCCTACAATAAGATTAGTAGGTGAGAAGGTCTTGGGGAAACAGTGAATAGATTATTCATTACTGTCAAACTCTCTGCCTTGAGCAGAGAGGAACCCGGACGAGGCTTTGCCGCAGGGCAAAGTTTCGTCCGGGAGGTAGACAGGCCCTGAACCCGTTTATATGGGTTCGAAGGGAATATTTTTGGCCGAACCCACGGTAAACTCGGCCTTGTACCACATACATCCCTCGGGGCGGGGGCTGTTAAATATTAACAGTCGAATAGATCTGTTCCAGCCGAGCTGGTCAAACTCTCTGCCTCCGGCCAGAGAGGAACCCCAGACGAGGCTATGTCGAAGGGCTGAGTTTCGCCTCAAGACACAGCTACCCGACCCCGTTTTATACGGCGTCTATAGAGGATTTTTGACCGAGGCTACACGCACTCACTAGTCGTGTAATACTCTTCTGTGGTACTTACTGTTTAATATATGTTATATCTGCAACACTTGTTTTGTTATTTCTTTAACCATTGTTATGGTCCAGGTTAGGACCAAGGAAGTACAACACGAACACAAGAGTAGAAATAACAAAGATATATTACACAGAAATAATAATACAAGATGTGGAAGGTGTTAGTATGACTGTCAGTCTGGTTTGGAGTGAACTACTATCGGCTCGACTCGATTCGTATCTCTCTCTCTCTTGAGAGGCGTAGTATACATAGTGTTAGGATGAGTTCATTCTGTAGTTATAGGTAAGGACCCATAACACCCCCCTCCCAAGCTTTTACCTCGCAGGGGTTTTTAATATTTTTCCTCTTCGGATTAATCATCAAAGGCTCTGTAAATTTTCTTTTTCTGCTTGATTTCCGATGTTCTGAAATTGCTTGAGGCTTTTGCATATTGAATGTGTCAAATATTGTGTCCATTACTCCCTCCTCTTCCTGGGGTAGACCGTTAGATTCCTCTAGCAACCATTTACTTGGTCACAACAATAAATAAAATAACATCTTGCGCTGAATTATTTTAAAATTATTATTAAGAGAAATGTTCGTAAGCCGGAGAGTTGGCTAGTGTTGTGGTGGAATCCACCTAATCTGCATAGGTGACTACCAACTATATAAATAATGGTTGATACCGGAAGACGAGGGAGGAATCACGAGATCCAACTAGAGACTCTGATCGACTGCACTAGTCAACACATTCTCCAGGAACGTCTTCCAAGAAATATACAGAAATACTATATGTACTTATTGTGTACACTTTCTTGTTATAATACATTCTTGTTCTAATTTTGTGTTGCATTATTATTCCATGCAATAGGCGAGATTCAACAATGAGTCTTGACTCAACAATGGCGACGAGGATGAGATCCATTGTTGAGTCTTGACTCAATGTTGAATCTCGCCTATTGCATGGAATAATAATGCAACACAAAATGTACTTAGAACAAGAATGAATTATAACAAGAAAGTGTACACAATAAGTACATATAGTATTTCTGTATATTTCTGGGAAGACGTTCCTGGAGAATGTGTTGACTAGTCGCAGTCGATCAGAGTCTCTAGTTGGATCTCGTGATTCCTCCCTCGTCTTCCGGTATCAACCATTATTTATATAGTTGGTAGTCACCTATGCAGATTAGGTGGATTCCACCACAACAGCTAGTATGTAAGAAATTCTACAAGAAGGCATTCAAGAACAAATATTGAGGCTTGATCTTTTGAAAAGATTTTTAGAAGTGGCTCGAGATTTTCAGCGCCCCTCGGAAAAATACAGGGATACCCAAAGTATCCCAAACCAAAAGAAGTAACACTCAGGGTACTTAGAAGTGATAAAGGCAGAGAGAATAAAAAGGTAAAAAAAAAGGGGGTAGAGAACAAGGGAAAGGAAAATAGAGAGAAAGAAAAAAGACAGACAGAAAGAACTAGAACGAGAGATGTAGAAAAAAGAGGAATAATAGGTAAGAGAACAAGAAAAAAAAAGAGAGAGAAAGTGAGCTAAGAGAAAAAGAGAAAAATAGAGAAAGTGAGAACAAAGGGGAGAGAGAAAGAGAGTAATAAAAAAGGAAAAAGAGAGACAGACATAGACCCAGAGTAAGTAAGAGAAAGAGACGATAGAGTGAGGGTGAAAAGATTGGGAAGAGAACCAAAGAGAGAAAGAGTAAAAAAGAGGAAGAGAACCAAAAAAAGAGAGACAGAGAAAGAAAAAGGAAGCGAACCAAAGAGAGAAAGAGAAAGAGAAAGAAAGAGAACCAAAAAAGAGAGAAAGAAAGAGGAAGAGAACTAGAGAGAGAAAGAAAATGGAAGCGAACCAAAGAGAGAAAGAAAGAAAGAGGAAGAGAACCAAAAAAGAGAGAAAGAAAAAGACAGAGGAAGAGAACCAAAGAGTGAAAGAAAAAGGAAGAGAACCAAAGAGAGAAAGAGAAAGAAAAAAGAAAAGAGTCAAGAAAGAGAGAAAGAGAAAGAAAGTGAAAGAGAATCATGGAAAAAAAAGAAAAGAAAAGAATGTGGAAGGGAACCAAAGAGAGAAAGAGAAAGAAAAAAGAAGGAGAACCAAGAAAGAGAGAATGAGAAAGAGAGAGGAAGAGAATCAAGAAAAAAAGAGAAAGAAAGTGGAAGAGAACCAAAGAGAGAAAGAGAAAGAAAAAGGGAGAGAATCAAGAAAGAGAGAACGAGAAAGAGAGTGGAAGAGAACCAAAGAGAAAGAAAAAGAAAGAGAACCAAAGACGGAAAGAGAAAGAAAGAGGAAGAGAATCAAGACAGAGAGAAAGAGAAAGAAAAAAGAAGAGGATCAAGAAAGAGAAAGAAAGTGGAAGAGAAACAAAGAGAGAAAGAGAAAGAAAAATGAAGAGAATCAAGAAAGAGAGAAAGAGAAAGAAAAATGAAGAGAATCAAGAAAGAGAGAAAGAGAGAGAAAGTGGAAGAGAATCAAAGACGGAAAGAGAAAGAAAGATGATAAAAGTAAAAGAGAACAAAACAGAAAAAATAGAGAGAGAAAGAGGAACTGAGGTAGAGGGAGAAAGAGAGAGAAATATATGGAAGAGAACACGAGAGAAAATGAGCGAAAGAGATAGTGAACGGGAAAGCGAACGACAGATTAAGAGGGAGCGAGAGAGAAAGAGAGAGAAAGTGAAGAAGAGAGAACGAGAAAGTGATGGAAAGAAAGATAACTGGAAAAGGTGAAGAGAGAGAAAGAGAGAAAGAGAAATGTCTGCCGACTAAATGTAAATCAAGTTTACTGTCTTTCCCAAACAGCGGTATACCGACATCGATTAATAATCAATAAATCGATCGATTCACTCTCTTCCGAAATGACTGAGCCCCCACATCTGCTTCTCTCCCCTCCCTCTGTGTGTGCGTGTGCGTGTGTGTGTGTGTGTGTGTGTGTTTTTTACTCGCACACTCATGAACACGCGCAGATGAAAACGCTCACGTGCGGATGCACATGTAAGTGCGTGGTGACATTTATTTCGGTTTGCAGAAACATGGGTAGATCTCATGGGATTTATTCAAATCTCGTCAGAGACGAGACGAAAAATCCACATGTGCCTCGTCGAAGCAACTGAACTAACGAAGACACGATCCTCATATATAAAAATACATTACGAACAAAAAATGATTCGATTCACACATGTGCACACATCAAGCCGAGCATGTTTTGCACTCTATAGCACGCTCTGGTGTATAATACGCACTTAGCGTTTGGCAGGGAAAATTTAAGAAACATTAATCAAACGATGTTTCATACGTGTCGTTGTTCATTATGTTTTCGCTTCTCATAATCCTTTTAATCATAAATCAACACTGGCCGAAATGGCAAAGGAAAAAAGGCAACATATCTAGAAAGAATTGTAATAGAAATGCTGACATCCTAAGACGATTAACAAAATTAGTCATCAGCAAATAAGATCATCCTAAAGAAATCTGGACAAGGAAAAAAAGAATGGATGTTAGATTAAATCCTCAACTTGATGAAAGCTGTAAGCAAACAATGCCAAGGTATGGCATAGAATAAAGGACATCACACAAAGAAGTTATTTAAAAAATGCATGCAAGCAAAAAAGGAATGTCTCAACGAAAAGTGTGCAGAATTAGAATGAGTATTAGATATAAAGCAGATATGCATAAAAGAACAAAATACATGCTCATTAACAGGATGTACAAAATGCAAGGGCGGAATACTGACAACAGAAAAAGAAATATTATTCAGGGATGGAATGAATATATCGGTGAACTCTTACACAAGAAAATGAACCAGAAATATAAAAAGGGGAAGTGGAATCATTACTAGTCAGAATGACCAAAAAACAAAGCTACATGAAAAGATAGAATTGTCATAGAGATGCAATGAGTTTAGCTCTGATCTGGCATCTCGTTTACAGTCGCTCTCTCACAGACGTGCCGTCGCTTCCCTCTGTCGTTTCTACAAATACTTTCACGGTAACTGCTCCGACGAGCTAATTTCAATGGTTCCCAAACTGCATGAATTTAAACGTGTCACTAGGTCAGCATCTCAGTGCCACCCAATTCATTGTCGAAATAGCTTCATGTCTATGAAACTACCTTCCCTCTTACTTCCTTCCCTGGTAGCTATAATCTCCAATTATTCAAACGCAATGTCAATTGACATCGCCAGATGCCTTGGTCTATTGCCAGACCTTCTCTTCATCCTTTCCTCTCTCACGTCTCTTTACGCTTGCTTCCACTCTCTGTAACCCATTGCGTGCCAGTGGCACTCCCGCTTTGCTTTAGGTGAAACGCTTATATATATATATATATATATATATATATATATATATATATATATATATATATATATACATATATATATACATATATATATATACATACATATACATATACATACATATACATATATATATACATATATATACATATACACATATATATACATATATACATACATACATACATATATACATACATATATACATACATATATACATACATACATACATATATACATACATATATACATACATATATACATACATATATATATACACATATATATACATATATATATACACATATATATACACATATATATACACATATATATACACATATATATATACACATATATATACACATATATATACACATATATATACACATATATACATATATATATACACACATATATACATATATATACATATATACATCAATTATGTGGTGCGGGTTCAATTTATATTAAGCGACGCATTCATACGAAAAGCAGATAATTATCTGCTTTTCGTATGAATGATTCGCTTAACATATATATATATATATATATATATATATATATATATATATATATATACATATATACCTATATATCTATATCTATCTATATATATATATATATATATGCAGCATATTTTCATTCGATCTTCATGTACACATTCACATTTTAGACATATACTATTCGAAAATACATCAGTGCTTCCTCAAGATAGCATAAGCGAAAATTTTAAATTCTGGAAGCTCTTTACAGAAGATGAATTGCGACCAAAAGTAAAGTCAACTATAAGTATAGCAACAAAGTTCTTAAATGTTTGTAGCAACAAAGTGTTATATAAAAATACTAAATTAAAATGCTATAATTAAAAAAATCTTTTAAAGAAATTAAAATGTCACAAAAGTTACCTCCGTTGCATATAGGTAAAAATATTTTGAATTTACGGTTTTAGATATGCAACCCTTGAAGATAGTCTCAGATTTGAGAGAATATTTTGGAATTTTTCTTAATCAATTTTCTACAGCCACTGAAATAAATAGATATAACTCGCGTAAATTATTTAACCAAACATGCTTGACATATATATATATATATATATATATATATATATATATATATATATATATATTCTTGTGACCAAGTAAATGGTTAAGTAATAACAAAAACCAGGTTTGCAGATATATCGTATATTAAACAGTAAGTACACCAGAAGAATATTACACGACTAGTGAGAGTGTATTGTATGAACTAGCGCTCCATCCATTCACTGTTCCCCGAAGCCTTCTATCCTACTAATCTTATAGTAGGCGGAAGAGTCTAACAGACTCTTTAGAGGGTGGACACCACAACACCCCCACTTTTCAGCCTGACTCCGTATGGAGTCTTTTTTTTATAATTACCACACAATACTTTTTATTCAATCCTTTTCCACAAAAAAAAAACATCAGAAACAGCCAATTTGAAAAAGCTGTATACAGGAATTACGTTGACAATTTTTTTAAAAATGATAATAATTTCCAATAATCCACTGCGTATTGTGCTTTTCTGGTAATTCAAAGTTCATAAGTGAGGAGATTTTTTTTTCTCATTCTTTTCCTTTTTCTGTAGACATGGTATGAAATGATAGATGTTCAATGTCTTTTTCTTTTCGGCTTAATTTCTAAAGGTCCCGTAAATTTCCTTTTTCTTTTGAGCCTTCTGAGCTCTGGCACTGATTACGGTATTGGAACCTCATACGTGTCAAAGACGACGTCCATAGTGTCATCTTCTATGGGAAACCTGTCGACTGTACTTTCATACCGTTTTTTAATTTGGTTTACATGACGTTTGTGTATAAACTTCGGTCCCTGAACCCTGTAAATCATGTTACCAATTTGTCTGTCTATTGTTCTTATCTCCCAGTGAGATTTATGTTTCCCAAATACACGAAAATAAAGCTTTTCAGCGATTTTAAATCGCTTTTTAAGCACTTTATTCCTATTTCCCGCTTTCATTTCACTCGGAAGGAATTTGTCAAATGCCGACTTTATTTTCCTGGCAAACATGATTTCCACTGGCGTCTTGGTAGATGGAGCATTGCTATTAGGAGTTACACGATATACCTGCAAAAACTGCTGTATAGCCGTATCGGTGCGAGTACCTCTTGCCTTCCTCAGTGCTCTCTTAAAAGTGTCGGCAAAACGCTCTACCTGCCCATTACTTCTTGGGGGATATGGCGCCGTGGTAATATGTTCGATCAAGAATGAGTGACAAAAATCCTTAAATTCACAGGATGTGAACTGTGTGCCATTGTCTGTTTCAATACAGTCAACAACTCCGAAATGGGAAAATATCAAAACTTTTACTGTCACCTCCGAGATCGGCTTCTTACATTTCAATATTTCTGGCCACTTGGAATAACTGTCAACTACTACAAGGTAGTAAAAACCATCAAGTGGGCCAACAAAATCAGTGTGTATCCGCGACCACGGACGGTCGGTTTTAAGCCAGGGACTGAATTTTGTCAGAGGTGCTTTAGCAGCCAAAGCACACCCTTTGCACGATCTTACAGTGTTTTCAATATCCTTGTCCATGTTGGTCCAGTAGACGTAACTCCTCATCAGACTCTTCATTCTTGAAGTTCCCGGATGGCCAACATGGAATTCCTTTAAAGTTCTTTTCTGTAGTGTAGATAGGATTTCTACTCTGTCTCCGTACATTAGTATGTCGTTACAGAGTAAGTAAACTACTGAGATATTTTGGTCCTTACTATTTAGTTTGTCCTTTACTTCCTTGATGAACTCATCATCGGACGCTTTGTCTATTATCTCGTCAATTGTTATAGGAAGCTCCCTGACAGTATTGCACAAGGTACTTTTTATTTCAACCTCTGTTCTTATGGCAGCAATGACTGTGTCTTCCAGGGGTTCAGCATACTTAGGCATCAATCTAGACAACCTGTCTACATGATAGATTTTAGTGGATGGGAGAAACTCCATTTTGTAGTTATAATTGAGGAGAATGGTTCCCCATCTTTGCAGTCTATTAGCAGTATGTGTTGGCAGACCCTATTTTGATCCAAAGATAGTAAGGAGTGGACGATGGTCTGTCTGCAATAAAAAGTACCTTCCATGAATAATTCTATGGAATTTAGTCACCGAAAAATGATTCCTAAGGCTTCCTTTTCTATTTGCGAGTAATCCCTTTCAGCTGGTAACAGCGTCCTAGATGCATGGGAGACTGGATTTACCGATCCATCCTTTAACTTGTGTAAAATGTACGCCCCGATGCTGTAGGAGCCAGCATCACTGGCTACAATGATGTCAAGGTTTGGATAGTCATGAGTCAGGAACATATCTGATGTAAGGACCTCGTTTATTTTCTCAAATCCTTCCTGGCATTTGGTTGTCCATTCCCACTCTTTATCTTTTCTCAATAATTCATTAAGCCGAGCTCTCAAACTGTGCATTCTTGGGACAAAAACGTTGTAATAATTGGCAAGACTTAAAAAAACTTTGAAGAGCCGATACATTTTCTAGTGCTGGTATATTCTTTATTTCCGTTGCCCTATCTGGGTAGGGACGTCTTCCGTCTTTTCAATTATTTACCCCAAGTATTTAATCCACTCTAAGAAAAACACTTCCCGTCTTTTAATTTGAATCCGTAATCCTGGATTCTCCTGAATACCTGCCAAAATTGCGATTTGTGTTCCTCGATGCTCTCGCTTTTCATAAAGACGTCATCGAGATAGGCCACCGCAAAATCCAGACTATTTAACATCATGTCCATGACCTGTTGAAAAATGGAAGTGGTAATCTTAACCCCGAACAGAAGTCTTAAAAATTTGTATAAACTCTTGTGGGTGTTTATGCAAAGAAGCTTCGAACATTCCTCGTCCACGGGTATTTGTAGATATGCTTCGCTTAAATCAATCTTAGAAAAATATTTTCCTCCACTGAGCTTAGCCAATATCTCCTCTGGACTTGGAAGGAGATAATGGTGATCCTTTAGGGCACTGTTCAGTCCCGTAGAGAAGGCAGCACATACACGAACTTGCTTACTCTTTTTTTTTAATATAAACTGTTGGAGACGCCCATTCACTATATTCAACCTTTGTCAGAAGTCCCATTTCTTCAAGACGATTCAGTTCTTCGTCAATTTAATTTAAGTTTTTTCTTAAAAACTGGGTTTACGTCTGGCTTTAACTCAAACTTAGCAGACATTTTTGTGCATTTTCGTAGTCCTCCACTGAAAACATCAGGATTTTTTTTAAGTTCACCTTTCAACTTTTCTGCTTCGTCAGTCACATTTTCGACTTTTTGACATAATGAGTTAATAGGCATATCCCAAAGAAGAAACTATTCTAACCAATCAGTCCCGAATAAATTACCCGTATTCTTCATAATATACGCATTCAGTTTTAAAGTTTTACCTTTGAATGACACGTTTGTTATAAGTTCGCCCATAAACTTACACTTTTAGCTATTCGGTTCGTTCTTAACAAAGTCGACTTACCCAGTTTTTTCCATGTTTGATTATTAATTATAGATAAGTCTGAACCCGAATCAAGCTGCAGCCTTACATTTTTGTTAAATATTTGCACTTCAATATATTTCCTGATGTCACGACTTTCTGGTTCATCAGACTTGGTCATTTTTAGTACACATTTTTTGTCTTGTTCTTAATCCTGCAATGGAAACTTTTGTGTCCCAATTTATCGCAATTAAAACATTTTTTATCTTTAAAAGGACAATCTCTATACCAATGTAATTGATCACACCCGAAACATGGTCTTGAAAGCAAAGGAACTTTATTATTTTTTTGGTTGACCCTTTTAAATTTTTTTGGCGTATTTTTTTAATGTGAGCCACGCCACTCTGTTCGATGTTTTTCGAACCCTCTCTGACGCTCACGAAACGTTGGCAATCTTCAGCAACTTGAGTGCCCTACGACGTATTTCGCTGAAAAAGAACACTGGACAAAAATGAGGCATTTAAATTTATTGGCGCTTAATTTGAAGTCATCGCAGTATTTATTGACTACACTTGCGAAAGTAGTATCATCTTCGTCTTCTTTGCGGGTGAGATTCATGCATTTCCAACGCTTGTGGAACAGTGACGTTTTTGGACTGAAAAGTTCGGTTAATGATTGAACCGCCTCTTTAAATTTCAAGTCGCTGGTTTTCTTAAGCAAAATATAGTTAACAAACTTAGTATATTCTGCTGTGCTTAATTTCCTGGGGAGGAGGCGAATCTTTTTATGGTCAGCCCAATTTGCACAATCCGTATTGTACAAGTCCTCGTAACGTTTAAAGTACGAAGCAAACATAATTTCTTCTTCATGTTCAAACATGAAATTTTCAATAACACTCCATATAGCATTTTGAGAGAACGCTTTTTCGATGTCCTCATTTTGTTTTTTTATGGATATATACAAGTGCCTTTGATCATTCTGTGTTTGAAGAAGCATTTCTTCTAAACCTGAATTTCTAGGCTCAATTCCTCAAATTTCTTCTGGTATTCTGCTTTTTCTCGTTGTAATTTCTCCTGTCGTTCTTGATATTTCTGTTCCAACAGTACATGTTTTTCCTGTTGGCGTTTTGCTTGTTCTCGTTAGAATTTCTCTTGTCTTTTTTGGTATTTCTGCTCCAATATCAAATGTTCTTCCTGTTGGTGTTTCTGCCTTTCTTGATATTTCTGTTCCCACAATAGTTGTTCTCGTTGGTGTTTCAACAACTCTGACATTCCACTTTTAAATTCGTCCATTTTACAGCGTAAAACTAAGAAATGAGATTGGGGGGATTTTTCTCTTTATCCTCTTAAATAAGTCTGTTTGACTTGTACGATTCGTTTACCGAAAAATTTAAAAGCGGAAGAGGGGGTAAATGTTTACTTTACCCTATCAGCGAAAACAATAAGTCCTTTCACTGACTTGTTGGAATGGAAAAAATAACAAGTTTCACCAACCCACTTGTACAAATGCTCTTGTTTGAAGAGTTTCTTTTTTTCACTGTCAGTGTTGTAATTAACATTGGATACCCTTTTGTCGTAGAGTTTGATTAGAAATCCTCTCTTCACCACTGTTGTGGACACTGGCAAAAAAAATTATGATTTAACGTGAAGTCCGTTTCTTCAAATCCATCGTCGCCAAGATGTTGTAACCAATTAATTGGTTAAGTAATAACAAAAACCAGGTTTGCAGATATATCGTATATTAAACAGTAAGTACACCAGAAGAGTAGTAAATGACTAGTAA
Organism: Acanthosepion esculentum; assembly: GCA_964036315.1. Lineage (NCBI taxonomy): Eukaryota > Metazoa > Mollusca > Cephalopoda > Sepiida > Sepiidae > Acanthosepion > Acanthosepion esculentum. The sequence continues at coordinate 72,249,809 of OZ038513.1, read as the reverse complement.
GTGTGTATCGAATGAACTAGCGCTCAATCTATTCACTGTTCCTCGAAGCCTTCTGTCCTACTAATCTTATAGTAGGCGGAAGAGTCTAACATAGACTCTTTAGAGTCTAACACTTCGTCCCCAGCCCCTCAACCTCCAGCGTCTTCCTCTTTGGGTTGAGGTGTCCACTCGGTCCGAACCGAACTTAGGGTTAACTGGCCGTACGCTCCCTGAGTACCCGTAGATTATTTCGACTGGTCAAGTCCAGCTCGCTGCCCACGCTGTGTTAGTTTTTAGATCCAGTAAGCGGGGTGTTGTCCATACGTTCACGGTCGACTGGGGATGTGGACACGGCTGTGAGAGTTGGCGCTAGGAAGATTAGATTGTGGCAAAATAAAACAAGAAATAATATCTGCAGAAGCCGGACAAAAATGAGGGGAAATATTGACGTCGTTTATATAAGAAAATAACACCAGAGCAGAGGTTACAGGGAGAATAAAAACATTTAACATAAATGAAGGAAAAAAAAAGACAAGATGCATCCAGCGAATTCCCAACAGTTGGTGTGTGATAAACGCGTATTGAATCGCCTGGGGTAGGTTTATGATTAATAGTCCAGTCTCATACAGACTTCTCAGAACAGGGGGTAGTCTTCTTTCTCTCCTTCAAAATTCTCCCGCAAATCTCTCGACTCACTGCGACGACAATCTCGCGACTCCCTCGACGACAGTCTCGCGACTCACTCGACAACAGTCTCTTTCCCCCGACTCTTAACGACTGACTCTTTCCCCCGGCCTCTTCCGTCTGGCCTCTTCTGTCTGTCTTTCTCGTCGGCCTTACTCGTCGGCCTTTCTCGTCGGCCTTGTAGCTTCGCGACCTGTAACGGTCGCCTGCGGGTGCCCATGCACGTGACGGCACGCTGCGACGACGATGTGCCGACCCATCGTAGTCTCTCCTGTCTGTTCGAGAATTCTCTCCCGACTGCCTTATTAGCAAAATCTCGAGTTAATATAAGAAAAGGATCAGCTGATCACAATTGACCCTCGGACTGGCACGCGATTATCATGAGTGCTGCCTACAGCCCCAAATCATGTGAGTTTCAAAGTGCTTCATCGCTTTAGTAAGCTCTATTTCAAATTTTAACCGATAAAAATTACTCCGGTCATTTTCATTGTTTTTGTAATGAGCCAATTCCAAATGGGCGAGATCAGATTTCCCATCCGTAAACAAAATTGCTCTGATCTAATTTTGCTACCTAGATTCACTCCAATTATTTACCTTATCTCAATCACGAGTTCTTCTCGCTTCTCCAAAATTATACTTTGGGATATCTAAACATTGATTCAACCTTTTAATCAAAACAAATATTGTTAAACCAAACCAAGTATCTCGGCCATGCCCATTGTTTACGAGTGACCCACGTTTAAAACATCGCCTCCTGCCCTGAGATCGTGTTTATCATCAGTAAACAAACATCTTAACTCAAATTGTACTTTGATATATACACACTAATTCCATTTCCAGTCAATAAAAGTTATATTTGCGTGTGTGCATTCCTGTGGGTGGGTGTGTGTATACCTCTCTCTGTTACAAGAGGGAGGACACCACATTTTAATGACAACGAATGTTTATTATGTTTGATCATGAGCCGTTCGAAATTTCGTATGGTTGTTTTAATTTCGGCAGAAAATAAAGACAAAAATTTGATTATGTTTTGTTATGCTGTGCCTTGATCTAAGCTTTTCGTCAATGAATATCAATGTATACCGTTCTTTTTACGCGTGGATGTATTTTAGAAATCTTTGCTTCGTAAGTATTTTCTTGTCAGACGCCATTTTGCCAGACTCTCGCTCACTTAACATTTGCAACAAGTTGAAGGAAAAGTATGCCTTATGGTAGGAAGATTCACCATCTACTGTCATGCTACCAATATTTACATTTGACGTCGTTGGCCAAGATAGAAGGCATCGGTTTCTTTGTTTGCACACACACGCGCACACACACACACACACACACACACACACACATACACACATATATATATATATATATATTTATACATATAAAGAAATATAGCTTTAGCGTGTGCTATATTTATGGGATAAGGTGCTCAATATCAGAGATAGAGATTTTATAAAAATATAAAAATGAACATTGAACTCAACACTCAAAGGCAACAGGCTGTTTCATGCTAGACGCAATCGTCATGCCGCGAGTGTTGGGTTTTTCTACGTTAATAAAACATCGATAACCGAAAAGAATAAATAAATAAATATATAAAATAAAAATGAAAATAAATAAAAGCAAGTAAAATAAATTAACACAAATAAATAAATAAATAAGTAAATAAACAAGCCAATCCTGCTAAAATAACCGCCAGAATGGACTACCCACAATGCACCACTGACCCATATATATCAATAGTCGAAAAAAAACCTATGCAGCCTGACGATTGCGTCTAGCATGAAACAGCGTGTCGCCCATGAGTGTTGACTTCAATGTTCAATTATATATATATATATATATATATATATATATATATATATATATATATATATATATATATATGTGTGTGTGTGTGTGTGTGTGTGTGTGTGTATATATATAAAGAAAGAACAGTAAGATATATAATCCGGTGTTCTTATATATATATATATATATATTCTTTGCCAGTTCTTATAAATTTTATGTCCAGAAAAGAAAATTTGCATAAAAAGCTTAATTGCAACACATTCGTCTTCAATAAAACTTGTATAAAAGAGTTCAAGTTGCAGTCCAAATACACACTTATAGATTGACAGAATTTTTCTCTCCGCAATCTGTCTTGTATATCTATAACTCTACCATTTGTCCATACTTAACCTATTGCTGCCGCATATAGTCTGGTCCCCTTGCTATTGAAGTTGATCTCTCTGCCTTTCATCACTATGGCTGATGCTATCCTCCAAGAAATTGACACATTGCACCTTCTCAGGCTATCGTTCTCAGCTGACATGAGGTGGAAAGACTATGTTGAATCCATCGATAGATCAGCTGCTTAGAAAGTCGGTTCACTTTGTCAGGCAAGACAATTTTTCTCTCCAGAATCTATTTTGTATTTCTGTAAGTCGACCATTTGTCCATGCTACGTATATTGCTATAATATATGGTCTGCTGCCCCGCGATTTTCCTGGAGCTCCTTCAAAAGATCCAAAGAAAAATCAGCAATATTATAGGTCCTGATCTGACGGCTCAGCTTCAGACACTATCCAACCACCCTAAGGTTGCCTCTTTTCTATAAATATATTAATGGTAATTGTTTGGAAGGGCTCTTCGCTATGGTACCTAGATGTTTTTTAAAAATTTAAGCTCAGTACTGGACTGGCGTCAATATCTCATCAATTTACAGTTGAGCTGACTAGATGTAGCCGTAAGTTCTGTTCTAACAGTTTCTTTTCTCATACTTCTCGCTTGTGGAACTCCCTTCCGGCCCCATGCTTTCCAGCCAACTTTAATCTTCAAAAATTTAAATGCAATGCCAATCGCTGTCTACTGTCCACCTGATTACTCTCTTCTCTTTCTGCTCACCATTAATGTTTCTGTTCTTAATTCTTCCACACCCTGTACCACTTTGGTTTTAGTGGCATTAGCGCCATGCATGGGGTGATTCCGATTAAAAATAAAAATAAAAATAAAAAAGATAGATTCAATAAAATTAGTATAAAACTGGGGTTGTATCCCAAATGCACAATGCTAGATAGATAGATAGATAGATATGAAAAGACTGGGATAGATAGATAGATAGATAGATAGATAGATAGATAGATAGATAGATAGATAGATAGATAGATAGATAGGTAGATAGATATGAAGATATTTAGGTAGCTAGATTCAATAAAACTGGCATCATTACCGCCATGCCTGGGGTGATTCCGATGAAAAATAAAAATAAAAATAAAAAAGATAGATTCAATAAAATTAGTATAAACTGTGGTTGTATCCCAAATGCACAATGCTAGATAGATAGATAGATAGATAGATAGATAGATAGATAGATAGATAGATAGATAGATAGATATGAACAGACTGGGATAGATAGATAGATAGATAGATAGATAGATAGATAGATAGATAGATAGATAGATACGAACAGACTGGGATAGATAGATAGATAGATAGATAGATAGATAGATAGATAGATAGATAGATAGATAGATAGATACGAACAGACTGGGATAGATAGATAGATAGATAGATAGATAGATAGATATGAACAGACTGGGATAGATAGATAGATAGATAGATAGATAGATAGATAGATAGATAGATAGATAGATAGATATGAACATATTTAGGTAGCTAGATTCAATAAAACTGGCATCAAGGCTGCGTTACAACGTAAATGTACAATTATATATATATATTATGAGAGAGTGAGAGAGAGAGAGAGAGAGAAAATTTGTATAAAAGGTGCTGCAGCCCAAATACACAATTCTTTATATTTAGATAGATATAGAGGGCGGGAGATAGATCCACCAATATATTTAATAAGCAAACACTCACATGAACGTTAAGCAAATTCTAAAATACACTTTATATATACATATATATATGTGTGTGTGTGTGTGTGTGTGTGTGTGTGTGTGTGTGTGTGTGTGTGTGTGTGTGTGTGTGTGTGTGTGTATAGCTAGATATATATTTATCTCTTCTGACCTTGTGTTCAAGTACACCTTCCATAATTAGAATGTTATTTCGGGTAAAAAAATAAATTATAGACCGCCTCGCAAAATTCCGCGTAAAAACTAATTTGTTTTCCTTCGATAGAAGCCAAAGACGAACAGACAACGAACGGAAGGCACTTCATTCATTGTTGGTCGCTCGGAAAAGTCTCAAAGGCGTAACAACGGTGAAATTTGATTTGTATGATCAGATCTTTTTAACCGTTCTTTAAATCAGTTAAGGACGAAAAGTCAGGATGATATACAATTACATAGCACACCGATCAGTACCAATCTATATTGAACATAAAGGTTCGGCAATGTCGGATTTGTGGAACGAAGACAGAAATAAATGCCAAGACAGTCAAAGACCAAAATGACAAAAAAACAAAGGTTTCTAAGTCGAAAAATTCGCACATCCTCTCAGTTAATAAATTATTGCCTCGAAAATAAATATTCCCGTCAATAATAAAAACAGGCGTCGAGTTCCCTTTAAAGCGTATTTAAGAAAAGTTTCTAGACAAGGTACGAAATACCCTTACTCATTCACCCGTCTTCGAAGCTACGTGACACTTACACTTTCCTCCTTACTTACTCCGCTGCCTCTTTTTTCTCATACATACATATGGAAAATCTATATTTCTTTTCATCTTAACAAACAACTATAAACAATTTATATGAACTTTGACACTCATATACGCTAAGAAAAATTTAGTTGTAAAAACACGAAAATGAACATAATTTCTATTTTTAAATACCTTTCCCGCCGCTTTCTTTCTTTCTTGTGGGTTGATTCAAATCTACAAAAGATTTACCAAACTTCAAGTTACTTATAACTTTTCATAGCATTTAACTGAAAAAAAAAAAGAAAGTTTGAGTATACACTGACGAATAATAAAATTGACACATCCTTAATATGTATTTCAATTAGAAGGAGCCGCTCGAGATAGAGTGTTACAGAGCAAGATTTACAGTTTAAGTGTATATGGAGGACGATAACGGTTGACCGTAGACGTGAACTTGTTAAGATTTAGCGATCGGGGAAACAACCTCTTGGGAGTCGTTATCACAAGGCAGTGGTTCGCGGGAAGAAACTGCTCGAGTGGCACTTACATCTCACAAGGAAAGGAATGAAGGTGGTTCGCTACAATGTGAGTGGCATGACGGGTCTTAGGCGTGAAGGTTTGAACAGGTAGAACTAAGGAATGTGTAGTTTATCTGAACACGCGCCATGGAGATAGCGACAGAGAAGCGCAAGGCTTATTTAAAAATATAGCTATTTCCATTTTTTTATTTTTATTCAGTAACTTCCAAAATATATTTTTCGGGATTCTGGTCTTTCAGGATTTTAAATTTCGGGATTCTGATCATTCCGGATTTTAAATTTCAGGATTCTGATCTTGTGACGCCAGACCCCTGGCGGCGCGATCCTGTAGTCACGGCACCAATATGTGACGCTCGACCCCTCGTCGGCAAGATCCTGCAGTCACGACACCACTCGTGACCCCTGCCTCTCTCTGGCGCAGTCCTGCAGTTTCGACACCACTTGTGACGAGCTAACCCTGAGACATCGGTTGAAGTCTTGTTAGGTTCTAGTACCAACTTCTCGTACTCGGCTCGCCTCCAATGCCTGATCACCGAAGCAACTGCTTTGATCTCGATTCAACCTACCCACGTTGTGATTTGATCTTAGGTTGACGAGATCAATCAAACGTCGGGCCGTAGTGCCAGCCGAATCCGGGTCAAGGTGATACTGCACAATAAATGTAGAAAACAAAAACACAAAGAACAACTTCAAGGCGAGCGACTGGTTAGGAACAGTGATTAATTTTATGTCGATTTGTTGAGTTACAGGAGTGCGTCTCTCTATTTCTCTCCCAGCCCCCCAAAATGTGGATTGTAACACTTTTGCGTTCTTAGCGAGCTCTGGATATCTGTGTTGTTTTTCAATAAAGTCGGCCCTGGTGCAAAACACAAGTCAGACTTCTATAATTTGTTCTTGGTTAGAAGTCTAAGTCGAAAACTGGCTTTGGTGGGAAATCTATAGTCGGACTTCAATAAATTTGTTATTGGTTAGAAGTCTAAGTCGGAAGGCATGGATTCGTGCGGTCACCTCTGCGAGGCGTTTTCTTCCGAGCTCCCTGTCTCTTGGGCTCGACTGGATCTCTCTGACTGGAACTGAACTCTACTCAACTGCACTGTCCTCAACTGCCCAAAACGCCCGAAGACGTTTGCTTATATGGACGCCGATCAAAACCCGGCGTGGGGTCGGACGTGGTTTGGGTTCTTCGTTAATTTCAAATCCCCAATAAGGATTTTCTTTGTTTTCGGTCAGGAATATTCATCATTTTCCATTTTTGGAAATCTACCGCTCTTTGTCTAGAGGGGCTCCACCCCTTCTGTGAGGAAAGGTCGGAGGAGGGCCCTCTTCCTTCTCATACCGACACCTCATACCAATCCTTTCGAGGGGTGTCAACAAAAATCTCCCTCCTTCTCATATTCTCCTTATCTGTGAGGGAAGGTCGGAGGAGAATTATCCTCCTAAGCTTAGCCTTTCTCACATTGATACCTCACACTAATCCTTCAAGTTTGTGGCAACCAGACCCCCTGTTTTATCATATTTTCATCTCTCCCACCACCCCAAGCCAGGTAGGTGTTTAGCTTACCCTGGAGGGAAAAAGAAGGGAAAGAAAAAAAATAAAAATTATTTTTCCTTTTTCTTTAAGAAAAAACAATTAGACCTCCCAGAATTCTGTTGACAATCTTTTATCTTGCCTTAGACATATGGTAATTGCCAGGGCCTTTGCCACAATGCTTTAATTATTCATTTACTCGTTAATTTGGGAAACCGTGTCCACTTATGGACCAAAACTTGTTTTATCACAACCAGATGCCCGCCAGTTTGGCGACGAAATTCCGTCGCAAAAACAATATTTGTCTCAACCTGACTTCGATCAATTCTGCCCTCATTGATAACGAATTTCGTCAAATTCTTCCTTTCGTATTATTTTTCTTTTGTTAATCAACTTCCTTCCATGCCCCGCTGACCAACATTCACTAAGTGACCGATCCGTGGTTCTATCGGAGTATTAACCAACGCTGATAGCTGCACGCCCGTCTCCCTTCTCCAAAAACCTGGCTTATTCGCGAGAAAAGGGAAACAATAGGTCGTTAAATACTTAATCTTATTCAGGAACATTTGGCATATCTCAGTGTCAAACCTCCGCCCCTCCGCGAGAAAGGAAAAATGATTATCTTGATTCGCATTTGAAAATAATAAAATAAAAAAACTTTTTACCTATTCTTTGTTTGGGAAAATAACAAAACAAAAAGAATATCGCTCAGTATGCCTTTCATTCTATCTATCGGTTTAAGTAATCCCCGCAATTAACTTCTGTGGTTAATTAATTGGTCAACTAACTGCCGTTTCTAAATAGTGTTACATCTTTCAGGATTTTAAATGTCGGGATTCTGTTCATTCGGAATTTTAAATTTTGGGATTCTGATCATTCCGGATTTTAAATTTCGAGATTCTGAACTTTCGGGATTTTAAATTTCGAGATTCTGATCTTTCGGGATTTTAAATTTCGGCATTCTGATCTTTCAGGATTTTAAAATTCGATATTCGGAACTTTCGGGATTTTAAATTTCAGGATTATGAACTTTCGGGATTTTAAATTTCGGGATTCTGATATTTCAGGATTTTAAAATTCGGGATTCTAAACTTTCGGGATTTTAAATTTCGGGATTCTGATTTTTCAGGATTTTAAATTTCGGGATTCTGACAATTGAGGTTAATGAGTGTTAAAATATATAAGTAAAAAAGACTATTAAGGAGAGAGAACAATAAGAGAACAAGAAGACAGAAGACAACGATTGACGTTGCATTTAAATGTTCGAAGAGTTTCACAAGCGTGATATACGAGAGAAGAAACTGTTAGCATAGAACTTGCGGTTACAGCTAGCCATTTCAACTGCAAAATGAGGAAACCTTGTTGCCAATCCAGTACTGCGCTTGAATTCATAAAGTCAACGTACCTTATTTGTTAAAAATATATTAAGTTTTATTATCTTTTAATCATTTCACTCCAAGCAAGGCACTAAAGCCACTAAGACACAAGGGATTACTGAGTGTGAAAGAATAGGAAAAAGAAAGCATCATTAAAGAAAAATAAAAGAAGAGGAATCAAGAAGACAGCAAATAACGATTAACATTGCATTTAATTTTTTAAAGATCAAAGTTGACAGGAAAGCAAGAAACTGGAAGAGAATTTCACAGGCGAGAAGAGCAATCGAAGAAACTGTTAGCATAGAACTTACGGTTACATATGGGAATTTCAACTGTAAAATGATGGAGCCTTGCCGGCAATTTATTACTGCACTCAAATTTATAAAGTCTAGGTATTACATAAGGAAGTTTATCAGAACAATTACCATGAAATTATTTATTTAAAAAAGACACAGGGAAGCTACGTTGCGGCGGTGGGAAAGTTACTGAAACCGAGATACCAGGTCAGGACCAATAACATTGCAGATTATTTCTTCTTTGGATTTTATCAAGAACCTCTAAATATGTAGCAGGAACACAGGATCGGATGCAGTAGCAATATTGAATTCATTCTTGGTAAAATCTTTTTGTTTAAAACATCCTTCTTACATTTGGAACGCAGAGACTTAAATGGAAAAAATATATATTTTGAATACCACTGTATATATTTATCTATAAAAGGTTTATATCCATAGATTTGTAACATCTTCGGCAGTTTTAAATAAAATTTGTTTTCAAAATGTCTCTCAGCCGGTGAAGTAATTTCATAAGGCATATATTTCAAAATACAGACTTTTTCAAATGTCTAATATTTCCACGTTTCTATACAGGTGTTTACAGGTGTTCACAGGTGTTTAATGTAAGCGCCGTGGTTTACACGACACACATCCAAACGATAATCCAGTTCTGTCGAAACGCGACCAAGAATAGCTTTGTTAATATTTGCCAAGACTTCAGTTATTTGCGTCTTCAGATCATCCATGTTTCTGGGAGGGGGAGATACGTACACGAGGCCTTTCACATACCCCCAGAGGAAGAAGTCAGACGGCGTGAGGTCTGGAGAACTAGGTGGCTATCGAAGGAACATGCGATCAGTCTGTCCGGAATTACCGACTCATCTGTCAGGCACAGTGACGTTCAGATACTAACTTAAATTTAATTGATTAAATTGCAATTAAATTAACAGAAGAAAACTTGACATTTTTATCTTTTAAATGGTACCAGTCCAATCATGGTACCATTTGTAGTTCCTGATATAAGCGTTCTTAGAATGTGACACCGACTTTTGAATCACCCTCTATATAAAAAGTTAGGTAAACAAAACCACCAGAAAGAGAGACAGATTACGTCTTCAGAGCAACGCCCTTCTCTGGGAAAGGGAGGTACGTACACGAGGCCTTTCTCGTATCCCCGGTGGAAGAAATCACAGGAGAACTAGGTGACCATAACAGGGACACGCGATCAGTCTGTCCGGAATGTCCGACCCATATGTCAGGCAGAGTGACGTTCAGATACTGTCTAACTTAGATTAAAATTAAATTAACAGCAGAAGCCTTGGCTTTTTTAGCTTTTAAATGGTACCAGTTGAATCATGCTATCATTTGTAGTTCCTGATATAAAAATTCTTAGAATGTGACATTGACTTTTGAGACAACCTGTATATAAAAGGTTAGGCAAACAAAAACACTAGAAAGGGAAAGAGATTACGTACATAAACAAACGCAAATATCGAAAATTTTATTAATTTTGTAAAAATATAAAAAGAAAAAAATGAAAATATCGATCGGGATTTAAAGCTGGGAGATTATGACGTCATAATTTATCTCTATCTATAAAAGGCAGGATATGTGTGTGTGTGTGTGTGTGTGTGTGTGTGTGTGTGTGTGTGATTTTTTCATCCTTCTACAGTAGTTTTCATGTAGTTTGCGGCCATTTTCTACTGACCAGAGTGAGAGCCTATAGCTGGCTGCCACGAATAGGCAAGAAGATTCTATTGGCCAGCATGAGAGACAACAGCTGACTGACACGAATGTTAACTAGCATGCAAAAAAAATCGATAGCTGCATTCGTCACAAGTGGGGAAAAATTTAAATCTGCATGGCACTTTACTCCACTTGGCTTATTCGCTTGCTTATACACAACGTTGATTCTGATTCCGCAGAACTGGGTTGGGTGTGAAAAATTATTTGTTGTTAACATTGTTTTTTCATTCGGTTTTTCCAGTTACGAGCCATTTTTTAAAGCTAATCGTTTTGTGTTCATTTTCATAACAGATTTAATGTTTAGTATAGAGCTTAGAAAAAATTCGCAGTGTAAAATAGGCAAGAAGTAAGGCATGTAGCAACATCAGCACGGCAAAGGGCACTCCTTTAAAGGCAATGAAGGGCAAAAATATTTTAAGTCAAGTGATAGCGATTGTTGTATGAGTCGTACGATTTTTGAATCAAGCACGGGCAACGCCGGGCCATGCTGCTAGTAAGATAATATAAAATAATTCATGTTGCCTTTTTGACAGGACTAACACCTAAATTATCAATGGATAAAAAATACTTACCTGGCTTATGTCAGAGGGTATCCTCCACACGAGGCTCTGTCTCGTCACGGGAAACTGACTCCGTTTTTACGTGGTCTATAATTAATTTTTGCCCGAGCCTACGGGCTCGGATGCCCCACTATAAACTCGGCCTTGGGTCACATCTTGCTGCTTGGGGCAGCGGGTAAATAATAATGGATAAAAAATGAATGAGATTAGAAAACGCAAACTTGATAAGTATAACTTTAGGTAGGCAAAAAACAGACAGTAAAAATAAGACGAACGATCTTCAGGTTAGTTGTACAATAAATAATTTCTAATACAGAAAAACCTCGTAACTGGAAAAAGTTGAAAGAAATAATAATAAATAAATAATACATATATAACTTCAAATAAATATAATAATTATAATATATATAATAATAAAATAATACTTTTGAATTATATTATTATATTACTTTAAGAACATATTTCATTTTTTGCATTTAAACTTAAAATCCGTTAATTTTTGGGAGCTTCGGAAAAACGAATCATCTTTGAGTTCAGAACGTAATATATATATATATATATATATATATATATATATATATATATGTGTGTGTGTGTGTGTGTGTGTGTGTGTGTGTGTGTGTGTGTGTGTGTATTTCTTAAGTTACGAACTATATATATATATATATATATATATATATATATATATATTACGTTCTGAACTCAAAGAGAGATGATTCGTTTTTCCTATATATATATATATATATATATATATATATTTCCTTGAGTTCAGAACTATATATATATATATATATATATATATATATATATATAAATATAAAAGTGAACATAGAAGTGAACACTTAGAGACGACAGTTAATAACAGCACTCGTGGCCTGACGATTGCATCTAGCATGAAACAGACTGTCGCCTCTAAGTGTTGACTTCTATGTTCACTTTTATATTTACACACGCTCTATCTCTGATATTGAGCACTTTATCCCATAAATATAGCACATTTTAAGAGTATATTTCTTCATATTGTTCCATAATAATGAGCTATGGATAAAAAAAGATGATAAAAATAATTTTGACAACCCCATGGGGGGATACAACGTAGCAGAATTGTGTGAATTAGTCGGATGCCTTTTACTTAATAATCTAAATAAGTACGTGGATTTTAACAACCATGGTCTGTACCGAGACGATGGATTAATCATAGTTGATAGAAGTAATCCTAGGAAATGCGACATAATCCGAAAAAAACTACATTGGTTCTTTAAAAAAAATCGGATTTAACTTCGAAATAGAAACAAGCCTAAAAGTTACTAATTACCTGTACATTACATTAGATTTACGAGATGGCACTATTTCACCATATAAAAAAGATAATCAGGACCCGTAATACATAAACGTCGGCTCTAACCACCCAACACATCTTAAAGTATATAACCAAAGGTGTTGGCTATAGATTATCCACCAATTCATCGAATAAGAACATTTTCGATGAAAATAAAATAATTTACGAACAGACTTTAACTAAAAGTGGACATAAAAATAAACTTGTATACATTCATACAAATGATGGCTATTGAACGCAGAATAGACATAAAACCAGAAATCGAAATATTTTGTGGTTCAACACCCTGTTTAATTCATTAGTAACAACTAAAATAGGTAAAGTATTTTTTAAACTATTAGAACAAAATTTCCCAAAGACCAGTAAATAATACAAAATATTTAATAAAAACACTGTCAAATTAAGCTATAGTTGTATGCCCAACATAGATAGTTTAATTAACGGATATAATAATACGAGAAAAACTAAGGATAAACCACAGACTGTCTATCCTAGAGGTAATTGTAGGAATAAGAAAACCTGTCCCCTTCAGGGAAAGTGCCAGCAAGAGTGCGTGGTGTATCAAGTTAAAATATACAAGGATATAGTTAATAACAACGATGGAAACCCTAAAATATACATAGGATCCACTCAAAATGTTTTTAAAAAACGGTATTATAACCATATTAGTAGCTTCAATAATGAAAATCTTAAACATAGTACTACGTTATCCACCTATATATGGAAATTTAGACGTGACAATAATAAAGAACCCATTTTGAAATGGTAAATATTAAAAACATGTCCCAAATATAGAGTAAGTAACAAAGTTTGTCACCTATATCTAGAGGAAAAACTAGCAATTGCTTTATGCAATGAACCTGACCACTTATTAAATTCAAAAGCCGAAATTTTAATCAAATGTAGACATAGAAAACGTTGGTTGTTAAATTAAGCCCCCTCCTTGTTTTTTTTTTTTTTTTGTTAACTTGATTTTATTTTTGGAATAAAGATTTACCCATCCCGTCGTCTTTGTTTTCTTTTTCATTCTTTCTTTTTCTTTTTGCGTTTCTTTTTTTTTTTTTTTTTGGTCACGTGGTTATGATTTTGGGTTTGTAGGCTATATACTCCGTTCCCACATTATCTCTTTAGCCAGACTTCCTTGACGATTCAGAATTGCTCAACAGGAGGCGCTTGTCATTCTGTCCGTTTTGATTTGCGTGTGACCAGTCTCAGACATTTTTGAAGTGATAAGTTTTTCACCTTTTATTTTCGAAACTTTTTGAAATTTTTCAGTTTATTATTGTCTTATTTTTGTACATATTTAGTTTTACCCTTTTTCGTTTTTATTTATTTTCCTTTTTGTATTTTTTTACCCTCCGCCCCCTGTTTTGATTTACGTTTTCGTATTTCTTTGGTTTTGCATACTTATTGCTTTTATTCTTTTCTCCCTGTTCTGCTTTTTATTTGGTTTCTAATTTCTTGTCTTTTATGCCTGAATATAAAAAAGGAAATTAATATTTACAGAGCAGGCAAAACATTTACTTGCTCGGCCGTGTTTATGCAAACATGGCCGAGAATTCTGAGGCACAAACGGTGACAAGCCAAAATACGCTATCGCCAGAAAAAAACGGCCTGGTGTGAAAAGAGGCCGAAAAAAGACTCACAATACTATAACGGCCGAAGGGACACTTATGATGCCTCTGCTAAAGACAATGAGCTTCTCACTATACCGGAAGCGTGGGATGCCGTAAAAGCTAAAACTATTTCCCTGCTGACCACTGACGTAGCAACTCGGAAGCTTATCGGGATCAGCAGGGAAACAATGGAGGAAGCTCTGAAGATTTGGGCCAAAAGGTCAAACGCTTTATGGGACATTTTACTGGCAACTGAGGAAGAGGCGAAGCGGCTAGCAGGAAGTACCCTGACAACAAAATCCGTCCGTTTCCAAATGGAGTATATGGGGACGCAATTAACTAAAATCACCGTCCAAGGGGTCCCGGTGGACATCAGTGGCGATCGCCTGGGGGCCTTTTTTGCCCAGTACGGTCCTGTAGAAGAAGTGAACGCAACAGTGAGCAAAGCAGGTATCGCCACGGGGGACTTTGTCTTACAAGTGACATTAAACAGGAAAGGTTTTCAGGAGATCCCCAACATCCTGAAGTGCAGGGACAAGATGATGCCTATTATAGTTGAGGGAATGCGACCATATTGTTGGGCTTGTGGTGAGTTGGGACATATGTCCAAGGTGTGTCCCGGGAAAAAAACCGCATCGCAGCCTGGCCCAGTATTAACAGTGGCGTATAAATCAGATGTGGCTGGCAAAGAGCCGGATAAGTAATGGAGGGAGGTGGCAAGAAAGGGGCGAAAGCATCAAGCCCTACCCCCTCAACAGGAGGCCTCAAAGCAACAACAATACACCCAGGAGAGGCCAGAACCTGAAAAGTCGTGTCACTCACTACCAAAAAGCCAGGAACAACAAGCCAAACAAAGAAAGCAGCAGCAGCAGCGTGTGGTTCAACAACAGCAGCAGCAGTCGAAATCACACAAAAAAGCACCAGCAACAAAAAGACGAATCAACAGAACCAACCTCAGAGGAACAGCGAATTGAGACGGACAAGGAGGCGGAGGTAACGCCCTCACCTCGGTCTTCCTCGTTGAAGCAAGGGAAGGAAGAGGAGACGCCCACAAAAAAAAGAAAAATGGACTGGGCGAATCAGGAGGGAGAAAGAAATGACTAATGTAAGATTGTCATCTCTCCCTGCTTCACAAGTAGAACATGAAGAAATAAATGTGCGTCCAAGGAGCCTACCAACATCTAGGGCACCGCTCCCCCTCCCCTTTTGCACCCCCAACCATCTACTTCTTCCCCGCCGTCAACTTCAACTCCGCCCCACCCATCCAGGAAAAAGAAGGGGAGAAAACAGTTTGACAAGATGGAGGACATCTGTAAAGTAGACAGAAAAGCTGTTGGACAGACGGTCCTGTCCGCATTCTTGGAGTGTGGTTTGGACCCGACCTCCAGCTGGAGAAAATTTGGTCTGAAGTGCGAGCAAAGGTCGACGCGGCCGGTCAGACTTGGCGTCGACGGAGGTTGTCCGTGAAGGACAGGGTGGAGGCGTGTGCCACTTACGTTTTCTCTCTTGTTCTTTATCGATTGTCCGTACTTCCTCTCTGTAAAGACCATCGGAAACCGCTCGAGCGCTCGCTATCCGCCATTTTATGGAGGGGACGCAAGCATCAGGTCGACAGACGAGTCTGTGCACAACGTCCGTGTCATGGGGGGGCTGGGAATGCCACACTTGGCGAGCCACAAACTCGCCTCGAGGTTGGCTTTCCTACGCCGCGCATTGACAGGAGATTCGATTATGGCGGGGATTGTTCGGGACGCGTTCCCTTTCCTTACTATCAGTCCCCCCAGCTCGTGGGTTGAGCGCCATAGTAAACCCCGGGGTCAATCGGATTTCCTTCGCGAGTGTCGGTCAGCCTTGTTGGCTATTCCTCGGTCCAGTGACATTTCAGAGCCTAGGAAGGTCTTCTGTCAGCAGCTATTGGAGGAGGTCGCGAAGGATTCCCTACGTGAGCAACTCGACATGTCGGAGGATGAGATTCGCTCTTACTGGTCTAGGGCACCAGCGGCGAATTATCTCAGTAACCCAGAGTTTTCGCTTACCTGGCGCTTGGCTCGGAATCGGCTGCCTCTCAATAACAAGGCTTTCATATGTGGCGTGGTGGATTTGCCAGACTGTGAACGGTGTGGCCTTGGTCTGGAAGAAACTGCTTCGCACGCCTTCTACCATTGCCACCGGGTCCGCCCCTTATTTGACTGTGTTAGCGAGTTGACGGCTTGTCTCGCTCCCGAAATGCTCGTGTTCATTTATGGCGCATACGCGTGTGACAATGTGCCGCCCCCGTATTCCAGGGTGAAACGGATGGTGTTTCTTACGCTACTGGCCACGGCCCGAATGATGATTTGGACGACGCGATTGGAGGAGGTCTTTCGGGGCACAGGTCTTTCTCATCAGGATCTGATCCGATTCTTTGAGCATCAGCTCAGGATGAAGATTAGAACTGATAAAAAAACGCTTGCATTCGACAGTCTTCAGCGAAAGGTGGGTGAAAGAGGCGAGCTTGGTTCGTTTGAACGGGGCTAGCGTTGATTTTTCTCTTAAGTCAACCTATGTCACATCGGGGTGGTTTCCTGTGGAGCCCTCCCCTTGGTTATGTTAAACAAGCTCTTGTGTACCTAGTTAATGTGAGTAATTGTTGTTCCCGGCCACATCTTTGGTTATGATCCAGGTTGAGATTCCCAACCTCCCCAGTTTGTTTTGACCCCTTTTTATCTCGCCTGGGTCAGCTTTATATTTTCCCATGCCCCTATGATTTTTTATCCTTTTCCCACTTCCTTAGCGGGAGAGCTTCTTGATTTTGTTCCATGGGCAGAATACAGCGGCCTCTCATTTTTTTGAGTGCTGGACGGGCCCTACTAACATCAGTTATGTTTAGTTCACTTTGTACTGAATTTTAGTTTATTATTGGGTTCATCACCCCGCCCTCTCATTCTTCACTATTAGATTTTTATGTATTATAATTTATTATCATTAAATGTTTATGGCATGGGGCACGTTTTGTAGGTTTCCCTTGAGAGAATGCGGTATTATGGTGTCTGAAGGATTGATTGGTGACGGACGAGTTTTTACGGTGAATGGGAAAATTGTAATGAGTGAATGGGTCGTGAATCGGATTAGCTAGGATTAGATAGTTAGTGTGGACCAGCCTCAACCACTCCCCTTTTTCGGCCTTGTGCCACAATTATGTAATTTTACATAATAAATATCAGAATTCCCTGACGATCAGCTTAGGTGAAACGTGGTAGGTTAGTCTGGCTCTTTAGGTTTAATTTAGGTTTGCTCTACTTAGCGTATTGAGCACTTTATTTAGTTATTTTACTTACTCGTATCGTGATTTTTTTTCTTTGGACTCTGAACTTGGATGCGAGAAGATTATTTTCGGTTGACGTACATGTTCTCTGTTCTTTCTGTTTTTTTTGGGGGGGGCGGGGGGTTTACCATTTTTTCCCCTTTGGTATTGGTTTGTTTATTTGCAAATCAAGAAACCGAAGGTTTTCCGGACGAGTATAATTTCTTATATTTATAAGTTTACAACTAGTATACACATATATATATATATATATATATATATATATATATATATATATATATATATACACACACATATATATATATATATATATATGTAACAGATTTTTAGTGTTACAGAACTTGTGTATTGCTTTAAAAGTGTAGTGGATCTAAGAAGGATACGTGAATATTTAAGATTGTGCTGCAAATAAAATATGCAATATTCACAAAGATAAATTATAAGAAATGGCCAAATAGTAACGATATTCAATCACAACAAAAATGTTTGAAACAACAGATTAAATTTTATATACACAATTTACAATTTCTTTCTTTGTAATGATGTGTGCAAAGGGATAGAGGAAAAATTCTTTGCTGTTTCGGAAATGTTCAATGTCTAAAAGGTTATCTGCCTTTGATTAAAAAGGTTGAATTTAACTTGGACAAAAGATTTTTCTATGAAAGAGATTTAGTGAAAAAGTTTGTATGAATCTTTCCTAATCTCTCATAAAGAAAGTTTCTTTCTTTGGTGGCAATTTTGACCCATAATTCCCGTGTGTATCTTTGCGTGTGTGAGTCTCAAAACGCGACGAAAATTTGTTTGCTGTTTCTATTTATAGTTTTTTTTAACAACAACAGTATTAAGTTTAACATTACAAGGCATAATAGGGGCTAAAAAATAAAAGGAGGGCAAAACAACCGGTTTCAGCCGCCATCATTGACTAATTCATATTTATTATATTTTACTTTAAATTCTCCCGATAAAGATACTTTGATGAACGGGAGCGAAACCGGTTGTTTATTTTTGTTTTTGTTTTTTTTGTCCCTCCTTTTATTTTTCATCCTCAATATACCTTGTAATGTTAAACTTAATACTTTTAAAGCTATATATATATATATATAGTTGTATATTTAGGCAGCAATCCTTCGTTTATGCAGGTTTCATTAAAAACGACAGACAAGGTACTACGATTGAGCATTTTATTTAATTTTTCTGGTGTTCGAACAAGAGCTTTCTTTACAGGACAAAGGGTGTGTAAGAACTGTCCAAATGTTTTATTTTTCCGAGCGCTTTCGGCTATACCTTTAGCCATTATCAAGGATGATTCGATTTTTCAGCTTAATTGAGTGTGTGCATTGTGTGTATGTCTTAGTGTGTAGTAGGGATGTTTTAACTACGAACAAAGCCACAGCGTACTAACCGTATTCGGAAATTAAAAACATCCCTACTACACACTAAGACATACACATAATGCACACACAGTGGATTTTGCATAAAGGATTCATTTTCCTTTGTTACCGTATTCAAAATTTGTCTTCTTCTGGCAAGTTCATGTGTTCTTTTGAGGTCCGTTCCCTATACGCTTGTGTCCCTCTTGTGGAAACTATTAATATTTGCTGCGATTTACTTTATCGCAATTCTTTGTCTCCACCGACTATTCTTGAGTCTGTATTTGTGGGTTTGATGAAATTTGCCACGTCGTCTGTCGAATTCAGTTTTAATAATACCATGTTTCGACAGATTGACAGGGTTGCTATGGGATCCCCTTTGGGCCCGACACTATTTTTGTCGGCTTTCACGAAGAGAGGATACGTAGGAATACACTTCGTCCTCAACTGTATTGTCGGTATGTTGATGATACTTTTTGTTTATTCAACAACGAAGTTGAGGCTGACCAGTTTCTCTCTTTTCTAAATGGTGTCCATCCAGCACTGAGGTTTACTGTCGAGAAGAAATCCAATTTTCAATTGGCCTTCTTGGATGTATTAGTACATCGAATACCTACAATTTTTCTCACCTCGGTTTATAAGAAACCATCTTTTGCGGGGTTATATATGCGTTGGGATTCCTTTTGTCCAACAAAACGTAAGATAAACATTATTAGAACCCTACTTCAAAGGGCATTAATGATCTGTTCAGGGTCCTTCTTGGACGATGAAATCAATTTTGTTAAGGAAACCTTATGCGGTTTAGGGTATCCCTCTGATACTGTTCATTTGGTCATCCGCAACAAGATTGAGAAGTTCAGAAGGGTTAAACTCTGTACTGTTAAAAATTGCCCTGTTTATCTTAGATTGCCTTGGATTGGATCCAAGTGTAAAAGATAATTTAGACAGATATAATCTAATGTTCATAGTTGTTTTGTCTCGGCTGAGGTTCGTATAGTTTTTCAAACCCGGCCAATGTTTCGTTCTGGGTGTAAGGTTGTTCTCCCTCCCCAGTTGAGGTGCCAACTACATAGGGAGAATGACTCAACGCCTAGACATGAGAATTAAACATGTTCCCACCAAGATCCGGAATCGCACCTTGTCGTTGAATGGATGTATCCCAAACACCTATGGTTCCGCCACATGTGAGCACCTCTTAAATAACAGAGGGTGTGCGGCTAACTTTAGTGTGGACGGGTTCACTGTGTTGTCCCGGTCACACTCTTCATTTCATCTCAAGGTGCTGGAGGCACTTAATATCGGGTCATGCAAGCCTTCCCTGTGTAAACAGCGTGAATGTTTGTTGGGACTCGCTGTTATTTGTCGCTAGCTCCTTGTGTTCTCCCCATTTCCTTTTCATTGCACATTTTCTAGTGTTTTTAATTTAATTCTCCCGTGGAAGACTGAAGAGCGGGAGCGAAAACGGTTGTTTCGCTTTTAATATGTCTAGTAATATTAAGCTTCAGACTTTTATTTCTGCGATTAAATTTTGTACCTACAAAAATATCTTATATATATATATATATATATATATATATATTCCTTCTCTTTATCCTTTCGTCAAATACCTCTTTTTACACTTACCCTCACTCTCTGTAACCCCTTGCATGCTAGTGGCACTCCCACCTTACTTGGGAGGAAATGGTTACACATATATATATATATATATAATATATATATATATACCTGAAAAATTAATTTCGGTTGAGCTCTGTTGGTGTAAGGGGTGCATTTGTAAACAGTGACTATTAAAGCTAATATAGCACGACTCTTCGTCAGAATTGAGTCACTGTCAATCACTGTGTGTTTATTTAAATCTAAAAATAAACACGCTAAAATCCACCTTCATCCCTGCCGTGCGCCGACGGCTTAGTGGTAGAAGTTCCAACTGACACCAATTCAGTCGGGTTTCGATCCTAGCTAGAGACAACCGGACGTCTAGCCACACTGATGAGCTGTGAACCAGCGAAACAGTCTGTATGTGGATGACAAATATATATATATATATATATATATATATATAATTAAGTAATTCATCGAATCTAGAAGAAACCTCAACAGAATGCAGAAAGCACTGGACGACGTTTTGTCCTATATTTGGGACTCCTCAGCACGTTTACGTTATCAGGCAAACGTCATACCAAATGTACCAACGGGCCTCGGTGACCATGAGGTAGCGAATTAGACTCGATGTAGCGCCGCTCGATCACATATTCCGTGATAGAACTCATCCGAGTTTCTCCTTGCCCACGAGCCACAACTACTCTAAACAAGCCGCTCCATCCAGAGCATTAGAAGCCGGTTCAAGTAAGGATATACAAGTGATAGAAATTAGGAGGATTTGAGATAATTATAATTAAGATAATTAATTTGAGATAATTATAATTAATATATATTATATATATATATATATATATATATATATATATATAATGTGTGTGGGGGGGATTTTTTGCCAAGGACCAACATGCTAATTTACATACATTAAACCAATCTTAGTCATAAGATTTTATTGGTTTTCTTGCAAATCACTGATTAATTGCAGTGCTATTTTATTCGTGTAATGTATATGTGTAAATAAAATTCTAAATTTGTAGCGAGAACGATGAGACAATAAGAAGAATTCGTTTAAATTCGGACCTCAAAATGTCCGACATGAATTAATGGTGTCAGTCCACTCTGGGTAATTTCAGCTATAAAATGTATATTCAAATATATCGACATTTTTTTTATGAGTGTAGAACATGCTGTAAGATACAATATATATCGGTTAATCGGTGCTGTAAGATAATGGCTCACGTGACATCTATACAAAATAGCGGAGAGCAAAGAACAATATAACATTTATCATGATTGTTCTCTTTCATCATTAATGATGAGAAGAAAAACAATATATATGTGTGTGTGTATATATGTATGTATGTATGTATGTGTGTGTGCGCACGCGCGTGTGTGTATCTTCTCAGTATTATACCGGAATAGGCATTGTGTCAATCACACACACACACACACACACACACATATATATATATATATATATATATATATATATATATATATATTGCTGAGAGCCTTCGCACGTACAGGAACAAATACCCGCCCCACGAACACACACACACACACACACACACACAAATATATATATATATATATATATGAAGAAATATAGTTTTAAAGTGTGCTATATTTATGCGAATAAAGTGCTTTCTATACCTATCTTCTGTACATGATCATTTTCTATTGACGAAATAGCCAAAAAATTTATCTTTATAATATAGATTATTGGGATGAGCCAAATTCAAATTCCACTCAAAATTTATTTATTCTGTAAGTTAGAGAATTTTAAAGGTACCACGCAAACCAAAATAGTGCTATGATGTGGCGTTTTTGGCAATGGTATGACAACAAACAGGCATAACAGCACACTAGGTTGTCTTACGACTGGCACTGGTAAAACCGAATGTGTAGAAGAATAGGTTTATTACAATATGCAACTTAATACAAGCTCAAGAAACGATTCATTATCCCACCTAAAACATTTTTCTAGCCTTTAGATCTGCAAATCTTTTCATGGAACGTTTTACACTTATCTTCTTTACAAAATCATTTTCTACTAACAAAATAACCAAAACATTTAATCTGACTTGAGTCATGGACGACCACAAGTAAGGGGAAACCGTCATTCGATATAACGTGCTTTAAAACTCTCGGTCACCGCGGGCGTCGATTGCCAAGCAACTTTTGTGTCAAATATGTCTATTTCGGGAGTTAGTGAAAAATCTGAGTTTAAAGGCACTGTTCAAATTTGTTTGGCGATCGACTGGCAGACGAAAATAAATCAATATACAGTTTAATAAATAAACGGAGCGTCAACTCAAATACGAGTATCCACTAAAAATAACATTTAAATAATAAAAATCTGTCGGATTATTAAATAATGTGTCCATCCTTTTCTTTAAAAATTGCTTTGTTTACGTGCAGATATGACTATTTCAAGTGTCAGCAAAAAATCTGATTTTAAATGCACTATTCCGACTTTGCTTGGCCATCGACGCTCTCCGTAGCTGAGAGGTCAAAGCACCTCAGATCTCATGACTGTTTATCCTAGGGGAACATGGGTTCTAATTCTGACGGAGAGCGCATATTTTTCTCTAATAATATTTCTCAAATATTCAGGCCTGTAGACGACAAATAGATAAATATACTGTTTAATAAATAAACGAAACATCTACCCAAAAGCTAATATCCGCTAGAAGAAGCGTTTTAGTAATAAAAACCTGTCTGATGAATAAATAAAAACATCCATCCCTTTCTTTAGCAATTGCTTTGTTTACGTTAGGTTACGAAACTGAACAGATGTGTCTATATCGAGAGTCAGAGAAAAATCTGTTTGTAAAGACACTATTCAGACTTTGCTTAGCCACTGACCTACTCCGTGGCCGAGGGGTTCAAAGAACCTCAGATCTAATGACAGTTTTCCCTAGTGGCACACGGGTACAAATCCTGTCGCAGAGTGCATATTTTTTCTAATAAGATTTCTCGAATATTCAAGCCGATAGATATAAATAAATAAATGTGACGTGCCTTAACCGTTCGGCCACAGAGGCACGTCACACGAAATGACGGTTCCGTATAGGATACAGGTTCGATTCGTGTCGGAGAACGAAAATTTTCTATGAAAATTTCTCGGACATTCAGGCCGGTAAATGTTATTTAATACTGTTTATTATAAACAGAGCATTTACTTAAATACTTGTATCTATAAAAAGAACGTTAAACATATCAAAAATGTCTTTAAATAAATTGTCGGACCTTGTCCAATTCAAATATATATATATATATATGAAGAAATATAGTCTTAAAGTGTGCTATATTTATGGGATAAAGTGCTCAATATCAGAGATAGAGCGTTTGTAAATATAAAAGTGAACATAGAAGTCAACACTTAGAGGCTCGCCTCTAAGTGTTGACTTCTATGTTCACTTTTATATATATATATATATATATTGGGGAAAATGTACGACAAAGTGGAAAAAGTTTTTGATTGGTTTCAAATAGTGGGAGTATTTTCGACCATTCACCCGTCAACAAGAATCAGCTCAGATTTCCCTACAAACCAGACAGCGCCTCACACCATTACAGCAATCCCTCCATGTTTCACGGTCGCCTGCAGACATTCAGTGTTCTAAATCTCATTCTGATTTCTCCAAACATAAACCCATGTTGAATTCGAATAGTAGCAGAATTTACTTTCATCTGACTAAATTACAGGCTGCCAAAATTCATAATCTTTGCTCTCGAATTCTCTCGCCCAGTCTATACGAAGGTTCCCGTTAACTTCTGAAATCAAGGGCTTCTTTCTTGCAACTCTTCTTTGATAGCCTAGCTCTGTCAGTCTTTCTCGCCGTATATGGCGACATTTCCATGCTGTTGACGACATCTTTGACGCTCTGACGACGGTTTCTGATGACTTCCCTCTTCAGCGCCCTTTTCGTTCACTCAGACACGATGCTTAGTCTTCCTGAACATTGTTCCACATGACAATGGCCTTCTTCATTAAATTTCTTGACAATATTATTAAACGTTTGATGATTAACCTTGAAAAACCTAGCAATTTCCCTATTTGACTTGCCACACTGCCATCCTATTATTTGCCCTTGTTGAAATTCACTAATTTCCTTATTTCCACGACCTCTCATTGCAAGATATAAGTCAACTATCGTTCATAGATGAGAGTAGCTTGATACTAACACGGTATTGTCTGAAAAAAAAGAAAAGACGTTATGAAACAAGCTAAAATTGCTGTAATCAAGGGTGGCTAAAAACTTATCATAGCCCACTGTATCTATACGTCTACGCTTTGAATATTGCTGCCTCATATGCTCCGGTGCATCTGCTATATATTTAGAGATTCTTGATAAAATCCAAAGAATCAGCAATATTACTAGCGCTGATCTGGCATCTTGGCTTCAGTCACTTTGTAAAGTTACCTTACTGTGCCTTTTCTATAAATTCTTTAATGGTAATTGTTCGAATGAGCTCTTCGCCATGGTACCTAGACTTTATGAATTTAAGCGCAGTAATAGATTGGCAACTAGGTCTCACCATTTTACAGTTGAAGTGTCTAGATATAACCGTAAGTTCTATGCTAATAGTTTCTTTTCTCGTACTTCTCACTTGTGGAACTGTCTTCCGGCTCCATGTTTTCCAGCCAACTTTGATCCTCAAAAATTTAATTTCAGATTTAATCGTTATCTACTGTCTCCCTGATTGCTCATCTTTTGTTCTCCCTCCTTAATAATATTTCTATTTTCTAATTCTTTCACATTCAGTAACCCCTTGTGTCTTAGTGACTTTACTGCGCTCCGTGGGGTGAATTTGATAAAAAAAATGTAAATCACTCAACGTCTTTAATCCGAATTGACCTTCTTTCTAATTGGTTGACTCTATCGCTAATAAAGACAAATGGTGATCCCTTGGCACAACCCGCTATATATCCAATAGGTTTCACTTTACTCTGCAATTTAAAACTTCAAAAATGTCACATTCGAAGTTAAGCTAAGGATAATGCCCAAACAGTAATAGGCAAGAGCAAACTGACGTTTTAAAAGAGAATATATACAACGGTTTGGATTAACGGATAGCGGCTAGGATTGAGAAATCGGAGAGCCGAGTTCGAATTCAAGTCCGATCCATTACATTCACTTACGTGTTAATAACCTTGGGAAAGGCATGGATCCTCTTCTTCTTCCCCCAGCTATGGGTAAATAGCACGACAGACTGGGTTTCATAACCTTGGGTGGCAACCTGTCTAGAAGGAAAAACTCTGAATTCAAAGCCGGTCTGGTGAGGGTTGGGCTCTGTCAGGCTATCTTACCCAAGAAACACCACTTCTACTACGACTACAGTACCCATGGTGCCCCTGCGACCCTAAGGGTCACTGGATAAAATTTTTTAAAAATACACAACGGTATAAATTGATCATTCTAAGGAATAATTATAATTGCCATTAATAGTTTTCAATACAACTACAAAAACTACGAAAAAGAGAAATCACTTTTTAGTTTGACAATTGATTTTTGAACCGGTAAAATAAAATCGGTTTTTCAAGATAGAAGTGTAATAAAATGTTTAATTTTCATTGGCCATTAATTTTCTTGTCTATTTGATAGGATTGATTGATTCATTGATTTCTTTTGTACGGCTAATCGAACCTTTCGAGGGAAAGCCAGAAAATATTTGTAAGAATTTCTTTTTACATTATTCGGACTATTGTCCTCATCTTTGTCGCCATATTTATGACAACGTTTCGGCCGTTGTACGCTCCGGCCTTCTTCAGGTGGTTGGAATGTCGAACTGAACCCTTTATTTCGCCGTCCTGGGTACGACGTTAAACTGCATCCAACAGCAAGGCCTGTGATCAGGAGGTTTTGAGGAAGCGTGGAACCACCTTTTAATTGCTGGTGTTCCCAGGTTCACCCTGACCCGGGGTGGTAGCACCTGTTGGGGTCCAAGCTATGGGAAAATAGTGAACTTCCAGGTCTTTTCCAACACATTGAAACAATGATGTTGCCAACTACACTTTTTTGAAAAACGATGTTGCCAGCTGTAAGTTTTTGAAACAATGATGTTGCCAGCTATACGTTTTTGATATATTTAGTAAATACTGGATCTGGCATTAAATAACCCATAGTGGTTGATATGCCATAAAACCCCAAACAACAACCAACCTTTATTTCGCTCAGTGAGATACTGTTCTAGTTCCACGTGCCATGTTTATCGTTTGTTAATTTCCCTCTGAACGTTCTCCACTGCCTTAACCAGGTATTGAACTCACACTCTTTGGGCCCTGTCACTGGATCTAACCAACGCCTTTATCCACTGTGCCATGTATCGTTGAAGACATCTGTGTATGTGTATTATAAACCTAATGTCTTCAGCCACCATTTTTTTTCCCAGTGATCATATTGCAATTTTTGCTGTTATCATCACATGTTTTTACCAGAGCTCATATTGGAACTTTTGTTGTTATCGCTTTTCTCTGGCACTCCTTACAAATTGTGTTCATTTCTATGCTTGGTCGGCTCAGGAGATTTTTGTGGCCTAGCATATGTGCTGATTCCTTATTTCTCTTTAGGTAATAATGATTTAGTGATACAAGTTTTACTAATTAACCCATAACTGGGGGGTTAAGAGGTGGATTCATACATAATCAGAATTTGATAAACAAAGATAAATTATAATGTGGATATAAAATGGGAGATCAATTCTATATTACAATCTTTATATAAACTGATCCATCACTTTGTGGCCACAGAAGTTTCTGTACATTTACATTCCGAAATCCAAAAGAACCTGTGTAGCTAATCAGTATTTCATTGATACTTTTCTACAGCTTACCAAACTTTTGTAAGTTATTTAAAGACAGAAAATACCGTAATTCCCCATGTATAATACGCTTTTATCCATAATACGCATCCCTAAAATTGTGCTGAAAATGTGGGAAAATGCTTCTACTCAAGCATAATATGCACCCCTTGTTTGGTAATCAAACCCTATAAATTGTACGTCTCCAATTTCATTACGGTCAGTGTTTCCTACTCTTCAAGTTGGAGTTATTTATCCAAATTTCGGATCATTACGATTCTAAAAGGAAACAGAAATACCTATATTGTGCCTTCTGCGCAGACTCATTAACCTGTTGTTGTTTTTTTTTGGGGGGGGGCGGTTCGATAAAATGTGCAATCTATCGGATCTGTATCTAGTTCAAGTTAGTTATACAGAACTCGAGTTTTCTTAATAATTCCAGTTATATAAACATAACTAGATTTGTGGCTTAAAAAGCAGATAGAATAAGAGTTGGTCTGAGAAATATTTAACAAAGAATAAAACGAAGAAACAAATAAATGATTTAAATTAAAATTATTGGTCTTGATCAAGAGGCAATTTCTGTGCAACTGAAGTGAGTAGTCATTTCGCAACTGAAATCGACCGATGAAACCACAATTTTGCTGTACATAAAACGCACCCCTGATTTTGCTTATTATTTTTTTAGAAAAAAAATGCGTATTATACATGGGGAATTACGGTAATAATGATTTCGAAATTCAAGTCTTAATAATTAACCCTTACCTTGGAGGAAAAGATGTGGATTCATATATTTTCCCAAGGATATTTGGGCGTAAGTGAATACAATAAATCTAACGAGAATTCGAACTGCCCGAGTTAATAAACATTACATTAACCACATATACAAGCTTACAGAAACAGGTATTGCCATGCGGTCACCCATCTAGGTACTAACCAGACTTAACGTTGCTTAATTTCGGTGATTGTACTGGTGTAAGAAGATTCGCATCCTGCCGTTGTAATTGAGATTTTTCGTTTTTAGTCTGTATTTTTCGGGATGAGAATTTATCATTAGTAACATTGTTTACAGTCGAATTAGTGTCTTCACCTTTGTTGTTGTTATCATGACGTTTCAGAAGCTAAGCATCCAGCCTTCTTCAGGTGTCTGCCAACCCAAGAAAAAATCCCCAGGAAATTCAAAATCGAACCGTTTATTTAATCCACATATGGGGGCTGTTTTTGTCCCGCTGTTCATGTCTAGTGATACCTCATTTTTTGTTTAATTCCGAATGTACAAGAGAATCAGAAAAAGATATGTTATTAAAAGAAACGGACACCATTTTATTTTATTTGAACGCCTTCAATCTTACAAAGAATAATGGCCCCATTGAAATCAGCTTTTCTGCTTTTGATTCTGCCTGCTATATTAGATTTGGGTTTTTTTTTACGGCATATCAACACCTGAATGGGTTATTTAATGCCGATAAGATTTTTAGTATAGATTCGTATGAATAGAATATATATATATATATACATATATATATATATACATATATATATATATATATATATATATTTTAAATGTATAGCTGGTAATTTTTTTTTTAAATTGTTGCTGGTAATAAAACTTATATTTACACTTTTATAATGTTTTGACCCCCAGTTTAGACGTTAACTATTTTCCCATACCTGGGACCCAAACGGGTGCTACCACTCTCGGTCAGGGTTAACCTGAGGACAACAGCATTTAAGAGTTCGTTCGACGCTACTCAAAATCTCACAATCAGAGGCCTTTCTGCCAGATGTAATTTATCGTCATACCCGGGACGCGGATGTAGTTTAACGTCATGCCCAGCATACCTCATTGGAGGTACGGCCCTTCTGCAGAGGTGTAGTGGCGTATTCTGAAGCCCCAGCCGACAGGGCAAGCTATATTAGCTATCTGGCGTCTAGATGACGTACTTTCATTCGTAAATGTCACATGTATTGATGCGTTATTTGATTTTACTACAATTAAACTCTGTAACCAAAACACCGCATTGAAAATATGATACGAAAAGAAGCGAAAGAGAAAGCGAAGCATTTTTACAAAGAAAGAGTTTAAAAAGTGAAATAAAAAAAATAATAGAATTAATCAAATATCGTAGGATCGGAACCCGCGTATCGGTCGGTTATTTTAGGAATGGTCTTTATTACATTACCATTCGGAAAATTGCGTCTAAAGGTTTCAATCGTAAAGAGCTATACAGATATGATAGTTCACTGCTATATTTAAACACTGTAAATTAACTAGATAGATAGATATTAAGACTGAGATAGATAGCTAGCTAGATAGATAGATATTAAGACTGAGATAGATAGCTAGCTAGATAGATAGATATTAAGACTGAGATAGATAGCTAGCTAGATAGATAGATATTAAGACTGAGATAGATAGCTAGCTAGATAGATAGATATTAAGACTGAGATAGATAGCTAGCTAGATAGATAGATATTAAGACTGAGATAGATAGCTAGCTAGATAGATAGATATTAAGACTGAGATAGATAGCTAGCTAGATAGATAGATATTAAGACTGAGATAGATAGCTAGCTAGATAGATAGATATTAAGACTGAGATAGATAGCTAGCTAGATAGATAGATATTAAGACTGAGATAGATAGCTAGCTAGATAGATAGATATTAAGACTGAGATAGATAGCTAGCTAGATAGATAGATATTAAGACTGAGATAGATAGCTAGCTAGATAGATAGATATTAAGACTGAGATAGCTAGCTAGATAGATAGATATTAAGACTGAGATAGCTAGCTAGATAGATAGATATTAAGACTGAGATAGATAGCTAGATAGATAGATATTAAGACTGAGATAGATAGCTAGATAGATATTAAGACTGAGATAGATAGCTAGCTAGATAGATAGATATTAAGACTGAGATAGCTAGCTAGCAACATTCTGAAACAGATAACACTAGGAGCTAGCTAGCTAGCTAGCAACATTCTGAAACAGATAACACTAGGAGCTAGCTAGCTAGCTAGCAACATTCTGAAACAGATAACACTAGGAGCTAGCTAGCTAGCTAGCAACATTCTGAAACAGATAACACTAGGAGCTAGCTAGCTAGCTAGCAACATTCTGAAACAGATAACACTAGGAGCTAGCTAGCTAGCTAGCAACATTCTGAAACAGATAACACTAGGAGATAGCTAGCTAGCTAGCAACATTCTGAAACAGATAACACTAGGAGATAGCTAGCTAGCTAGCAACATTCTGAAACAGATAACACTAGGAGATAGCTAGCTAGCTAGCAACATTCTGAAACAGATAACACTAAGAGAGAGATAGATAGATAGATATATATTAACATTCTTAGATAGACAGATATTAACACTGTGATAAGTAGATAGATAGATATTAACATTCTGAGATAGATATTAGCCCTTTGAAATAACTAGCTAGCTAGCTATCTAGCTAGCTAGCTAGATACTAATCGGGGCTACAGTGGTGACTTGTACATTTACCCGAGCTTGGCAAACAAAATCTTCCGACTGTATCATTTCTTTGTGTCCTTTATCACGGTCAGAGGCCCGGCACACCTTTAGCTACCTTGATAGGCCAGATCGACTTTAGCAGACTTTTCCACACACCTCTCATGTCAGATGATTGATGTCAGTCAACACGACATCGATGACTGACTCGGTCGGCATTTGATAGACAGACTCGCCCACATTCTTGACAAACTGACACGCCTGAATCGA
Source organism: Acanthosepion esculentum (assembly GCA_964036315.1). Taxonomy (NCBI): domain Eukaryota; kingdom Metazoa; phylum Mollusca; class Cephalopoda; order Sepiida; family Sepiidae; genus Acanthosepion; species Acanthosepion esculentum. The sequence goes on along the minus strand of OZ038513.1, from coordinate 72,218,763 downwards.
TATTAATAACTTTTCTGGCATTTCTCTTTGTTTTAACTCGGATATTCGAATTCTTCTGGAAATGACACTATATTTATTCATCTATATTTATTCATCTATTTCTGTCACACATTATCTTTTCTCAGTTGGAATCGATCCGATATCATCAAGACACCTCTCTGACAAATCGACGATCGTCAGATTCGAACCCGAGTCTAACAGTCGAAAAACAAACATTCATACAACTCGGCCACCCACCCATACCTACATATAATCTGGTCATGATACCTTTTGTGATGTCAACGAACACTCGTTGCCACTTTTATAATGCCAACGAATATTCGTTGTCACTTTCGTAATGCTCGTTGTAGTAGAGACATTGTAATCGCAGATACAACTATAGTACCGCCGTTGAACAATACTGGTGTCAGACGCCTTCGAATAACACTCGCACTAATAGTACTTGCTCGATAATACTCGCTCGAATAGTAATCTGTATAGTGGTCCGAATAGAGAAATAGTATAGTGAATAGAGTAGAGAATAGTGATCCGTATAGTAATAGAGGATAGAATAGAAATAGCGATCGTTAGTCGTCACGTGGTCTACTTAATTCAATAATGGGATCGCCTGTGTTTGCTCACTGGCGATCTATGTTCAAACTCAAGTGTCGGCAGCGACACTTTATTCCTATATAACAATATCTGACAGGGAGACAATACGAATATCAAATGGTGGCCTCATTGTAGAGCATTTGTCAGCCAAGTCGTCTTTTTGCTACTGTAGTGAGTTCTTTTCTCACAAATAAGGCTTTGCGTCAGAAAAATGCTATATTTTGTAAAGGGTTGATAAGCCGTAAAAAAATATTTTCAAAACTTTAAATGACACATCACAGAAATAACGCCAATCTTATGGTAAATATAAAAGAATACACAACTGAACTAAGAGACGACACTTTTAAGAATACTTGGCAGGAAATGTTTAGAACTGATACTTTGTGAAAAAGACTCCCACGTGGATGCTTTCCTGAACTTTACAATCTTAACCTCTTCATGGGTCAGTCGTTTATCTACACTTCCTTTCATCTCTTCTTACATTCATATCACACAAGTAATTCAGCAACCCTCTAACTTGAGTGGCTTTCGTGCTCTATATTGGGTTTACTTTAGTATTAAAATCATCACTCGAAAGAATCTATAGATATCGATTAGGCTAAACGTCCTGTAGTGTCACCCCCCTTTAGAGCAATAGTAAAACGAGGAATATATGATGGTCTGAGGGTTTCTGTGTTTTTTTTAATTACACTTTCTTTTTACGAGGTTGAAGAAACTGAAAAATTATATTTATACCCATCTTTCATTTTTAAAATCTCCTAATTATGAAAGAAAGGATATTGTTATTTGCTTCATGCAACAAACAGGTTACGTTTGCACACATCACTTAATATTGGCGCCATTCCAAGGAAGCTAAATCGATATTTGTCCTCTTATTCGACTAAAAACCTGTAAAACCGAGATGGCTGGCGGAAAGCAGTCAAAGAATACTGCTGTTTCTGCAGAATAACAGGACGCTGTGATATCTAATCATCAAACAATTGCGACGAATGTCGGTAATGACAGGAAAAAAACAAACTCTCAGTTAACAAGAAATCCGCATGCCTACACTTGGTTAAATTCTTCAGATTGGCATGGAACTATTTCTATAGACCGTCTCTGAGCAACATTTGCTTGATTTATTGAAATTAATAGAAAGAAAAACGTATGAATATGTTATTCTGTTAAAAACGACTACAAAAGAATTTCTTACGCTTGAGACCGTGGTCGGATATTTGTCCGACAGGCATTTGGCCAACAGATATTTGGCCGAACGGACATTTCACCGAAAAAGTACAAGTAAAAATAGTAAAAAGCAATAGTTTAAGTATTTTAATTAGCAGTATTATAAGGTAGAATAGGACTAATAATTACCACTGAATTTCAAGTGATTAAATTACTAAATCTAAATTTAAAGTTAAGTTTTCTTATTTCAATATTTGTTTATTAAAATTAGTATTTTTAAAAATATTTGAGTGTATTTGGGTAAAAAGTAGCACCTAATTATTTAAATTCATATTTAACAGTAAAATTAAAGCTGCTTTATCCCTTTAAGATAACGATCATTAAAAGCGAAATTGATAGATCTTTCATATCGTAAAAGATTAAGATTTTTGCTGTAGTAAAATGTGCTTTTTCTCAAAATACTTATCATCTTACAGTAATATTTGAAGTAAAATATAATATACACAGAATAGATTTTTAAAAAAGCCTGTAAAAAAAAAAAAACCCGAAAAATTATAAAATGAATACAGTAAATAAATATAAATATATGTCGTACATTATGATTAAGAGTGTGACATACATGTAAGTACGCCATTACATTTTCGGCTAAATGTATCTGAGTTAACTCCTCCTTAATTTCCTAATTGTCACCAGGGAGCGCTCTCTTTACACTATAAATGCTGGTCGATTTCTTGCCTCGTTCTCTTTTTCACTTTGCACTTCAGCGGACACATTTAAAAAATGTAATCTCTCGCAGAGATCTACGTTTTACCCGCTTATGGGAAAACGCCATGAAAGATACACGTACGTACGAACATGCACCAAAATACAAACTCTTTACGTTCACACACAAACACAAATGTTGATGTCTTTGTCCATTGTAAATTTTGTTGTTTAATACATATATTTGTTATATATTTGTTATATATATATATATATATATATATATAAAGATATATATATGTATATGAAGATATATATATATATATATGTATATGAAGATATATATATATATATATGTATATGAAGATATATATATATATATATGTATATGAAGATATATATATATATGTATATGAAGATATATATATATATGTATATGAAGATATATATATATATGTATATGAAGATATATATATATATGTATATGAAGATATATATATATATGTATATGAAGATATATATATATATGTATATGAAGATATATATATGTATATGAAGATATATATATATATATGTATATGAAGATATATATATATATATATATGTATATGAAGATATATATATATATATGTATATGAAGATATATATATATATATATGTATATGAAGATATATATATATATATGTATATGAAGATATATATATATGTATATGAAGATATATATATATGTATATGAAGATATATATATATATATATGTATATGAAGATATATATATATATATGTATATGAAGATATATATATATATGTATATGAAGATATATATATATATATGTATATGAAGATATATATATATATGTATATGAAGATATATATATATATATGTATATGAAGATATATATATATATGTATATGAAGATATATATGTATATGAAGATATATATATATATGTATATGAAGATATATATATATATGTATATGAAGATATATATATATATATGTATATGAAGATATATATATATATGTATATGAAGATATATATATATATGTATATGAAGATATATATATATATGTATATGAAGATATATATATATATGTATATGAAGATATATATATATATGTATATGAAGATATATATATATATGTATATGAAGATATATATATATATGTATATGAAGATATATATATATATGTATATGAAGATATATATATATATATGTATATGAAGATATATATATATATGTATATGAAGATATATATATATGTATATAAAGATATATATATATATATATGTATATAAAGATATATATATATATATATGTATATAAAGATATATATATATATATATGTATATAAAGATATATATATATATGTATACAAAGATATATATATATATGTATACAAAGATATATATATATATGTATACAAAGATATATATATATATGTATATAAAGATATATATATGTATATGAAGATATATATATATGTATATAAAGATATATATATATATATATATGTATATAAAGATATATATATATATATATGTATATAAAGATATATATATATATATATATGTATATAAAGATATATATATATATGTATATAAAGATATATATATATATGTATATAAAGATATATATATATATGTATATAAAGATATATATATATATATATGTATATAAAGATATATATATATATATGTATATAAAGATATATATATATATGTATATAAAGATATATATATATATATATGTATATAAAGATATATATATATATATATGTATATAAAGATATATATATATATATGTATATAAAGATATATATATATATGTATATAAAGATATATATATATATATATATGTATATAAAGATAGATATATATATATATGTATATAAAGATAGATATATATATATATGTGTATATATATACATATATATATATGCACATTTCATTAAAAACGACTGACAAGGTGCTTTTATTTAGTTTTTTATATAATTTCTCATGCGATCTAATAATGATTTTCTTTTCGGATGATAAATTATATAAAAACTGTCCGAATGTTCTTTTTATCCGAGCGCTTTCGGCTATACATTTTGCCATTTTCAAGGATTATATTTCAACTGTTAGAATTAGAAATAGTTTGTTATATGTATGTTTTATAAAATGTTTTTATTTTTTTGTTTCAAAACACGGTCAAGATATTATGTCCATGTTCAAAGTTAATATTATTAAGTGTTAGTTTGTTTGTTTTTATTAGTAAGGCTTCCATTATTTTTTTAGCCTTTTTTTGCATGTGGATGATGCTATTATATTAGTGTTGTCCAGAAGTATGTTCGAATAGTGTCCGCCCAGTCGTTTTTAATGAAATGTGCATGAAAGAAGGATTGCTGCCTAAATACACAAATAATATATATATATATATATATATATATATAAAAGGTCGTGTTTGTTTTCTTTACATCTTCGGTTGGACTCAACTTGGGTCCGCGATATTCTTGTAGTGGATCTTTTAATATTCTATTAGATGTTACACACGTGTATCTAATTTAACACCACCCAAACCCCCGGTCCGCTACAAAATTCGTTATATGTCCGTCGACCAAATGTCTGTGTACCGCGTGACACACTGTGGTCGCGTTATCGTCTGCTTATTTATCTCCGCTGCTCGTAGACACTTTCGAAGTGTAGAAAATGGCATACATTGAGCTCTGAATTTTGATACTTCCGCCCACGGACTGACCAATGTTTGCAATGAGTTCTTCCTTGGTTCTAATTAGAAAAATATCAACTCAAAGAACGTGTCCAGTATAATAAACTACAGTTCAAAATTTTGGCGTTAACTGTTTGAAATTTGAATAAAGAAAACAAGTGACCAAATGTTACATTTAATTACAGATTCAATCAACAATGTATTTTCCCTGATTATCTATGACTTCCTTCCATCTATTAACAAGCTTACTAATTCCATTACTGTAAAATTCTTTTGGCTTTGATTCGAAGAACTCACAAATGTCAGTTTTAACCGCTTCCTGTGTTACAAAAGCTGTTTCTTCCAAATGACTCTGTAAGCTACGAAACAAATGGTAGTCTGAAGGAGCAAGGTCGGGAGAATAAGGTGGATGAGGAATTTTCTCCCAACCAAGTTCTTCAATCTTTTGTCACGTGATTCTTGCTGTGTGTGGTCTTGCATTGTCCTGATGAAACATCACTCGTTTTCGATTCACTAGAGCAGGTCTTTTTTTCCTCAAATCTTGGTTCAAACGCTCTAATTGCTGACAGTATATTTGAGCATTAATTGTTGCATTAGGTGGTAAGAATTCACAGTGGATTATTCCTTGGCAATCCCACCAGATTGAAAGAAGAACCTTTTGCCCATGAAGTTCCCTTCTCGGCTGTGGCTGGGGTCCTTCCCCTTTACCAAGCCACTGTTTACGACACTTAACATTTCGATAAAAGATCCATTTTTCGTTGCCAGTCACAAGTCTATCCAAAAAAGATGAAACAAGTTGGCGAGACTGGAAAGAAGAGCAGATGTCAACTCGGGATTTGAGGTTGTTTTCAGACAATTCATGAGGCACCCATTTTCCAAGTTTAGGAACTTTTCCAAGTTGTTGAAGATGACGATGAACAGTTGCATGGTTTGAACAGAGAACCACTGCCAATTCCTCAACTGATAAAGCAGGATTTTCTTCAAGGGCTGCTTCAAGAAGCTTTTCATCAAACTCAACTGGACGTCCGGTTCGATCTTCATCTTCAAGGGTGAAATCTCCACCTCTGAATTTTGCAAACCATCTTCTGCAAGTTCTTTCATTCACACAAACCTCTCAATAAACTGAGTGAATGTTTCTAGCCGCTTCGCCTGCTGAGTTTCCTTTCTTGAACTCATAAAGCATTATGTGCCTCAAATGATTCTTGGGTACTTCCATGTTAGCAGGGTTTTAATCAAACAAAATTTAATTTTATTGTTCTCTGAAATAAAATTTGATCAGTTTAAATGCATCTAAACATAAAAATAATGTTCAGCTCCATTAGACATTATAAAATACTCTTTAAATTTCGTTCATTTTAACAAAAAGTTAAAGTTCGGACAGAACTTATGGGATGACCTAATACATTATGAATAAACTTAGTAATAAACCAGAATTATTAGAGAGAATCTTAGGAGTTGACCCAAACAAAATAAGAAACAATAACAAGTGATAAGCCTCTGCCTACAAGAGCATTTAAAAGGGACCGTATCGAATTAAAGGGTCGCGTGTTGGGTATATTATAGGTAAGTGCGTGTTTCCATATAAATAAGTAATGTAGAAGCACGTAAAACATTTTGGTTTCTACTACGGACACTTTCTTCTTTTTTATGTAGTGGAAACTGTAGTTAAATAATGTTTTCAGTGTCTCATGGATATGTCTGTTATCTTTTACTGGCGCAGAAGTTAGAGCAAGTAAGTATAAGCACTGTTAAAATGGTCAAGCACAAGTCAGACTTGCGCGGAGTTGGAACGACCAAAGAAATTTTTCTATTTACTTCATCTTTGGAGTGTCAGTATGATTATAATGGTCAGGCTCAAGTCAGCCTTGCACTGAGTTAGAACGACCAAAGTAAACGCTAATTTACTTCATAGGTGGAGGTATTGGAAGACACGTGCAAACGCCATGCTTTGGAAAGGGGAAAGAGAGTTCAGTTGTCATTGGACCGAGGAAACAAACGTGCCCCATCGGGGACGTCTTTTTTCACATACAACTACATCTTAGATCAAGAAGGAGAAAGAGGAAGAGGGAAGAAATGTTTGTCTTTTTGTCGACGTCAACAGCGCCACCTATCTAGCGTTTGACGAAGCTAAGTGGGGTAATAATAGTTCCGGTTTCTTTACTGCTAGCATCATGGGGAAATGTATTTCTTTTTTTTTAATTCTTTATTATTATTTAATGATTTTATTTAATTTTCTCACAACATATATATTTTTAACATATTATTATTATTATTATTATTATTATTATTATTATGTGCCGTGGTCCTTCAGGCGATTATGGCACTAGATAACTTCGCTTTTGTAACTGTAAGTAGCTGAAATTTGGCAACCCAGTATTTGTGACTTCAATCCCTAGGCCGGACAGCTTGTACTTGAACCCATTGGAAACAGCCAGCAATAACTGAGTATTACTAAAAAATAAGAACAAGACAAGATATTCCTGGACACGAGCATTAGAACGAAAACAGTCTACCCCCATAGATTAAATAAAGGGTCTAATTAGGAATTCCTTGTAGGTTACAAGGATCCATATATACCTGATGAAGGCCGGAGGGCACAACGGCCGAAACGTTGTGATATCAAAAAAAAAGAAGAAAAAAAAGGACAGTAGACCAAATATAAATAATGTGTCTACGTTTTTTCCTTTCAGCATATCACCGTATTCAAGGCAATAAAGCCACTAAGACAGAGGAATTAATCAGTGTGAGAAGAACGAGAAAAAAGGAGCATTATTAAGAAGCGAGAGCATAAGATGATTTTTCTATATTTCTGAGATGAGGTATTATGTACACTATTTACATTATTCGGACGATTGTCCTCATCTTTGTCACCATATTTATTACAACGTTTCGGCCGTTGTACGCTCCGGCCTTCTTCAGGTGGTTGGAATGTCGAACTAAACCCTTTAGTTCGCTCACTGGTGTAGACTGTTCTAGTTCCACGTGCCATGTTTAATGGATGTCAGTTATCTCCTGTTAATTCCCCTCTGCAAGTTCTCCATTGCCATAACCGGGTATTGAACTCACACTCTTTGGGTCCTGTCACTGGATCTAACCAACGCCTTTATCCACTGTGCCATGTGTCCTTGAGGACATTCCAACCACCTGGAGAAGGCCGGAGCATACAACGGCCGAAACGTTGCAATAAATATGGCGACAAAGATGAGGACGATAGTCCGAATAATGTAAGTAATGTATAAGATGATTTGTTTGGAGGAGAAACAAAAAGAAGGCCGAAACAGTTATCACTATCTGTCGTCATTGGCAACACAAGATGGGTAGAATGTGGCTGAGACTAATGTATAATGTGCCCTCAGTGTTGCCCACCGAAAATACATTTAGGTACACCTAACCATGCGCGACATAACACTACAAATACGTCGATATTGTGCGACTGTTGACCAGAGCAGCTTCTCTAAGCGCTACCAAAAGAGTCCGGGCTCGTTACTACCAGCCGGATGCAGCAACCAGAAAACTGCCAACCCGGTACCCTCATAATGATGAGATGAAGCCACCGATCAGTCAGATCACCAAAAACTTAACTCAGTTAAATTGTTATGAGCCATGAAAAAAGAGTCCGTAAAACATATCCTAAACAAGAAGCAAGTGATAAAACTCCATTCCTGTTCAATAAACTTGAAGGGGGTGCGGCCCGGGCGATAGTCAAACCTATCTGGTCCCTTGTATCTGCATTTACAAATAAATCTATATATAAAATTCTGTAACTTCTATTAGTCCATTTATCACACCCTTTAAAATAGCCATACATTGACCGATTAAAACCAAATTTTGGGGAGAAGTGCAAATAGGTAAGGGGGTACAAAGTACAGTTGGTTTCACTAAAAAACCGGGAAGTAGTTTTTTTTGTCAGAAATATTTTTCCAAACAAATCAGCTTATTCATTTTTCATCGATTGGTTTGCGAAATTGATTGGTTTGGTTTGTTTTCTTTTACGACATATCAACGTGAATGGGTTATTTAATGCCGAAAAGATTTTTATTTTTAGTAATATTTTTCAAACATATATTGTTTGTAATATACAGAGGTTAAACAAAATAATTGAAACACTTGTTAAATTCAAAGAAAATTTATTTAATATGGATTTAGTCCTCCTTTAGCCTCACATACAGCTTTAATACGTCTAGGAATGGAATCATACAGCTTCCTGACTTCTTCCAGAGGAATTTTCAGTCATTCTTCCATTAACGCCTGCTCCAGCTCTTTAAGACACGACGGTGGAGGATAGCGGCTCCTAACTTGTCGCTCCAAAATGCACCACAAATGTTTAATCATATCTGGAGATTAGGGAGGCCACTCTATGTGTTCTAGCTCACTTTCATGCTCTTCATACCAATTCTTAACCACTCAAGCGGTATGTATTGGGGCATTATCGTCTAGGAAAATGCAGTCGCCATCAGGGGAAAAAGTCTGGGCCATTGGATGAACATGATCACCCAAAATGTTCAGGTAAGCTTTGCTGTTGATTCGACCACTCAGTGCAACTATTGGACCGAGACATTTCCATCATATAGCGGCACAAACTATCACTGATCCACCTCCATGCTTCACTGTTAGAAGAAGGTAGTCAGGGTTGCAAGCTTCTTTGGGCTGCCTCCACACATAATCTCGCCCTGAAGTTGGGAAAAGAGAAAAACTGAACTTTTTTTGAGAATATGACTTGCTTCCATTGGTCTGCAGACCAGGCATTGTGATCTCTGCACCACTTCAACCTCTTTTGAATGTTGCGAGTGGAGAGAAGAGGTTTCCTTACGGCGGCTCTCCCATGATATGCAGACTTATGGAGCTCACGACGAACAGTTTTAGTAGAAACTGGACTATTCAAATGATTATTCAACTCAGCAGTCACTTTGGTCGCAGTAGTCCGATGATTTTTTGCCACATTGCGTTTCAATGCACGTCGGTCCCTGTAGGTACGTTTGCAAGTCCGGCCCGAATTGCTACGGTTGCTAGAAGTTTTGCCCTGTTTCTCGAATTGCATCATAGTTCTTGATATGATAGCTCTTGAAAAACCAAACAGTTCAGCAAACTTAGTGATCCAGGCTCCTGCCATGCGAGCTCCAACAATTTGTCGATTTTCGAACTGAGAGGTCACGCATTTAGCTTAAATTTTACTAAATTCTAAAAATAAATAAGACAAAGAGAGTAAATTAGATAAATAAATGTATTTACAATAGATATAACCTGCAATTACGAAGTTTTAGTTAAATTTCTTAATAGGTCTTTGAAATATAAGTGTGGAATTTGCACCTGTTCCAATTATTTTGTCAAACCCCTGTATTTTTTTCAAAAATGTATTGCTGATAATATTTTTTCTTCAAAAATGTATTGCTGGTAATGTAGTTTATCGTCTTACCCAGGACGCCTCATTTGCGGGGTCTTACCCCTCTGCAGAGGTGCAGTTGGCGTATTCTGAAGCCCCAGTCGATACGGAGGGCGAATTTGAACGAAACAGAGAGTTCGTAAATCTCGTCAAAAAATGTTAGCCATATCTTCAATAATACTAAATAGTTTGAGGGTCTCAACAAGCGTCAGCTTGTCCAAGAAAAAATTCTAGTATTAAAAATTCCCCCACTGATAATTAATAATGTCTGATGCTATAATGGCGGATAATTGTGCACGTGACAATTGTATACAAAATCTTTATTGGCTCGTTCAAATGCAGTTTGATTTTTTTTTAAATACTCCTCTTCTGGGCTTATTTTAGAAGACTATGTTTATGCCATATGGTAATTCTAAAAGTGACGTGCCTTTGTCTCCAAATCGATAGCATTCTAATAGACGCCCAATTTGCCTGAGCGTATTCGATTACTATCGCCTCTTTGGAAAGTGTGTCTGACAGGAAATGGAAATCAATACCTGTGTTGTAATGCTCTATCCCCACCCCGCCGACACACTCACGTTTCCGATTTTTCATTGTGTATGGAACCACGAAAACGACATAATCTTTTATGTCTTTTCCTTCGACATTTTTTTTCTTTTTTTAAATAACAATGGTTTCTTTTACAGCAATTAGAATATAATGCCACGATGAAATTTTAACATCGCAGCCATGCTGTTCACAACAATACATGCCAATATTTTAAATAGCGATTTTCCAGGCAAGCAGATCATTCCTATTTGAAAGATTAGCGTGGCACAATTTACCAGATCTACATTTTCAGGAATTAGGAAAGATAGCATAAAACGTAATATATTAAGAGCTACAAAGAACAGGAAGTTGTGGAGAGCCATCATCGCAAAAGTCACGAAGGGACACAGCACATAGAAGAGGTAGAAGAGGAGGAAATCTATATTATAAAATAAGTTTCTCTGTACGTCACACACGACCTGTGTGTGTCTTTGCATGTACGTATGTAATGTATATGTGCAGGTCTTCATTGTGCGTAAATATTTGATATGTATCTGTGCCACTTCCTGCGTACAAAATCACCAGTTAACTTACAATATGATGGAATTAACATAGAGACATAATATATTAAGGGTTATAAAGGACAGGAAATTGTGGAGAGCCATGATCACCAAGTTTTTGAAGGGACACGACACAGAAGACCAAAAAGAAGAATGCCACACCGATTTTCTAAACAAACAGGTCATTCCTTCTTGAAAGATTCGCGTGGCGCAATTTACCAGACCTACATTTTCAGGGTTTAAGAGATTTCGAAAAGACAAAATTTATTAAGAGCTACAAAGATCGGGAAATTGTGGAGAGCCATGATCACCAAGTTCCTGAAGGGACACGATACATAGAAGACGAAAAAGAAGAATGCCACACCGATTTTCTAAGCAAACAGTCCATTCCTGAATGAAAGAATGGCGTGGAACAATTTACCAGACCTACATTTTCAGGGTTTAAGAGAGATTTCGAAAAGACAAAATTTATTAAGAGCTACAAAGGACAGGAAATTGTGGAGAGCCATGATCAACAAACTCCTGAAGAGACACGACACACGAGAAAGAAGGATGCCACATTGATTTTCTAAGCAAACAGTCCATTCCTGATTGAAAGACTGGCGTGGAACAATTTACCAGACCTACATTTTCAGGGTTTAAGAGAGATTTCAAAAAGACAAAATTTATTATGTGTTATAAATTACAGGAAACTGTGGAGAGCAATGATCGCCAACGTCCTGAATGGATGCAACACATAGAAAAAGTCCTCGGTTCCATTACGCTATACTCACTTTTCTTTGATTCTTTCAATAATGAATTTATAAATGTACATATTTCCGAGGTTTAAATCAGCACAGAGTTAAAAAGTAGTGCTGAAAGGTTCACGGTTCAAGCCCACCACAAATGCGATAAAACATTAGAATTTCTTTTGCGCCCTTTCTTAGTCAGAATTGATTGTTTCGTTTCCTACGACTTATCAACCCTTTGCAGGTTATTTAAAGCCAGAAAATATTTTTAGATTGTAAGAACTTTTTTTTTTTTAGATAATAATGATTTAGAGATACAAGTCTTAATAATTAACCCATAATTAGGAGATGAAGGATAGTTGCGCGTATATAAATATAACGAACCCAAGCGGAATTCGAACTCGGCTCTCCGATTAACAATTCCGAGCCATTATCCATTAGTCTACCCGCATACCCATGATTACAACAGCTAATTCCCAAGTGGTCACCCATCTAGATACAAACCAGGCTCGACGTTGTTTAACTTCGCTGATTGTATGGGAACCGATATTTCAACGTGATATGTCCGTAAGCCCTTCTTAGTCAGGTAGAGAATTTTTCGGCGACTCATCGTACAAAACATACCTAGAAATGGAATATTTTATTTGGTCAGTTTAAATGTTAAATACCCTGGGTCGCGTAAAGGCCATGAAATCGGGCTCGTTGTATAAAAAATATTTTTGATTAAAAACGATAATATTAAAATTGTATGACAAAAAAAGAAATAATTAAAATACAGAAATTGTGTAAAAAGTAATAAAGAAAATATTTTTAATAAATGATATATTGAATTGTATTAAAACTAATTCCGTCCTGGGTATGACGATAAACTACATCCGCGTCCTGGGTATGACGATAAACATCAAGGCCTCTGATCAGGGGTTTTAAGTAGTGTGGAACCACCTCTTAATTGCTACTGTTCCCAGGTATATATCTCTATCTATAACAGGTAGGATGTGTGTGTGTGTGTGTGTAACGAATGCACGGCCACAATTTTCAACCAAAATTTACATGCACATGCTCCAAGTTAACGGGAAGGCCAAGACCAACTTTGCATTTCCCAACTCCCATCGATAGTGGAAATAATGGATTTTTTTCATGCTTCTACGGCAGTTTTCATGTAGTTTGCAGCCATTTTCTACTGGCCAGAATGAGAGTCTATAGCTGGCTGCCACGAATAGGGAGGAAGATTCTATTGGCCAACGTGAGAGCCAACAGCTGACTGACACGAATGTTAACTAGCATGCAAAAAAAAATCGATAGCTGCATTCGTCACAAGTGGGAAAAATTTAAATCTGCATGGCACTTTACTCCAATTGGCTCATTCGCTTGCTTAAACTCAACGTTGATTCTGATTCCGCAGAACTGGGTTGGTGTGAAAAAGTATTTGTTGTTAACTTTCTTTTTTCATTCGGTTTTTCCAGTTACGAGTCCCATTTTAAAGCTGATCGTTTTGTGTTCATTTTGTTTAGTTCTTTTTTCGTAACAGATTTAATGTTTAGTATAGAGCTTAGAAAAAATTTGCAGTGTGAGATAGGCAAGAAGTAAGGCATGTAGCAACATCAGCATGGCAAAGGGTACTCATTTAAAGGCAAGGAAGGGCAAAAATATTTTAAGTCAAGTGATAGCGATTGCTGGGCTATGCTGCTAGTATAATATCTAAAATTAGGTTTCTACTTAAAAAATACCAAATTATACTTAAAAAGGAAATATTATAAAAATATTAAAATAAGTTATATTTAGATAATTTAGATATTTTTAAATTAAATTTAAGTAAGAATATATTTTTAAAAATTGATAATAAAGAATAAAAATAATAAAATTTAAGATAAAATAAATTTATACATTTTTAACTTTAATGATAAGTTGAATCAAGTTACATATATATATATATATATATATATATATATATATATATATATATATATATGTATATATATTGCTAGATTAGATAATCCTTATTTTTTATATGTTTATATTAGATTTGTAACCTGTAGTCGATATTATCTTTGTCAATTTTTCTTGATTACACAGCGGTGCTTTTATAAATGCCCTTCGGTTTTAGTTCCATCCCCCCATCTCCCCCAGCCCTTTTTCTTTTCCTCTCCTTCTCTCATCTTCTGATCTTTAAGATTATATCGTCTATTGTTTGTGTATGTCACCCCAAAATGTATACTCTTTTCCAGTGTATCTTCAATGTATTAGACATCCGAGAATATTCATATTTCTCTCACTTAAACTGTCTTTGACTCCCCTCTTTAAAACTTCTCTCTGTTAAATTTTAATCCCCCCCCTTCATGTTTAGACCTTCTTGTCCTTCTCTCGTCTGTTACCCCTCCCTATAGCTTTCATTTACTCTAGCATTCGTCCCACACTCTCATACATACACTCTGACTAAATTTTATTTTTTATTCCCGGAGATGTTTTTTTTCTGTTTTCTTTTTGAGTTTGTAGGTCTGATGAATTGGATCGTATTTACGATTCCAATGGAATAATATTTGACCATGGAATATTAGCGTTTAAGCCTTTTTATTATATTTTATCTTATATATATAAGTGAACATAGAAGTCAACACTTAGAGGCAACAGTCTGTTTCATGCTAGATGCAATCGTCAGGCCACGACGATTGCATCTAGCATGAAACACTGTCGCCTCTAAGTGTTGACTTCTATGTTCACTTTTATATTTACACACGCTCTATCTCTGATATTCAGCACTTTATCCCATAAATATGGCACATCTTAAGACTATATTTCTTCATATATATATATATATATATATATATATATATATATATATATATACACACACACACACACAGACATGACAGAATTGAATAGACGCTCACAGAAACCGTTTATTTTATTAAACGTAATTTATACAAATGAAGTAATTATAAATGGTCATAAATTTAATAACTAATACTTGACATCCCTTTTGCTTTTTTTACTGCAATGACCCTTCTAGGCATGCTAGCGATGAGTTCATGAATATCATCTTGAGGGATTTCTTGCCATGTTTCACGCAATAATCCTAAAAGTTCAGGCTTAGAAGATGGCTTCCTATTCTTTTTGCGGAGTTTTCGATCTAATATGCCCCAAAGGTGTTCAATAGGGTTAATATCCGGGGACTGACTTGGCCATGGAAGTTTATTGATCCCATTTTGTCTCAACCAATGCTGCGTTGCTTGAGCAGTGGGATATGGAGCTCCATCTTCCATAAATAGGGAGTCAACTTTGCTCATTCTACTACTTGAGAATATTGGAAGGAGCCCTTTCTTTAATATAGAAACCTATTTGGTTGAATTAATGTTTCCTTCACACTCCACAAGCTCTGAGTGACCATCACTCCAAATTGCACCCCATACCATTACTGAAAGGCCCCCATGTTTCACCGTTGGCTGCAGTCTTTTTAAATCAAACTCTTGACTACAGAGTCTCCATACCCATACTCTTCCACTGTCAGAAAATAATGAGAATCTTGACACATCTGAGAAAATGACAGTGGTTCAAAAGGTCACGGGTCTCTCCACCATCTCATGAGCACCATCCTTTCTGCATTTGATATTGGCTGGACGGAGAAGTGGTTTCCTTCTCGCAGCTCTGCCATAGTAGCCCAGCTTGTGAAGATACCTGACAGCTGTTCTGGGACTGACATCAACTTGTGTTGCTATGTCAGAGGCCTTGCAACGTGGATCCTGTTCGACATTTCTTTCAACAAGATGCATGGTTCTTTCAGAGGGCCCAGGGCAGCCTGGATGAGGTTTTGTGCACTTCTTGCCCTCTCTGGTGAATTTTACGATCACTCTAACAGTAGAAAGGGGTATTGACAGATTTTCAGATATTTTTCTTTGACTAAGACCACCTTCATGTTGGCCCACGATACGTCCTCGCTGAAATTCGGATAGGTCTGATGTTCCTTTGGTTCGTGGCATGTTCCAGTATTGTTAATTGCAATTTTAATCAAATAATCTAAGTTAATTTATCTTGGTTATTAAAAAAATCAGAAATATAATTTATCTTGGTGTCTATTCAATTCTGTCATGTCTGTGTATATGGTGGGCGATATATGAGGTGCAGCATGGGAAGTTGCCTTTCGTTTTACACTTACGCATGCTCGCAGGGGCCCTTGTGGAGAAAATCAAGGAGAGACATATTTCATTTGTGCTTTCTTAAGTGTGGTACTAGCCCAGCCTTGTTGCGGGCAATAAAGCCACACTGACAGATGAAATTTGCTAAAGCAGGATTTTGATGGCGTCTCTGCTTCAGAGCTTGACGAAGCTAATCATAGTGCTTCATTCTACTGTCTTCAAAACCTTTTAACTTAATGAAATGTCTTACGCCACTCCTTTCGGTTTGATGTTTGGGCTTCCCAGGTTTTGAGATCAAAGTTTTGACATTTCAATTTGTCGTTCAATTTGCCTTTGCGGCATAAGAGTGGACGTCCAACTGAATGCTTGTAGTTTGGTAGTTGTCCATACATCACCTTTTTTGGAAGCGTATGCTCATCCATTCTCACATGACCAACCCACCTAAGTTGTATCTTTGCTAGAATGGTTCAACACCAAAATTGAACAAATAGCTTTATCTTCCCAAACAAAAGCAAAACTATTAAATAAGCTATATAAACAAATTTTTACTACGTTAATAAAAACACCGATCAAAATAAAAAATAAATAAATAAATATATAAGATAAGAAATAAAAAATAAAAACAAGCAAAATAATTTAACCCAAATAAATAAATAACAAATAAACGACTTCCGGTAAAATAACCGCCAAAATAGACTACCCACAATGCACCACTGACCCGTATATATAAATAGCCGAGAAAAATAACAGCACTCGTGGTCTGACGATTGCATCTAGCATGAAACAGACTGTCGCCTCTAAGTGTTGACTTCTATGTTCACTTTTATATTTACACATGCTCTATCTCTGATATTGAACACTTTATCTCATAAATATAGCACATCTTAAGACTATATTTCTTCATATTGTTCTTCATATTGTGTGTGTGTGTGTGTGTGTGTGTGTGTGTGTGTGTGTGTGTGTGTGTGTGTGTGTGTGTGTGTGTGTGTGTATTATCACAGGAATTGAAACCATTCTAGCAAATATACAACATAGGTGGGCTGGTCATCTTGTGAGAATGGATGAGCATAGGCTTCATGCCTTACAAATTTAATCCGATGAAGTCCTATATAACCCATATATATATATATATATATATATCCTGGAATTCTTCTGCATAGTAACATATGTATGTGCTTATATATAACGACATATAAATTTTTATATATCAAGAACAATAAGAAAAGGTTTTCGCATGATGCCTAAGGACTTCATCGGATTAAATTTGTATGGCACGAAACGCATCATATGAAAATTTGTATTTTTCCTTCTTGTCATATCTTTTTCACCAATATATATATATGTGTGTGTGTGTGTGTGTGTGTGTTTGTGTGTGTGTAAATATTTAGAAAAATAGGAAAGAACATGCTAGGTAAATAATCCGAAGTTCTTTATTATTTTTGTTTTTATTTTTTAAAAACAGTGCTCAATACAAAAGCAGAGCCTAAACTAGAATTATATTTATTTTTTTTTAAATATGATTCCTTCGCTACTTATTGTTTTTGAAACATGAGAACTCTTATGTAGCGAAGGAATCATATTTTTTTTTTAAATAAATATAATTACATATATATATATATATATATATATATATATATATAAATGGTGGTACTCGCTTGGAAAAACGTCGGATAGCTCAACTTGCAGTAGAACAAATCCGTACCCGTGATAAAATGGGGAATAAAAAAAGAAAGAACCAAAAACATTAAAAAGGGGGAAACAATCGTCAAGTTTTTAAGCTCCAAGTCCAAAGAAAAAAAACAAGTAAAGAGACAACTACGTAAAGTGCTCAATACACTAAGTAGAGCAAAACCTAAGATAATCCTAAGGAGCTAGGCAAACCTACGTAGGTTTGCCTAGCTCCTTAGGATTATCTGATATATATATATATATATATTTTAAAGAGAAACAGACCACTTTAAGGCACCATGTAATAATTTATTTCGCCATAGCCCTTTTAAAAGACGCTGGATCATCAGACTACACTTCCAAATGGTGAAAAGAAAAATGAAATTAATATTTACACTTTTGACGGTTAGTATAAAGTTTATGTAATTTAACAGAGAGGGCAGTGAGGAGTGGTGTGAGAGACATGATCGAGCTTAGAGAGGGTTTATTTTAATATTTCTATCTAATTCATGAATGTAATTTGTGACTATTTTTAGATGAGTAATCTTTTTTACTTAAAGTAATATTTGAAGTCAATATTAAAGATTTTGTTTTATCATATACATATATATACCACACATACACTTATGTAAATCTCACATATACATACGTTCATTTACATGTGCAATTATACACATAGGCACGTACACATGTATCGATATACAGAGGTATATATTATATATATATATATATATATGAATGAATGAAAACTGATGTGTAAAGATTTGAAAAAATAGGCTCCATATTGATGTCATAATAACCGCCAACATTGAAATAAACAGCTTTTGATTTTGATTCCCTAAGAAATCGCGATGCGAGTCGGTTTTGATCCACGTGTTTGCAATATAAGTGGGAAACTTTTGAGTATCAAATTTCGAAGCCGTCTTTCCTCCTTATGTGTCCTGGAAATTTCAACTGTCATTTTCTGCTGTTAAGTATCTCAAGGACACACGGCAAAGTGGATAAAAACGTTGGTTAGATTCATTGACTATACCCAAAGAGTTGTGAGTTCAATACCAGGCCACAGCAGTAGTGAACCAAAACTTAGGGTTAAAAGAAAATATCTGAGTCATGGCACGTGGAACTAGAACAATTTATCCTGGGGGACGAAATAAAGGGTTCGGATCGAAATTCTAATCACCTGAAGAAGGCCGGAGTTTAGGCTCTGTGAATATGGCATTGAAGATGACGATAACAGTCCTAATAATGCAAGTGCCCTTTTTTGTTTCCATTTTTCCTAAAACTTCGTCGTTGCTCACATGCTTGGTCCATGGTATTATCAGTATCCTTCTGTAGAACCATATTTCTTTTGCTTCAAGTCTTGTTTGCATTCTTTCTGGTTCTTAATTTTAATAATCTTTAATGTGTTTAACAACAGATTTGTGGCACTGAATTGACACATGACACATGGCAGTGTACTGACTGACGACCTACATAATTAGAAAAGTGTATAGCACCAAAATTCTAAGAAATTTGTATATGCTACAGAATTTGACATGTAAAATATACTGGAACCTTCAATTCCAATATGGTTGTTTCATTGTATTATGGGAACTTACCCATAATAGTAATGGACTATTCCGTACACCACAAATACTACGCCTCAAGAGGAAGCAGTAGTGTGAATGAGACACAGTCGGTGTGGGTCAGTCAGAGACAGTCACGTCAGACGATTACTGTAAGACATTGGAATAGTGATACTGTTTGAGATAACATAGTTCTCTCTAACCTAACCTGATTGTTATTACTAACACTTCTACTTCTTTTGTACATGTTCTGTTTGTAATATATCTGTGTTATTCCATACCTGTGTTTGAGTTATTCTTCATTGGTTCTACCTTGGACCATCACCGTGGTACAAGGACCCTGGACCATAACAGTGGCGACGAGGAAACCCTAAGGAAATACGAACTCTATACGCGGAGGACATACTTTTTTGCTATCCGCCGCACATAACAGTGGTCGACGAGTAAACTCTAAAAAAAACAATTTCTACGCGAGATTCTAAAAAAAAAAAACTAGTTCTGCGCGAACACAAAAAAAAGAAAAGGATTTTCTTTTTGGATATCAAATTTCACTGGCAACAAAGGAAATTGTTTTGCGTACACAGGTCACAGAATATCAGGTTACACAAAAATACGTCAACATGGAAGATTTCAAGTCAACCATTATGGAGCTTATCAAAATCCAATTTGAACAGCAGCAAAAGTAGAAACAGAAACATCTGGAATTGCAAGAATTATTGCTACGTGTAATGTCAAATAAAGAGCAAAAACCCGAGAACGAAACTGTTCTCTCACAAAACGCTATTTGGAGTACTATCGAAGATTTCAAATACGCACCCGACGAAGATAAACCTTTTGCAAACTACTTCCGAAGGTACGAAGATCTATATAAATTTGACTGCAAAGATTGGTCAGACGCACGTAAAGTACGTCTATTGCTAAGAAGATTAGGCACATGCGAATATACCAAATTCGTAGATTATATCCTTCCCATTAAAACAAGTGAGTTAACGTTCAAAGAAACCATTAAACTGCTAGCAGAACTTTTCAGCCATACTACCTCACTATTCCACAAAAGATGGAAATGCATGAACCTTACAAAAAAGGACAACGAAGATTAAATAACTTTCGCGTCCATTGTCAAAAAATATTGAGACGACTTCAAATTATCAGAACTCAGCGCGGACAATTCCAAATGCTTAATTTACGTCCAAGATCTGGTCTCAACCAAAGACACGGAAATGAGACGCAGAATCCTTACAAAATTGGAGAGTGAACATGATTTGACACTTCAAAAGCTAGCCGAAGACTGACAGAGATGCATCAGTGTGAAGAAAGACTCAAAAGTCATAGAAGAAGCTGGCATAGCACACATACATAAAGTACGAAGACAAACCAACTTACCCTCCTCACAAACAAACCAAACCGATTTCCCCCACCTCAAGAACAGGTAAAACAAAATTTTCTAACTCTAAAAATCAATATAAAAAAAATTAACACCCAGTCCATGCTATCGCTGTGGGACTTGGCATTGGTTTAAAGACTGTACTTATCGTTTTAAAGTTTGCCTATCATGTAAAAAAATAGGCCACAAAAGTTCTCATTGCTGGTAAAGAAGAGAAAACAAAAGAAGAATAAGAATTACGAGGACTGACCAAGCAGATGAGACTAACATAAGAAAATACGTACAAGTTGAAATGCAAAATAGAAAAGTCAGGCTACAGCTGGATTCTGGCTCAGACTTAATGATTATAAACCTACAAACATGGAGAAAACTGAATAAACCTGCCATGTTAAAAACGGATAAAATTGCTAGATCAGTTACGGGAAGAAAGATAAAATTCGAGGGTGAAGAAATTACAAAGGTAACATTTAATGGAATGACGAAAAAACTAAAAATGTACGTCTTAAGAAATACCGAAAACCTATTCGGAACGGACTGGATGCAAAAATTCGAACGGTGGGATCTAGCTATAAGTACGTACTGCCAAAATGTAAAAAGCTTACCAACCTAGGCAGACAAATTAAAACAGAAACTAAAAACGAGTTTCCCCGAAGTATTTACAGGAGGCCTAGGAAGATGTAAGAAAATGGCACCTAATATCGAAATTAAGGAAAACGTTCAGCCTATTTTTAAGAAAAAAAAGGAGCGTACAGTTTGCGTCAATTGAAAAAATTGATCAGGAATTAAACAGACTCGAAAACACTGGCATACTGACAAAAGTAGAATACAATAAATAGGCCGCTCCGCCGGTCTACGTCAAAAAGAAAATCAGGCGAAATTCGAGTTTGCGCTGATTTTTCTACAGGTTTGAACGCAGCAATAAAGGACTACCATTATCCTCTACCCAGTCCAGAAGTATTCATTAATTTAAATGGCGAAAAATTTGTTTCAAAAATTGATTTAAGTGAGGCGTACCTGCAAATTTCAGTCGATGAAGAAAGTTCAAAACTACTATGCATAAACACAAAGGACTGTACAGATACCAAAGATTACGTTTTGGAATTAAGGTCGCGCCGGCTATATTCGAACAGACAAAGGATACGATGCTTGGCGGACTAGAGTACACAATTGCATACCTGGATGACGTATTGATTAATAGCGAAAGCGTTGAACAACACAGGGAACATGTACAGGAAGTATTTAAAAGAATACAAAGCTATGGATTCAAAGTAAAAGAAAATAAGTGCGATTTTTTCGTGAAGGAAATCAAATACCTTGGCCATATAATAGATCAAGAAGGTAGACGACCAGACTCTGAAAGTTCAACAGCAATTTAAAAAATGCCAGTTCCTAAAAACATAACAGAACTACAAAGTTTTCTAGGATTAGTAAGTTACTGCCAGGAATTCATACATCACATGCATAAACTTCGCGCACCACTGAACGAGCTGCTAAAGAAAGAAAAAGTTTGGCAGTGGACAGATCAATGCCAAAAAGCATTTGACGAAATAATCAAAATGTTAAATTCAGATTTATTTTTGGCACACTACGATCCCAAACTAGAAATTATTGTAGCAAATGACGCTAGCCCCTACGGAGTCGGAGCGTGTATATTACATAAAATGCCAGATGGGACAATAAAACCCATCGCACATGCATCTCGAACCCAGATACCAGCGGAGAAAAATTACTCACAAATAGAGAAAGAAGCTCTAAGAATTATCTTCGCAGTCACGAGGTTTCATAGGTACATCTATGGTAGACATTTTACTCTTCAGACGGATCACAAACCGTTACTAACAATTTTTGGTTCAAAAAAAGGTCTACCGGTTTACACTGCAAATAGGTTACTTAGATGGGGAACAATTCTTCTGAACTATAATTTCAGATTGAAATATGTACCAACGAAAAAGATCGGGCATGCGGATGGTCTGTCGAGACTTATATCAACAAAGGCAGAGCCATTGGAAGATACGGTAATCGCAGCCTTAAGAAACGAATAAGATATCAGGACAGTACTATGTTGTACAGTTAGAAACCTCCTAGTCACATTGCAAGACATGAAAAATGAAGCCAAAAACGACGAATTTATTATTGAAACCAAAGAAAAAATAGCAGAAAAAGATAAGCAAATATCGGACAGCATTTCTCTATGCGACAATGTGTTACTTTACAACGAAAGGTTTGTAATTCCCAAAACATTACAAAAGCGGATCTTAAAGCATTTTCATAGGGGACATCCTGGTAAAAATAGAATGAAATCGCTAATGCGAAGCTATGTATATTGTAAGAATATGGACCGGGATATTACTCAGATGGTGGAAATGTGCAAGGGTTGTAATTTAGCAGCCAAAGCACCGCCAATCATACATAAGCCATGGCCAGAGACTGATCGTCCGTGGTGAAGAATACACGCAGATTATGCAGGACCAATTGACGGTTTTTACTATTTAATCATAGTTGATAGCTATAGTAAATGGCCGGAGGTGTTTCGTTGCAAAAATCCTACTACAGAGACGATCATAAATTGCCTCCATGAGCTATTCGCACGGTTTGGTGTAGTGGATTGCCTAGTCACAGATAATGGAACGCAATTCACATCAGCAGACTTCCAAGAGTTTTGCGAAATTTATCAAGTCAAACATATAAAATCCCCGCCTTATCACCCAAGATCAAATGGGAAAGCGGAGAGATTTGTTGATACACTCAAAAGAGCGTTACGAAAAGCCTATGATGTGCCTACGGAAAAACCACTTCAGCAATTTCTTCAGGTATATCGAATTACGCCAAATAATGCTACGCCATCAACACTATCACCCGCAGAAGTGATGTTCGCTCGAAAAATCAGATCAGCATTTGATGAATTGCTACCAAGTAAAACGAAACAAGTCACACAGACCTACGCACCAAAGAGAAAATTCCTCCCAGTAGAAAAAGTTTTTTTAAAGCATATAAAAGTAATACATCTTACTGGGAGCAAAGGGACAATTGGGAAAAGAATCGGCAATATGCTTTGCATAGTACAGGGACAAAAATTCTCACACAGGAGACACATAAACCAAATAAGGAAAAGACTGTTACAGGATGCTAACGGTCCACATCAAGAAGAGGTGATAGACTCGAGTTTCGATACATTTGATATAAAAAGGCCGAAAACAATGCCAGAGCCAAGACAATCGTCTCGAAAAAGACAATTTACAGAAAAATGAATCAATCCAAACGAGTCAAAATATTTAAATTCCAGCAGTAAATAACCCATAGAGGTTGATATGCCGCTAAACAAAATCACCCAATCCAAACCAATCAAAATATTTAGATTTTGTTATTAAACAATCCATAGAGGTTGATATGCCGCTAAACGAAATCACCCAGTCCAAACCAATCAAAATATTTAGATTTCGGCATTAAATAACCCATAGAGGTTGATATGCTGCTAAACAAAATAACCCAATCCAAACCAATCAAAATATTTAGATTCCGGCATTAAATAACCCATAGAGGTTGATATGCTGGTAAAGAAAATAACCCAATCCAAACCAATCAAAATATTTAGATTTCGGCATTAAATAACACATAGAGGTTGATATGCCGTTCACCAAAATCACCCAATCCAAACCAATGAAAATATTTAGATTTCGGCATGAAATGATCCATAGAGATTGATATGCAACAAACCAAAATCACCCAATCCAAACCAATTAAAATATTTAGATTTCGGCATTAAAAAACCCATAGAGGTTGATATGCCGCTAACCAAAATCACCCAATCCAAACCAATCAAAATATTTAGATTTCGGCATTAAACAACACATAGAGGTTGATATGCCGCTAACAGAAATAACCCAATTCAAACCAATCAAAATATTTAGATTTCGGCATTAAATAATCCATAGAGTTTGATATTCACCTAACCAAAATCACCCAATCCAAACCAATCAAAATATTTAGATTTCGGCATTAAATAACCCATAGAGGTTGATATGCTGCTAACCAAAATCACCCTATCCAAATCAATCAAAATATTTAGATTTTGTTATTAAACAATCCATAGAGGTTGATATGCCGTTAAACGAAATCACCCAATCCAAACCAATCAAAATATCTAGATTTAGGCATTAAATAATCCATAGAGTTTAATATGCACCTAACCAAAATCACCCAATCCAAACCAATCAAAATATTTAGATTTCGGCATTAAATAACCCATAGAGGTTGATATGCTGCTAACCAAAATCACCCTATCCAAACCAATCAAAATATTTAGATTTTGTTATTAAACAATCCATAGAGGTTGATATGCCGCTAAACGAAATCACCCAGTCCAAACCAATCAAAATATTTAGATTTCGGCATTAAATAATCCATAGAGGTTGATATGCCGCGAAATAAAATCAACCAAAACAAACCAATCAAAATATTTAGATTTCGGCATTAAATAACCCATAGAGGTTGATATGCCGCTAACCAAAATCACCCAATCAAAACCAATCAAAATATTTAGATTTCGGCATTACATAATCCATAGAGGTTGATATGTCGCTAACCAAAATCACCCAAACCAAACCAATCAAAATATTTAGATTTCGGCATTAAATAATCCATAGAGGTTGATATGCCGCTAACAAAAATCACCCAATCCAAACCAATCAAAATATTTAGATTTCTGCATTAAATAACCCATAGAGGTTGATATGCCGCTAACCAAAATCACCCAATCCAACCAATCAAAATATTTAGATTTCGGCATTAAACAATTCATAGAGGTTGATATGCCGCTAACCGAAATCACCCAATCCAAACCAATCAAAATATTTAGATTTCGGCATTAAATAACACATAGAGGTTGATATGCCGCTAACCAAAATCACCCAATCCAAACCCATCAAAACATTTAGATTTCGGCATTAAATAATCCATAGAGGTTGATATGCCTCTAACCAAAATCACCCAATCCAAACCAATCAAAATATTTAGATTCCGGGATTAAATAACACTTAGAGTTTGATATGCCACTAACCAAAATCACCCAATCCAACCCAATCAAAATATTTAGATTTCGGCATTAAATAATCCATAGAGATTGATATGCCGCTAACCAAAATCACCCAATCCAAACCAATCAAATTATTTAGATTTCGGCATTAAATAATCCATATAGGTTGATATGCCGCTAACCAAAATCACCCAATCAAAACCAATCAAAATATTTAGATTTTGGCATTAAACAATTCATAGAGGTTGATATGCCGCTAACCGAAATCACCCAATCCAAACCAATCAAAATATTTAGATTTCGGCATTAAATAACACATAGAGGTTGATATGCCGCTAACCAAAATCACCCAATCCAAACCCATCAAAACATTTAGATTTCGGCATTAAATAATCCATAGAGGTTGATATGCCTCTAACCAAAATCACCCAATCCAAACCAATCAAAATATTTAGATTCCGGGATTAAATAACACTTAGAGTTTGATATGCCACTAACCAAAATCACCCAATCCAACCCAATCAAAATATTTAGATTTCGGCATTAAATAATCCATAGAGATTGATATGCCGCTAACCAAAATCACCCAATCCAAACCAATCAAATTATTTAGATTTCGGCATTAAATAATCCATATAGGTTGATATGCCGCTAACCAAAATCACCCAATCAAAACCAATCAAAATATTTAGATTTTGGCATTAAAAAACATCTAGAAGTTGATATACCGCTAACCAAAATCATCCAATCGACACCAATCAAAATATTTATATTTCGGCATTAAATAACCCATAGAGGTTGATATGCCGCTAACCAAAATCACCCAATCCAAACCAATCAAAATATTTAGATTTCGGCATTAAATAACCCATAGAGGTTGATATACTGCTAAACAAAATCAGCCAATCTAAACCAATCAAAATATTTAGATTTCGGAATTAAATAACCCATAGAGGTTGATATGCCTCTAAACAAAATCAATCAATTCAAACCAATCAAAATATTTATATTCCGGCATTAAATAACCCATAGAGATTCATATGCTGGTAAACGAAATGACCCAATCTAAACCAATCAAATATTTAGATTTCGGCATTAAATAACCTATAGAGGTTGATATGCCGCTAACCAAATTCCCGCAATCCAAACAAATCAAAATATTTATATTTCGGCATTAAATAACCCGTTGAGGTTGATATGCCGCTAACCAAAATAACCAATGAAAACTAATCAAAATATTTAGATTTCGGCATTAAATAATCCATAGAGGTTGATATGCCGCTAACCAAAATCATGCAATCCAAACCAATCAAAATATTTAGATTTTTGCATTAAATAACCCATAGAGGTTGATATGCCGCTAACCAAAATCACCCAATCCAAACCAATCAAAATATTTAGATTTCGGCATGAAATAACCCATAGAGGTTGATATGCCTCTAACCAAAATCACGCAATCGAAACGAATCAAAGTATTTAGATTTCGGCATTGACTAATCCATAGGGGTTGATATGCCGCTAACCAAAATCACGCAATCCAAACCAATCAAAATATTTAGATTTCGGCATTAAATAACACATAGAGGTTGATATGCCACTAACCAAAATCACCCTATCCAAACGAATCAAAATATTTAGATTTCGGCATTAAATAACCCATAGAGGTAGATATGCCTCTAAACAAAATCAATCAATTCAAACCAATCAAAATAGTTATATTCCGACATTAAATAACCCATAGAGATTCATATGCTGGTAAACGAAATAACCCAATCTAAACCAATCAAATATTTAGATTTCGGCATTAAATAACCTATAGAGGTTGATATGCTGCTAACCAAATTCACCCAATCCAAAGCAATCAAAATATGTAGATTTCGGCATTAATAATCAATAGAGGTTGATGTGCTGCTAACCAAATTCCCGCAATCCAAACCAATTAAATATTTATATTTCGGCATTAAATAACTCATTGAGGTTGATATGCCGCTAACCAAAATCACCCAATGAAAACCAATCAAAATATTTAGATTTCGGCATTAAATAATCCATAGAGGTTGATATGACGCTAAAGAAAATCACCCAATCCGAACCAATCAAAATATTTAGATTTCGGCATTAAATAACCCATAGAGGTTGATATGTCGCTAACCAAAATCACGCAATCCAAACCAATCAAAATATTTAGATTTCGGCATTAAATAATCCATAGAGGTTGATATGCCGCTAACCAAAATAACCCAATCCAAACCAATCAAAATATTTAGATTTTGTTATTAAACAATCCATAGAGGTTGATATCCCGCTAAACGAAATCACCCAGTCCAAACCAATCAAAATATTTAGATTTCGGCATTAAATAATCCATAGAGGTTGATATGCCGCGAAATAAAATCAACCAAAACAAACCAATCAAAATATTTAGATTTCGGCATTAAATAACCCATAGAGGTTGATATGCCGCTAACCAAAATCACCCAATCAAAACCAATCAAAATATTTAGATTTCGGCATTACATAATCCATAGAGGTTGATATGTCGCTAACCAAAATCACCCAAACCAAACCAATCAAAATATTTAGATTTCGGCATTAAACAATTCATAGAGGTTGATATGCCGCTAACCGAAATCACCCAATCCAAACCAATCAAAATATTTAGATTTCGGCATTAAATAACACATAGAGGTTGATATGCCGCTAACCAAAATCACCCAATCCAAACCAATCAAAATATTTAGATTTCGGCATTAAATAACCCATAGAGGTTGATATACTGCTAAACAAAATCAGCCAATCTAAACCAATCAAAATATTTAGATTTCGGAATTAAATAACCCATAGAGGTTGATATGCCTCTAAACAAAATCAATCAATTCAAACCAATCAAAATATTTATATTCCGGCATTAAATAACCCATAGAGATTCATATGCTGGTAAACGAAATGACCGAATCTAAACCAATCAAATATTTAGATTTCGGCATTAAATAACCTATAGAGGTTGATATGCCGCTAACCAAATTCCCGCAATCCAAACAAATCAAAATATTTATATTTCGGCATTAAATAACCCATTGAGGTTGATATGCCGCTAACCAAAATAACCAATGAAAACTAATCAAAATATTTAGATTTCGGCATTAAATAATCCATAGAGGTTGATATGCCGCTAACCCAAATCACGCAATCCAAACCAATCAAAATATTTAGATTTGTGCATTAAATAACCCATAGAGGTTGATATGCCACTAACCAAAATCACCCAATCCAAACCAATCAAAATATTTAGATTTCGGCATGAAATAACCCATAGAGGTTGATATGCCTCTAACCAAAATCACGCAATCGAAACGAATCAAAGTATTTAGATTTCGGCATTAAATAATCCATAGGGGTTGATATGCCGCTAACCAAAATCACGCAATCCAAACCAATCAAAATATTTAGATTTCGGCATTAAATAACACATAGAGGTTGATATGCCACTAACCAAAATCACCCTATCCAAACGAATCAAAATATTTAGATTTCGGCATTAAATAACCCATAGAGGTAGATATGCCTCTAAACAAAATCAATCAATTCAAACCAATCAAAATAGTTATATTCCGACATTAAATAACCCATAGAGATTCATATGCTGGTAAACGAAATAACCCAATCTAAACCAATAAAATATTTAGATTCCGGCATTAAATAACCTATAGAGGTTGATATGCCGCTAACCAAATTCACCCAATCCAAAGCAATCAAAATATGTAGATTTCGGCATTAATAATCAATAGAGGTTGATGTGCTGCTAACCAAATTCCCGCAATCCAAACCAATTAAATATTTAGATTTCGGGATATTAAATAACCCATAGAGGTTGATATGCCGCTAACCAAAATCACGCAATCCAAACCAATCAAAATATTTAGATTTCGGCATTAAATAATCCATAGAGGTTGATATGCCGCTAACCAAAATTACCCAATCCAAACCAATCAAAATATTTAGATTTCGTGACTAAATAACCCTTAGAGGTTGATATGCCACTAACAAAAATCCCCCAATCCAAACCAATCAAAATATTTAGATTTCGGCATTAAATAATCCATAGAGATTGATATGCCGCGAAACAAAATCATCCAATCCAAACCAATCAAAATATTTAGATTTCGGCATTAAATAATCCATAGAGGTTGATATGCCGCGAAACCAAATCATCCAATCCAAACCAATCAAAATATTTAGATTTCGACATTAAATAACCCATAGAAGTTGATATGCCGCTAACCACAATCACCCATTCAAAATATTTAGATTTCGGCATTAAATAACCCATAGAGGTTGATATGCTGCTAACCAAAATCACCCAATCCAAACCAATCAAAATATTTAGATTTCGGCATTAAATAACCCTTAGAGGTTGATATGCCGCTAACCGAAATCACCCAATCCAAACCGATCAAAATATTTAGATTTCGGCATTAAATAACCCGTAGAGGCTGATATGCCGCTATCCAAAATCACCCAATCCAAACCAATCAAAATATGTCGATTTTGGCATTAAATAAACCATAGAGGTTGATATTCCGCTAACCATAATCACCCAATCCAAACCAATCAAAATATTTAGATTTCGGCATTAAATAACCCATAGAGGCTGATATGCCGCTAACCAAAATCATCCAATCCAAACCAATCAAAATATTTAGATTTCGACATTAAATAACCCATAGAGGCTGATATGCCGCTAACCAAAATTACCCAATCCAAACCAATCAAAATATTTAGATTCCTCATTAAATAACCCATAGAGGTTGACATGCCGCTAACCAAAATCAACCAAACCAAACCAATCAAAATATTTAGATTAAGGCATTAAATAACCCATAGAGGTTGATATGCCGCTAACCAAATTCACCCAAACTAAACCAATCAAAATATTTAGATTTCGGCATTAAATAACCCATAGAGGTTGATATTCCGCTAACCAAATTCACCCTATCCAAACAATCAAAATATTTAGATTTCGGCATTAAATAATCCATAGAGGTTGATATGCCGCTAACCAAAATCACCCAATCCAAACCAATCAAAATATTTAGATTTCGGCATTAAATAACCCATAGAGGTTGATATTCCGCTAACCAAAATCACCCAATCCAAAGCAATCAAAATATTTAGATTTCGGGATTAAATAACCCATAGAGGTTGATATGCTGCTACCCAAAATCACCCAATCCAAACCAATCATAATATTTAGATTTTGGCATTAAATAACCCTTAGAGTTTGATATGCCGCTAACCGAAATCACCCAATCCAAACCAATCAAAATATTTAGATTTCGGCATTAAATAATCCGTAGAGGTTGATATGCCGCTAACCAAAATCACCCAATCCAAAGCAATCAAAATATTTAGATTTCGGCATTAAATAACCCATAGAGTCTGATATGCTGCTAACCAAAATCACCCAATCCAAACCAATCAAAATATTTAGATTTCGGCATTAAATAACCCATAGAGGTTGATATGCTTCTAACCAAAATCACCCAATCCAAACCAATCAAAATATTTAGATTTCGGCATTAAATAACCCATAGAGGTTGATATGCCGCTAACCACAATCACCCAATCAAAATATTTAGATTTCGGCATTAAATAACCCATAGAAGTTGATATGCCTCTAACGAAAATCACCCAATCCAAACCAATCAAAATATTTAGATTTCGACACTAAGTAATCCATAGAGGTTGATATGCCGCTAACCAAATTCACCCAATCCAAAGCAATCAAAATATTTAGATTTCGGCATTAAATAACACATAGAGGTTGATATGCTGCTAACCAAAATCACCCAATCCAAACAAATCAAAATATTTAGATTTCGGCATTAAATAACCCATAGAGGTTGATATGCTGCTAACCAAAATCACCCAATCCAAACCAATCAAAATATTTAGATTTCGGCATTAAATAACCCATAGAGGTTGATATGCCGCTAACCACAATCACCCATTCAAAATATTTAGATTTCGGCATTAAATAACCCATAGCGGTTGATATGCTGCTAACCAAAATCACCCAATGCAAACCAATCAAAATATT
The DNA here is from genome assembly GCA_964036315.1 of Acanthosepion esculentum. Classification (NCBI taxonomy): domain Eukaryota; kingdom Metazoa; phylum Mollusca; class Cephalopoda; order Sepiida; family Sepiidae; genus Acanthosepion; species Acanthosepion esculentum. The sequence continues at coordinate 72,186,522 of OZ038513.1, read as the reverse complement.
TAGATTTCGGCATTAAATAACCCTTAGAGGTTGATATGCCGCTAACCGAAATCACCCAATCCAAACCGATCAAAATATTTAGATTTCGGCATTAAATAATCCATAGAGGTTGATATGCCCCTAACCAAAATCACCCAACCCAAACCAATCAAAATATTTAGATATCGGCATTAAATATCCCATAGAGGTTGATATGCCGCTAACGAAATTCACCCAACCCAAACCAATCAAAATATTTAGATTTCGGCACTAAATAATCCATAGAGGTTGATATGATGCCAACCAAAATCACCCAATCCAAACCAATCAAAATATTTAGATTTCAGCATTAAATAACCCATAGAGGTTCATATGCCGCTAACCAAAATCACCCAATCCAAACCAATCAAAATATTTAGATTTCGGCATTAAATAATCCATAGAGGTTGATATGACTCTAACCAAAATCACCCAATCCAAACCAATCAAAATATTTAGATTTCGGCATTAAATAACCCATAGAGGTTGATATGCCGCTAACCACAATCACCCAATCAAAATATTTAGATTTCGGCATGAAATAACCCATAGAGGTTGATATGCCGCTAAACACAATCACCCAATCAAAATATTTAGATTTCGGCATTAAATAACCGATAGAAGTTGATATGCCGCTAACGAAAATCACCCAATCTAAACCAATCAAAATATTTAGATTTTGGCATTAAATAACCCATCGAGGCTGATATGCCACTAACCAATTTCACCCAATCCAAACAATCAAAATATTTAGATTTCGGCATTAAATAATCCATAGATGTTGATATGCCGCTAACCAAAATCACCCAATCCAAACCAGTCAAAATATTTAGATTTCGGCATTAAATAACCCATAGAGGTTGATATGCTTCTAACCAAAATCACCCAATCCAAACCAATCAAAATATTTAGATTTCGGCATTAAATAACCCATAGAGGTTGATATGCCGCTAACCACAATCACCCAATCAAAATATTTAGATTTCGGCATTAAATAACCCATAGAGGTTGATATTCCGCTAACCAAAATCACCCAATCCAAAGCAATCAAAATATTTAGATTTCGGGATTAAATAACCCATAGAGGTTGATATGCTGCTAACCAAAATCACCCAATCCAAACCAATCAAAATATTTAGATTTCGGCATTAAATAATCCATAGAGATTGATATGCCGCGAAACAAAATCATCCAATCCAAACCAATCAAAATATTTAGATTTCGGCATTAAATAATCCATAGAGGTTGATATGCCGCGAAACCAAATCATCCAATCCAAACCAATCAAAATATTTAGATTTAGGCATTAAACAATCCATAGAGGTTGATATGCCACTAACAAAAATCCCCCAATCCAAACCAATGAAAATATTTAGATTTCGGCATTAAATAATCTATAGAGGTTGATATGCCGCTAACCAAAATCCCCCAATCCAAACCAATCAAAATATTTAGATTTCGACACTAAGTAATCCATAGAGGTTGATATGCCGCTAACCAAATTCACCCAATCCAAAGCAATCAAAATATTTAGATTTCGGCATTAAATAACATATAGAGGTTGATATGCTGCTAACCAAAATCACCCAATCCAAACCAATCAAAATATTTAGATTTCGGCATTAAATAACCCATAGAGGTTGATATGCTGCTAACCAAAATCACCCAATCCAAACCAATCAAAATATTTAGATTTCGACATTAAATAACCCATAGAAGTTGATATGCTGCTAACCACAATCACCCATTCAAAATATTTAGATTTCGGCATTAAATAACCCATAGAGGTTGATATGCTGCTAACCAAAATCACCCAATCCAAACCAATCAAAATATTTAGATTTCGGCATTAAATAACCCTTAGAGGTTGATATGCCGCTAACCGAAATCACCCAATCCAAACCGATCAAAATATTTAGATTTCGGCATTAAATAACCCGTAGAGGCTGATATGCCGCTATCCAAAATCACCCAATCCAAACCAATCAAAATATGTCGATTTTGGCATTAAATAAACCATAGAGGTTGATATTCCGCTAACCATAATCACCCAATCCAAACCAATCAAAATATTTAGATTTCGGCATTAAATAACCCATAGAGGCTGATATGCCGCTAACCAAAATCATCCAATCCAAACCAATCAAAATATTTAGATTTCGACATTAAATAACCCATAGAGGCTGATATGCCGCTAACCAAAATTACCCAATCCAAACCAATCAAAATATTTAGATTCCTCATTAAATAACCCATAGAGGTTGACATGCCGCTAACCAAAATCAACCAAACCAAACCAATCAAAATATTTAGATTAAGGCATTAAATAACCCATAGAGGTTGATATGCCGCTAACCAAATTCACCCAAACTAAACCAATCAAAATATTTAGATTTCGGCATTAAATAACCCATAGAGGTTGATATTCCGCTAACCAAATTCACCCTATCCAAACAATCAAAATATTTAGATTTCGGCATTAAATAATCCATAGAGGTTGATATGCCGCTAACCAAAATCACCCAATCCAAACCAATCAAAATTTTTAGATTTCGGCATTAAATAACCCATAGAGGTTGATATTCCGCTAACCAAAATCACCCAATCCAAAGCAATCAAAATATTTAGATTTCGGGATTAAATAACCCATAGAGGTTGATATGCTGCTACCCAAAATCACCCAATCCAAACCAATCATAATATTTAGATTTTGGCATTAAATAACCCTTAGAGTTTGATATGCCGCTAACCGAAATCACCCAATCCAAACCAATCAAAATATTTAGATTTCGGCATTAAATAATCCGTAGAGGTTGATATGCCGCTAACCAAAATCACCCAATCCAAAGCAATCAAAATATTTAGATTTCGGCATTAAATAACCCATAGAGTCTGATATGCTGCTAACCAAAATCACCCAATCCAAACCAATCAAAATATTTAGATTTCGGCATTAAATAACCCATAGAGGTTGATATGCTTCTAACCAAAATCACCCAATCCAAACCAATCAAAATATTTAGATTTCGGCATTAAATAACCCATAGAGGTTGATATGCCGCTAACCACAATCACCCAATCAAAATATTTAGATTTCGGCATTAAATAACCCATAGAAGTTGATATGCCTCTAACGAAAATCACCCAATCCAAACCAATCAAAATATTTAGATTTCGACACTAAGTAATCCATAGAGGTTGATATGCCGCTAACCAAATTCACCCAATCCAAAGCAATCAAAATATTTAGATTTCGGCATTAAATAACACATAGAGGTTGATATGCTGCTAACCAAAATCACCCAATCCAAACAAATCAAAATATTTAGATTTCGGCATTAAATAACCCATAGAGGTTGATATGCTGCTAACCAAAATCACCCAATCCAAACCAATCAAAATATTTAGATTTCGGCATTAAATAACCCATAGAGGTTGATATGCCGCTAACCACAATCACCCATTCAAAATATTTAGATTTCGGCATTAACTAACCCATAGCGGTTGATATGCTGCTAACCAAAATCACCCAATGCAAACCAATCAAAATATTTAGATTTCAGCATTAAATAACCCATAGAGGTTCATATGCCGCTAACCAAAATCACCCAATCCAAACCAATCAAAATATTTAGATTTCGGCATTAAATAATCCATAGAGGTTGATATGACTCTAACCAAAATCACCCAATCCAAACCAATCAAAATATTTAGATTTCGGCATGAAATAACCCATAGAGGTTGATATGCCGCTAACCACAATCACCCAATCAAAATATTTAGATTTCGGCATTAAATAACCGATAGAAGTTGATATGCCGCTAACGAAAATCACCCAATCTAAACCAATCAAAATATTTAGATTTTGGCATTAAATAACCCATCGAGGCTGATATGCCACTAACCAATTTCACCCAATCCAAACAATCAAAATATTTAGATTTCGGCATTAAATAATCCATAGAGGTTGATATGCCGCTAACCAAAATCACCCAATCCAAACCAGTCAAAATATTTAGATTTCGGCATTAAATAACCCATAGAGGTTGATATGCTTCTAACCAAAATCACCCAATCCAAACCAATCAAAATATTTAGATTTCGGCATTAAATAACCCATAGAGGTTGATATGCCGCTAACCACAATCACCCAATCAAAATATTTAGATTTCGGCATTAAATAACCCATAGAGGTTGATATTCCGCTAACCAAAATCACCCAATCCAAAGCAATCAAAATATTTAGATTTCGGGATTAAATAACCCATAGAGGTTGATATGCTGCTAACCAAAATCACCCAATCCAAACCAATCATAATATTTAGATTTTGGCATTAAATAACCCTTAGAGGTTGATATGCCGCTAACCGAAATCACCCAATCCAAACCAATCAAAATATTTAGATTTCGGCATTAAATAATCCGTAGAGGTTGATATGCCCCTAACGAAAATCACCCAATCCAAACCAATCAAAATATTTAGATTTCGGCATTAAATAACCCATAGAGGTTGATATGCCGCTAACCAAATTCACCCAATCCAAACCAATCAAAATATTTAGATTTCGACACTAATTAATCCATAGAGGTTGATATGCCGCTAACCAAAATCACCCAATCCAAAGCAATCAAAATATTTAGATTTCGGCATTAAATAACCCATATAGGCTGATATGCTGCTAATCAAAATCACCCAATCCAAACCAATCAAAATATTTAGATTTCGGCATTAAATAACCCATAGAGGTTGATATGCTTCTAACCAAAATCACCCAATCCAAACCAATCAAAATATTTAGATTTCGGCATTAAATAACCCATAGAGGTTGATATGCCGCTAACCACAATCACCCATTCAAAATATTTAGATTTCGGCATGAAATAACCCATAGAAGTTGATATGCCGCTAACCACAATCACCCAATCAAAATATTTAGATTTCGGCATTAAATAACCCATAGAAGTTGATATGCCGCTAACGAAAATCACCCAATCCAAACCAATCGAAATATTTAGATTTTGGCATTAAATAACCCATCGAGGCTGATATGCCCCCAACCAAAATCACCCAATCCAAACCAATCAAAATATTTAGATTTCGGCATTAAATAACCCATAGAGGCTGATATGCCGCTAACCAAAATCACCCAATCCAAACCAATTAAAATATGTCGATTTTGGCATTAAATAAACCATAGAGGCTGATATGCCGCTAACCAAAATCACCCAATCCAAACCAATCAAAATATTTAGATTTTGGCATTAAATAACCCATAGAGGCTGATATGCCGCTAACCAATTTCACCCAATCCATACCAATCAAAATATTTAGATTTCGGCATTAAATAACCCATTGAGGCTGATATGCCGCTAACCAAAATTACCCAATCCAAACCAATCAAAATAATTAGATTCCTCATTAAATAACCCATAGAGGCTGATATGCTGCTAACCAAAATCACCCAATCCAAACCAATTAAAATATGTCGATTTTGGCATTAAATAAACCATAGAGGTTGATATTCCGCTAACCAAAATCACCCAATCCAAACCAATCAAGATATTTAGATTTCGGCATTAAATAACCCATAGAGGCTGATTTGCCGCTAACCAAAATCACCCAATCCAAACCAATCAAAATATTTAGATTTTGGCATTAAATAACCCATAGAGGCTGATATGCCGCTAACCAATTTCACCCAATCCATACCAATCAAAATATTTAGATTTCGGCATTAAATAACCCATTGAGGCTGATATGCCGCTAACCAAAATTACCCAATCCAAACCAATCAAAATAATTAGATTCCTCATTAAATAACCCATAGAGGTTGATATGCCGCTAACCAAAATCAACCAAACCAAACCAATCAAAATATTTAGATTTCGGCATTAAATAACCCGTAGAGGTTGATATGCTGCTAAACAAAATCACCCAATCCAAACCAATCAAAATATTTAGATTTCGGCATTAAATACTCCTTAGAGGTTGATATGCCGCTAACCAAAATCACCCAAACCAAACCAAACCTATCAAAATATTTAGATTTCGGCATTAAATAACCCAAAGAGGTTGATATGCCGCTAAACAAAATCAACTAATCAAAACCAATCAAAATATTTAGATTCCGACATTAAATACCCCATAGTAGTTATGGTTGCAAAACAAAATCAACCAACGAACTGAATCATTATTACCTCAAAAATAATTCTTAGAATCTAAAAATATTTTCTTGCTTTGAATAATCCATAAAAGTTGGTAAACCGTTAAAATCGTAGAAATAATCCTAATTTAATTTACCAACGAAAATGTGTCATTAAATTTGTATTTAAAACGGGAATACCGTTGTCACAATAAAACCTACGCATTTACATTACAAGTATAATCTTCTAGAGGGGAAGACACTTAATCGTGTTACGTTGGTGCCACAATAATCTCTGACGACGTTGATGTGATAGAGATTATCGGGAACCTCGAAGCGAGGATTGATTTATACGATTGATCATCACCGTCGTGACGATAAACACAAAAGGGTGTTTACGTAGAGAAAATTCACATACACGTCGAGTTAAGTTGCGATATTATTTCTATGCAGCGATGTGAGATTAATCTCTGCGTTGGTGGAGGAGATATTATAAGAAATCTAATACTGATACGTCATGATAATACTTATCAACACAGAGGTGCAGATAAATTCTGTCAGTATCATGATCGCCACACTGCAGTGTGATACAATAATTTATCAACATCAGAATAACTGTAACTACTGCGTTTATTAAGAATATATACCATCCTGGACACGGCACCTCGGCGTGGTGTAATGGTTAACAAGCCTGTCTCGCTAGAACAGTTACGACTGAAAGTGAGTTCGATCCTCACTAGGTGCCCCATACTTTCGGTTTTGTGCCAAATCCAAGCTACGCTTAGAAAATAACCCCGGGCTTCTCGAGGCGGTGTAATGTTTAGCAATCTTCTCTTGCTAGAACAGTTACGACTGATTAGAGAGTTCGATCCTCACTGGGTGCCCCCTACTTTCGGCCTTGTGCCACATCTAAGCTACCCTTGGAAAAGCACTATTCTTTGGGCATCTCGAGGCGGTGTAATGGTTAGCAAGCTAGTCTGGCTAAATCAGTTACAACTGAAAAGTTGGTTCGATCCTCACTGGGTGCACCCTGCTTTCGGCTTTGTGCCACATCTAAGCTACGCTTTGGAAATCTCTATGCAATCATGGACAAGCCGAGATACGAAATTACTATTTTTCTTGACAGTTGAATGTATACTCTGACCGAGTTGATGATCCAATATTATAATTGATATTACAGTTGTAATTCTTTTATTTTAAGCATTTGATCCCAAGCAAGACGGGAGTACCACCAGCACGCAAGGGGTAACAGAGATTGAGAGCAAGAGTAAAGAGGGGTGTTTGAGGAAAGGATATAGAGAAGGACGGGGATCAGGATCAAGGCATCAGAAGATGTCGATTGGCATTACATTTGAATATTTGAAGATTATATCTATCAGGGAAGCAAATAAGAAGAAGGGAGTTCCACTGTTGGGAAGTGCGAGAGAAGATGCTGTTGGAATAGAAAAGGCGGTTATGTTTAACTGTTTCGACAGTAAAAGAGTGGGACCGACATGCCAACCTAGTAGCACGCCTAAATTCATGCCGTTAGAAAGACTAGATTTCTGTACAGTAGTGGCTATAATATCAGAATAGGTTCAGGAAGTAATATAATTGACGTCAGGCGGAGATGTGTTAATACTGTCTTTCAGGACAGCAGTGCTGAAGAAATATTATAATCGTGCTTGTGACGGACTTCACCACATTAATTTAACTTTAGATTAGGAAACATGGCTGACGCAGAAAAGGATAAGCAAAAGACATTGTTACACATAAAATATGTATTTAACAAGATGTACAATATCAAACAACGATGTGAAAGAAAGCATGCATTTAAGTAAGAAAAGGTTGAATAAACCAAGAGTTGTCTCTCTTAACTGTTATTTTAGTATTTCAAAGTTCACTGGAATAATGTTCATGAGAGTCTCTTATAATGGCTGTTCTTAAAAGATTTGCCGTGTTAGAAAAGATTATGTGAGTGTATACAAGGTGTGTTCAGCTTGTGAGTGGTGTGTGTGAGTGAGAAGGTTGGCGCATGGTTTCAACTGTCGTGGATTCGTCTGGCAGCTGAATTCTCACTCACAACCTCAAAACGTAATAAGATACTATTATTTTTTCCAGACAACTGTAACCCTTGAATGGTTTGCTAAAAAAATATTGTAATTGATATTAAATCGAGGCGGGATATTGCCATTTCTCCATCCTGCCAATATTAGATGTCATTACTTTTTTTCAGGTCAGGTTTTACGATATCTTCTTCCGACAACCATTGAGATCATTATCATTTATTGACATAAATGGTATGATACTAGTATTTTAAACACAGACGTAATGGTAAACCCTTGCTGTATTGATGAAGAATATAATACCATTGTCAATACAATTTTTATCACGCACAACATAGCTATAGATTCTGCGTGCGTTCATCAAGGAAAGGTATAATCGTGGACATGATGCTACTATTTATCAACACTTGCGTGCCTATAACACTTGACTGCGTTGATGAAGATAACATTGACGTCAAGCCGGCATGCGATATTGCTCTGAATGAAGACAGTTGTAATGACTTCGAAAATTGTTGACGAAGGTACGGACGTCAATATAAGGGACACTACTACGACTTTCCAGTACCAATGATACTTATTTAGTCACTTGATCTAATATATTAATGTCCGTCAATCCTCGGCATAAATCTCACCATCGGCGTGAAACGACAATGCTGAGACTAGCAGTAGCTTCACATAGAGTTACTGATATTCTCAGCCCTGTCGTTTGTAAGTCCCAGATAGTAGATTATATATATATATATATATATATATATATATATATATATATATATGAAATGGACAAAGTCTGACAATTATTTTTTAAGACATTTTTTATGTTTGTACGTTCTTTATGTCCGACCGCTCCTCTGTGGCTCAATCGGTTAAGGCATGTCAGGCTATATGACGGTTCCGTATAGGATACAGTTTCGATTCCTGACGTAGGACGAAAATTTTCTATGACAATTTCTCGGACATTCAGGCTGGTAAATGTCGTTAATACTGTTTATTATAAACAGAGCATTTACTTAAATATTTGTATCTATAAAAAGAACGTATAAACATAAAAAAATGACTTATATCTATTTTAAGATATTTTTATGTTTATACATTCTTTTTTATAGATACAAATATTTAAGTAAATGTTCTGTTTATAATGAACAGTATTAACGACATTTACCGGCCTGAACGCCCGAGAAATTGTCAGAGAAAATATGCGTCCTCCGACAGGAATCGAACCTGTATCCTATACCGATTTCGCCGCAGAAGAGCGTTTCGGTTAGCAAGGTCGATTTTACAGTTTTAAAACTACAATCTTCCATGATTCTCTCACGTACATTCATATCTGCTCAAGGCGTATCCAAATGTAAACAAATGACGTCACACATCATGAAATGGACAAAGTCCGACAATTATTTTAAGACATTTTATGTTTATACATTCTTTTTTTGTAGATACAAATATTTAATATTTAATATCTTTATTATAAACAGAGCATTTACTTAAATATTTGTATCTATAAAAAAGAATGTATAAACATGAAAATGTCTTAAAATAATTGTCGAACTTTGTCCATTTCATAATATTTATATAAATAAGAGAGAAAAAATAAAAAATAATAAAAAAAATGTGAAAAAAATGAAATCAAGGCTTACTA